>CAUJGY010000150.1:1200000-1864000 GCA_963170745.1 Phymatocera aterrima | reverse complement strand
GTGATTATCGTCTTCATCTAAATTATGAGCGAAATTATTTTGATTATTTTTGTACAAGGCTCCAGACTCGGAACTATTTTCTCCCTCCGCAGCATCAGGTAATTCGTACTCATTATCCAGAAGAACGATTTTTGAAGTAGATGGTTCGGGGTTATAACTTTCATTGGATTCAGATGGTCTCTCTTTATCTTGATATAATTCTTGTATGGGGTTTTCTAGCATATCAGCGTTGCTGATAAGCATGTCAAAAGTTTCATCAAATATGGTTTCTAATAAAAGTTTTACTCTGTTCCAACACAAACCATTC
Source organism: Phymatocera aterrima (assembly GCA_963170745.1). Taxonomy (NCBI): domain Eukaryota; kingdom Metazoa; phylum Arthropoda; class Insecta; order Hymenoptera; family Tenthredinidae; genus Phymatocera; species Phymatocera aterrima. Next base: position 1,863,693 of record CAUJGY010000150.1, on the reverse strand, counting down.
TCGTGATATTGAATTTTTGAAGTGGCGATTTGATTTATATTTAATTTAACGCAAAGATTTCTCAAATACATTAAGCTTTTTTCTACCACATCCCAGGTGGGTTTTTCGTCATCGTGTTCTTTAAGTATCAAATAAAAATTGTATCTCTTCCCTGAATCGTAAAGGTATGCAGTTTCTCCCAATTTCTTACTTTGTAATCTTAGACATTCTGATTTTCCACGTCTGCGCAAAAATTGGGAGGCCACATCTGTTTTCAAGGTAATATCCGCTGAAGCAATAAAAACTAAGGAAAAAGAGAAATCCGTCCTCTCGAGGTCCTGGTTTGTTTCAAAAAAATTTGGTCGAGAATTGTTATAGCGGTCCTCGTCCCGGGTTAAACCTCGGCGTGTTACTATATGAATTTTTTGTTCTGGTTTCCTTAGTACTTGCACGTGTCTATTTTCGGAACCCGGTAAATAGTTCAGTTTAGGGTCGCACAATGGTTCAAGAAAAAATTCAGTAGTGTCGACCTCGTATCCTTGTATTTGTTCAATATCCGGGTCCACAGCTTTACCCCGGTTAGGTATCAGAGAGTAATTATTTATGTTATGAAGTTTATCGGTTTCCGAGTCGTATAAAGGTGTAATGTTGCAGATAAGAATTTCTATTTTATTTTCGAACACTGTTATTATTAGGGTTTTTACTTTCGGCCATGATCACTTATTCAATCCACAACCAATCCTGGGCATAGCAACCTTATTTATTTTTAGCTTAATACAAAGATCACGGAGGTTTTTTAAGCATGACTCGAGAGTTTCATAGGTCGGTTTCTGATATTTGGACCTTTTTGAAATTAAATAAAAAATATATCTGTCATTAGAAAAGTCGTATAAATACGCAACCTCACCAACATTCTTATGCTGAAGGAATAATTTTTCGACTGCTCCGAATTATTCCTTAAAGTTCACGGCTATCCCTGCATCCATAGCAAAATCGGAACTAACACAGTGAGCTAAAGAGTATGATTTACTAACATTAAATAGATTGCAAGTTATCTCCGTGATGTGATGAGGTTTTAATGAATGAGGGGTTTTATCTGAATCGGTTTGTGTGTATTGTACTGCATTGGTTTGTTGTGTGAGTTGTGGTTCTGAAGAAATTATTAGGATTTCATAAGAGCCCCCGAAGATTTCAATAATCATTTCCCTTATTTGCGGCCACAAGAGATGGTCTAGATTATGGTCGAGTTTAGTCATCGCAAGGTGATAAATCCATCGATCTTTACAGAATCTTCTCAAATTTTCCAAACAGAGGTGGACATTTTCATATGTGGCCTTGTCTGTCGTTTTCTCTTTTGTAACTATATATGTAACGTATCTACCTTCTGAAAAGATGTAAGCTATGGTTCCAATCTGAGGTTCAAATGAAGTGAGTTCATTAGTCTTTGGAAAAAATGATCTAAATGCTTGGCTCAAAGGTGTGTCGAACTTCATGTCGGCAGCGACTGCATGTAGGTACTAAACAATATTCTGTGCGTGCATTAAGTATATTTCCGGTGATTTCATAAATATTCCGTTCAGGGTCCGTCGCTTCCCTTTCACTACTATATATATAAAAGATATATGGATATGTAAAGATTTTTTTAATCATTCTTTCCACTAACATCCAAAAAAGTTTTCCTTGTCCGCATCCCAGTCCTTCTTTGGTTATTGCTATTTCGTAATTTTGTTTCCCACAATATTCAGACAATCTTTTCAAGCAAGCATAAAGGGTTCCGTATTCAACTGGGTCCTCATCCCGATATTTGGCGTATAGATATACTACGGTCTTTACGCTATATTGTTCAAAACTTATTGACCCAAGCTTGGGTTTTAAGGATTCTAAAAGTCGTACATCGGTTATTTTTTCAAATTCGGACGTTATGCCAGTATTCATCTGTAATTTAACATCTGCAATCTGAACTATAGTGAATCTGGGATGTGATTTTAAAATATATTCGTCCTTTTCTATTATTTTGACCGGTGAGACTGGTACTGAATGAATTTGTGATATTGTTACGGGGTTTCGAGAGAGTGCATCTGCATTTCCGTTTATTCTTCCTGGTTTATAAATCATCTCATATTCATATTCAGCCAATTTTAAACGCCATCGGACGAGTCGCGAAGTGGGGTCCTTTACGGAATTTAACCAAACCAGAGGACGATGATCAGTGACAAGAGTGAATTTTTTACCATATAAATAAGACCGGAAATGATTTACACAATGAACGATGGCTAGAAGTTCCTTTTCTATTGTTGAATAGTTCAATTCGGCCGGTCCCAATAGCCTAGAGTTATAGGCAATAGGTAGGTCTTTTCCGACGGGGCCCTGGCTAAGGACTCCTCCTATTGCAAAACCAGATGCGTCGGTAGTAAGAATGAAAGGCTTGGTAAAATCAGGGTATTGCAGGATTGGCTGGTCACAAAGTTTGTCACGTAGTTCAATAAACGCTTCCTCCTGTTCTTCACCCCACTTAAATAATTTGTCTTTCTTGAGAAGTTCGGTTAATGGTTTTGCTATTTTGGAAAAGTCCGGTATGAATCGTCGGTAATATCCAGCTAGTCCTATGAATTGTTTTATATTTTTTGGATTCTTGGGACGTGGAAAACATTTCACTGCCTCGACCTTTTTTGGATCAGGTTTTACCCCGTTTCCACTGATAATATGTCCAAGGTACATTACCTCGCGTTTCAAAAACTCACATTTGTCCGGTTGAAGTTTTAGGTTCGCGGCTCGCAATCGTTTCATCAATAAGTCAAATTTTACTTTATGTTCTTCGAGCGAACTAGCATAGATTACTATGTCATCTAAATATACAAATAGTTCAAGTCCCTGGAGTCCCGTCAATACCCGGTCCATAAGACGTTGAAAGGTGGCCGGTGCATTTTTAAGCCCGAAAGGCATAAGATTAAACTCATAATGTCCATAGGGAGTTGAAAAGGCTGTCTTATGTGAGTCGGCTCCCTTCATGTTTATTTGATGAAAACCTGAAGCTAAATCAAAAACGGAGAAATATTTTGCATTTCCAAGCTGATCTAAAATTTCGACGATGTTCGGTAGAGGGTATGCATCTCCAATTGTTTTTTCGTTTAGCATACGGTAATCAATCACCATGCGCCAACGTTTATTCCCATGGGAATCCGGTTTTTTCGGAACAACCCATAGAGGTGAATTATATGGTGATAAAGAAGGTTAAATTATGTTTCCGGATTCTAATTCTTTGATTTGTTTTGTTATTTCCTCCATATGAGGTGGCGGAAAACGATATTGACGCGTATTCACCGGCAAATCATCTACGGTTGTTATCCCATGCTCAATTGCGTTCGTCGCATCTAAATACTTCCCCGGAATATGAAATCTATCGGCGTTTTCTTCAATTAATTTACTGACGCAGTTTGTCTCTCCAAGATTTAAATGGCCAAGCCGGAGTAGAGATTTTATATTGTCGGTGCGGTTGAGTATACAGTGGTGGACGTCTGAAGTAGGGTCATAAGCCCCCGTATGGTCATTGCCATAACCTAGAGGGGATTCCCCTATTGAATAGGTTTCATTTGTATGAACCATCTGAATATACGATGAATTGCGTGTTAGATCAGGTGTTCCTTGAGAAGTTGCGAGATTGAGATGAGACATAGATCCATTCGGTCTACTTGAATTTTGAGATTTTGGAAAAATAGATTCTTCTGATCTATTTGAATTTGGAGAAATAGATTCTTTTGATCTATTTGGATGTGGAGAAATAGATTTTTTTGATCTATTAGAATTTGGAGAAATAGATTCTTTTGATCTATTTGGATTTGGAGAAATAGATTCTTTTGATCTATTAGAATTTGGAGAAATAGATTCTTTTGATCTATTTGGATTTGGAGAAATAGATTCTTTTGATCTATTAGAATTTGGAGAAATAGATTCTTTTGATCTATTTGGATTTGGAGAAATAGATTCTTTTGATCTATTTGGATTTGGAGAAATAGATTCTTTTGATCTATTTGGATTTGGAGAAATAGATTCTTTTGATCTATTAGAATTTGGAGAAATAGATTCTTTTGATCTATTTGAATTTTGAAATTTTTGAAAAATAGATTCTTCTGATCCATTTGAATTTTGAAAATTCGGAAAGGTAGATTCTCTTGATCTATTTGAATCTTGTTTTAACTCTTCGAATGGAATCAATGTGATGGAAGGTGCCGTAACTTCATATTCAGTTTCAGTCGTGTTTATAATTGGCATTGCGGCCTTGCCGTTAATGTTTTTGAGGACTGCTTCGCCCATGTATACCCCGTCGAGAGATTTGAGGCGCGGTAAATAACCTTCGGAGATATCTGTGTTATTGATATTTACGTGAATTATAGTCATACAACGGGGCGGAATTACGTAAAGTCTCTTATATATAAATGAAACTTCGATTTCATTGATTAGTAGACGCTCATTATCGTAGTCTATTGTTGCTCTGGTTTCTTGAAAGAAGGCGGATCCAAGCATGCCGCCCTGTTTTATGCGAAAGTCATCGGAAACTACGTGGAAATAAGATTCCTTTCCAGCTATGTTTATCTTTATTTTTCCTATCGAACTGACTAAATTTTCGGTTATTCCTTTCATTAAAATTGTATCTCTTGTATCTATCTTGCTTTTGTCTGTTATATTGCTAAATTTGATGATATTAGGCTCTGAACCAGTATCGACCATGAGCTGAGTTCCTATTCTAAAATCGTCCGAAGGGATTTCTACCGCGGGTACCTCCCCTATATTTATGTTGACTGTTGCGACTCTTGTTGGATTGGTAGGAGGGTTGTGCGTTGTGGGTAGGCCTCTCGAGGACCCGCACTGTTCCCCGAGGGACCCGAACCGTTTCCCTGGTCATGAGCATTATACAATGTTTGGGTATTATTGCCGTTTTCGGAGCGTGATTTATTATATTGTAAGCGTCGACACTCATTAATTGTGTGTCCGTCCTTTTTACAATAGGCACAGATTATATTATTGGAATTTGTATTTTGAGTATTATTTGAATTATACGAGCGTCGCTGGCACTCATTGATAGTATGCCCGTTTCTTTTACAGTAGGCACAAGTTTTATTGTAATTAGATTGATCGGAATTAGTACTTAAATTATGGTTTTTGTCATCCCGGTTCTGTACCTGTCTGACTGCATTAGCGTAATCAATAGGTGGTTGAGGTATGGAATTTTTAAACCGACAATCTGCGGTATCATGGCCAGTTCTATTGCATATTTTGCAGAAAACCTGATCGGATCTACGATATTGTGGGTTATTAGGGCGCTCATTTCTGAGACGTTCGCGATCACGTTCTATTCGTTTACTTTCCTCGACGGCTTTTGTGCATGCATCGCAAAAGGTTCTGACACGAGCAAGTGCTAATACATTACGGTATGAAGGAGGTAAACCATCAATAAAACTATCTAAGGTATCCTTCTCAATCAAATCGAGTTCGTGCCGGGTCAGATGGCCCTTTATTCTTCGCTCTCCATCGAGTATAGCTATGCGGAGATTTTTAATTCTAGAAATATATTCCAATATATGCTCGTCGGGTTTTTTATAAGCGTTGACCAATTCACCCCGATAGTAATTGGTGGGTCTCGCGGGGCCGAAAATTTCGGAGATTTTATCGGTAAATGATTGAACAGAATCAAATTGGTCGTCTTGAATGATGGCTCGAGCGCGTCCAGTAAGTTTTTTCTTCATCATTAAGATGAAAGGATATTCCGCGTCAGGTGAAACCATTTCAAAAGCTTCTTTACAGGATTGAGTGAATTGTATAATCGGAGGGCTTTCACCATCGAACATAGGGATAGTATCTACAGCGTCTTTAATTGAAATAAACCTTCCCGACGGCGCAACGGGTACATCTTGAAATCTAATGCTTCTAGGGCGACTATTACTTCTAATTGAGCTATGTTGATCGTGTAAGGGTAATTCGTGATGAAAGGATGTTGCTTCGTTTTCTAAATGAACTTGATTTGGTAATTGAGGTAAATTCAGAGTATTATTTTGATTATTTGTACTATCGGCGCGACTTCTAACTTCTTCTAGTTCATTGCGTAATACATTGATCTGTGTTTCTAACTCATGATTGGATTCCCCTAAAGGTTCGGAGTTGCGAGTTAGCGATCGGGTTTGCTCAAGTTCTTGATTCAACTCATTTATTTGTGCTAATAATTGTTCCTGATTTACTGCGTTATTTTGAATTTCGGCTATTTGCGTTAAACTTTGTTCGAGTTGTTGTCGTAATTTTTGATTTTCTCTTAATGTCTCTTCGGAAGGATTTCGGTCCGGCAAATTCTGAATGCGTTGTTCATAATCTTGTTGGAGTTCATTGAAACGGGCTTGTAAATCTTCATTCTGGCGTATTAATTGGCTTTCATTTTCTCGATATGTTTGACTAGCGCTAAGCCGACTTTTGAGTTGCAATTCTTGTTCCAACAATTTCTTTTCTCTCTCTACTAGATCTGCCTCGATACGGGCCAGTTCTTCTTTTGTAAGGTCTTTGCTACGTGTTGCTTGAGCCATTTTGAATTATGAAATGAATATACGTTCTATAGAAAATTCGTATCCCAACGCTAGGTCACCAAAAATATGTTACGTCTAAAAATGGCTCTAAGGAGATTTTATGATTTTCAAGTTATTGAGTATATCGATCCTTACCTTAATTTGATGGAAAAACCTTGATCAATTTCGGGCGTAGCGGGTTAGGGGGTTGAGCGGGCAGCGAGCGGTTGATCAGAGGTTGTGGAAAAATTTGCAGTTGACGAAGTTCCCTGGTATTCGATAATATGTTCTGTGAGAGCGGTTTCCACCAAACTGTCCAGATGACAATCCGTCGATGTCTCTGATTCACTCGACTCTAAGTGAATTATGGAAGGTTCACTTATCGTGGCACTTTTCACTTGTGAAGTTAAATCGTTGATTATCCACTGAGGGGTTTTGCTAAAGTTTTGCTAAAGTTTCCTGAAATTTCCTGATTCTTCTTAGTTTGGAAAATAACCGCTGCTCACGGGCTTTCTTTCCTCCACGTCGAGTAATCTTTTTCTTATGTTGTTGCGGTACTCAGTTCATCTACAAGGGTGCATAAATTTTAATGCACTCGATTTAGATGTCTGAGGAATAATGGGTGATTGGGTGCTTGCCGGTGGAAGCACACGGTAAGGAAAAAAAATAATAGGTGGATTGGTGCTTGCCGGTGGAAGCACGCGGTAAGGAAAAAAAATGATAGGTGGATTGGTGCTTGCCGGTGGAAGCACGCGGTGAGGAAAAAAAATGATAGGTGGATTGGTGCTTGCCGGTGGAAGCACGCGGTAAGGAAAAAAATGATAGGTGGATTGGTGCTTGCCAGTGGAAGCACGCGGTAAGGAAAAATGATGGGTGGATTGGTGCTTGCCGGTGGAAGCACGCGGTAAGGAAAAAAATGATAGGTGGATTGGTGCTTGCCAGTGGAAGCACGCGGTAAGGAAAAATGATAGGTGGGTTGGTGCTTACCTTTGAATAAAGATTACTGGACGTGATTTCGTGATGATGAAAACAAAGATTTAATTAACAAGTGCGTGATTTATTCCAAAACAAAATGTAATTTTGGTTAGTTGTTCGTAAAAAGTTTAAAGAATGAAATAACTCTCGAGCAAAATTCTAATTCAAGAAAAATTGAATGATATGCGAGGATTCGTAAGACTGAGGTGCGGTGACGCGAACCAACCCGCAGAAAAAGTTACAAAACGTGACAGAAATATTATAATTGTGATGTTATCGTAATATTACACGTATAACATTTCTATACCGTTTATTTCGTAGTGTCAAATTTGTAATATCTATGTAATATGTTTAAAAGGTTGTAATTCTAACATTGCAAATGCAACGTTTTATTCCCAAAATCATTTAAAAATATGACGATCCTAATGTTGCAGAAACATGACAGTTATCATGTTACTATAGTATGACATTCGTTACATCTTTATAACGTTAATTTTGCAGTAATACATTTGTGATATTCATATAAGTAATTTTAATATCACATATGTAATGTTGTGAAAACAATTCAGAATATCGCGTAGTTTTTCGCTGCACGTAACGAGTACCCTGTTATGCCGTGATTGCCGTATACGCAGCACTATCGTAGATGGCGGGAGAGTTTTTCCGTTCGCATGCCCTGCGCGGTGGGTCACGCCCACCACTGCCCACCACAAAGTGCAGTGCTCACGTTAAAAAAAAAAGAAGAATTCATACAAACGGTGAGTACGTTTTTACATCGAAATAATATAGTACGTATATTTATCTATGGTTCAGCACTGATGTGGACGTATAATGTTAGGTTCATAGTCGTTTTCAGTATGTGAGGTTAGGTTTGACGAAATTTCGTGTTTGGGTACTATATGTTCTTTTGTGATAATCATGCATGTATGTTCTTTTAGCGTGTTAACTCACAGTCAAGAATGATGATACATCCTTTCCAGTTGTAGAAGATAGATTGATATTATTCTGATCGGAGCTATATAAATGCTGAAGTAAGTGAAATATCGATGAAATTATGAAGTGGAACTTCACGAACATAAAGGTACACTCTTTACGTTCAATCACAAAGAGGAGAGTTGAGGAGGCCGTGAACTGAAATCGACAATTGTTGTATTGATTTCTGACTTTTGAATTTGTTGAAAACGCCAAACAATTGCCGACGCTGGACTCGCGGCCACCTAAACTCTCTTTCTAGTGGTTGGATGTTGGGAATTGACCACATCATACATACGATTACGAGGAAAGATCTGTGGTGATGTTACTGAAATATTTCAGAAACCTCACTGACGAACAGCACATAAATATTATAGACACATTACTAAAACATTATGAGAACTTTATAATGGTAACATCACAGAAACATTACAAATGTTACATTTTTATGCGGACATGTAGCTTTTTTGTCATGTTACAAAAATGTTACAAAAATATTGCACAAAACGGTACAATACGTTACATGTTACAATTTTAATATTTCTGTGATGTTACTGTCACATATATTGCTGTGTGGGAAGTTGCCTGAATTTCTCCAAAGCAGTAGCGAAGGAGCGATAAATTGTTCTATAATGACATATTATATAGTGAATTGAGCGAACGAAGGGGCATTCGATGAAACTATGGATCAGAGGCTTCATGTTTGGGGCCAAGGAAACATCCCTTCAAGTTTCAGCCAAATCCGTGATCCGGAGGCCTGATACTCTCCTTGTAAGTGGATAATTATATTTAAAAACTGCTGACGGGTGCTCATGCATTGAATGGTTGAACACGAAAAAATTTCTCCTCCAGAAATGAGTAAAACAAAGTCACTTTTGAGTCACGGTGCTACGAATTCTGGAAAAATATCCTGGAGGAATGTGTGTAAAAAATCTTCGTCAGTCAATACTGTAGAATCATCACTACTGTGTCTAAAAATATTACTACGAAGAATATAAAAAATCTCTGTGATGAGTTGTGATATCACTGCAATGAATGTGGAAAATCTTGGTCAGAACTTATAATATTGCGATGACCTGAAAAATCTCTGGGTTGACTTGAAATATAACTGCGACGACTTATATTACTGCAATGACCTGGAAAATCACTGCGATGCATTGAAATATGATTGCAATTATGTTACACGTGGGAATTGAATTTGAGTGTCGAGATGGATATAGAATTTCCAATCATTCACGATTCTTTAAAGTCTAGCTGATGTTAAACTTTTTTTTTCAATCGATTTATTCTGATCAGAACTTTAATTATATGATAGAATGACATCTGAAATACGAATTTGCACTCCTTGTATGAACAGAGCTTCTATAACCTAGGGCACAAAGTCCTTCTTTAGACTCGACTATTTCCATGAATTTTTTTTTCATTTCAGTTAGAATTTTGATATAACTGGCATTGCAAAAAAAAAAAAAAATGACCAGGAAGCGGAAAAGCACTGAACCATATTCGGAGAGACATCTACGTCGCTTGGCCAAACGAGAAGCGTTAGCACTTCTGAATCAAATAGATCTGCAGTTTCACACCGCGTCGAGTTCACATGAAAATGCAAATAGTTCATCACTTCAACCAGTTTCATCATATTCAGATTACAATTATTTGGATGATGGTGACGACAGTGACTTTTATAGATACAGTTCATGTGACACTGGTATTTCGAACGACGAAAGCAATGATGAGAGTATTGCTAATATGTCTTCAAATCAAGAAAATGAAGAAATGTGAATCAAAGTCAAGTCGAATCGAATATCATAGAGATGGTTGACGATAATATAAACAGTATGACTTTTAAAGAAAGAAAACAAAACGAATTTACGAATAAGATAGTCCGTTGGGCAATAGAGCATAAAGTAACACATGCTGCGATATCTGATCTATTAATTATATTGAACCAATTTACTGATGTTTCATTCCCTAAACATCCGAGAACGCTACTGAAAACTCCTGTAAATACCCACATCCAAGATTTAGGAAGTGGACTATATTATCACGTAGGTTTGAAAGAGGCAATAAGTAAGATTATGAATAAGCGTGAAAAACTTGGACATAAAGTAAATAATATAGAATTATTAATTAGTATGGATGGTGCACCTATTGGAAAGTCCGCCGATAAAAGTTTGTGGCCTATTCTGTGTTCAGATACGATAGTAAAAGATGTCCATATTATTGGAATCTATCATGGCGAAGGGAAACCAGATGATGCGAATGAATATTTACAAATGTTTGTCTCAGAGGCAACAGAGTTAGTTAATAATGGCTTTCCGTATAATCATGCACATATCCAGGTTAAAATTCATGCACTTATTTGTGATGCGCCAGCTAAGGCGTTTGCTCTAGGTGTGAAATATCACAGTGGTTACAGTAGTTGCACTAAGTGCGAAATAGAAGGCGACTTCATAGACAACTGTGTTTGTTTTCCTGGACCCATTGGTACTCCAAGAACTGATGAGGGTTTCAGAAATTACTCATATCGCGATGATTACCAAATTAAAGAAACCATCTTGAATAATATACCTGAATTTGGATTAGTTTCGAATGTGGTCTTAGATTACATGCACCTTGTGTGCCTTGGAGTTGTGAAAAAATTGATATTACTTTGGTTAAATGGTCCTCTCAGCGTAAGATTATCTGCTGCTCAGATAGCAAAAATTTCAGACCTAATGAAAGACTTGAGAAAAGTAATACCGTCAGAATTTGCTCGAAAACCGAGGCCTCTGAAATTCGTCAAGTTATGGAAAGCCACAGAATTCAGAAATTTTTTACTTTATATCGGACCAGTTGTTTTGAAAGATATATTATGTGATGCTGCATATGTGAATTTCTTGACATTGCATGTAGCTATTTCTATTTTAGCTAGCCCAATACTTGTTTTAGAATCACAAAATATCCTATATGCCCAACAGCTTTTGAATCATTTTGTAGAATCTTTTGAAAAAATTTCTGGCGCGAGACACGTTTCGTATAATGTCCACAATTTGTTACATTTAGCCGCAGATGTACAAAAATTTGGGTCTCTGGACTCCTTCAGTGCTTTTCGGTTCGAAAATTATATATCTACAATTAAAACATTCATACGTAAAGGCGAATTACCACTTTCACAAATAGCACGCAGGTTGCCAGAAATGGATAATGCATTATCCATTGACGTTCAGAAAGATTTCAATCTAGTGCTTGATAAGCCTCATTCGTCTGGTCCGCTTCTCAATGATAGAATTTATACATGCCAATATCATATGTTGAAAATGAGAACGTACTCTATAATGAGTAACGAAAGTAACAATTGTGTTTTGCTAAAAAGTGGTGTGATCGTCTTAGTTCTTAATTTTACTCTTTGTGAAGATGAATCGTATCTCATCGGAAAAGAATTGATTAATGACGGTGAAAGTTTGTATTGTCAACCTTGCGAGTCAACCAAAATTGGCATTCAAATTGTTACTGGCGTGCATTCAGAAATAAAATCATGGTCATGTACAGAAGTGAGTGGAAAAATGTTTAAAATGCCATTGCGAAACAAATTTGTGGTTTTTCCAATATCACATACACGTACTGCATAACTGCTATAATATAAACACAAATACCTATTGTATGTAAACCCTTAGAATTATATATAATCAATACAATTGCCAAATATCGCTCAAATAACAGATTTCATATTGTAATAAAACTCATTATATCTTCCGGATCAAGAGCGCTCCATATGATGTATTCGATCATAGAGTTCTGGGATGGACTGGAAATGGTTCCGTCGAGTTGGCTTATTAAGCCTGAAAAAAAAAAATGCAAGTGGCCTCCATACAATGATGATGTCAAAATTCGAAAAGCTGTTTCTAAAATGGCAACGCCTGAAAACAGTTGGGGATTGTGCGACGTCATAAAAATATTTGCAACAGCTGGTACGTCTGAAAAAAAGTTTTCCCACTAATACGATCACAATCATTTATAAATCCCGCAGTAGGATTCTTATTCGAACTCCCAGATCAACTAATAGGTATCATTTCAGGAACGTATGCAGTGGGAATTGAGAAATTGAAACTCGCCGAACAGTTATCGGATATTGATGATACCGTGAATCCCGAACGATGGAAAAAAACTAGAAGCAATAGAGCGAAGAGGAATGATATATTGATTCCAGCTGAGACATCTTCAGATGAAGAAATAGATAAAATAAATTCACAGAAACAGAAACATGATTTGCAAAGTTTCCCTAAGGTGCCAGAAAGTTTAGCTTGTCATAAACCTCTCGATGAAACTCAATCTCAGTTACAAAAAAGTGTGAAAAGTAGCTCAAGTGAAAAAACGAGAAAAAGTGATGTATCTAAAAATGCAACGCGGCTAAGAGTGCAATCAAATATTCTGCTCTTGGAGGGGGGTGACAATGGTGAAAAACATCCGATTGGTGGCGAAAAGGAGCGTGATTCGGGACAGGCTGTTCAGGATACCACGAGCAGTATTTATCGAACCTAATCATACGGATAACAAACGTAGAATTTTCATTGTTCTTTTTTCATTTCTACCAACACTTTATTTTTAGGGGACAAAAATTTGGATGTCAATTATCGTATTTCACAACGTAAAGACTCTTCTAAGCGTGACGAGAATGTGTGTTCAATCCAACACTCAAACAATATAGATACAACAGCAGGTAAAGTTTATCTTTTGATGAAGCACCGAAACTTACAGGGTACTGTACTCGATTGTGATTTTTTTTTGTGTTTAGTTGACTCAACAGGTGAAGATTGCGGCGAGTCTATTGCAGGCATAAATGATGAAACTGTTGGTGAAATAGCAACACTTCCATTATTGGATCAAGATGATAAGCTGAATCTTCTAATAAGTAAGATGAGAATAATTTTTTTGTAAAACCTGCGTGGAAAGTTGTAACACCCCATAAAGGGTGCGCCAACTAACTGATGATGTACTCGGTGTGTAGCGTGTGGAAACCTTCATTCCTGCACTTTGAAGCGGCAGGAATGAACATCAGGACACGCTACCCGCCGAGTGAGTAGAGTACTTTATGGTACCTGAAGTCGAACTTCTTATTACAGGCTACACAAAATAGGATGTGTAACTCGTAGGCGTTGACAATTACTCTTTGGTGATCCCTAACTTCGCGCAATTGTTTCCCCATGTACTATTTTCGCATCTCTCGTTGTGCTTGCCAGTAATTCCGAGCCGATTCTAGATGTTGGGACCAACTTTTTTTCTTTCTTACTATTTTGGAATCATCATAAGTTGAACCTACATTTTTTTCATTGGACAAGCATTACTTCAACTTTTTAACAAAACTTGGAAGTGAGTGAATAAGATCGTCCCTCTTCTGAAATTTACTTGACTCATTGATATATGTAACGAGAAACTTTATCACAAGAACCAGATAGACATTCCAAACTTGGTGCACAGTTATCGACTGTGTTCTTTTTTTCACAGAATTAACAAAAGCGCTGGTGCAGAAACAAAGTAGCATGAACATTACGATGCGTTCAATCGAAAAAAAGATATCTGAGATTGAAAAGAAAAATATACCACGTGCAAGAGAACAACTGAATCCTGGATGCACGGGCGAATTCGAACAACTGTTTCCATTAGACAGTGAAGAAAAACTGAAAGACTTCGAGATTAAATTAAATGACGGAAATACTGCTTTCAAGTCTGAAGTGGTGAATAACTATATTCCATTATAATTAGGTTATTCTTCTACATTTTTTTAGCTATTTCAATATGGATTGTGGTATGAAAATTTGTAATGAACAGAATTATTCATCTATCGCTATGTGCTCGCTAAGCTTTTCAGACACAATTTGATTCGTGCTCAACATTTCGTAGTCGCGATGGGGAAATTTTTTTTCTTCACTCTTGGACTTGGAAATGCTTATGAGAAAATCGCTAGGAGTATTAGTGGTTCACTATTAGTTACAATATGCACATCACGATATGCCACGTCCCACAACTGGACGTCTTATCTTACATTAATACGCCTTTCACCTAATGTACAAATATTGTAACTACAACTGCTGCGAGCGATGAGCCATGTCTTTATTCGAATATATTGATGGTTGATAATATTTACAGATTCGGTATTTTCGGAATCGTGGAGGAAAGGATACGCATGAACTGATTTCTATGATATTGAAGAATGTGTTGTCCAATGATGTGGCGCTCAAGTATAGTTATTTGGGCCAGAAAAATAAGAAGAATTTCAGCGAGTTACAAGTATGCAAGTGGGTAGAAAGTGAGTTTATTTCTGATAGTCATACCGTAGTCAAAATATTATTGGGAATATTCATGAATCCGCATCTGGATGTCTTGTGTCCAGTTTATCATGCATTGTTTTATATAATGTAATTTGACCTAATCACAGGAGCAGCAGAATTGCATGATCCAGACGTAAAAAAAACAGATGTTAAAGATTTGATTTCGAAATGGTTGGTTCAAGCTAATTTGCGAATAAAAAATGATAATAAGTGAGTACTCTGATAATATAATATAATTGGCCACATCAATACATTCATATATGAGCCAACAAGTTCGAATTTTATGTCACATATGTTTATTTTTAGAAAAAAGAGGAACAGGACCGAGAATAATACTGCGAATAGATAAGGTCTTGATGATGAATAAGTTTGAATGATATGTTCCAAAATATTGATAATGGTTCGTCTGTGGCTGGCCTACGTCTCATCATTTTTAATTTTTGTTTCTATGCGTCTGAATAATATTTTCTTCTATGTATGCAGCTTAACCTGTATTGCAATCGTACTTCCACGTTCTGAGGTGGAAAATGCAAAACGATACCAAATACTATGTGTGTGTTACGTGTAAAAGATTTTCATATTTCATGTTCCTTTAGTGTAACATATCGATTCCACATTTTACATGCGTACAAAGCGAGTGAGTACAATCTAGTGTTATCACATACGAATGGTAACCACATCTGTGATGTGATAATTATCCTGGCTGTTAAGGTGCCTCGAGCATTAAAATAATTGCTAAAGAGCGGTAAAACTTTGAAATTTCGAAAATTTTGTCTGAGCTCAAGGCGCTTTGAGTTGGAAATGCGAATATCGCAAGATTCGAGTACCTGCACCACGTGTGGCTGTGTTAAATTTTATTATTCTTAATTGATATTACTATACAAATTGATTATTCATATTCTATGTATTCCAATATAATTAGCAAGTAAATAAAATCTGGTGTAGCTGCAGATATCATCAGTGACCAGCTACAATTATAACGCTATGATTTAAAAAAAAATGTCTGCGAAGGTGTTAAAAGTCTTTAAGTTTCATATTGTTTTATAAGTATCATGTTAACATTAACTTTGATGGCAGAGAATCCACGATATGAAGTTATTCTATCAGTCGTATATTATTAGTCATATGATATTTTCATAATATATCGTTGCGATCCATGTATATACTAGAAGTAAATATTATATAGTAATATTTATTGTAACATGGCAGTTCAAAATTGGAGTACCTACATGTTCTTTCGTGATAATAATGCATGTATGTTCTTTTGTGATAATCATGCATGTATGTTCTTTTGTAATAATCACGCAATATATATTGGGTTATTCAAGATATGATTTATTTCAATGAAAACTTCGTATTAAGTTATCCTAATCATACTTTCCGATTAATGCGAACAATTTCGAGTAAGAGAATGCCTACTCGAAATGCGTGTTAAATCACAGTCAAGAATGATGATACATCCTTTCCAGTTGTAGAAGATAGATTGATATTATTCTGATCGGAGCTATATAAATGCTGAAGTAAGTGAAATATCGATGAAATTATGAAGTGGAACTTCACGAACATAAAGGTACACTCTTTACGTTCAATCACAAAGAGGAGAGTTGAGGAGGCCGTGAACTGAAATCGACAATTGTTGTATTGATTTCTGACTTTTGAATTTGTTGAAAACGCCAAACAATTGCCGACGCTGGACTCGCGGCCACCTAAACTCTCTTTCTAGTGGTTGGATGTTGGGAATTGACCACATCATACATACGATTACGAGGAAAGATCTGTGGTGATGTTACTGAAATATTTCAGAAACCTCACTGACGAACAGCACATAAATATTATAGACACATTACTAAAACATTATGAGAACTTTATAATGGTAACATCACAGAAACATTACAAATGTTACATTTTTATGCGGACATGTAGCTTTTTTGTCATGTTACAAAAATGTTACAAAAATATTGCACAAAACGGTACAATACGTTACATGTTACAATTTTAATATTTCTGTGATGTTACTGTCACATATATTGCTGTGTGGGAAGTGACGTGAAGTTTTTCCAATATTTGAAAATTGAATGATTCGCGAGGATTTTTAAGTCTGTGGTGCCGTGATGCGAAGTGACGTGAAGAATACCCAATATTTGAAAATTGAATTAATATCGGTGGTTGCAAGACCGGCCCTCATATGAGGCAAGTGCGGACCTTAACGAAAGATCCGTCGGGGGTAATGTTTATATTATCTCTTGCTCAAGTGTTCTCATACCATCAACCCTATGAGACAAGGCTCAATCCACACATATACAAAATGCAGCGGCGTTGAGCTGGTCTTTTCCTGATATTATATTGGTGAAATATATAATTTGTTTGTTAATTGAACCTTATTTCATATTCGTTGATAAATTAACATCTCACCTCAACCCTTCAATATGACAATAGGCTGGCGCAAGATGCTAAATCTCATATTAACTTAACTTTATTTTTATATATGAGATATATGTCTATGTACAGTAATGTTCATGAATGGGTTACCTAACATCTAACTTCTATTTCTCGATTTTGTCCAAAATGAGTTTCCTCTCTAAACATATCTCATGCTCCTATGGCCGGCGGAGCAGGCGACAGAAGAAGCTAGAGAAACCACAGCCTCCCACAGCTGTCATCCACTCACCTGTAATTTCGCGGGACATGACTGTTCATCAAATTAGTAACCCCAAAATTGACGACGCGTCATTGATTATTTTATTGGTTGGCTGCTTCATTATAATAAATAGATAATATAGATGAATAATGACCTAAAATTTATCAACAGGAGTAATTGAATGATAGTAATAAATAAATAATGATAATAGTATCAATTTGATGAAGAGTCATGTGCCGTGAAATTACAGGTGAGTGGATGACAGCTGAGGGAGACAATAGTCGTGATATCTCTAGCTTCTTCTGTCGCCTGTTCCGCCGGCCATAGGAACATGAGATACGTTTAGAGAGGAAACTCAGTTTGGAAAAAATCGAAAAATAGAAGTGAGATGTTAGGTAACCCATTCATGAACATTACTGTACATGTATATATAAATTCTAAGATTAGTTTGATTGTCATTGAATACGTAAAACTTATGTGGTTAAGTATAACTGGTTGATGTTGTAAGATTTAATGATTAATAACTTCAAAACTAATGAATATTGTAGGAATCTCGAGGATCGATAACTTAAGGCTAGTGGGTATTACAGAGATCCCAAGGATCAATAACTTAAGGTTATTAGGTATTACAGGGATCTTACGGCTGGTAACTTAGAGCTAACATAGTTTAAAGTCAAAGGGAAAAAATAGTGGGTTTTCAGTAAGGGTGTTTAGGAATATAGGTATGTGGATCGGATGGTGGTGCTGAGGATGTGACACCGTTACTTATAATGGTGAAGTGGGGGAATATTCTCTACACACAGTCAGAAAGCGATTATTGCAGCGAGTGTCAACGTGCATTGAATCGTATGCTTTACAGAAATTATACTCATTCGAGTAAATCACATTGTCAGTTCTCATTTCTCTTATCTGTAATTCCGTGTTTTTTCATCATCTGAATAGTAACCCGGGTGATCGGTTTGAAAAAAAAAAACGTAGAGATGTCAATGATCCAACAAATGCTTGGCGAGAGGCCCAAGCACCGATGTTGTTGTCGCGATTGCAACAACGGTCCTCACCAAAATGGGAAAAAATTGTTCCGTTTCCCAAAACAATTCAATCGGCTTCACGTGTGGTTGAAGAATTGCGGTAGAGTTACTTTGGTTATGATTTTTGGCATGACATATATTCTGTGTAATTAAAGGTAATTTTGCTATGAGGCAACCCGGCTGTAATGTATTTTGTTTATCATTATCATATCCTTATCATTATCACTTCATATCCGTTAAAGACCAATATGCACTATGCGGAAGCGAACCGAAGCGAACGTCAACGAAGTGCGTGGAAGTTTTTTAATAGTGTCCTCACCACTGTAAACAACGCTGAACCGCTACGAAATTCCGAGTCGTGCACCCATCTAATGCATTCTTGTGTTGTTATAGTTTGTAAAATATCGTTATGATTGAAAGAAATATGAACCGTTTTTATAAACAGTCATAAAATGGATAGCTCCGAGGAAAATAGCGTTCTACTTAATTTCTGTCCGCCGTAGTTAGAAATGTTTTTTATAAACAAAAATAACGACGTCCGGACTTTTCGGGTTAACGCCAAATGCAGCTGAAAAAATTATTTTGAGATGAAGTATGAGAAAAGATATACCTGGCGGGGCAATTACATTACGCGCACTTTGGCAAAGTAGATCGAAACGGAGTTAATTAGGTGCAATACAATGTATCGCGCGACACGCTATCAGGCGAAACTCATTGTCAGCCGCGAGCTCGCTGTTTGGCAGTCGTCACACTTATCAAATAACGTGCGACTGACGAGATACATTGTATTGCACCTAATTGCCGTACACCAAACACTCAAGGCTCGTCCATGCCGAATTTTAAAGCTGTTCTATTATTGGTCCACCCTCATCGACGATATCTCAAAAACGGGGGCGCGGCGGACTTTTTAGAAAAATATGCATTGAATATTTTTTCACGCTTAATCCGCCGGTGGCAATGAAGTGCGATCTTCAAGATATACCCTGTATAGAAGTATTCTAACTCGAGCGTAGCTAGTGTTTCAATACTGTCAAAATTTAAAAAAAACGAAAAGAAAAACTTATCAATTATTATTGAGAATAATAATACTTAAAAACCTCTCATTATTATCATATTTACGATCCACGTATTTTGAGAGGTTGTTCCTATTTTCTTCTTTCATATTTTGACAATTCATTCATCAGTATAAGGAATATCACCGGGAGTTTAAGAACTTCCGAGGGAACTCCGTTCAACAAGGATGAGCGATCAAGGAGATCTGATGATACCCACCGCTACGTAAACTTCAATGTTACGTCCAGCATCAGGGTAACTCCGCGATCCGTTTTGTACTGCACTGCGTGAGCCACGAAATTGTTGCGCTACCAAATAGTACATACATACAAACACAGCGGAGTATCCTCCAACTGGCTGGCAGAGTGGGGATGGAAGTGTGGACTGCAATACAAGATGCATTCGAGTGGCATATAATCCCCACTCGGGAGCCGATAGCCAATTAAAGAAGGAAAAAAAAAGATGCATTCGAACAATTTATGGCGATACAATAAGCGATGTGCCTTCACTTTGTAGCAATCGTTGTTCATTGTGTTGTGATACAAAACTCTGTGCCACTATAGGCTGTCGGGAAATTTGGTCTGATTGAGAGATGGAATTTGTGCTGCTATTTAGCGGCAAAACTAACATTGCGTAATAATTGAATTAACGCTGGTTGTATTTCCTAGCCGAAAACATTTGACTGATATAAGGTTGTGAAGGAATTCGACTTGTAGATTATCGCATGCAGTATTTTGTTCATGATTTCTATTGTGTGAATCGGTACAACAAACATCAGATCTGGGACAAAAACATCATTCATTTTCTGATTCATACTGTACTTTGTATTTACATTCATTCATTAAAAGTATACCAATAATTACACGTAATAAATATTTTGACAACGTATATAATAAATCCGGGAATAAATCATGTATCTGTCCGAAATCTGATAATTCATATACAAATCTGCATAACAAAAATTAGGTATGAATAAAATATGTGATAATCCGCATGTTGAATTTCTTCATAACTTCCTATAATTCATCATATATACATATAGTACCGTAGCCGGTACCCACGATACGCTGGTTGTAGCAACTGCACTGCTCGCTCTTTAGGTTGATCTATCTTTTCATGTATTGTTCATAAATGAAAAAACAAATAATTAAAATCCTATATAGATATAATTTTTCATTCATTGCTCAGAATCTTAACTAGAATCTTTCTTTGTTTACATGCATTTATTTGTTCCGTTATTTATGGAGCAATTTCATTGCTCGATGTTTTTGCAAGTTGTTGATTGAGCGTCACTGGTGAAATGATTTCCTGTGGTAAATGTCGCATGATAAATGCGGGTTGGTACCGGTTGGTAATCAGTCATCGCCAGTAGTTCGAAGAAATCCATTGCGGGTCAGAGCGCGCTGCCGGCGATATTAGTTTCAAAAATCCATTGCGGGTCAGAGGGCGCCACTAACATAGGAACACGCAAAATGCGAGCATGAGCTCTCTCAGGCTTCTCTCTGGCTTTAGCGTTACTTGCTTTGTGAGCGCCGAATCGAGTCCCGCTTACGGATTTTTGTTTCGTCTGCAATCTTTTCTGAATCCCTACTATTATTTGGAGATAATATAACAAAAAACCATGTCTATTGGCATGAATTTTTATTGCATGTGAAATGCTTTTTCCGTTTAATCAATTCTCGGCTTGATTTTCCCGAAAACGGCTGAAAAGTACACGCTACTACTTGCACATTATGTTGCCCCAGGGCACTACTAAAAGGGAACGGAATTTGAAAAATTAAAAAAAATCAGCGACCCCAATAACTGACCTTCAGGCTTCACCTCAAATGTTGAACTTTCAGATCTTGGTATATTTTGAGAGAGACAAATGACGAGCGGATAAAATGTTCGCCACCAGAATCGTTTACCTGTGACTACTTACCTATGAGGTGGTTTAGTTTCCAAAGTATGATAATGAGGTACACCAGATTTGCTTCACAAATTTTTTTATAGATTCAATCGATCACTATTATAGCATGCACCGTTGCATGGATATGCTGCACGCGCGTCATATTCCGTTGTCTGATGTTTGTTTAATATACCTGACAATTTCGTTGTTGTATGGATGCTCGTTGCTCAAAATTGCAAATTACTTCAACTTTCGTATTCCGTTCGACTCATTCCACACGCACATAAACATAATATAGTCGAGTTCGAATGAAAACGTCAGATGAAAATGCATACCGTACCCGATTGCGCAATGTAAAATGAATGTTTTCTTGAATACGTTTGAATTTCACGCATAAACGACGCATATTAAATTGAATTATCGTCATTGTGTCAAAACGGTAAGTTTCCGTCGCTACGCATGCTGACTTCAACTGTATGAAAGACCATCAATTGTGACACTCAACGCGCGTACTAGGGGCGTACGTCTACTGCAAATTTCATATTTTATTGAAATTTTTCCATACGTATATGAAACGAAACAGCCAATTATAAGTATAACCGTCAAGTGATAACGTGAATAATACCAATTTCCTGAACTGAAGATAAGCGTACTAGATAAATAAAAAGATTAAAACTTACAATGAAGCAATAATAAACGGATAGAAGCAAGATATAAAAATCGTATATTCATAGTTTACATTATTTGTATTTCGAACGTTTAATAAACGGTTTGATTTACAACAACGTTAAAAATCCGATTACGTCAATCTATATTCAAACGTCACACGTTTAAACGTTCAAAAGTGGTTTCGAATAAACGTTTATGGCTGTACCCAATACGGTTGCCATACCAATTAAACGTTTATAAAACGAATATATCACAAGAACTGTTCACTGGGTATTGTCAATAACGTATTTTTTGTCTTTTTTCAATTCTTCTCTAAATTGCTTTGTGCCCCTCCGCGCGCTATCTCACTCAAGAACTTTCTCGTTGGGACCTAAACACTGAATTCACGCTGGAGAACTTTGCGGATAGTTGCGCAATTCGTAATAAATGCGTGCGGAAAAAATTGGGATTTTTTTATTTTTGAATTTTTTCCGAAATTCTCCTATCAAAATTTGCCCCAAAATCTGTGGCTCCTTTTTTCGATCCGCTAAGTAAAATCAAAGTATAAAGAGTTAAGTTTCGGAAATTGAACCTTTAGGTCGATAGATAAAAATTATGATCTGCGTTTGAGGTATGAAACGTGAATAAATCACTTGCTCCAAACTCAAGCAAATCACTTTGAACGTTGAATCAATTTGTCTCATTCGGTCTGGGTATTGTATGTTAATAAATATTCGTTCTTCAACTTCTTGATTTAATGTGTTTGTTGTTAAAGTATATTCAAAATGAGTTATACTGCAACTAAAAAGCAGTTGTTTGAGGTCTTGCACGAGGAAAAGAAATTGATTCGAGAATCACAACAGACTCATCTATTAGAATTTTTGTGTGGAAAATTGGGTGTAAGTAGAAGCGAAGGAAAGGCAAGAAATGAACTACTAAAGAGTGTCCGCCGATTCTGCAGTGAAGCGTACGCTAGATTTGACAAGACAAATCGGCATGTCAAAGTGTTTTTCAGTAAATGTGGTTCTTGGTTTGCAAACAACCTAACAATGGATAAACCTACCATCGATTCGTCAGTTCCAGCATCATCTTCATCGTCGATCGGAGAAGGAAAAAAGAAAGGCCGTCGGAGTCAAGCATTTGCGAAGTCGTCGGAGCGTTCGAAACGAAGAAAAACAGAAGACTTGCGGAAAAGCACAGAGAGAGACCGATACACTTGTATATGCCACTCAAATGAAATTACGCAGCCAAGGACAGAACGCAGCAGCAAAAGTTGTTCAGAAAATATCCAGTATCCCTCAAGAGACAACTGAGCACATTGTAAAGATATTAAAAGTCTCTGAGTCTTCACAGCCGCAATCTACTATTGTAGCTTACACCGCAAATGAGACGGTTTCAATGATTAGGAGTAATAAACTCACGAAGCACCGGTACTTAAGTATTAGAAGCGGCGCAAAAGAAAAAGGAGTTGATTTATATCCTTCGTATCACAGAATAAGGGAAGCAAAGGATTTGTGTTATCCAGGTTTAATGAATATTACAGTCAATGATCGAATGGCGGAAGTGAAGTTGCAAGGCTTATTAAATCACACAGATAAACGGTTGATTGAGATATGTGTCCCTGTTCTTTCTACTATTTCTGGGTATAGCCGACAATATCTTGTTTTGATCTGTAAATGGGGATTTGATGGAAGTTCGAGTCAGTCTCAATACAAACAAAGAATTTCAAATGCTACTGAAGATTTCGATGACAGCAACCTTTTAGTAACTTCGTCGGTTCCTCTACAACTGTTTGCAAAGATTGAAAACTATTCGGAGAAAGTGATCGTTTGGCAAAATCCACGTCCATCGTCAACAAGATACTGCAGACAATTTCCAATTCACGAAAGAAACTACTGACATTTCAAAGAACGAGCATATGTATGTTCAGGATCAAGTTGACAAACTTCGTGCAGCAGAGTGTGCATGTCAAGCAGGTTTAGTCACTGTTTCCTATGAAATGGTATTAACTATGATTGATGGAAAAGTGTGCAATGCAATGACGTTGATAGCTTCTGCACAAACTTGTTATGTTTGTGGTGCAAAGCCGAAGCAGATGAATGATTTGGAAAACGTCAGTGAAAGAAAAGTTGACGAAACGAGGTTGCAATTTGCTTTGTCACCACTTCATGCTTGGATTCGATGCTTTGAGTGCTTTCTCCACATTTCTTACACGCTTAATATTCAGAAGTGGCAAGCTCGGAGTGATGCTGATGAATCAAGTGTTGCAGAAACAAAATCAGCGATTCAATCAAAATTCAAACAGGAAATGGGTTTGTTAGTCGATGTACCAAAATCAGGAGGGAGTGGCACGACGAATGATGGCAATACAGCAAGAAGATTCTTTGGAAATACTTCGAAATCTGCTGAGATAACTGAAATTGACGAGACCTTGCTTAGGCGATTTCAAGTGATTCTTCAAACACTCAACATTGGGTTTGCCATTAATGTTGAAGCCTATGATTTCTATGCGCGTGAGACCGCAAAGCTGTACGTAGTCAAACATAATTGGTACAATATGCCTGCTTCGATGCATAAAATTTCATTACATGGAGCAGTCATAATTGCAAACTCAATTTTGCCGATTGGTCAACTTTCGGAAGAGGCTCAGGAATCCAGAAACAAAGATTACAAGCAATTTAGATTAAATCACACACGAAAGTTTTCACAAACAGATACGAACACAGATTTATTACATGCACTGCTTGTTTCATCTGATCCGTTAATCTCAAATTTGCAGAAACCTCCGAATAAAAAATCGAAATCGATTTCTGCTGAAGGTGTTGCGCTTTTGAAAGTGCCAGATCTATCTCAAAGTAGCAAAGAATCAGTGGAATCGGAAGGAGAAGATTCTGACGAAAACTAACTTGTACGAAAAAAGAAACAGTTAACAGAAGTAAAAATATAAATAAGAAACAAAAAAAATATGCAAAAAAAAAACAAAAAAAAATGTAAAAGGTAAAAAAAAATACAAAAAAATAAGAAAAATGCGTTTCAAAGTTCCCCCACCAAACCTTCTCGTTGGTGAAACGCGGGAGTAGATTTTTTAAATCGAAACTAATTGAGTGTGGGCAAATCAAAGTATAAAATATGCTAATTATCCCAATTTTCAAATCTAAAGTATAGATTTTTTATGTTTTAACCTTGAAATGACCTCGAAGGACATATATCCGAGACTTAACACTATTTTTTTCGTACGCAGCGCATCAAAAAACATGAGTACATCGATTTTTGTACCACGTTTTTGATTATTGCATTTTTGGCCAGGTTTTCGGATATCTCGGCCCACTGTGGCAGCACTTGAAAAACGTTGGAATAGAACTCGTGGGCTGAGTCCATTGTATCGGCACTCAGCAAGATTTGAATGCAACTCGTGGCTCGAGTGAGTACACGGGTCAATACGTCCACGCACCTCGCAAATTACCAGATGAAAGACGCTAGTTCAAGTTCAGCAGTGTCCAGCTGCCCGCTCTTGCAATTGTGCATGTATTATTACGCGGAAGGATTAACCAATTAGCAGCGTACTCAGCCGCTAATTAGTTGCTCTGATTGGATTATATCTCAACTAGGCCCTGCGGAAGCAGTCAGACCCTCGAAGCGTTCGTCGGTCCCATGTCTCACCCATTGTCAACTCACACTAGGACCAATTATTCTTGATTGGAAATACTAGACCGTCGTCAATGCTACTTTTACACACATTCGTTCATTCATGAATTTTGATAATATGTCTTAAACTTACAACATTAGAATATCGGCTCGTTAGCCTCATTTAGAGAGTTTCAATAAGTTTTTAGAGAGAGAGAGCTTAAATATACTTATAGGTTGGCGTATGTGTGGTAGTGAGGGTCAGCAAAAGCTAGAGTTTCGCGAATTACCTCCCCTTGCACTCATTCGATTACAAAGTATCATTATGCAGAACCGTTATCTGTATCCGCGCAGCGGATGTGACTGTACGAGAGGCTTGGGCTTGTTGCTAAGGCGTTATAATAATATAGTTAGGTGTGAAATGATATGTTTGACTGCTCGGGTCATTGTTCCAAATCACGTTCAACCCACGCTTAGGAGAAACAAGGGGGCCCCAAGGCATGCAACTGCTTACTCTTGGCGTCGCAGAGAGAAATTTGAGGAATTATGGAATAAACTGGCGAATGAAAAATTTTCGCGAACCATAGGTTACGTACGTAACACGACAAACTGAGTATTTATGGGAGCCTGACGCATTTTTGTCTGTGCATCGCTGGACGCATTCCTAATGATAATCAATTTTCACGATTGCTGGAATTTTGTTCGGCTAAAATGCTGGGGTTGGAGCAACCGCTTGCTCTATCGAATCGGTATTGATTGCCTGGTCCGACTTGCTGAACAATGAGGTGACAAACTGAGTATTTCTGGGAGTATATCGCAATTTCGCCCATGCATCGCTGGACGCATTCCTGATTATGATCAACTTTCACGATTGCTGGAATGACGTTCAGCTGAAATGCTGACGATGGAGAATACAATTACTCTATCGAATCGGTATTGATCTCCTGGTCCTAACTGCTGCGGATTGTTGCGACAAATTGAGTATGTCAGGCAACGGAACTCATCTTCGGCTGTGCATCACTGTACGCATTCCGAATGATGATCAATTTTTATGAACACTGGAATTCCGATCGGCTGAAAGGCCGGGACTGGAGTATCGGATTACTCTATTGGATCGATTTCGAGTACCAGGTTTGACCTGCTGAAAATTCGATAAACTGAGTATTTCTGAAAGCGAAATGCAATTTCGTCCGCGCATCGCTGCACGCAATCCTAATAATGATCAATTTTCATAATTGCTAGAATTTCGTTCGGCTGAAATGCCGAAGTTGGAGCGAACGATTACGCCATCGAATCGGTATTAATTCCCCGGCTCTACCTGCTGCGAATTGTTGCGACAAACTGAGTATTTCAGGCAGCGGAACTCGAATTCGTCTGTGCATCGCTGGACGCACTCCTAATCATATTCGATATTGATGATTGCAGATAGCCCAGTCAGTTGAACCGCCGGAATTGGAGAAGCCGACTACTCTATCGATTCGATATTGATTCCCTAGTCTGACATGCCGCGGATTGTTGCGACGAACTGAGTATTTCAGGCAACGTAACTCAGCTTCGGCTGTACATCGCTGGACGCATTTCTAATAATGATTGATTTTTTTTCGTACTGAAATTCCGATCGGCTGGAATGCAGAGATAATTGGAGTGACCGATCACTGTATCGAATCAATTTCGATGCCCTGGGTCCACCCGCTACGGATTGTCGCAACAAACTAAGTATATGAAGCAACGGAACTCGAATTCGTCTGTGCGTTGTCGGACGGATTTCTGATAATGATGAGTTTTCATGATTACTGGAATTTCGATCGGCTGGAATGCCGAGACTGGAGCACCCGATTACTCTATCCAGTCGATATTGATTTCCTGGTCCTACCTGATGCGGCTTGTTGCGACGAACTGAGTATTACAGGCGAAGAAACTCATCTTCGGCCGTGCATCGCTGGAAGCAGTCCTAATAATGATCAATTTCTATGAGTACTGGAATTCCGAACATCTGAAATGCCGAAATTGCTCTAACTAATCGATATCGATATGCCATGGTCCTAGCCACTGCGGATTGTTGCGACAAACTGAGTATTTCAGGCAACGGAACTGATTTTCGGCTGTGCATCGCTGGACGCATCTCTAGTGATTATCAATTCTACTGTTTACTTGAATTCCGATCGGCTGGAATGCCGAGATTGAAGCAACGGATAGCTTTATTGAATCGATCTCGATTCCGTGGTCCTACCCACTGCGGATTGTTGCGACGAACTGAGTATTACAGGCGAAGAAACTCATCTTCGGCCGTGCATCGCTGGAAGCAGTCCTAATAATGATCAATTTCTATGAGTACTGGAATTCCGAACATCTGAAATGCCGAAATTGCTCTAACTAATCGATATCGATGCCATGGTCCTAGCCACTGCGGATTGTTGCGACAAACTGAGTATTTCAGGCAACGGAACTGATTTTCGGCTGTGCATCGCTGGACGCATCTCTAGTGATTATCAATTCTACTGTTTACTTGAATTCCGATCGGCTGGAATGCCGAGATTGAAGCAACGGATAGCTCTATCGAATCGATCTCGATTCCGTGGTCCTACCCACTGCGGATTGTTGCGACAAATTGAGTATTCCAGGGCTGTGCATCTATACTATAAAACGATCCGTATTACGTCAAGAATTAAGAAAAATCAGAACTAGGAGAAACAAAAAAAAAAAACCTAATAATTAACTAGAAAGCTTAACCAGCTATGGTTAGGCATTCACGACGATACAATGGTCGTACCCACTGCGGATTGTTGCGGCAAACTGAGTATTTCAGGCAACGGAACTGATTTTCGGCCGTACATCGCTGGACGCATTTCTAATAATGAATTTTACTGATTACTTGAATTCCGATTGTCTGAAATGCCGAGATTGGAGCAACGGATCGCTCTATCGAATCGATTCCGATTCCGTGGTCCTACCCACTGCGGATTGTTACGACAAACGGAGTATATGAGGCGACGGAACTCGAATTCATTTGTGCATCGTCGGACGCATTTTCAATAATGATTAGTTTTAATGATAACTGAAATCCATATAAGCTGAGACGCCAAGATCGGACCGACCGATTACTCTATCGATTCGATATTAATTCCCTACTCCGACCTGCTGTGCCGTCAGATCGGACGTTCGTGAATGTTATTAGCACATGACTACCAGAAACATCGCAATGAATTACCCAGACGCACAATCAGTAGTTGTGGGTCACCAATTACCGACCAAGTACTGAAGTATACTGGACAAGTTCAAAATTCAATAACACTCAGGGAATTTCCTCTGTTATGGAAATTATAACGGTGTTGATTCAAGAGAAAGGATTATTTTATTATTTAGGTCCGACTTGACTGACCTCGAGAATTCTGCCGTTGACTGAAGTTGATGAAGCAAACTCAGGATTATGAATTGGATTATTTAATATGCAACGAGAGTCATTAACACTTATATCTTCGATATATTGATGTAATATGTGTGATAATGTATAAATGGAAAAGACATAATGAAATAATTAAGAAGATTAACTTTGATTTAGAAATATGCTTTGAATAAGTTTTACTAGCTGTTTTATTGAAAGAGTTGGAAGTATTCTAAACAACTAGGGTGCTAAGATAAAACCAGGAATATGATTCGTACTATTTTATACTTTAGAAGATATACTTCAATGGTTCCAGTTTGATGTCGTCTTTTGAATCTCATCGTCAAATGTTACTCTGATAATCTTCGATATATTTTAGCACTCTGACATTACCCTGACAATCTCCGATACACTTAACACACCGATCGTCAATTGTCTTGCCTTTTTATAATTCTGTAATCTGGGCGAGGCCTGGTAATTTCTGTGGTGGTGGAAGATTAGTGTCCTGTGAACTTTGTTCATTATATTACAGGATGTTGCATTTTGTAGATCTAAGATAGCATCTTTTATAAGAATTGATACAGTGGGCTCTTTTCCAATTGTGGTTATCGTTCCAGTTCATTTTATCGGACGGTAATCGCGGCTTTCTATATTACGTACTTTCTTGTTCGTAATTTCTATATTATTGCTTAACTTTTCTCATTTCACAATTCCCGTGTTTCTTTCGATTTCCATGTAAGATCAATAGTATTCTATAAGAGGTCAGATATTGGATTAGGTTAATTTGTGTTTAGGGTTTTGCTCGTTTCGAGATACCTATAACATCCTAATCAAACCATATTCTTATAGTTTATGCTAGTAATAATCAAATCTCATAATATATATTATATATATAGGTATAAGTATATACCATGTTGTATACATGAATACACATAATTATATGCTGTTGAAAATATGTAATGTACCGACCTATACTTATATAGTTTAATCATGATAATCGTTACTGATAGTTTTCATTATATATATATATCTATATATATACCTTTGGTTAAATACTGTATTGTAATTATTACTTGAATATTTGTTCATTTCCTTTTATAAATTCTTTTGTCAGGAAACAACCAAAACTCCTAACCCATCATAAACGGTCCCTCTTACCTACTCCTCGCAAAACCCCTATTTCTGTAAACATTCCATAGTTTATGGCCTTCTTTCTTCAAGAGTCCCTTGCAGCTGCACTTCCAGGAAACCCCTCAGAATACAAAACTTTCCATTTCTAACCCAAACTCCAGCCCCTCTTCTTCTAATTGGTACCCCTCTACTAAATTACTACCCACACCTCCTTCCAATCACTTTTCCATCTTTACTTCCAAAATCCAAAAACCCTCCAAATGACAATTCATTCGAATCCTTCAACCAGTACACTCCTAAAATTTTGAATCCGTCGAATTTTTTATATAAATTGATCAGTTTTTACATTAAAATATAATTTTTGTTTTCACCTTATATCTTGTAATTTCATTCTCGAAGAACTCCGAAAAGAATTTGGGTCTCTTGACTAAGAGATTCATTACAAAGAGATCAACCGATAATTTGTTGGAACAAGTTATTAATTCTCATTCGTTAAGTTACGGTAACAAGGTATTTAACTTGATCTCCTGGAGCATATAATATTTATACGTATACATGCTGTAACTCGTAGTTGAACTTATAATATTGGTATTTATTATATTCCAGTGGGACAATGATTGAGTGTCGGTGTTCAGATGTAAAAAAATTGTTTAAGGATATGGAATTTATGAGTGTGAACATTCGATCATTGGTTTGCTGTTGAATTATATTATAGAATATATTTATGGTAACAATATGGGTTAATAGAAAATAGTTCATTTATAATATCATATGTTGAGTGTGGTAGAATTCATATTATATTGTGTTTTGAAATTAACATATAGTAGTTATCACCGAATACGCAAAAGTATTACAGTGTTCTATGCATATATAGGATGACCGTTTTATTGGTGATATTAACCTTATATTATCGGTAATTTATCCGTGATGCATTGAATGACTGTTGATTATATCGACAGAGTTTCGTATGTAATAACTCATATAGTAAAAGATATCCATTTTAGTGGGTCATTATCTTACGAGTATAATATTTATGATCGAAGCATGAGGATCTTTTCGGCTAGATTACCTAGAGGTAATACGGATCTAACTTGGGAAAAGTTAGACTCAAAATTATATTGAGGTAAATTTCTACCGTAAGATTATCTTACTTGAAACATATAGTTATTTTAGTGGTAGATTGTTACTTAGTGAAAAATGGTAGTGGTATTCCGGTCGTATGTTACAATACACTGACCGTCAATACGTATCGATACGAAAACGTCGATACAATTGGAAAATATCGCCATGACTAAGAGAAGAAATAAAGCTTCGTGAATACGATCTAGAGCGGTACGGTTTTAGACCGAGTAACTACCTTCGCGATCGCGCCTAGCGGTCCTGGGTCTCGTCCCGCGGACCGTACGTCGGATTGACGGAGTTCAACAAGTGGTCAGAGTATTTGACTGGTGGCTAGTGATCTGATTACTCCTTGTTGAGCGCGGCCTCCTATTCTCTCGCGGCTCCGCTTTACTTGTGCGAGCGCGTAGCCACCACGCGGCGAGAACGGTGTACTGGATCAGTCGACTGACTATGAGCGGTACTGGGATGTCGCTATTTGGTAACGGAATAGCTCGTGAGTAAATTAGCTGTGGCGCTGATTTCTGAATGACGGAGGGCTAGGACTGTTACAAATTAATATAAGCCTAACGAGCAATGAAAAATGACGATTATCCGGAAATGAGTATGTATCGTCTCTTTGATTTTACGGAACCATCGTCATCATGTAGCCGTGCTGAGGCGGCTAGCTAACAATTGTTACGCTGTACAATGATCAAGACGTAAAAGCATCACTTTTTTTCCAATCTTTCACTTATTTGAGTGTTCATTGAGATTGGTAAGTAATAACCCAACGGTAAACTATTCATTGAATATCCTCACTGCTGATTATTTGATTCCAATTTCGATCGGAGATACCATACTTATCACACCCACTATGCATATGGTAACGAATCATCACCTATTGAAATATAATATCTGCTTTTCGATGGGAACACAGAATATGCATCTAAAACACTACGCTTCAAGATGAAAATTATTTTTCAACTTTGCCGCTCAGTTGGGGTATTTTTTGAATTTAATAACGGTCCTGTGACTATTCGGATTTCATATATTATTGGTAGAATTAATAGATATAAACTACGTATAATAATGAAATCCTATGGCTTATATCACATAGGACAAATAGCCAAATCTATACGATATGTTCCTTTCAACACAGATTCAGGAATTTTTCGAATGATTACTAAATTGAGTAGTCTGCACCATGAATAATCCAACCATTTATTTATTTACTTCAATTTTCATTCTTTGTTTACAGAAATGGGAGTAGTTTTAATCGATAAAAACTGTAGGCGCTATAATTAATTGTACGGTGACGCTTTTCATACACTCGAATTTCATAAATTGGAGAATAATGCTTCTGTGAATTATTTTCCCAATGTAGGGTTCGGGGTGATTCGGAATTGGCGACGGATATTTTAAAGGGAAATTGCCCAGATAGCACAATACATTCAGGGAATTTTCAGATTAGATGCCAACTTATACTTTATCAGGGAATATTCTCATAGAAGATTGCAGTAACATTATGGGAATGTTACGAATATTATATATCGATGTGCGATTTTAGAATGTTCTATGTAATCCAATATCATATTTCCTATAAGTTTTCAAGTAATATGTTCATTCAGTACATCGAGTTGGATGCATCTATTGACGAATACAGACTTAACCTAAATATTAATACGGCCACAATTCGCGTCACGGCACCTCAGTCTTACGAATCCTCGCATATCATTCAATTTTTCTTGGATTAGAATTTTGCTCGAGAGTTATTTCATTCTTTAAACTTTTGACGAACAACTAACCAAAATTACATTTTGTTTTGGAATAAATCACGCACTTGTTAATTAAATCTTTGTTTTCATCATCACGAAATCACGTCCAGTAATCTTTATTCAAAGGTAAGCACCAACCCACCTATCATTTTTCCTTACCGCGTGCTTCCACTGGCAAGCACCAATCCACCCATCATTTTTCCTTACCGCGTGCTTCCACCGGCAAGCACCAATCCATCTATCATTTTTTTCCTTACCGCGTGCTTCCACCGGCAAGCACCAATCCACCCATCATTTTTCCTTACCGCGTGCTTCCACTGGCAAGCACCAATCCACCTATCATTTTTTTCCTTACCGCGTGCTTCCACCGGCAAGCACCAATCCACCTATCATTTTTTTTCCTCACCGCGTGCTTCCACCGGCAAGCACCAATCCACCTATCATTTTTTTTCCTTACCGCGTGCTTCCACCGGCAAGCACCAATCCACCTATTATTTTTTTTCCTTACCGTGTGCTTCCACCGGCAAGCACCCAATCACCCATTATTCCTCAGACATCTAAATCGAGTGCATTAAAATTTATGCACCCTTGTAGATGAACTGAGTACCGCAACAACATAAGAAAAAGATTACTCGACGTGGAGGAAAGAAAGCCCGTGAGCAGCGGTTATTTTCCAAACTAAGAAGAATCAGGAAATTTCAGGAAACTTTAGCAAAACTTTAGCAAAACCCCTCAGTGGATAATCAACGATTTAACTTCACAAGTGAAAAGTGCCACGATAAGTGAACCTTCCATAATTCACTTAGAGTCGAGTGAATCAGAGACATCGACGGATTGTCATCTGGACAGTTTGGTGGAAACCGCTCTCACAGAACATATTATCGAATACCAGGGAACTTCGTCAACTGCAAATTTTTCCACAACCTCTGATCAACCGCTCGCTGCCCGCTCAACCCCCTAACCCGCTACGCCCGAAATTGATCAAGGTTTTTCCATCAAATTAAGGTAAGGATCGATATACTCAATAACTTGAAAATCATAAAATCTCCTTAGAGCCATTTTTAGACGTAACATATTTTTGGTGACCTAGCGTTGGGATACGAATTTTCTATAGAACGTATATTCATTTCATAATTCAAAATGGCTCAAGCAACACGTAGCAAAGACCTTACAAAAGAAGAACTGGCCCGTATCGAGGCAGATCTAGTAGAGAGAGAAAAGAAATTGTTGGAACAAGAATTGCAACTCAAAAGTCGGCTTAGCGCTAGTCAAACATATCGAGAAAATGAAAGCCAATTAATACGCCAGAATGAAGATTTACAAGCCCGTTTCAATGAACTCCAACAAGATTATGAACAACGCATTCAGAATTTGCCGGACCGAAATCCTTCCGAAGAGACATTAAGAGAAAATCAAAAATTACGACAACAACTCGAACAAAGTTTAACGCAAATAGCCGAAATTCAAAATAACGCAGTAAATCAGGAACAATTATTAGCACAAATAAATGAGTTGAATCAAGAACTTGAGCAAACCCGATCGCTAACTCGCAACTCCGAACCTTTAGGGGAATCCAATCATGAGTTAGAAACACAGATCAATGTATTACGCAATGAACTAGAAGAAGTTAGAAGTCGCGCCGATAGTACAAATAATCAAAATAATACTCTGAATTTACCTCAATTACCAAATCAAGTTCATTTAGAAAACGAAGCAACATCCTTTCATCACGAATTACCCTTACACGATCAACATAGCTCAATTAGAAGTAATAGTCGCCCTAGAAGCATTAGATTTCAAGATGTACCCGTTGCGCCGTCGGGAAGGTTTATTTCAATTAAAGACGCTGTAGATACTATCCCTATGTTCGATGGTGAAAGCCCTCCGATTATACAATTCACTCAATCCTGTAAAGAAGCTTTTGAAATGGTTTCACCTGACGCGGAATATCCTTTCATCTTAATGATGAAGAAAAAACTTACTGGACGCGCTCGAGCCATCATTCAAGACGACCAATTTGATTCTGTTCAATCATTTACCGATAAAATCTCCGAAATTTTCGGCCCCGCGAGACCCACCAATTACTATCGGGGTGAATTGGTCAACGCTTATAAAAAACCCGACGAGCATATATTGGAATATATTTCTAGAATTAAAAATCTCCGCATAGCTATACTCGATGGAGAGCGAAGAATAAAGGGCCATCTGACCCGGCACGAACTCGATTTGATTGAGAAGGATACCTTAGATAGTTTTATTGATGGTTTACCTCCTTCATACCGTAATGTATTAGCACTTGCTCGTGTCAGAACCTTTTGCGATGCATGCACAAAAGCCGTCGAGGAAAGTAAACGAATAGAACGTGATCGCGAACGTCTCAGAAATGAGCGCCCTAATAACCCACAATATCGTAGATCCGATCAGGTTTTCTGCAAAATATGCAATAGAACTGGCCATGATACCGCAGATTGTCGGTTTAAAAATTCCATACCTCAACCACCTATTGATTACGCTAATGCAGTCAGACAGGTACAGAACCGGGATGACAAAAACCATAATTTAAGTACTAATTCCGATCAATCTAATTACAATAAAACTTGTGCCTACTGTAAAAGAAACGGGCATACTATCAATGAGTGCCAGCGACGCTCGTATAATTCAAATAATACTCAAAATACAAATTCCAATAATATAATCTGTGCCTATTGTAAAAAGGACGGACACACAATTAATGAGTGTCGACGCTTACAATATAATAAATCACGCTCCGAAAACGGCAATAATACCCAAACATTGTATAATGCTCATGACCAGGGAAACGGTTCGGGTCCCTCGGGGAACAGTGCGGGTCCTCGAGAGGCCTACCCACAACGCACAACCCTCCTACCAATCCAACAAGAGTCGCAACAGTCAACATAAATATAGGGGAGGTACCCGCGGTAGAAATCCCTTCGGACGATTTTAGAATAGGAACTCAGCTCATGGTCGATACTGGTTCAGAGCCTAATATCATCAAATTTAGCAATATAACAGACAAAAGCAAGATAGATACAAGAGATACAATTTTAATGAAAGGAATAACCGAAAATTTAGTCAGTTCGATAGGAAAAATAAAGATAAACATAGCTGGAAAGGAATCTTATTTCCACGTAGTTTCCGATGACTTTCGCATAAAACAGGGCGGCATGCTTGGATCCGCCTTCTTTCAAGAAACCAGAGCAACAATAGACTACGATAATGAGCGTCTACTAATCAATGAAATCGAAGTTTCATTTATATATAAGAGACTTTACGTAATTCCGCCCCGTTGTATGACTATAATTCACGTAAATATCAATAACACAGATATCTCCGAAGGTTATTTACCGCGCCTCAAATCTCTCGACGGGGTATACATGGGCGAAGCAGTCCTCAAAAACATTAACGGCAAGGCCGCAATGCCAATTATAAACACGACTGAAACTGAATATGAAGTTACGGCACCTTCCATCACATTGATTCCATTCGAAGAGTTAAAACAAGATTCAAATAGATCAAGAGAATCTACCTTTCCGAATTTTCAAAATTCAAATGGATCAGAAGAATCTATTTTTCAAAAATTTCAAAATTCAAATAGATCAAAAGAATCTATTTCTCCAAATTCTAATAGATCAAAAGAATCTATTTCTCCAAATCCAAATAGATCAAAAGAATCTATTTCTCCAAATCCAAATAGATCAAAAGAATCTATTTCTCCAAATCCAAATAGATCAAAAGAATCTATTTCTCCAAATTCTAATAGATCAAAAGAATCTATTTCTCCAAATCCAAATAGATCAAAAGAATCTATTTCTCCAAATTCTAATAGATCAAAAGAATCTATTTCTCCAAATCCAAATAGATCAAAAGAATCTATTTCTCCAAATTCTAATAGATCAAAAAAATCTATTTCTCCACATCCAAATAGATCAAAAGAATCTATTTCTCCAAATTCAAATAGATCAGAAGAATCTATTTTTCCAAAATCTCAAAATTCAAGTAGACCGAATGGATCTATGTCTCATCTCAATCTCGCAACTTCTCAAGGAACACCTGATCTAACACGCAATTCATCGTATATTCAGATGGTTCATACAAATGAAACCTATTCAATAGGGGAATCCCCTCTAGGTTATGGCAATGACCATACGGGGGCTTATGACCCTACTTCAGACGTCCACCACTGTATACTCAACCGCACCGACAATATAAAATCTCTACTCCGGCTTGGCCATTTAAATCTTGGAGAGACAAACTGCGTCAGTAAATTAATTGAAGAAAACGCCGATAGATTTCATATTCCGGGGAAGTATTTAGATGCGACGAACGCAATTGAGCATGGGATAACAACCGTAGATGATTTGCCGGTGAATACGCGTCAATATCGTTTTCCGCCACCTCATATGGAGGAAATAACAAAACAAATCAAAGAATTAGAATCCGGAAACATAATTTAACCTTCTTTATCACCATATAATTCACCTCTATGGGTTGTTCCGAAAAAACCGGATTCCCATGGGAATAAACGTTGGCGCATGGTGATTGATTACCGTATGCTAAACGAAAAAACAATTGGAGATGCATACCCTCTACCGAACATCGTCGAAATTTTAGATCAGCTTGGAAATGCAAAATATTTCTCCGTTTTTGATTTAGCTTCAGGTTTTCATCAAATAAACATGAAGGGAGCCGACTCACATAAGACAGCCTTTTCAACTCCCTATGGACATTATGAGTTTAATCTTATGCCTTTCGGGCTTAAAAATGCACCGGCCACCTTTCAACGTCTTATGGACCGGGTATTGACGGGACTCCAGGGACTTGAACTATTTGTATATTTAGATGACATAGTAATCTATGCTAGTTCGCTCGAAGAACATAAAGTAAAATTTGACTTATTGATGAAACGATTGCGAGCCGCGAACCTAAAACTTCAACCGGACAAATGTGAGTTTTTGAAACGCGAGGTAATGTACCTTGGACATATTATCAGTGGAAACGGGGTAAAACCTGATCCAAAAAAGGTCGAGGCAGTGAAATGTTTTCCACGTCCCAAGAATCCAAAAAATATAAAACAATTCATAGGACTAGCTGGATATTACCGACGATTCATACCGGACTTTTCCAAAATAGCAAAACCATTAACCGAACTTCTCAAGAAAGACAAATTATTTAAGTGGGGTGAAGAACAGGAGGAAGCGTTTATTGAACTACGTGACAAACTTTGTGACCAGCCAATCCTGCAATACCCTGATTTTACCAAGCCTTTCATTCTTACTACCGACGCATCTGGTTTTGCAATAGGAGGAGTCCTTAGCCAGGGCCCCGTCGGAAAAGACCTACCTATTGCCTATAACTCTAGGCTATTGGGACCGGCCGAATTGAACTATTCAACAATAGAAAAGGAACTTCTAGCCATCGTTCATTGTGTAAATCATTTCCGGTCTTATTTATATGGTAAAAAATTCACTCTTGTCACTGATCATCGTCCTCTGGTTTGGTTAAATTCCGTAAAGGACCCCACTTCGCGACTCGTCCGATGGCGTTTAAAATTGGCTGAATATGAATATGAGATGATTTATAAACCAGGAAGAATAAACGGAAATGCAGATGCACTCTCTCGAAACCCCGTAACAATATCACAAATTCATTCAGTACCAGTCTCACCGGTCAAAATAATAGAAAAGGACGAATATATTTTAAAATCACATCCCAGATTCACTATAGTTCAGATTGCAGATGTTAAATTACAGATGAATACTGGCATAACGTCCGAATTTGAAAAAATAACCGATGTACGACTTTTAGAATCCTTAAAACCCAAGCTTGGGTCAATAAGTTTTGAACAATATAGCGTAAAGACCGTAGTATATCTATACGCCAAATATCGGGATGAGGACCCAGTTGAATACGGAACCCTTTATGCTTGCTTGAAAAGATTGTCTGAATATTGTGGGAAACAAAATTACGAAATAGCAATAACCAAAGAAGGACTGGGATGCGGACAAGGAAAACTTTTTTGGATGTTAGTGGAAAGAATGATTAAAAAAATCTTTACATATCCATATATCTTTTATATATATAGTAGTGAAAGGGAAGCGACGGACCCTGAACGGAATATTTATGAAATCACCGGAAATATACTTAATGCACGCACAGAATATTGTTTAGTACCTACATGCAGTCGCTGCCGACATGAAGTTCGACACACCTTTGAGCCAAGCATTTAGATCATTTTTTCCAAAGACTAATGAACTCACTTCATTTGAACCTCAGATTGGAACCATAGCTTACATCTTTTCAGAAGGTAGATACGTTACATATATAGTTACAAAAGAGAAAACGACAGACAAGGCCACATATGAAAATGTCCACCTCTGTTTGGAAAATTTGAGAAGATTCTGTAAAGATCGATGGATTTATCACCTTGCGATGACTAAACTCGACCATAATCTAGACCATCTCTTGTGGCCGCAAATAAGGGAAATGATTATTGAAATCTTCGGGGGCTCTTATGAAATCCTAATAATTTCTTCAGAACCACAACTCACACAACAAACCAATGCAGTACAATACACACAAACCGATTCAGATAAAACCCCTCATTCATTAAAACCTCATCACATCACGGAGATAACTTGCAATCTATTTAATGTTAGTAAATCATACTCTTTAGCTCACTGTGTTAGTTCCGATTTTGCTATGGATGCAGGGATAGCCGTGAACTTTAAGGAATAATTCGGAGCAGTCGAAAAATTATTCCTTCAGCATAAGAATGTTGGTGAGGTTGCGTATTTATACGACTTTTCTAATGACAGATATATTTTTTATTTAATTTCAAAAAGGTCCAAATATCAGAAACCGACCTATGAAACTCTCGAGTCATGCTTAAAAAACCTCCGTGATCTTTGTATTAAGCTAAAAATAAATAAGGTTGCTATGCCCAGGATTGGTTGTGGATTGAATAAGTGATCATGGCCGAAAGTAAAAACCCTAATAATAACAGTGTTCGAAAATAAAATAGAAATTCTTATCTGCAACATTACACCTTTATACGACTCGGAAACCGATAAACTTCATAACATAAATAATTACTCTCTGATACCTAACCGGGGTAAAGCTGCGGACCCGGATATTGAACAAATACAAGGATACGAGGTCGACACTACTGAATTTTTTCTTGAACCATTGTGCGACCCTAAACTGAACTATTTACCGGGTTCCGAAAATAGACACGTGCAAGTACTAAGGAAACCAGAACAAAAAATTCATATAGTAACACGCCGAGGTTTAACCTGGGACGAGGACCGCTATAACAATTCTCGACCAAATTTTTTTGAAACAAACCAGGACCTCGAGAGGACGGATTTCTCTTTTTCCTTAGTTTTTATTGCTTCAGCGGATATTACCTTGAAAACAGATGTGGCCTCCCAATTTTTGCGCAGACGTGGAAAATCAGAATGTCTAAGATTACAAAGTAAGAAATTGGGAGAAACTGCATACCTTTACGATTCAGGGAAGAGATACAATTTTTATTTGATACTTAAAGAACACGATGACGAAAAACCCACCTGGGATGTGGTAGAAAAAAGCTTGATGTATTTGAGAAATCTTTGCGTTAAATTAAATATAAATCAAATCGCCACTTCAAAAATTCAATATCACGAGAATGGTTTGTGTTGGAACAGAGTAAAACTTTTATTAGAAACCATATTTGATGAAACTTTTGACATGCTTATCAGCAACGCTGATATGCTAGAAAACCCCATA
Organism: Phymatocera aterrima; assembly: GCA_963170745.1. Classification (NCBI taxonomy): domain Eukaryota; kingdom Metazoa; phylum Arthropoda; class Insecta; order Hymenoptera; family Tenthredinidae; genus Phymatocera; species Phymatocera aterrima. The sequence continues at coordinate 1,822,861 of CAUJGY010000150.1, read as the reverse complement.
CAAGAATTATATCAAGATAAAGAGAGACCATCTGAATCCAATGAAAGTTATAACCCCGAACCATCTACTTCAAAAATCGTTCTTCTGGATAATGAGTACGAATTACCTGATGCTGCGGAGGGAGAAAATAGTTCCGAGTCTGGAGCCTTGTACAAAAATAATCAAAATAATTTCGCTCATAATTTAGATGAAGACGATAATCACGAAGGCAATGATTTTTACATTTCTAAATTATACGAAGACTATATTGACGAGAATTCTAACCTTTCAGATGCACCACAGCGGAATGATACAGTAAATACAGATGGTAATTCAATTGATTCAGATGATGACGATGACATAGGAGATATTGTTGAAATTAGTGACGAAACAAAAATTGTCACACCTGAATCTTTGAATCAATTTACAGAAACCAGGGATAAATTATCAATGATGAAAAATAGTTGCGTCATTTTCATAACCTGCAAGGGTGAACCAGATGACGATGGTGCTAAAGATCTCTTACAAACAAATAAAATTCATAAAATCACCGATATTACTTTAGCAAGAGCCAAAGTCAAACAAATGGGAAATCGATATTGCATCGCTTTGCCCATACGCGAAACCAAACTTACAAATCTGGACCGCGAAATATTTACCGAAGCTTTAAGGTCATTGATTAACGTAATACATGAATTAAATTTAACTTCTATCTCCATAACAAGAACTGCTAGAATTGATAACCTCAACTGGAGTGAGATAATTAGCCTATTAAAGATCATATTCACCGATGTACCTTGTCAAGTTCAAATCTGTACGAATCTCGTAAGACTACCACCAATAGACGAAAGAATAGAAATCATCAACGAATATCATGCCTCTGCCTTAGGAGGACACAAGGGTATTTCCAAAACTTTCAAACGCATTCGGCAAAATTATTACTGGAAAGATATGAAAAATCAAGTTCAAGAGTTCATATCTCAATGCATAGATTGTCAAACCAAGAAGTTGACCCGAGTAAAAACAAGGCAACCCATGACTCTGACAGATACTCCTAATGCTGCTTTCGACAAAATATCAATGGATATAGTAGGTCCATTACCAACAACCCCTTCTGGAAACGAATACATACTGACAATACAGGATCTACTAACTAAATACTCTTTAGCTGTAGCTTTGGATTGTACAACTTCTGTCAAAATAGCTGATTCTTTAATTACACATTTCTTCTGTAAATACGGAGCTCCAAAGGAAATATTACCCGACCAGGGTGCAAATTTAATTAGTTCGCTTATGAAGGCAATTGCACGTAAATTCAAAATAAAACAATCTAAGACCACAGCTTTTCACCCGCAAACCAATGGTTCTATCGAACGGTCACATCATGTTCTGGCTGAATATTTAAAACAATTCGTTGACCAACATAATAATTGGGATCAATGGATCGACCAAGCAATGTTCTCTTATAACACCAGTGTTCATGAAGGTACAAAATTTACGCCATACGAGCTGGTCTATGGAAAATTAGCCCGTCTACCTTTTAATCATGAAATAATCGAAAGCCAAAAGGATAAGACCTATGGAGAATACCTGATAGAACTATATACTAAAATCAAGGAAACTCAGCGGATTGCTAGAGCAAATCTCCAAGAAGCAAAGATAAAGTCGAAATTTTACTATGATAGGAAAATTAACCCTATCACATTAGAACCAGGTGACCAAGTATTTTTATTGAAGGAACCCCATAAGGGTAAATTCTCGGAACAATATACCGGGCCACATGAAGTCGTGGAAATTCTAAATAATCATAACGTTAGGATTAAAGTTAAGAATAAGGATAAGGTAGTGCATAAAAATAAATTAAAAATCTCACTAATTAAGTAAAAGACAAAAGTTTTATTTTATTTTTCTATTTCTATGTGTACGTGTGTGCGTGTTTGTGTGCGCGTATATGTGTGAGTGTATGTGTGTGTGTAAACCTTAAATCTATACTAAATAATAACCATCCATCTCATAAGCGTCCACCGCCTCCAAATTTGGGGTGGATGCCGCCGGGTGATCCCAGTTGTCATAGGGGTGCTCCTGACCCCATCTCCCGTCCAGCATCCACCTGATCCCGAGGTAATCATAGTCCTCGGGACCATGATCCTTCACCAAATACTCCTGCTCCGCCTCCCGCACGAGCCTAGCCAGCCTCCTTTCCCCTCGTACTTCTCTCCTCCGCTGGGAAAATTCGCAGCTGCTGAATCTTTCCCCCTCCATTTTAATCTATAACAAACCCAACACAATCATTAAACACTGGTTAAATAACACCACCAGGTTTAACTTACACTGTTCCCCTGCGAAGTAAACTTCATCAAGAATTTCCCGCTTAGCCTTTGGGGCGGCCTAGCCCGCCATAGGACCCGCGGGCTAACTGGGATCCGTTCAGCAAACAGGGAGACCTAATAATAAAAAAAGGGTGATGTATAAACGGCGGAAAAGATGTATATAAATATATATATCTTACAAAACGGATAGTTTTTTTTTGTTGTTCTTCCTTCTTCAAAAAAAAAGGGGGAAAAACCACAACATAAACAAAAAGGAGAAAGAATATGGAAAATAATATAGATATATATATTTTGCATGGTAGTGTTGTACTTACTGAGTTGTCGAGGGTCGACACGTTGATCACCACTTTTCCCATAAACGCCATTTTTCTTCTTCTTCTTTTTCCTCTCTCAAATTGCAGTCAGTCCAGTTCAAAATATCGAACGATAGTAATGTGTACAGACACTGCTGGATCCTTCGGACGTAACCCCCCCCCCCCCCCCCCCCGTCAACCGGTTGAGAAACACCCACTTTTGATTTTTAACTCCGCCCCTTATGCGACACTAGCTAACTACCCAGAACTATTTTAAGGAATTGCCATTTTCTCACTAATTTAAAGAAATAAGAAATATTTATCATAATTAGTGCATACGATTAAAAATTAAGCAATAGTAATACATTTATCGGATTTTGGGGGATTTCTCAATATTCATTCAATTGAACTTTTCAAAATCAAAGAATGTACCTCTAATCTGAACTAATTGTTTCAGACACCATGTTCAATCCTATCTGCATATCCCTATTCATCCTAATCCTACCTGTGGCCTTCGGACTCATTGGATACGACTGTGGAGGAGGAACACTCAACATAACCACGTTGAGTCTACTGGATCCCCTGAATTGTAATATAATCGAATCCAGACCGAAAATCGAAAGGACATACATCCAGCTTCTACAATTATCGGAATTTAAAAGTACAGAGGTCTATCAATGCCGGGTTGAAATTGACAGGACAGTTTATCACTGCGGTATGCATTCTCATGTCTCAATAACTGAGAACGGTAGGCGATCCTATGTCGCAGAAATAACTCGGGACGCATGTGTTCAGCTACAGCAATTCGGAACCATTACACTGGGAAACAACAAACACATCAGCAACGTGCAACGCAATAGTACTACGCGACGAGAATTGACCCTAGCAGGTATGATAAAGCAAAACGGAGCTTGTGAGGGTGAATACTATAATGATGGTTACGGCCAATGGACAAATGTTGTAGTACAGGCAACATTAAAAATAACTATCAGTACATACTTCGCGACAGTCCGGCTCAACAATAATAAGATCATTCTAAACGGGGGAACTTCTTGTAATCTGCAATCAGGCCAATATTTTGACGATGAAGGAGGATGGAGCTTCTGGACAAACGCTCCCTTGTCTAGCTGTGATTTCGACGCGTACGATGTATTATACCAAGGGACCGCAACTAAAGTTCAAGAACGCCATGGACGACATCCAGATATTTATTCATTAACATCCGAAAATGTCATTTTCAGTTTAATGAAAACTCTTGAACTGAATATTTGCGGTTAGACAGTAATGAAAACCGAGCACCCGAAACTCTTCATTTTTGAAACAACAATCGATAAGCCTATTAAACAAAAGACAGCCTTAGACGTCATAAACATGGATATATTTACTTACATAAACTCGAAATTCATTTACGTAGAGAGACATATCAAAACACAGATCACCGATCTTTACAAAGATATAATGCTGCAAAAATGCCAACTAGAAAGACAAGTACTAAAGAACGCACTGACAATAGCCACATTATCGCCGGATGAATTTACATACAACCTCATGAAAGGACCTGGATACATGGCCCATGTGGCTGGAGAAGTCGTCCATATTGTAAAATGTATTTCAGTTGAGTGCAAAATTAGATCCACAAAAGAGTGTTATTCCGAACTCCCGGTTCAAATGGGAAATTCATCATTATTTATGACTCCAAAATCTAGAATTTTAGTAACAGCAGGAACACAAAAAGAATGCAGCCCTATCTTATCAACTATGTACAGAATAGATGACATATGGTACCGATTCACACCCGGACCTGTTGAAGTAGCATCTCCAAAAAAATTAAGTCCCGATACACAAATGACATGGAAATACGTAAATCCTGGACCTTTAGGAACCAATGGTATTTATACTCAGGCAGATTTGGAAAACCTAAAGGATCATCTTATGTCCCCCGCTGAAAAACCTGCGGTATTGGACGCAATAGCCCGTGGAATGACTGGACATGATATACAAGGAAACACAATTTCACTCATGAAACTTCTCGATGAAAATGCATTAAACAAGATCGCAGAATCTACAGGGAAGAAAATCTGGAATGGATTTATTGCCTTTGGATCGGCTTCGGCCGGAATAATGCGAATTTTCATCCTAATCAGATCCATCAAATTCATAATCGACACATTTATACATGGTTATACGCTACATGCAATCTATGTATGGAGCATTCATCTGTTGGGAGCCTTATGGAGCTCGATAACACATCTTTTAATACAATTAGGCAGGAAACCGAACGAAGAAAGCACAGAAGACCCAGAAAATGGAAGAATCGTAACGCCTCCCGACGCCCCTAAGAGGGATTCAGCTCCACTTCCAACAATCGAAGAACTAACCGAACGCTTACGCCATCAAACGACAAGCCTCAGCGTATCGTTTGACAACGGGAGGGGAGGTGTCACATCCTCAGCACCACCATCCGATCCACATACCTATATTTCTAAACACCCTTACTGAAAACCCACTATTTTTCCCTTTGACTTTAAACTATATTAGCTCTAAGTTACCAGCCGTAAGATCCCTGTAATACCTACTAACCTTGAGTTATCGATCCTCGAGATCTTTGTAATACCCACTAGCCTTAAGTTATCGATCCTCGAGATTCCTACAATATTCATTAATTTTAAAGTTATTAATCATTAAGTCTTACAACATTAACCAGTTATACTTAACCACATAAGTTTTACGTATTTAATAACAATCAAACTAATCTTAGAATTTATATATACATGTACATAGACATATATCTCATATATAAAAATAAAGTTAAGTTAATATAAGATTTAGCATCTTGCGCCAGCCTATTGTCATATTGAAGGGTTGAGGTGAGATGTTAATTTATCAACGAATATGAAATAAGGTTCAATTAACAAACAAATTATATATTTCACCAATATAATATCAGGAAAAGACCAGCTCAACGCAGCTGCATTCTGTATATGTGTGGATTGAGCCTTGTCTCATAGGGTTGATGGTATGAGAACACTTGAGCAAGAGATAATATAAACATTACCCCCGACGGATCTTTCGTTAAGGTCCGCACTTGCCTCATATAAGGGCCGGTCTCGCAACCACCGATGTTCATTCGTTCATTCAATTTTCAAATATTGGGTATACTTCACGTCACTTCGCGTCACGGCACCTCAGTCTTACGAATCCTCGCAGATCATTCAATTTTTCTTGAATTAGAATTTTGCTCAAGAGTTATTTCATTCTTTAAACTTTTTACGAACAACTAACCGAAATTACATTTTGTTTTGGAATAAAATCACAACTCACGCACTTGTGAATTAAATCTTTGTTTTTATCATCACGAAATCACGTCCAGTAATCTTTATTCAAAGGTAAGCACCAATCCACCTATCATTTTTCCTTATCGCGTGCTTCCACTGGCAAGCACCAATCCACCTATCATTTTTCCTTACCGCGTGCTTCCACCGGCAAGCACCAATCCACCTATCATTTTTCCTTACCGCGTGCTTCCACCGGCAAGCACCAATCCACCTATCATTTTTCCTTATCGCGTGCTTCCACTGGCAAGCACCAATCCACCTATCATTTTTCCTTACCGCGTGCTTCCACCGGCAAGCACCCAATCACCTATCATTCCTCACACATCTAAATCGAGTGCATTAAAACTTATGCACCCTTGTAGATGAACTCAGTACCGCAACAACATAAGAAAAAGATTACTCGACGTGGAGGAAAGAAAGCCCGTGAGCAGCGGTTATTTTTCCAAACTAAGAAGAATCAGGAAATTTCAGGAAACTTTGGCAAAACTTCTCGAAAATAAAACCCCTCAGTGGATAATAAACGATTTATCTCCACAAGTGAAAAGTGCCACGATAAGTGAACCTTCCATAATTCACTTAGAGTCAAGTGAATCAGAGACATCGACGGATTGTGATCTGCACAGTTTGGTGGAAACCGCTCGCACAGAACACATTATCGAATACCAGGGAACTTCGTCAACTGCAAATTTTTCCACAACCTCTGATCAACCGCTCGCTGCCCGCTCAACCCCCTAACCCGCTACGCCCGAAATTGATCAAGGTTTTTTTCCATCAAATTAAGGTAAGGATCGATATACCCAAAACATAAAAATCATAAAATCTCCTTAGAGCCATTTCTAGACGTAACAATGTTCGAATAATATCAGGTTTATTGTAGGTTTTTTGTTGATCTCTGATTAATTGGATTATTTACCAGGCTGATCAAAGTTATTGCACTAAGATTTTTATAATGTTAAATACAGCGGTTTTGAAAACACACCTAAACTCTTTAAGTTCTGGAGACGAGAGTATTTGTTTAGGTGTTGATTCTTGAGTTTCTGAAGTAGTAAGTGTGGAGTTTGCTCTGTTTCTTAAAAAAGGAAAGTTCGGATTCTGGAAAAAAGGGATGATCTTAGTTTGGCAGGATGTTGAAGGTGGTGATCTCATTGGTTGACTATTCTAGGGTTTTTTAGGATTCGTTTAGGATTTTTATGATGCGAGTCGATTGGATGAGAGGTCCAATGACGAAGCAGTGAAGGGAGGTCTTAGGTTTTAGGGGATGGTTCTTCTCGTTTTCAAGATAAAGATTTTTGTTTCCAGAACTTGCCGAGTTTAAGTTTACAAAAGGAATAATGTTATTTCTATATAAAAATATGAAATTGATGAAAGAGTTGGAAAAAGTTATGTCTACTGGTGAATTGGTTTCTTCTAATTACATATTTCATATTAATGGAAATGATGGATCGGGTGTAAGTAAGGTAGACATTTGATAGGATACTGTTGAATAGGGGATGTAGGTACAGTAGAATGCATAGGCTAGTGGCAACCGCATGTCGGTAAATATGAACGTCTGTGGTTGATGATTGGGATGTAACATGAGTATCAAAATGTTTATTATAAAATATATCATATAGTTTAAAAAATATAGAATACGGCATATTATGAATTCTAAAACATATATATATTATAACAATAATTATCTTCTATGACAGTATCAAATCTAAGTCTATAAATTCCTTGAATCAGATGTTATTGATTTTTGAATAAAATTAATTTGGTATTCTTTGCTCGTACTCTAGTTTCGTGTTTGAATTTTTTCGTACTCTCATGATTCTGCAGTCTTACTTTGAAAAACGTTGACAAAATATTCTTAATCGATCAAATTTTATGGTCAGTATGCAGACATCATTGACAAACCAACCTGCGATTCTTCCAACTGTTTTTTCCGTCAAAACTTGCAAAACATTTTCTTACTCGAAGACTTTGAATTTTCTCAAAGTGAGTTCTGCAGCGCGGACAAACAAGTTTCGATAACATTCGAGGATGGTGAACATAATTTGCGTCTATTTTTAATTCTACTGCAAACGTGATAATTCTTCGGTGTTCGACAAAAATTGCTGACACTTTTTACATTTAATTGAATTATAAATTTCATTTACCACAAAACCCGCTATATGGCCTACAACATGTCTCATATACGCTACGTTTACATCCGTGTATACTGCCGGAGTGTTATAATCATGCTCCTGTGATACACAATAACCAAAATTATCACTCATACTGTTGCTGAAATTGTCGCTCTTGTTTAGATTGCCACTAACATTATCACTACGTGTGTTCGTTATTGAATCTTTTTGTTTTTTTTCCGTTCGTTTGTAAAAGACAGGTGTCATCTTGTCGAAGACAATTACTACTATACGATGAACCTCCCACTTGAGCGTATACAAGAAGCCATTTGAATGCACTTTCAAACTGTTCTGTTGTTGGGTTATTGTTGAAGCCACCACGCGACCTGAAACTCGAAAAAAAAAAAGTTCTCAATGATCTTGCGATAGTTTGTACGTTAATAAATATCGAATCGGCGACTTAGGTGTTGAAGCATATTTTTCAAAAATTGAAATGCAACTACTCATTGAAACTGTGAGTCCATAAAAACCTAATTTTCTTTTGCTTTGTAATATTGGTTTATTGTCGTGAGATTTTTAATGTACTCTCCATACTCTCCAACTTTTAATTTAATTCCTGCAATATTATTTTCATCAATCGGACTTTTGTTGTGATCTTTTACAAATGCCTGCCTTGAATTTAAAATATCGAAAATGTTGTTCATAATCATACAGAATTTTTCTGTACCCCGCGAGTCCAAAAAGTCGGGTATTTTAATTATGGTTAAATAATTGGGTAGCTAACTTAACTTTCAGTTTCTCAGTCTCATAATTAATGTGTCCTTCTCTGATTTTCGTGCCAGCATGTAAACCATATTGATATTGATAAAAAAACTAATTTTGAGAAATGCTTCCAACGTACAATGAATTTATTACCATCAAACCGTTCTTTTTCATCACCTAACATATTCCGAACTAATTTCATAGCATGGCATGCGTCAAAAATAACAACAATTGGCTCTTTTGATGTCGGATGTGAAAAAGATAAGTCGAAGTTGTTGGTGTAAGAAAAATTTACCCCTAAGCTACGACTCATCGTTACATTGGATGAGCCACCATGAAAAGTTAATGACACGACATTTATTCCAGTAGGATGTAACATATTTAAACATTCCAAAATAATCTCCGATCTTTCTTTACCACTCAATCCATCAATGAAATGGTGAGCTACTGGAATTTTCCAATTTTCATTCAAACATACCACCATTTTTGCAATGTTTATTGTAAGTAACAAAACCATTGTATCGTTTCCCATTCCACCTTACATTTTTTCTTATAGCCATGTCATCGACGGTAAAACTGCACAACAATGTTTTCTCCGATTTCTTCGCTCGATCGATCTCATCTCTTATTACATCCAATGCTGCTTCACACGTTTCTGGATTAACGTCAATCTCACTCAACCGCATCGTCCAAGAGTCCCAGTATGTGGTAATATTGGGAAAATAGTTCTGAGACATTTATAGGCTTTTGCGGACAGAAAAGACATGGTCGATGCAAAAACTCTCAAGGGAAGTGGATGAAATGCTACTTTTTTCTCAGTTGATTTCAGATGAGAAAATATATAGCTTCGGATACTGGCCCCATATTTGACTGAAATACGAGTGAATAACTTATAATAAATATGTATAAATTTTAACGACGCATTAATCTTCATAACATGATTTATCACAATATTCTATTTATGCAATACTTATTTTAATGTAATTGTTATTATCCTAAATAGATAAATATATTACATTTGGATTAAAATCGAAGAATTAAATATATACAATTTCTATTGTAAATAATTGAATTTATACAATTTTTGTTGGACGCATCGATCAAATATATATTTTTGTTGTATGGATTGAGTATATAAAATTTATTTTCGTACAAAATTCGATTTTGATATTTCTTTAGCGATTAAAATACTCACATGCATCAATTTTTTACTCCGCTTCGTGCTCCTTCCGTAATTGCTGCATCATCCTTTATATTTCCATAATCGATGATTTTGGCGTTTCAAAGATAATATTTCATTTGTTCTCTCTTTTAATTTTTTCTCCATGTAAAGTTGTCGATTGCGTTCAATTGAAGCGCATTTTATTGCCTTATCCGAACAAACTCTTTAAGCCGGAGGTTCTTCGATTACGTCATCAGTTCTAGAACATTACCATTATCGATTATTATTAATAATTTGTAAAATTTGTATAACATTCTTATCAATAATAATGTAATTTAATGGATAATTGCCTTTCCATCATTGTTTCGCTGCTAATGCGTTCTGTAATGGTCGAAGTGGAGGCGCTGGATGTAGAATCGCAAAAATTTATTACATCAGCCGATGATACGCTCTTAATTTCGGTTTAAGAAGATGGTACGGATGAATTATTGCTTGTGAGCGTTGATTCTGAAGGCAGATGAAATGTTGGAAGACTGCCTCGTTTTAGAAATCTTCTTCCCTCACCTGCACCGTAGCGAAAACAGTTTTTGTTGAAATGTAGTGAACAAACTGATTGTGACGCCAAACGTTCGTTACTTTTACGCAAAATTTGCAACCATTTCGTTCTTTCACCTCCAGTAGTATAGGAAATCTATAATAGTTATAATGAAGAATAGATTAGTGATACAACAAACTCTGATGTTGTAGCCGGTGTTCTCACTTTTTTTAGCGGACATTAAATTATAATAATTAATAACATTATTACAGCCACATTTTTGAAAAGTAATGGAGTACACAATCTGATTATTAAATTATTCTGTCATATATATTGTTCAAAAATTGTTATGCTTGTAATTAAGTATTACTATATTTCTAAAACTTAACCTAATTCATACTTACTTGTGAAATGATCTGCGTGGTATTTTATCAGATCGCCACTTACAAATATAACAGGGTATGCACACCATAGCGATTATGGTCACCTCGAAAAAACATTATCTAAAAATAAATTTCTTCAAAATAATTTACTTGGCAGCACGCTTCGCAGAAACGATACAAACTCTGCCTAGTCTGCGGGTAGACGGCAACATGGCGGCGACGGGTGAGGGTCCATGGTTCTGAAAATACGACCCTGCGCTATCGAGCTAGAACCAATCACGAGCTTAGAACGAGACAGAAGCTGGCACACGCAAGCTCCGTCTCTCTCTCTCATTTTTCATGACCACGTTCTGAAACCCGTGTGATACGTATTGCGCGGTCCAGGTCTATAGGTTTATGTTAGCATGATCCGAAAGCGGATCGATGGTGGCGCCGTCGCACAGGGAAAGAATGCAGCCAGCGAATCGTTAGTGGCGCCATCGCACGGCAAAAAATTACAGCCATTTCAGCCGTGGCATGCATAGACCTATAGAACTGGACCGCGGAATAGGCAATTTAAGATGTTCGTCAAGTGTAAGAGAGATGGAGCGTGTATGTGCCAAGTCCTATCCCTCTCTACACAGTGCCGTTATATTTTTATTTTGGGCCCCGAGTATGAAATTGTTTTCTTTGCCAATAAAATGGTTATTATTTACAGTAGAATATTGTTGTAAAAATAACAAGGGTCGAAAGTTTTCAATAGCTTTCATAACTTGTCTAGAAGAAAGCAATAGTCATTACCAATTACTATTTTCCCTTCTTCATTTCGAAAAGATTATCTTCGAACTTTTATTGATTTTCAAGTATCAGTATTGAAAATATCTATGAATGAAGTATTCGACAAATATAAGGGTTAATCTTAGAAAGAAAAAAAAAAAAAAAAAAAAAAAAAAAAACAATTTCGACAGTTTTGTTCGTTAGATGCGGGTAAACCCAGAATTTTTTTGAATAACCCGACATAACTATTACTTACCATCCGGGCCCCTGCCTCACCTACAACGAAGAACCAACCTTTTCTCGATATACGCTTACTTACCCACGTAAAATCTGCTGTACCGCAATGTTGTTTTAAATAAAAGAAACATATCCCTCTAAATGAATAATCTTATTTATCCTGCGCCATCATTGTTTTTAATTTCATTTTATTGCACAATGTCTTATCGCATTTGAGTATCAAAATGTTTATTATAAAATATATCATATAGTTTAAAAAATATAGAATACGGCATATCATAAATTCTAAAACATATATATATTATAACAATAATTATCTTCTATGACAGTATCAAATCTAAGTCTACAAATTCCTTGAATCAGATGTTATTGATTTTTGAATAAAATTAATTTGGTATTCTTTGCTCGTACTCTAGTTTCGTGTTTGAATTTTGTCGTACTCTCATGATTCTGTAGTCTTACTTTGAAAAACGTTGACAAAATATTCTTAATCGATCAAATTTTATGGTCAGTATGCAGACATCATTGACAAACCAACCTGCGATTCTTCCAACTGTTTTTTCCGTCAAAACTTGCAAAATATTTTCTTACTCGAAGACTTTGAATTGTATTGCGCGCCATGCCCTTCGATGATGATCATAGGTAGTCTCTGTTTTCGCTAGGTGTCGCCACGTATTTTTAAAGCTGCACAAGAAAACTTGTTTCTCTCGGTCCAGTACTCTATGCTTCCGGTGGTCATATTCATTCCTTTTGTTTACGCACGTGTCAACACGAAGAGATTTAGACGCTCCCAGTTATTTTCAAAGAAATAGGACTCCCAGTGAACAAAAACATGGGAAAACATAAGAGAAGACACCCCTCGTCCTCCGATGACGAAGGGAATAAGGAAAACGAGCGTCTGAGGAGAAAAATAACAAAATTAAAGAAGAAACTACATCGGGTACCAGACCGATCAGAAAGCCGCCATTACGAGCGACAGACCGAAAAAGATTTTGAGGATCATCCTCGCGATCAGCTTGGTCCAGAAATCGAACTGGAACGTAAGTATAAAAAAAAAAAAAAAAAAGAAATATATCGGACAATGGGACGATATACTGTGGCCCAATGGTGACATAATATTTCCGTCCGAAGGAGGCGATGTGGTACAAAGGCGACCAAAAATGATCATCATAAGTGATGACTTTGTCCAAAGGTGACAATCTTTGCCAAAGGTGCAAACAAACAATGAATAAAAGCTAGCTCGTTTAACGAAACGAAATGCTGAAAGTAGGTTATTTCAGGTTCACGAAGTGGGTCACCTGCTAGCCCTCAGCTCAACGACGACGTATTAAAGATTCTCGGGGGTATCGAGGATCCTAGTAAGGAATATGGGCAACCTATACAAGGTGACGTCGCCAACAGATGGACGAACATACTACAGAAAGGACTCGACACAGAAGTCAGAGACAGCCTTCTCAAAAAATATCCTCCGCCCTCTAATTGTGTCTTAACAAGGGCTCCCAAGTTGAACCCTGAGGCTATTGCCGCCTCCGGAGAGTCTACAGTCAAAAGAGACGATAGATTATCAATAAACCAACACCAAATTGGAACTACCTTATCAGCTATAGGTAGAGCCATCACGATCTTGTTGGCAGCAAACGAAGAGCGGGAGGGACATAATTTGAGAGTAATAGAAGCACTCTCTGATGCTGGGAGACTGCTTTGTGATGTTCATCACACTCAGTCTCAAACTAGACGAGCACTCATCGCGATCAATCTGAACAAGGAATTCAAAGATCCGTTGGAGAAGTCATCCATCGACACTTGGCTCTTTGGTGAAGATCTAAACACCAAATTAGTAGAGGCAAAAGCATTGGAAAAATCCAGCAGGGATTTGAAGAAATCTCATCCCAAACCTAAGTCCACCTTTACTCAAAAGCCTTCTTATAATTTAAACTCGAAGGGTCCGTCCCGACCCAACAACGGTTTCCAACTACGTCAGGACGGACAGAAAAACTTCCCTCGGAACAGACCAACTTACCAGAACGACCAATACCAACCGAAGTATACAACGCAGAAGTACAACCAGGCAGCGAGGTACAACCCGGCCTTGAGGTTTTACAACAAGAACAACAAACAACGATAGCTCCTCACGTAAGCCAATATGCTGGCAGACTCCAGTATTTTATCGAATCCTGGCAACAAATAACGACCGATCGATTAGTTTTTTCATGGATACAGGGATATAGAATCCCTTTCATTAGTCAACCCAAACAATTACATGTTCCTAGAGAAATATCTACTTCCCAAACAGAATTACAAAACACCCAAAAATGTATTAAACATTTAATTGAAATAGGTGCTATTTCAGCATGCTCTACCAGCAAGGGACAATTTGTCTCTCCAATCTTCTTAGTACCAAAGTCAGATGGATCCCATAGGCTAATATTGAATTTGAAAAAACTGAACGAATTCATACAACCTCAACATTTTAAAATGGAGGATAGAAAAGTTGTACTCAGTCTCATATCCCAAAACTGTTTTATGTCTACAATAGACCTGAAAGAGGCTTACTTGCTAATTCCTGTGGAAAAATCAGATAGAAAGTTCTTGCGTTTTATATTTGCAAATCAACTCTATGAGTTCTGTTCTTTACCATTTGGACTGTGTACAGCACCTTTGGTATTTACCAAAATTATTAAACCTGTAGTTTCAACACTACGAAGTAAAGGACTCCTGTCCGTAGCGTATCTGGACGATTTTCTATTATTAGGAGACTCTTTTCAATCGTGTGAAGATAACGTTAAGATAACGTGCGAACTATTAACTAGTCTGGGGTTCTTGATAAATGTGGAAAAATCCGAAGTTATTCCGAAAACAGAATGCAAGTTCCTAGGTTTCGTATATGATTCAGTAGAAATGAAAACTAAATTACCCCCAACTAAACGAACCAAAGTAGCGAATATGGTCACGAAATTCGAAAAATCAAAAATTTAAAAAATTAGAGAATTCGCCCAGGTGTTAGGAGTATTAATTTCCATTTGCCCAGCTGTTCGATATGGTTGGCTCTACACGAAGAAATTGGAAAGAGCAAAGTTTTTAGCACTGAAAAAGGGAAATGGCAATTATGAATACGATATGGTCATCACAACGGAGATACGCGAAGATATCCGTTGGTGGAAACGTAACATCCCAATAACCTATAACCCCATTGCAAAGAATGAATTCAAATTGGAGATCTTCTCCGACGCGTCCAGGTCAGGGTGGGGTATAGTGTACAATGGGAAAAAGAGTCATGGGTTCTGGAATGATAAAGAGAGAGAAAGTCATATAAATTACTTAGAACTAAAAGCAGCATTTTTTGGGTTAATTTGTTTTGCAAAGGATGTCAGGAACAGTAGCATATTATTACGCATCGATAATACAACGGCGATATCTTACATTAACAGAATGGGTGGAGTACAATATCCACATTTGAACAATCTCGCACGTCAGATTTGGCAATGGTGCGAGGCTCGGCAGATTTGGTTATATGCTTCATATATCAAATCCTCGGATAATAAAGATGCGGATGCAGAATCAAGGAAAGATAGTAATGAAACAGAGTGGCAGTTAGCTGATTCCAATTTTGAGAAAATAGTTGAAGAGTTTGGAACTCCAGAAATAGACTTGTTTGCAAGTAGAACAAATACAAAATGTAAAACCTTCATATCATGGTTCAGAGACCCCGAAGCATTTGCAATCGATGCATTCACGGTTTCTTGGAAAAACCTCGAATTTTACGCCTTTCCCCCATTTGCGATTATACCCAAAACACTCAGGAAAATTATAGAAGATAAAGCCACGGGAGTTTTAGTTGTACCCCTTTGGTCCTCACAGCCATGGTTCCCACTATTCATGTCTCTTGTCATAGAAAAACCAATCTATTTCCTACCTAACCGAAACTCATTATATTGTCCTAATAGACTTCAACATCCACTATGGAACAAACTTACCCTGGTGGCCGCGAAATTATCCGGGAGGCCTACAGACAAAGAGGGCTACCAGAAGATGCTATAGAGATATCAATCGGTTCAATAACCGAGAAAACGCTGAAGCAATACAATACCGGACTCAAGCTATGGTGGGAGTTTTGCGACTGCAACAGAGAAAATCTGCTGAATAAGTCTATCCTAGATATTCTTAGATTTCTGACGAATATATTCAAAACAGGAACGTCATATGGCACATTGAACACTATCAGATCTTCTATTGCATTAATTATAGGACCCGAGGTTGGTAATGATTTTAGAATTAAGAGGTTTTTCAAAGGGGTGCAAAACTTACGTCCCAATAACCCCAAGTATTCACATACTTGGGACCCCAAAACAGTGTTACAATATCTAGAAAAATTGTACCCTAATGAAAGTTTGACGTTACAAGACCTCACACTTAAACTAGTAACCCTTCTGGCGTTGGTAACAGCACACAGAGTGCAAACACTATCCCTAATTAAAATTGACAATATCACTATGGATCAAGATGGGATAGAGATCAAGATACCCGGTAGGATTAAAACAACCGGATTAAACAGAAACCAACCAACCCTCCATTTACCGTACTTTAGGGAAAAACCGCGATTATGTGCAGCTCAAACTATAAAAGAATATATAAAGCGAACGAAAAATCTGAGACCAGCCAACGAAAAGCGACTTCTTCTGACGTTCAAGAAACCGTATCACGTCGCATCTACACAGTCAATAAGCAGATGGATCAAAACGGTATCAGGTAGAAGCGGTATAGATACCACATTATTCTCAGCACATAGCACACGACACGCAAGTACCTCTGCAGCACTAAGAAAGGGCATTAGTGTCGAAACTATTAGAGAAACCGCAGGCTGGTCTCAGCAATCTCAAACCTTCGCAAAGTTTTATAATAGGCCACTTTGCAATAAGACAAACTTTGCTCAAGCAATAGTAGCTTAACTATGAGGGATCAACCCATAAAGTATTATCAGTTGCTATATATGTTTTAAACTTGTCGTACTTATAATATTTGTTTCTACTAATTAAATAAGGTGTGATAATCTCTGTCGCAGTATACTTTAAACATCTACCTATGATCATCATCGAAGGGCATGGCGCGCAATACAATTAGAAGATCAAACGAACTTACCCTAAGTGAAGTTCGATCTTAATTGTATGAAGCGCCATGCCCGAGATGATAACTCCCACCCAATCCCAGTCGGAACGACATATCCCGAAATGCGACAGAGGAATGCTTTAAAAATGAATGAATATGACCACCGGAAGCATAGAGTACTAGACCGAGAGAAACAAGTTTTCTTGTGCAGCTTTAAAAATACGTGGCGACACCTAGCGGAAACAGAGACTACCTATGATCATCATCTCGGGCATGGCGCTTCATACAATTAAGATCGAACTTCACTTAGGGTAAGTTCGTTTGATCTTCTAATTTTCTCAAAGTGAGTTCTGCAGCGCGGACAAACAAGTTTCGATAATATTCGAGGATGGTGAACATAATTTGCGTCTATTTTTAATTCTACTGCAAACGTGATAATTCTTCGGTGTTCGACAAAAATTGCTGACACTTTTTACATTTAATTGAATTATAAATTTCATTTACCACAAAACCCGCTATATGGCCTACAACATGTCTCATATACGCTACGTTTACATCCGTGTATACTGCCGGAGTGTTATAATCATGCTCCTGTGATACACAATAACCAAAATTATCACTCATACTGTTGCTGAAATTGTCGCTCTTGTTTAGATTGCCACTAACATTATCACTACGTGTGTTCGTTATTGAATCTTTTTGTTTTTTTTCCGTTCGTTTGTAAAAGACAGGTGTCATCTTGTCGAAGACAATTACTACTATACGATGAACCTCCCACTTGAGCGTATACAAGAAGCCATTTGAATGCACTTTCAAACTGTTCTGTTGTTGGGTTATTGTTGAAGCCACCACGCGACCTGAAACTCGAAAAAAAAAAAGTTCTCAATGATCTTGCGATAGTTTGTACGTTAATAAATATCGAATCGGCGACTTAGGTGTTGAAGCATATTTTTCAAAAATTGAAATGCAACTACTCATTGAAACTGTGAGTCCATAAAAACCTAATTTTCTTTTGCTTTGTAATATTGGTTTATTGTCGTGAGATTTTTAATGTACTCTCCATACTCTCCAACTTTTAATTTAATTCCTGCAATATTATTTTCATCAATCGGACTTTTGTTGTGATCTTTTACAAATGCCTGCCTTGAATTTAAAATATCGAAAATGTTGTTCATAATCATACAGAATTTTTCTGTACCCCGCGAGTCCAAAAAGTCGGGTATTTTAATTATGGTTAAATAATTGGGTAGCTAACTTAACTTTCAGTTTCTCAGTCTCATAATTAATGTGTCCTTCTCTGATTTTCGTGCCAGCATGTAAACCATATTGATATTGATAAAAAAACTAATTTTGAGAAATGCTTCCAACGTACAATGAATTTATTACCATCAAACCGTTCTTTTTCATCACCTAACATATTCCGAACTAATTTCATAGCATGGCATGCGTCAAAAATAACAAAAATTGGCTCTTTTGATGTCGGATGTGAAAAAGATAAGTCGAAGTTGTTGGTGTAAGAAAAATTTACCCCTAAGCTACGACTCATCGTTACATTGGATGAGCCACCATGAAAAGTTAATGACACGACATTTATTCCAGTAGGATGTAACATATTTAAACATTCCAAAATAATCTCCGATCTTTCTTTACCACTCAATCCATCAATGAAATGGTGAGCTACTGGAATTTTCCAATTTTCATTCAAACATACCACCATTTTTGCAATGTTTATTGTAAGTAACAAAACCATTGTATCGTTTCCCATTCCACCTTACATTTTTTCTTATAGCCATGTCATCGACGGTAAAACTGCACAACAATGTTTTCTCCAATTTCTTCGCTCGATCGATCTCATCTCTTATTACATCCAATGCTGCTTCACACGTTTCTGGATTAACGTCAATCTCACTCAACCGCATCGTCCAAGAGTCCCAGTATGTGGTAATATTGGGAAAATAGTTCTGAGACATTTATAGGCTTTTGCGGACAGAAAAGACATGGTCGATGCAAAAACTCTCAAGGGAAGTGGATGAAATGCTACTTTTTTCTCAGTTGATTTCAGATGAGAAAATATATAGCTTCGGATACTGGCCCCATATTTGACTGAAATACGAGTGAATAACTTATAATAAATATGTATAAATTTTAACGACGCATTAATCTTCATAACATGATTTATCACAATATTCTATTTATGCAATACTTATTTTAATGTAATTGTTATTATCCTAAATAGATAAATATATTACATTTGGATTAAAATCGAAGAATTAAATATATACAATTTCTATTGTAAATAATTGAATTTATACAATTTTTGTTGGACGCATCGATCAAATATATATTTTTGTTGTATGGATTGAGTATATAAAATTTATTTTCGTACAAAATTCGATTTTGATATTTCTTTAGCGATTAAAATACTCACATGCATCAATTTTTTACTCCGCTTCGTGCTCCTTCCGTAATTGCTGCATCATCCTTTATATTTCCATAATCGATGATTTTGGCGTTTCAAAGATAATATTTCATTTGTTCTCTCTTTTAATTTTTTCTCCACGTAAAGTTGTCGATTGCGTTCAATTGAAGCGCATTTTATTGCCTTATCCGAACAAACTCTTTAAGCCGGAGGTTCTTCGATTACGTCATCAGTTCTAGAACATTACCATTATCGATTATTATTAATAATTTGTAAAATTTGTATAACATTCTTATCAATAATAATGTAATTTAATGGATAATTGCCTTTCCATCATTGTTTCGCTGCTAATGCGTTCTGTAATGGTCGAAGTGGAGGCGCTGGATGTAGAATCGCAAAAATTTATTACATCAGCCGATGATACGCTCTTAATTTCGGTTTAAGAAGATGGTACGGATGAATTATTGCTTGTGAGCGTTGATTCTGAAGGCAGATGAAATGTTGGAAGACTGCCTCGTTTTAGAAATCTTCTTCCCTCACCTGCACCGTAGCGAAAACAGTTTTTGTTGAAATGTAGTGAACAAACTGATTGTGACGCCAAACGTTCGTTACTTTTACGCAAAATTTGCAACCATTTCGTTCTTTCACCTCCAGTAGTATAGGAAATCTATAATAGTTATAATGAAGAATAGATTAGTGATACAACAAACTCTGATGTTGTAGCCGGTGTTCTCACTTTTTTTAGCGGACATTAAATTATAATAATTAATAACATTATTACAGCCACATTTTTGAAAAGTAATGGAGTACACAATCTGATTATTAAATTATTCTGTCATATATATTGTTCAAAAATTGTTATGCTTGTAATTAAGTATTACTATATTTCTAAAACTTAACCTAATTCATACTTACTTGTGAAATGATCTGCGTGGTATTTTATCAGATCGCCACTTACAAATATAACAGGGTATGCACACCATAGCGATTATGGTCACCTCGAAAAAACATTATCTAAAAATAAATTTCTTCAAAATAATTTACTTGGCAGCACGCTTCGCAGAAACGATACAAACTCTGCCTAGTCTGCGGGTAGACGGCAACATGGCGGCGACGGGTGAGGGTCCATGGTTCTGAAAATACGACCCTGCGCTATCGAGCTAGAACCAATCACGAGCTTAGAACGAGACAGAAGCTGGCACACGCAAGCTCCGTCTCTCTCTCTCATTTTTCATGACCACGTTCTGAAACCCGTGTGATACGTATTGCGCGGTCCAGGTCTATAGGTTTATGTTAGCATGATCCGAAAGCGGATCGATGGTGGCGCCGTCGCACAGGGAAAGAATGCAGCCAGCGAATCGTTAGTGGCGCCATCGCACGGCAAAAAATTACAGCCATTTCAGCCGTGGCATGCATAGACCTATAGAACTGGACCGCGGAATAGGCAATTTAAGATGTTCGTCAAGTGTAAGAGAGATGGAGCGTGTATGTGCCAAGTCCTATCCCTCTCTACACAGTGCCGTTATATTTTTATTTTGGGCCCCGAGTATGAAATTGTTTTCTTTGCCAATAAAATGGTTATTATTTACAGTAGAATATTGTTGTAAAAATAACAAGGGTCGAAAGTTTTCAATAGCTTTCATAACTTGTCTAGAAGAAAGCAATAGTCATTACCAATTACTATTTTCCCTTCTTCATTTCGAAAAGATTATCTTCGAACTTTTATTGATTTTCAAGTATCAGTATTGAAAATATCTATGAATGAAGTATTCGACAAATATAAGGGTTAATCTTAGAAAGAAAAAAAAAAAAAAAAAAAAAAAAAAAAACAATTTCGACAGTTTTGTTCGTTAGATGCGGGTAAACCCAGAATTTTTTTGAATAACCCGACATAACTATTACTTACCATCCGGGCCCCTGCCTCACCTACAACGAAGAACCAACCTTTTCTCGATATACGCTTACTTACCCACGTAAAATCTGCTGTACCGCAATGTTGTTTTAAATAAAAGAAACATATCCCTCTGAATGAATAATCTTATTTATCCTGCGCCATCATTGTTTTTAATTTCATTTTATTGCACAATGTCTTATCGCATTTGAGTATCAAAATGTTTATTATAAAATATATCATATAGTTTAAAAAATATAGAATACGGCATATCATAAATTCTAAAACATATATATATTATAACAATAATTATCTTCTATGACAGTATCAAATCTAAGTCTACAAATTCCTTGAATCAGATGTTATTGATTTTTGAATAAAATTAATTTGGTATTCTTTGCTCGTACTCTAGTTTCGTGTTTGAATTTTGTCGTACTCTCATGATTCTGTAGTCTTACTTTGAAAAACGTTGACAAAATATTCTTAATCGATCAAATTTTATGGTCAGTATGCAGACATCATTGACAAACCAACCTGCGATTCTTCCAACTGTTTTTTCCGTCAAAACTTGCAAAATATTTTCTTACTCGAAGACTTTGAATTGTATTGCGCGCCATGCCCTTCGATGATGATCATAGGTAGTCTCTGTTTTCGCTAGGTGTCGCCACGTATTTTTAAAGCTGCACAAGAAAACTTGTTTCTCTCGGTCCAGTACTCTATGCTTCCGGTGGTCATATTCATTCCTTTTGTTTACGCACGTGTCAACACGAAGAGATTTAGACGCTCCCAGTTATTTTCAAAGAAATAGGACTCCCAGTGAACAAAAACATGGGAAAACATAAGAGAAGACACCCCTCGTCCTCCGATGACGAAGGGAATAAGGAAAACGAGCGTCTGAGGAGAAAAATAACAAAATTAAAGAAGAAACTACATCGGGTACCAGACCGATCAGAAAGCCGCCATTACGAGCGACAGACCGAAAAAGATTTTGAGGATCATCCTCGCGATCAGCTTGGTCCAGAAATCGAACTGGAACGTAAGTATAAAAAAAAAAAAAAAAAAGAAATATATCGGACAATGGGACGATATACTGTGGCCCAATGGTGACATAATATTTCCGTCCGAAGGAGGCGATGTGGTACAAAGGCGACCAAAAATGATCATCATAAGTGATGACTTTGTCCAAAGGTGACAATCTTTGCCAAAGGTGCAAACAAACAATGAATAAAAGCTAGCTCGTTTAACGAAACGAAATGCTGAAAGTAGGTTATTTCAGGTTCACGAAGTGGGTCACCCGCTAGCCCTCAGCTCAACGACGATGTATTAAAGATTCTCGGGGGTATCGAGGATCCTAGTAAGGAATATGGGCAACCTATACAAGGTGACGTCGCCAACAGATGGACGAACATACTACAGAAAGGACTCGACACAGAAGTCAGAGACAGCCTTCTCAAAAAATATCCTCCGCCCTCTAATTGTGTCTTAACAAGGGCTCCCAAGTTGAACCCTGAGGCTATTGCCGCCTCCGGAGAGTCTACAGTCAAAAGAGACGATAGATTATCAATAAACCAACACCAAATTGGAACTACCTTATCAGCTATAGGTAGAGCCATCACGATCTTGTTGGCAGCAAACGAAGAGCGGGAGGGACATAATTTGAGAGTAATAGAAGCACTCTCTGATGCTGGGAGACTGCTTTGTGATGTTCATCACACTCAGTCTCAAACTAGACGAGCACTCATCGCGATCAATCTGAACAAGGAATTCAAAGATCCGTTGGAGAAGTCATCCATCGACACTTGGCTCTTTGGTGAAGATCTAAACACCAAATTAGTAGAGGCAAAAGCATTGGAAAAATCCAGCAGGGATTTGAAGAAATCTCATCCCAAACCTAAGTCCACCTTTACTCAAAAGCCTTCTTATAATTTAAACTCGAAGGGTCCGTCCCGACCCAACAACGGTTTCCAACTACGTCAGGACGGACAGAAAAACTTCCCTCGGAACAGACCAACTTACCAGAACGACCAATACCAACCGAAGTATACAACGCAGAAGTACAACCAGGCAGCGAGGTACAACCCGGCCTTGAGGTTTTACAACAAGAACAACAAACAACGATAGCTCCTCACGTAAGCCAATATGCTGGCAGACTCCAGTATTTTATCGAATCCTGGCAACAAATAACGACCGATCGATTAGTTTTTTCATGGATACAGGGATATAGAATCCCTTTCATTAGTCAACCCAAACAATTACATGTTCCTAGAGAAATATCTACTTCCCAAACAGAATTACAAAACACCCAAAAATGTATTAAACATTTAATTGAAATAGGTGCTATTTCAGCATGCTCTACCAGCAAGGGACAATTTGTCTCTCCAATCTTCTTAGTACCAAAGTCAGATGGATCCCATAGGCTAATATTGAATTTGAAAAAACTGAACGAATTCATACAACCTCAACATTTTAAAATGGAGGATAGAAAAGTTGTACTCAGTCTCATATCCCAAAACTGTTTTATGTCTACAATAGACCTGAAAGAGGCTTACTTGCTAATTCCTGTGGAAAAATCAGATAGAAAGTTCTTGCGTTTTATATTTGCAAA
This sequence comes from Phymatocera aterrima, assembly GCA_963170745.1. Lineage (NCBI taxonomy): Eukaryota > Metazoa > Arthropoda > Insecta > Hymenoptera > Tenthredinidae > Phymatocera > Phymatocera aterrima. The sequence continues at coordinate 1,798,966 of CAUJGY010000150.1, read as the reverse complement.
TCAACTCTATGAGTTCTGTTCTTTACCATTTGGACTGTGTACAGCACCTTTGGTATTTACCAAAATTATTAAACCTGTAGTTTCAACACTACGAAGTAAAGGACTCCTGTCCGTAGCGTATCTGGACGATTTTCTATTATTAGGAGACTCTTTTCAATCGTGTGAAGATAACGTTAAGATAACGTGCGAACTATTAACTAGTCTGGGGTTCTTGATAAATGTGGAAAAATCCGAAGTTATTCCGAAAACAGAATGCAAGTTCCTAGGTTTCGTATATGATTCAGTAGAAATGAAAACTAAATTACCCCCAACTAAACGAACCAAAGTAGCGAATATGGTCACGAAATTCGAAAAATCAAAAATTTAAAAAATTAGAGAATTCGCCCAGGTGTTAGGAGTATTAATTTCCATTTGCCCAGCTGTTCGATATGGTTGGCTCTACACGAAGAAATTGGAAAGAGCAAAGTTTTTAGCACTGAAAAAGGGAAATGGCAATTATGAATACGATATGGTCATCACAACGGAGATACGCGAAGATATCCGTTGGTGGAAACGTAACATCCCAATAACCTATAACCCCATTGCAAAGAATGAATTCAAATTGGAGATCTTCTCCGACGCGTCCAGGTCAGGGTGGGGTATAGTGTACAATGGGAAAAAGAGTCATGGGTTCTGGAATGATAAAGAGAGAGAAAGTCATATAAATTACTTAGAACTAAAAGCAGCATTTTTTGGGTTAATTTGTTTTGCAAAGGATGTCAGGAACAGTAGCATATTATTACGCATCGATAATACAACGGCGATATCTTACATTAACAGAATGGGTGGAGTACAATATCCACATTTGAACAATCTCGCACGTCAGATTTGGCAATGGTGCGAGGCTCGGCAGATTTGGTTATATGCTTCATATATCAAATCCTCGGATAATAAAGATGCGGATGCAGAATCAAGGAAAGATAGTAATGAAACAGAGTGGCAGTTAGCTGATTCCAATTTTGAGAAAATAGTTGAAGAGTTTGGAACTCCAGAAATAGACTTGTTTGCAAGTAGAACAAATACAAAATGTAAAACCTTCATATCATGGTTCAGAGACCCCGAAGCATTTGCAATCGATGCATTCACGGTTTCTTGGAAAAACCTCGAATTTTACGCCTTTCCCCCATTTGCGATTATACCCAAAACACTCAGGAAAATTATAGAAGATAAAGCCACGGGAGTTTTAGTTGTACCCCTTTGGTCCTCACAGCCATGGTTCCCACTATTCATGTCTCTTGTCATAGAAAAACCAATCTATTTCCTACCTAACCGAAACTCATTATATTGTCCTAATAGACTTCAACATCCACTATGGAACAAACTTACCCTGGTGGCCGCGAAATTATCCGGGAGGCCTACAGACAAAGAGGGCTACCAGAAGATGCTATAGAGATATCAATCGGTTCAATAACCGAGAAAACGCTGAAGCAATACAATACCGGACTCAAGCTATGGTGGGAGTTTTGCGACTGCAACAGAGAAAATCTGCTGAATAAGTCTATCCTAGATATTCTTAGATTTCTGACGAATATATTCAAAACAGGAACGTCATATGGCACATTGAACACTATCAGATCTTCTATTGCATTAATTATAGGACCCGAGGTTGGTAATGATTTTAGAATTAAGAGGTTTTTCAAAGGGGTGCAAAACTTACGTCCCAATAACCCCAAGTATTCACATACTTGGGACCCCAAAACAGTGTTACAATATCTAGAAAAATTGTACCCTAATGAAAGTTTGACGTTACAAGACCTCACACTTAAACTAGTAACCCTTCTGGCGTTGGTAACAGCACACAGAGTGCAAACACTATCCCTAATTAAAATTGACAATATCACTATGGATCAAGATGGGATAGAGATCAAGATACCCGGTAGGATTAAAACAACCGGATTAAACAGAAACCAACCAACCCTCCATTTACCGTACTTTAGGGAAAAACCGCGATTATGTGCAGCTCAAACTATAAAAGAATATATAAAGCGAACGAAAAATCTGAGACCAGCCAACGAAAAGCGACTTCTTCTGACGTTCAAGAAACCGTATCACGTCGCATCTACACAGTCAATAAGCAGATGGATCAAAACGGTATCAGGTAGAAGCGGTATAGATACCACATTATTCTCAGCACATAGCACACGACACGCAAGTACCTCTGCAGCACTAAGAAAGGGCATTAGTGTCGAAACTATTAGAGAAACCGCAGGCTGGTCTCAGCAATCTCAAACCTTCGCAAAGTTTTATAATAGGCCACTTTGCAATAAGACAAACTTTGCTCAAGCAATAGTAGCTTAACTATGAGGGATCAACCCATAAAGTATTATCAGTTGCTATATATGTTTTAAACTTGTCGTACTTATAATATTTGTTTCTACTAATTAAATAAGGTGTGATAATCTCTGTCGCAGTATACTTTAAACATCTACCTATGATCATCATCGAAGGGCATGGCGCGCAATACAATTAGAAGATCAAACGAACTTACCCTAAGTGAAGTTCGATCTTAATTGTATGAAGCGCCATGCCCGAGATGATAACTCCCACCCAATCCCAGTCGGAACGACATATCCCGAAATGCGACAGAGGAATTCTTTAAAAATGAATGAATATGACCACCGAAAGCATAGAGTACTAGACCGAGAGAAACAAGTTTTCTTGTGCAGCTTTAAAAATACGTGGCGACACCTAGCGGAAACAGAGACTACCTATGATCATCATCTCGGGCATGGCGCTTCATACAATTAAGATCGAACTTCACTTAGGGTAAGTTCGTTTGATCTTCTAATTTTCTCAAAGTGAGTTCTGCAGCGCGGACAAACAAGTTTCGATAATATTCGAGGATGGTGAACATAATTTGCGTCTATTTTTAATTCTACTGCAAACGTGATAATTCTTCGGTGTTCGACAAAAATTGCTGACACTTTTTACATTTAATTGAATTATAAATTTCATTTACCACAAAACCCGCTATATGGCCTACAACATGTCTCATATACGCTACGTTTACATCCGTGTATACTGCCGGAGTGTTATAATCATGCTCCTGTGATACACAATAACCAAAATTATCACTCATACTGTTGCTGAAATTGTCGCTCTTGTTTAGATTGCCACTAACATTATCACTACGTGTGTTCGTTATTGAATCTTTTTGTTTTTTTTCCGTTCGTTTGTAAAAGACAGGTGTCATCTTGTCGAAGACAATTACTACTATACGATGAACCTCCCACTTGAGCGTATACAAGAAGCCATTTGAATGCACTTTCAAACTGTTCTGTTGTTGGGTTATTGTTGAAGCCACCACGCGACCTGAAACTCGAAAAAAAAAGTTCTCAATGATCTTGCGATAGTTTGTACGTTAATAAATATCGAATCGGCGACTTAGGTGTTGAAGCATATTTTTCAAAAATTGAAATGCAACTACTCATTGAAACTGTGAGTCCATAAAAACCTAATTTTCTTTTGCTTTGTAATATTGGTTTATTGTCGTGAGATTTTTAATGTACTCTCCATACTCTCCAACTTTTAATTTAATTCCTGCAATATTATTTTCATCAATCGGACTTTTGTTGTGATCTTTTACAAATGCCTGCCTTGAATTTAAAATATCGAAAATGTTGTTCATAATCATACAGAATTTTTCTGTACCCCGCGAGTCCAAAAAGTCGGGTATTTTAATTATGGTTAAATAATTGGGTAGCTAACTTAACTTTCAGTTTCTCAGTCTCATAATTAATGTGTCCTTCTCTGATTTTCGTGCCAGCATGTAAACCATATTGATATTGATAAAAAAACTAATTTTGAGAAATGCTTCCAACGTACAATGAATTTATTACCATCAAACCGTTCTTTTTCATCACCTAACATATTCCGAACTAATTTCATAGCATGGCATGCGTCAAAAATAACAACAATTGGCTCTTTTGATGTCGGATGTGAAAAAGATAAGTCGAAGTTGTTGGTGTAAGAAAAATTTACCCCTAAGCTACGACTCATCGTTACATTGGATGAGCCACCATGGAAAGTTAATGACACGACATTTATTCCAGTAGGATGTAACATATTTAAACATTCCAAAATAATCTCCGATCTTTCTTTACCACTCAATCCATCAATGAAATGGTGAGCTACTGGAATTTTCCAATTTTCATTCAAACATACCACCATTTTTGCAATGTTTATTGTAAGTAACAAAACCATTGTATCGTTTCCCATTCCACCTTACATTTTTTCTTATAGCCATGTCATCGACGGTAAAACTGCACAACAATGTTTTCTCCAATTTCTTCGCTCGATCGATCTCATCTCTTATTACATCCAATGCTGCTTCACACGTTTCTGGATTAACGTCAATCTCACTCAACCGCATCGTCCAAGAGTCCCAGTATGTGGTAATATTGGGAAAATAGTTCTGAGACATTTATAGGCTTTTGCGGACAGAAAAGACATGGTCGATGCAAAAACTCTCAAGGGAAGTGGATGAAATGCTACTTTTTTCTCAGTTGATTTCAGATGAGAAAATATATAGCTTCGGATACTGGCCCCATATTTGACTGAAATACGAGTGAATAACTTATAATAAATATGTATAAATTTTAACGACGCATTAATCTTCATAACATGATTTATCACAATATTCTATTTATGCAATACTTATTTTAATGTAATTGTTATTATCCTAAATAGATAAATATATTACATTTGGATTAAAATCGAAGAATTAAATATATACAATTTCTATTGTAAATAATTGAATTTATACAATTTTTGTTGGACGCATCGATCAAATATATATTTTTGTTGTATGGATTGAGTATATAAAATTTATTTTCGTACAAAATTCGATTTTGATATTTCTTTAGCGATTAAAATACTCACATGCATCAATTTTTTACTCCGCTTCGTGCTCCTTCCGTAATTGCTGCATCATCCTTTATATTTCCATAATCGATGATTTTGGCGTTTCAAAGATAATATTTCATTTGTTCTCTCTTTTAATTTTTTCTCCATGTAAAGTTGTCGATTGCGTTCAATTGAAGCGCATTTTATTGCCTTATCCGAACAAACTCTTTAAGCCGGAGGTTCTTCGATTACGTCATCAGTTCTAGAACATTACCATTATCGATTATTATTAATAATTTGTAAAATTTGTATAACATTCTTATCAATAATAATGTAATTTAATGGATAATTGCCTTTCCATCATTGTTTCGCTGCTAATGCGTTCTGTAATGGTCGAAGTGGAGGCGCTGGATGTAGAATCGCAAAAATTTATTACATCAGCCGATGATACGCTCTTAATTTCGGTTTAAGAAGATGGTACGGATGAATTATTGCTTGTGAGCGTTGATTCTGAAGGCAGATGAAATGTTGGAAGACTGCCTCGTTTTAGAAATCTTCTTCCCTCACCTGCACCGTAGCGAAAACAGTTTTTGTTGAAATGTAGTGAACAAACTGATTGTGACGCCAAACGTTCGTTACTTTTACGCAAAATTTGCAACCATTTCGTTCTTTCACCTCCAGTAGTATAGGAAATCTATAATAGTTATAATGAAGAATAGATTAGTGATACAACAAACTCTGATGTTGTAGCCGGTGTTCTCACTTTTTTTAGCGGACATTAAATTATAATAATTAATAACATTATTACAGCCACATTTTTGAAAAGTAATGGAGTACACAATCTGATTATTAAATTATTCTGTCATATATATTGTTCAAAAATTGTTATGCTTGTAATTAAGTATTACTATATTTCTAAAACTTAACCTAATTCATACTTACTTGTGAAATGATCTGCGTGGTATTTTATCAGATCGCCACTTACAAATATAACAGGGTATGCACACCATAGCGATTATGGTCACCTCGAAAAAACATTATCTAAAAATAAATTTCTTCAAAATAATTTACTTGGCAGCACGCTTCGCAGAAACGATACAAACTCTGCCTAGTCTGCGGGTAGACGGCAACATGGCGGCGACGGGTGAGGGTCCATGGTTCTGAAAATACGACCCTGCGCTATCGAGCTAGAACCAATCACGAGCTTAGAACGAGACAGAAGCTGGCACACGCAAGCTCCGTCTCTCTCTCTCATTTTTCATGACCACGTTCTGAAACCCGTGTGATACGTATTGCGCGGTCCAGGTCTATAGGTTTATGTTAGCATGATCCGAAAGCGGATCGATGGTGGCGCCGTCGCACAGGGAAAGAATGCAGCCAGCGAATCGTTAGTGGCGCCATCGCACGGCAAAAAATTACAGCCATTTCAGCCGTGGCATGCATAGACCTATAGAACTGGACCGCGGAATAGGCAATTTAAGATGTTCGTCAAGTGTAAGAGAGATGGAGCGTGTATGTGCCAAGTCCTATCCCTCTCTACACAGTGCCGTTATATTTTTATTTTGGGCCCCGAGTATGAAATTGTTTTCTTTGCCAATAAAAAGGTTATTATTTACAGTAGAATATTGTTGTAAAAATAACAAGGGTCGAAAGTTTTCAATAGCTTTCATAACTTGTCTAGAAGAAAGCAATAGTCATTACCAATTACTATTTTCCCTTCTTCATTTCGAAAAGATTATCTTCGAACTTTTATTGATTTTCAAGTATCAGTATTGAAAATATCTATGAATGAAGTATTCGACAAATATAAGGGTTAATCTTAGAAAGAAAAAAAAAAAAAAAAAAAAAAAAAAAAACAATTTCGACAGTTTTGTTCGTTAGATGCGGGTAAACCCAGAATTTTTTTGAATAACCCGACATAACTATTACTTACCATCCGGGCCCCTGCCTCACCTACAACGAAGAACCAACCTTTTCTCGATATACGCTTACTTACCCACGTAAAATCTGCTGTACCGCAATGTTGTTTTAAATAAAAGAAACATATCCCTCTAAATGAATAATCTTATTTATCCTGCGCCATCATTGTTTTTAATTTCATTTTATTGCACAATGTCTTATCGCATTTGAGTATCAAAATGTTTATTATAAAATATATCATATAGTTTAAAAAATATAGAATACGGCATATCATAAATTCTAAAACATATATATATTATAACAATAATTATCTTCTATGACAGTATCAAATCTAAGTCTACAAATTCCATGAATCAGATGTTATTGATTTTTGAATAAAATTAATTTGGTATTCTTTGCTCGTACTCTAGTTTCGTGTTTGAATTTTGTCGTACTCTCATGATTCTGCAGTCTTACTTTGAAAAACGTTGACAAAATATTCTTAATCGATCAAATTTCATGGTCAGTATGCAGACATCATTGACAAACCAACCTGCGATTCTTCCAACTGTTTTTTCCGTCAAAACTTGCAAAATATTTTCTTACTCGAAGACTTTGAATTTTCTCAAAGTGAGTTCTGCAGCGCGGACAAACAAGTTTCGATAACATTCGAGGATGGTGAACATAATTTGCGTCTATTTTTAATTCTACTGCAAACGTGATAATTCTTCGGTGTTCGACAAAAATTGCTGACACTTTTTACATTTAATTGAATTATAAATTTCATTTACCACAAAACCCGCTATATGGCCTACAACATGTCTCATATACGCTACGTTTACATCCGTGTATACTGCCGGAGTGTTATAATCATGCTCCTGTGATACACAATAACCAAAATTATCACTCATACTGTTGCTGAAATTGTCGCTCTTGTTTAGATTGCCACTAACATTATCACTACGTGTGTTCGTTATTGAATCTTTTTGTTTTTTTTCCGTTCGTTTGTAAAAGACAGGTGTCATCTTGTCGAAGACAATTACTACTATACGATGAACCTCCCACTTGAGCGTATACAAGAAGCCATTTGAATGCACTTTCAAACTGTTCTGTTGTTGGGTTATTGTTGAAGCCACCACGCGACCTGAAACTCGAAAAAAAAAAAGTTCTCAATGATCTTGCGATAGTTTGTACGTTAATAAATATCGAATCGGCGACTTAGGTGTTGAAGCATATTTTTCAAAAATTGAAATGCAACTACTCATTGAAACTGTGAGTCCATAAAAACCTAATTTTCTTTTGCTTTGTAATATTGGTTTATTGTCGTGAGATTTTTAATGTACTCTCCATACTCTCCAACTTTTAATTCAATTCCTGCAATATTATTTTCATCAATCGGACTTTTGTTGTGATCTTTTACAAATGCCTGCCTTGAATTTAAAATATCGAAAATGTTGTTCATAATCATACAGAATTTTTCTGTACCCCGCGAGTCCAAAAAGTCGGGTATTTTGATTATGGTTAAATAATTGGGTAGCTAACTTAACTTTCAGTTTCTCAGTCTCATAATTAATGTGTCCTTTTCTGATTTTCGTGCCAGCATGTGAACCATATTGATATTGATAAAAAAACTAATTTTGAGAAATGCTTCCAACGTACAAAACCCACCCATCAAAGTTCGATTTTGATTCTGGAGACAGATATTTTCGATCATCTCTGTTTCGTACCATGCGGAATAACTTCTTTCCAGGTGTATTTTCGTGTAACAAAGGTTGGATTTTTGGATCCAGCGGGTCAAAATACACCTATAAACCCACCCATCAAAGTTCGATTTCGATTCTGAAGACAGATATTTTCGATCATCTCTTTTTCGTACCATGCGAAATAACTTTTATCCAAGCATATTTTTGGACATCAAAGTTCGGATTTTCGGATTCAGCGGGTCGGAATACACCTAGAAACTCACCCATTAAAGTCCGATTTTGATTCTGGAGACAGATATTTTCGATCATCTCTTTTTCGTACCATGCGAAATAACTTTTTTCCAAGCATATTTTTGGTCATCAAAGTTTGGATTTTCGGATTCAGCGGGTCGGAATACACCTAGAAACTCACCCATTAAAGTCCGATTTTGATTCTGAAAAAAAATATTCTCGATCATCTCTTTTTCGGACCATGCGAAATAACTTCTTTTCAGGTGTAGTTTCGTGTAACGAAAAATGGATTTATGGATTCAGCGGGTCAAAATACACCTATGAACCCACCCATCAAAGTTCGACTTCGATTCTGGAGAAAGATATTTCCGATCATCTCTTTTTCGTACCATGCGAAATAACTTTTTTCCAAGCATATTTTTGGTCATCAAAGGTTGGATTTTCGGATTCAGCGGGTCGAAAAACACCCAGAAACTCACCCATCAAAGTCCGATTCCGATTCTGAAAAAAAATATTTTCGATCATCTCTTTTTCGTACCATGCGGAATAACTTCTTTCCAGGTGTATTTTCGTGTAACAAAGGTTGGATTTTTTTATTCAGCGGGTCAAAGTACACCTATGAACCCACCCATCAAAGTTCGATTTTGATTCTGGAGACAGATATTTTCGATCATCTCTTTTTCGAACCATGCGAAATAACTTTTTTCCAAGCATATTTTTGGTCATCAAAGGTTGGATTTTCGGATTCGGCGGTTCGAAATACACCTAGAAACTCACCCATCACAGTCCGATTCCGAATCTGAAAAAAAATATTTTCGATCATCTCTTTTTCGTACCATGCGGAATAACTTCTTTCCAGGTGTATTTTCGTGTAACAAAGGTTGGAATTTTTGATTCAGCGGGTCAAAATACACCTATGAACCCACCCATCACAGTTCGATTTCGATTCTGGAGACAGACATTTTCGATCATCTCTTTTTCGTACCATGCGAAATAACTTTTTTCCAAGCATATTTTTGGGCATCAAAGGTTTGATTTCCGGATTCAGCGGGTCGAAATACACCTAGAAACTCACCCATCAAAGTCCGATTTTGATTCTGAAAAAAAATATTTTCGATCATCTCTTTTTCGTACCATGCGGAATAACTTCTTTCCAGGTGTATTTTCGTGTAACAAAGGTTGGAATTTTGGATTCAGCGGGTCAAAATACACCTATGAACCCACCCATCACAGTTCGATTTCGATTCTGGAGACAGACATTTTCGATCATCTCTTTTTCGTACCATGCGGAATAACTTTTTTCCAAGCATATTTTTGGACATCAAAGGTTGGATTTTCGGATTCAGCGAGTTGAAATACACCTAGAAACTCACCCATCAAAGTCCGATTTTGATTCTGAAAAAATATATTTTCGATCATCTCTTTTTCGAACCATGCGAAATAACTTCTTTCCAGGTGTATTGTCGTGTAACAAAGGTTGGATTTTTGGATTCAGCGGGTCAAAATACACCTATAAACCCACCCATCAAAGTTCGATTTCGATTCTGGAGACAGATATTTTCGATCATCTCTTTTTCGTACCATGCGAAATAACTTTTTTCCAAGCATATTTTTGGTCATCAAAGTTCAGATTTTCGGATTCAGCGGGTCGGAATACACCTAGAAACTCACCCATCAAAGTCCGATTTTGATTCTGAAAAAAAATATTTTCGATCATCTCTTTTTCGTACCATGCGGAATAACTTCTTTCCAGGTGTATTTTCGTGTAACAAAGGTTGGATTTTTGGATTCAGCGGGTCAAAATACACCTATAAACCCACCCATCAAAGTTCGATTTCGATTCTGGAGACAGATATTTTCGATCATCTCTTTTTCGTACCATGCGAAATAACTTTTTTCCAAGCATATTTTTGGTCATCAAAGTTCGGATTTTCGGATTCAGCGGGTCGGAATACACCTAGAAACTCACCCATCAAAGTCCGATTTTGATTCTGAAAAAAAATATTTTCGATCATCTCTTTTTCGTACCATGCGGAATAACTTCTTTCCAGGTGTATTTTCGTGTAACAAAGGTTGGATTTTTGGATTCAGCGGGTCAAAATACACATATGAACCCACCCATCAAAGTTCGATTTTGATTCTGGAGACAGATATTTTCGATCATCACTTTTTCGTACCGGGCGAAATAACTTTTTTCCAATCATATTTTTGGTCATCAAAGGTTGGATTTTCGGATTTAGCGGGTCAAAATACACCCAAAAACTCATACATCAGAGTCCGATTTTGATTCTGAAAAAAAATATTTTCGATCATCTCTTTTTCGTACCATGCGAAATAACTTTTTTCCAAGCATATTTTTGGTCATCACAGTTTGGATTTCCGGATTCAGCGGGTCGGAATACACCTAGAAACTCACCCATTAAAGTCCGATTTTGATTCTGAAAAAAAATATTTTCGATCATCTCTTTTTCGTACCATGCGAAATAACTTTTTTCCAATCATATTTTTGGTCATCAAAGGTTGGATTTTCGGATTTAGCGGGTCGAAATACACCCAAAAACTCACCCATCAAAGTCCGATTTTGATTCTGAAAAAAAATATTTTCGATCATCTCTTTTTCGTACCATGCGAAATAACTTTTTTCCAAGCATAGTTTTGGTCATCAAAGTTCGGATTTTCGGATTCAGCGGGTCGGAATACACCTAGAAACTCACCCATCAAAGTCCGATTTTGATTCTGAAAAAAAATATTTTCGATCATCTCTTTTTCGAACCATGCGAAATAACTTCTTTCCAGGTGTATTGTCGTGTAACAAAGGTTGGATTTTTGGATTCAGCGGGTCAAAATACACCTATGAACCCACCCATCAAAGTTCGATTCCGATTCTGGAGACAGATATTTTCGATCATCTCTTTTTCGTACCATGCGAAATAACTTTTTTCCAAGCATATTTTTGGTCATCAAAGTTCGGATTTTCGGATTCATCGGGTCGGAATACACCTAGAAACTCACCCATCAAAGTCCGATTTTGATTCTGAAAAAAAATATTTTCGATCATCTCTTTTTCGTACCATGCGGAATAACTTCTTTCCAGGTGTATTTTCGTGTAACAAAGGTTGGATTTTTGGATTCAGCGGGTCAAATTACACATATAAACCCACCCATCAAAGTTCGATTTTGATTCTGGAGACGGATATTTTCGATCATGTCTTTTTCGTACCATGCGAAATAACTTTTTTCCAATCATATTTTTGGTCATCAAAGGTTGGATTTTCAGATTTAGCGGGTCGAAATACACCCAAAAACTCACCCATCAAAGTCCGATTTTGATTCTGAAAAAAAATATTTTCGATCATCTCTTTTTCGTACCATGCGAAATAACTTTTTTCCAAGCATATTTTTGGTCATCAAAGTTTGGATTTTCGTATTCAGCGGGTCGGAATACACCTAGAAACTCACCCATTGAAGTCCGATTTTGATTCTGAAAAAAAATATTTTCGATCATCTCTTTTTCGGACCATGCGAAATAACTTCTTTCCAGGTGTATTTTCGTGTAACGAAGGTTGGATTTTTGGATTCAGCGGGTCAAAATACTCCTATGAACCCACCCATCAAAGTTCGACTTCGATTCTGGAGAAAGATATTTCCGATCATCTCTTTTTCGTACCATGCGAAATAACTTTTGTCCAAGCATATTTTTGGTCATCAAAGCTTGGATTCTCGGATTCAGCGGGTCAAAATACACCTATAAACCCACCCATCAAAGTTCGATTTCAATTCTGGAGACAGATATTTTCGATCATCTCTTTTTCGTACCATGCGGAATAACTTCTTTCCAGGTGTATTTTCGTGTAACAAAGGTTGGATTTTTGGATTCAGCGGGTCAAAATACACATATGAACCCACCCATCAAAGTTCGATTTTGATTCTGGAGACACATATTTTCGATCATCTCTTTTTCGTACCGGGCGAAATAACTTTTTTCCAATCATATTTTTGGTCATCAAAGGTTGGATTTTTGGATTTAGCGGGTAAAAATACACCCAAAAGCTCACACATCAAAGTCCGATTTTGATTCTGAAAAAAAATATTTTCGATCATCTCTTTTTCGTACCATGCGAAATAACTTTTTTCCAAGCATATTTGTGGTCATCACAGTTTGGATTTCCGGATTCAGCGGGTCGGAATACACCCAGAAACTCACCCATTGAAGTCCGATTTTGATTCTGAAAAAAAATATTTTCGATCATCTCTTTTTCGTACCATGCGAAATAACTTTTTTCCAATCATATTTTTGGTCATCAAAGGTTGGATTTTCGGATTTAGCGGGTCGAAATACACCCAAAAACTCACCCATCAAAGTCCGATTTTGATTCTGAAAAAAAATATTTTCGATCATCTCTTTTTCGTACCATGCGAAATAACTTTTTTCCAAGCATAGTTTTGGTCATCAAAGTTCGGATTTTCGGATTCAGCGGGTCGGAATACACCTAGAAACTCACCCATCAAAGTCCGATTTTGATTCTGAAAAAAAATATTCTCGATCATCTCTTTTTCGTACCATGCGGAATAACTTCTTTCCAGGTGTATTTTCGTGTAACAAAGGTTGGATTTTTGGATTCAGCGGGTCAAAATACACCTATGAACCCAGCCATCAAAGTTCGATTTTGATTCTGGAGACCGATATTTTCGATCATCTCTTTTTCGTACCATGTGAAATAACTTTTTTCCAAGCATATTTTTGGTCATCAAAGTTTGGATTTTCGGATTCAGCGGGTCGGAATACACCTAGAAACTCACCCATTAAAGTCCGATTTTGATTCTGAAAAAAAATATTTTCGATCATCTCTTTTTCGGACCATGCGAAATAACTTCTTTCCAGAGGTATTGTCGTGTAACAAAGGTTGGATTTTTGGATTCAGCGGGTCAAAACACACCTATAAACCCACCCATCGAAGTTCGATTTCGATTCTGGAGACAGATATTTTCGATCATCTCTTTTTCGTACCGGGCGAAATAACTTTTTTCCAATCATATTTTTGGTCATCAAAGGTTGGATTTCCGGATTTAGCGAGTCAAAATACACCCAAAAGCTCACACATCAAAGTCCGATTTTGATTCTGAAAAAAAATATTTTCGATCATCTCTTTTTCGTACCATGCGAAATAACTTTTTTCCAAGCATATTTTTGGTCATCACAGTTTGGATTTTCGGATTCAGCGGGTCGGAGTACACCTAAAAACTCACCCATTAAAGTCCGATTTTGATTCTGAAAAAAAATATTTTCGATCATCTCTTTTTCGTACCATGCGAAATAACTTTTTTCCAATCATATTTTTGGTCATCAATGGTTGGATTTTCGGATTTAGCGGGTTGAAATACACCCAAAAACTCACCCATCAAAGTCCGATTTTGATTCTGAAAAAAAATATTTTCGATCATCTCTTTTTCGTACCATGCGAAATAACTTTTTTCCAAGCATAGTTTTGGTCATCAAAGTTCGGATTTTCGGATTCAGCGGGTCGGAATACACCTAGAAACTCACCCATCAAAGTCCGATTTTGATTCTGAAAAAAAATATTCTCGATCATCTCTTTTTCGTACCATGCGGAATAACTTCTTTCCAGGTGTATTTTCGTGTAACAAAGGTTGGATTTTTGGATTCAGCAGGTCAAAATACACCTATAAACCCACCCATCAAAGTTCGATTTCGATTCTGGAGACAGATATTTTCGATCATCTATTTTTCGTACTATGCGGAATAACTTTCTTCCAAGCATATTTTTGGTCATCAAAGGTTGGATTTTCGGATTCAGCGGGTCGGAATACACCCAAAAACTCACCCATCAGAGTCCGATTTTGATTCTGAAACAAAATATTTTCGATCATCTCTTTTTCGTACCATGCGAAATAACTTTTTTCCAAGCATAGTTTTGGTCATCAAAGTTCGGATTTTCGGATTCAGCGGGTCGGAATACACCTAGAAACTCACCCATCAAAGTCCGATTTTGATTCTGAAAAAAAATATTTTCGATCATCTCTTTTTCGTACCATGCGAAATAACTTTTGTCCAAGCATATTTTTGGTCATCAAAGTTTGGATTTTCGGATTCAGCGGGTCGGAATACACCTAGAAACTCACCCATTAAAGTCCGATTTTGATTCTGGAGACAGATATTTTCGATCATCTCTTTTTCGTACCATGCGAAATAACTTTTTTCCAAGCATATTTTTGGTCATCAAAGTTTGGATTTTCGGATTCAGCGGGTCGGAATACACCTAGAAACTCACCCATTAAAGTCCGATTTTGATTCTGAAAAAAAATATTTTCGATCATCTCTTTTTCGTACCATGCGAAATAACTTTTTTCCAATCATATTTTTGGTCATCAAAGGTTGGATTTTCGGATTTAGCGGGTCGAAATACACCCAAAAACTCACCCATCAAAGTCCGATTTTGATTCTGAAAAAAAATATTTTCGATCATCTCTTTTTCGTACCATGCGAAATAACTTTTTTCCAAGCATATTTTTGGTCATCACAGTTTGGATTTTCGGATTCAGCGGGTCGGAATACACCTAGAAACTCACCCATTAAAGTCCGATTTTGATTCTGAAAAAAAATATTTTCGATCATCTCTTTTTCGTACCATGCGAAATAACTTTTTTCCAATCATATTTTTGGTCATCAAAGGTTGGATTTTCGGATTTAGCGGGTCGAAATACACCCAAAAACTCACCCATCAAAGTCCGATTTTGATTCTGAAAAAAAATATTTTCGATCATCTCTTTTTCGTACCATGCGAAATAACTTTTTTCCAAGCATAGTTTTGGTCATCAAAGTTCGGATTTTCGGATTCAGCGGGTCGGAATACACCTAGAAACTCACCCATCGAAGTCCGATTTTGATTCTGAAAAAAAATATTCTCGATCATCTCTTTTTCGTACCATGCGGAATAACTTCTTTCCAGGTGTATTTTCGTGTAACAAAGGTTGGATTTTTGGATTCAGCGGGTCAAAATACACCTATGAACCCAGCCATCAAAGTTCGATTTTGATTCTGGAGACCGATATTTTCGATCATCTCTTTTTCGTACCATGTGAAATAACTTTTTTCCAAGCATATTTTTGGTCATCAAAGTTTGGATTTTCGGATTCAGCGGGTCGGAATACACCTAGAAACTCACCCATTAAAGTCCGATTTTGATTCTGAAAAAAAATATTTTCGATCATCTCTTTTTCGGACCATACGAAATAACTTCTTTCCAGAGGTATTGTCGTGTAACAAAGGTTGGATTTTTGGATTCAGCGGGTCAAAATACACCTATAAACCCACCCATCAAAGTTCGATTTCGATTCTGGAGACAGATATTTTCGATCATCTCTTTTTCGTACTATGCGGAATAACTTTCTTCCAAGCATATTTTTGGTCATCAAAGGTTGGATTTTCGGATTCAGCGAGTCGAAATACACCTAGAAACTCACCCATCAAAGTCCGATTTTGATTCTGAAAAAATATATTTTCGATCATCTCTTTTCCGTACCATGCGAAAGAACTTTTTTCCAAGCATATTTTTGGTCATCAAAGTTCGGATTTTCGGATTCAGCGGGTCGGAATACACCTAGAAACTCACCCAATAAAGTCCGATTTTGATTCTGAAAAAAAATATTTTCGATCATCATTTTTTCGTACCATGCGAAATAACTTTTTTCCAATCATATTTTTGGTCATCAAAGGTTGGATTTTCGGATTTAGCGGGTCGGAATACACCCAAAAACTCACCCATCAGAGTCGGATTTTGATTCTGAAACAAAATATTTTCGATCATCTCTTTTTCGTACCATGCGAAATAACTTTTTTCCAAGCATAGTTTTGGTCATCAAAGTTCGGATTTTCGGATTCAGCGGGTCGGAATACACCTAGAAACTCACCCATCAAAGTCCGATTTTGATTCTGAAAAAAAATATTTTCGATCATCTCTTTTTCGTACCATGCGAAATAACTTTTGTCCAAGCATATTTTTGGTCATCAAAGTTTGGATTTTCGGATTCAGCGGGTCGGAATACACCTAGAAACTCACCCATTATAGTCCGATTTTGATTCTGGAGACAGATATTTTCGATCATCTCTTTTTCGTACCATGCGAAATAACTTTTTTCCATGCATATTTTTGGTCATCAAAGTTTGGATTTTCGGATTCAGCGGGTCGGAATACACCTAGAAACTCACCCATTAAAGTCCGATTTTGATTCTGAAAAAAAATATTTTCGATCATCTCTTTTTCGTACCATGCGAAATAACTTTTTTCCAATCATATTTTTGGTCATCAAAGGTTGGATTTTCGGATTGAGCGGGTCGAAATACACCCAAAAACTCACCCATCAAAGTCCGATTTTGATTCTGAAAAAAAATATTTTCGATCATCTCTTTTTCGTACCATGCGAAATAACTTTTTTCCAAGCATATTTTTGGTCATCACAGTTTGGATTTCCGGATTCAGCGGGTCGGAAAACACCTAGAAACTCACCCATTAAAGTCCGATTTTGATTCTGAAAAAAAATATTTTCGATCATCTCTTTTTCGTACCATGCGAAATAACTTTTTTCCAATCATATTTTTGGTCATCAAAGGTTGGATTTTCGGATTTAGCGGGTCGAAATACACCCACAAACTCACCCATCAAAGTCCGATTTTGATTCTGAAAAAAAATATTTTCGATCATCTCTTCTTCGTACCATGCGAAATAACTTTTTTCCAAGCATAGTTTTGGTCATCAAAGTTCGGATTTTCGGATTCAGCGGGTCGGAATACACCTAGAAACTCACCCATCAAAGTCCGATTTCGATTCTGAAAAAAAATATTCTCGATCATCTCTTTTCCGTACCATGCGGAATAACTTCTTTCCAGGTGTATTTTCGTGTAACAAAGGTTGGATTTTTGGATTCAGCGGGTCAAAATACACCTATGAACCCAGCCATCAAAGTTCGATTTTGATTCTGGAGACCGATATTTTCGATCATCTCTTTTTAGTACCATGTGAAATAACTTTTTTCCAAGCATATTTTCGGTCATCAAAGTTTGGATTTTCGGATTCAGCGGGTCGGAATACACCTAGAAACTCACCCATTAAAGTCCGATTTTGATTCTGAAAAAAAATATTTTCGATCATCTCTTTTTCGGACCATGCGAAATAACTTCTTTCCAGAGGTATTGTCGTGTAACAAAGGTTGGATTTTTGGATTCAGCGGGTCAAAATACACCTATAAACCCACCCATCAAAGTTCGATTTCGATTCTGGAGACAGATATTTTCGATCATCTCTTTTTCGTACTATGCGGAATAACTTTCTTCCAAGCATATTTTTGGTCATCAAAGGTTGGATTTTCGGATTCAGCGAGTCGAAATACACCTAGAAACTCACCCATCAAAGTCCGATTTTGATTCTGAAAAAATATATTTTCGATCATCTCTTTTTCGTACCATGCGAAAGAACTTCTTTCCAAGCATATTTTTGGTCATCAAAGTTTGGATTTTCGGATTCAGCGGGTCGGAATACAAGTAGAAACTCACCCATTAAAGTCCGATTTTGATTCTGAAAAAAAATATTTTCGATCATCTCTTTTTCGTACCATGCGAAATAACTTTTTTCCAATCATATTTTTGGTCATCAAAGGTTGGATTTTCGGATTTAGCGGGTCGAAATACACCCAAAAACTCACCCATCAGAGTCCGATTTTGATTCTGAAACAAAATATTTTCGATCATCTCTTTTTCGTACCATGCGAAATAACTTTTTTCCAAGCATAGTTTTGGTCATCAAAGTTCGGATTTTCGGATTCAGCGGGTCGGAATACACCTAGAAACTCACCCATCAAAGTCCGATTTTGATTCTGAAAAAAAATATTTTCGATCATCTCTTTTTCGTACCATGCGAAATAACTTTTGTCCAAGCATATTTTTGGTCATCAAAGTTTGGATTTTCGGATTCAGCGGGTCGGAATACACCTAGAAACTCACCCATTAAAGTCCGATTTTGAATCTGGAGACAGATATTTCCGATCATCTCTTTTTCGTACCATGCGAAATAACTTTTTTCCAAGCATATTTTTGGTCATCAAAGTTTGGATTTTCGGATTCAGCGGGTCGGAATACACCTAGAAACTCACCCATTAAAGTCCGATTTTGATTCTGAAAAAAAATATTTTCGATCATCTCTTTTTCGTACCATGCGAAATAACTTTTTTCCAATCATATTTTTGGTCATCAAAGGTTGGATTTTCGGATTGAGCGGGTCGAAATACACCCAAAAACTCACCCATCAAAGTCCGATTTTGATTCTGAAAAAAAATATTTTCGATCATCTCTTTTTCGTACCATGCGAAATAACTTTTTTCCAAGCATATTTTTTATCACAGTTTGGATTTTCGGATTCAGCGGGTCGGAAAACACCTAGAAACTCACCCATTAAAGTCCGATTTTGATTCTGAAAAAAAATATTTTCGATCATCTCTTTTTCGTACCATGCGAAATAACTTTTTTCCAATCATATTTTTGGTCATCAAAGGTTGGATTTTCGGATTTAGCGGGTCGAAATACACCCAAAAACTCACCCATCAAAGTCCGATTTTGATTCTGAAAAAAAATATTTTCGATCATCTCTTTTTCGTACCATGCGAAATAACTTTTTTCCAAGCATAGTTTTGGTCATCAAAGTTCGGATTTTCGGATTCAGCGGGTCGGAATACACCTAGAAACTCACCCATCAAAGTCCGATTTCGATTCTGAAAAAAAATATTCTCGATCATCTCTTTTTCGTACCATGCGGAATAACTTCTTTCCAGGTGTATTTTCGTGCGACAAAGGTTGGATTTTTGGATTCAGCGGGTCAAAATACACCTATGAACCCAGCCATCAAAGTTCGATTTTGATTCTGGAGACCGATATTTTCGATCATCTCTTTTTCGTACCATGTGAAATAACTTTTTTCCAAGCATATTTTCGGTCATCAAAGTTTGGATTTTCGGATTCAGCGGGTCGGAATACACCTAGAAACTCACCCATTAAAGTCCGATTTTGATTCTGAAAAAAAATATTTTCGATCATCTCTTTTTCGGACCATGCGAAATAACTTCTTTCCAGAGGTATTGTCGTGTAACAAAGGTTGGATTTTTGGATTCAGCGGGTCAAAATACACCTATAAACCCACCCATCAAAGTTCGATTTCGATTCTGGAGACAGATATTTTCGATCATCTCTTTTTCGTACTATGCGGAATAACTTTCTTCCAAGCATATTTTTGGTCATCAAAGGTTGGATTTTCGGATTCAGCGAGTCGAAATACACCTAGAAACTCACCCATCAAAGTCCGATTTTGATTCTGAAAAAATATATTTTCGATCATCTCTTTTTCGTACCATGCGAAAGAACTTTTTTCCAAGCATATTTTTGGTTATCAAAGTTTGGATTTTCGGATTCAGCGGGTCGGAATACACCTAGAAACTCACCCATTAAAGTCCGATTTTGATTCTGAAAAAAAATATTTTCGATCATCTCTTTTTCGTACCATGCGAAATAACTTTTTTCCAATCATATTTTTGGTCATCAAAGGTTGGATTTTCGGATTTAGCGGGTCGAAATACACCCAAAAACTCACCCATCAGAGTCCGATTTTGATTCTGAAACAAAATATTTTCGATCATCTCTTTTTCGTACCATGCGAAATAACTTTTTTCCAAGCATAGTTTTGGTCATCAAAGTTCGGATTTTCGGATTCAGCGGGTCGGAATACACCTAGAAACTCACCCATCAAAGTCCGATTTTGATTCTGAAAAAAAATATTTTCGATCATCTCTTTTTCGTACCATGCGAAATAACTTTTGTCCAAGCATATTTTTGGTCATCAAAGTTTGGATTTTCGGATTCAGCGGGTCGGAATACACCTAGAAACTCACCCATTAAAGTCCGATTTTGATTCTGGAGACAGATATTTTCGATCATCTCTTTTTCGTACCATGCGAAATAACTTTTTTCCAAGCATATTTTTGGTCATCAAAGTTTGGATTTTCGGATTCAGCGGGTCGGAATACACCTAGGAACTCACCCATTGAAGTCCGATTTTGATTCTGACAAAAAATATTTTCGATCATCTCTTTTTCGGAGCATGCGAAATAACTTCTTTCCAGGTGTATTTTCGTGTCACGAAGGTTGGATTTTTGCATTCAGCGGGTCAAAATACACCTATGAACCCACGCATCAAAGTTCGACTTCGATTCTGGAGAAAGATATTTCCGATCATCTCTTTTTCGTACCATGCGAAATAACTTTTTTCCAAGCATATTTTTGGTCATCAAAGCTTGGATTTTCGGATTCAGCGGGTCAAAATACACCTATAAACCCACCCATCAAAGTTCGATTTCAATTCTGGAGACAGATATTTTCGATCATCTCTTTTTCGTACCATGCGAAATAACTTTTTTCCAAGCATATTTTTGGTCATCAGAGATTGGATTTTCGGATTTAGTGGGTCGAAATACACCCAAAAACTCACCCATCAAAGTCCGATTTTGATTCTGAAAAAAAATATTTTCGATCATCTCTTTTTCGTACCATGCGAAATAACTTTTTTCCAAGCATATTTTTGGTCATCAAAGTTTGGATTTTCGGATTCAGCGGGTCGGAATACACCTAGAAACTCACCCATTAAAGTCCGATTTTGATTCTGAAAAAAAATATTTTCGATCATCTCTTTTTCGTACCATGAGAAATAACTTTTTTCCAATCATATTTTTGGTCATCAAAGGTTGGATTTTCGGATTTAGCGGGTCGAAATACACTCAAAAACTCACCCATCAAAGTCCGATTTTGATTCTGAAAAAAAATATTTTCGATCATCTCTTTTTCGTACCATGCGAAATAACTTTTTTCCAAGCATATTTTTGGTCATCAAAGTTTGGATTTTCGGATTCAGCGGGTCAAAATACACCTAGAAACTCACCCATTAAAGTCCGATTTTGATTCTGAAAAAAAATATTTTCGATCATCTCTTTTTCGTACCATGCGGAATAACTTCTTTCCAGGTGTATTTTCGTGTAACGAAGGTTGGATTTTTGGATTCAGCGGGTCAAAATACACATATGAACCCACCCATCAAAGTTCGATTTTGATTCTGGAGACAGCTATTTTCGATCATCTCTTTTCCGTTCCATGCGAAATAACTTTTTTCCAATCATATTTTTGGTCATCAAAGGTTGGATTTTCGGATTTAGCGGGTCGAAATACACCCAAAAACTCACCCATCAAAGTCCGATTTTGATTCTGAAAAAAAATATTTTCGATCATCTTTTTTTCGTACCATGCGAAATAACTTTTTTCCAAGCAGATTATTGGTCATCAAAGTTTGGATTTTCGGATTCAGCGGGTCGGAATACACCTAGAAACTCACCTATTAAAGTCCGATTTTGATTCTGAAAAAAAATATTTTCGATCATCTCTTTTTCGTACCATGCGAAATAACTTTTTTCCAATCATATTTTTGGTCATCAAAGGTCGGATTTTCGGATTCAGCGGGTCGAAATACACCTAGAAACTCACCCATTAAAGTCCAATTTTGATTCTGAAAAAAAATATTTTCGATCATCTCTTTTTCGTACCATGCGAAATAACTTCATTCCAGGTGTATTTTCGTGTAACAAAGGTCGGATTTTTGGATTCAGCGGGTCAAAATACACCTATAAACCCACCCATCAAAGTTCGATTTCGATTCTGGAGACAGATATTTTCGATCATCTCTTTTTCGTACCATGCGGAATAACTTTTTTCCAAGCATATTTTTGGTCATCAAAGGTTGGATTTTCGGATTCAGCGAGTCGAAATATACCTAGAAACTCACCCATCAAAGTCCGATTTTGATTCTGAAAAAATATATTTTCGATCATCTCTTTTTCGTACCATGCGAAAGAACTTTTTTCCAAGCATATTTTTGGTCATCAAAGTTTGGATTTTCGGATTCAGCGGGTCGGAATACACCTAGAAACTCACCCATTAAAGTCCGATTTTGATTCTGAAAAAAAATATTTTCGATCATCTCTTTTTCGTACCATGCGAAATAACTTTTTTCCAATCATATTTTTGGTCATCAAAGGTTGGATTTTCGGATTTAGCGGGTCGAAATACACCCAAAAACTCACCCATCAGAGTCCGATTTTGATTCTGAAACAAAATATTTTCGATCATCTCTTTTTCGTACCATGCGAAATAACTTTTTTCCAAGCATAGTTTTGGTCATCACAGTTCGGATTTTCGGATTCAGCGGGTCGGAATACACCTAGAAACTCACCCATCAAAGTCCGATTTTGATTCTGAAAAAAAATATTTTCGATCATCTCTTTTTCGTACCATGCGAAATAACTTTTGTCCAAGCATATTTTTGGTCATCAAAGTTTGGATTTTCGGATTCAGCGGGTCGGAATACACCTAGAAACTCACCCATTAAAGTCCGATTTTGATTCTGGAGACAGATATTTTCGATCATCTCTTCTTCGTACCATGCGAAATAACTTTTTTCCAAGCATATTTTTGGTCATCAAAGTTTGGATTTTCGGATTCAGCGGGTCGGAATACACCTAGAAACTCACCCATTGAAGTTCGATTTTGATTCTGAAAAAAAATATTTTCGATCATCTCTTTTTCGGAGCATGCGAAATAACTTCTTTCCAGGTGTATTTTCGTGTCACGAAGGTTGGATTTTTGCATTCAGCGGGTCAAAATACACCTATGAACCCACGCATCAAAGTTCGACTTCGATTCTGGAGAAAGATATTTCCGATCATCTCTTTTTCGTACCATGCGAAATAACTTTTTTCCAAGCATATTTTTGGTCATCAAAGCTTGGATTTTCGGATTCAGCGGGTCAAAATACACCTATAAACCCACCCATCAAAGTTCGATTTCAATTCTGGAGACAGATATTTTCGATCATCTCTTTTTCGTACCATGCGAAATAACTTTTTTCCAAGCATATTTTTGGTCATCAGAGATTGGATTTTCGGATTTAGTGGGTCGAAATACACCCAAAAACTCACCCATCAAAGTCCGATTTTGATTCTGAAAAAAAATATTTTCGATCATCTCTTTTTCGTACCATGCGAAATAACTTTTTTCCAAGCATATTTTTGTTCATCAAAGTTTGGATTTTCGGATTCAGCGGGTCGGAATACACCTAGAAACTCACCCATTAAAGTCCGATTTTGATTCTGAAAAAAAATATTTTCGATCATCTCTTTTTCGTACCATGAGAAATAACTTTTTTCCAATCATATTTTTGGTCATCAAAGGTTGGATTTTCGAATTTAGCGGGTCGAAATACACTCAAAAACTCACCCATCAAAGTCCGATTTTGATTCTGAAAAAAAATATTTTCGATCATCTCTTTTTCGTACCATGCGAAATAACTTTTTTCCAAGCATATTTTTGGTCATCAAAGTTTGGATTTTCGGATTCAGCGGGTCAAAATACACCTAGAAACTCACCCATTAAAGTCCGATTTTGATTCTGAAAAAAAATATTTTCGATCATCTCTTTTTCGTACCATGCGAAATAACTTTTTTCCAATCATATTTTTGGTCATCAAAGGTCGGATTTTCGGATTCAGCGGGTCGAAATACACCTAGAAACTCACCCATTAAAGTCCAATTTTGATTCTGAAAAAAAATATTTTCGATCATCTCTTTTTCGTACCATGCGAAATAACTTTTTTCCAAGCATATTTTTGTTCATCAAAGTTTGGATTTTCGGATTCAGCGGGTCGGAATACACCTAGAAACTCACCCATTAAAGTACGATTTTGATTCTGAAAAAAAATATTTTCGATCATCTCTTTTTCGTACCATGAGAAATAACTTTTTTCCAATCATATTTTTGGTCATCAAAGGTTGGATTTTCGAATTTAGCGGGTCGAAATACACTCAAAAACTCACCCATCAAAGTCCGATTTTGATTCTGAAAAAAAATATTTTCGATCATCTCTTTTTCGTACCATGCGAAATAACTTTTTTCCAAGCATATTTTTGGTCATCAAAGTTTGGATTTTCAGATTCAGCGGGTCAGAATACACCTAGAAACTCACCCATTAAAGTCCGATTTTGATTCTGAAAAAAAATATTTTCGATCATCTCTTTTTCGTACCATGCGAAATAACTTTTTTCCAATCATATTTTTGGTCATCAAAGGTCGGATTTTCGGATTCAGCGGGTCGAAATACACCTAGAAACTCACCCATTAAAGTCCAATTTTGATTCTGAAAAAAAATATTTTCGATCATCTCTTTTTCGTACCATGCGAAATAACTTCATTCCAGGTGTATTTTCGTGTAACAAAGGTCGGATTTTTGGATTCAGCGGGTCAAAATACACCTATAAACCCACCCATCAAAGTTCGATTTCGATTCTGGAGACAGATATTTTCGATCATCTCTTTTTCGTACCATGCGGAATAACTTTTTTCCAAGCATATTTTTGGTCATCAAAGGTTGGATTTTCGGATTCAGCGAGTCGAAATATACCTAGAAACTCACCCATCAAAGTCCGATTTTGATTCTGAAAAAATATATTTTCGATCATCTCTTTTTCGTACCATGAAAAAGAACTTTTTTCCAAGCATATTTTTGGTCATCAAAGTTTGGATTTTCGGATTCAGCGGGTCGGAATACACCTAGAAACTCACCCATTAAAGTCCGATTTGATTCTGAAAAAAAATATTTTCGATCATCTCTTTTTCGTACCATGCGAAATAACTTTTTTCCAATCATATTTTTGGTCATCAAAGGTTGGATTTTCGGATTTAGCGGGTCGAAATACACCCAAAAACTCACCCATCAGAGTCCGATTTTGATTCTGAAACAAAATATTTTCGATCATCTCTTTTTCGTACCATGCGAAATAACTTTTTTCCAAGCATAGTTTTGGTCATCAAAGTTCGGATTTTCGGATTCAGCGGGTCGGAATACACCTAGAAACTCACCCATCAAAGTCCGATTTTGATTCTGAAAAAAAATATTTTCGATCATCTCTTTTTCGTACCATGCGAAATAACTTTTGTCCAAGCATATTTTTGGTCATCAAAGTTTGGATTTTCGGATTCAGCGGGTCGGAATACACCTAGAAACTCACCCATTAAAGTCCGATTTTGATTCTGGAGACAGATATTTTCGATCATCTCTTTTTCGTACCATGCGAAATAACTTTTTTCCAAGCATATTTTTGGTCATCAAAGTTTGGATTTTCGGATTCAGCGGGTCGGAATACACCTAGAAACTCACCCATTGAAGTCCGATTTTGATTCTGAAAAAAAATATTTTCGATCATCTCTTTTTCGGAGCATGCGAAATAACTTCTTTCCAGGTGTATTTTCGTGTCACGAAGGTTGGATTTTTGCATTCAGCGGGTCAAAATACACCTATGAACCCACGCATCAAAGTTCGACTTCGATTCTGGAGAAAGATATTTCCGATCATCTCTTTTTCGTACCATGCGAAATAACTTTTTTCCAAGCATATTTTTGGTCATCAAAGCTTGGATTTTCGGATTCAGCGGGTCAAAATACACCTATAAACCCACCCATCAAAGTTCGATTTCAATTCTGGAGACAGATATTTTCGATCATCTCTTTTTCGTACCATGCGAAATAACTTTTTTCCAAGCATATTTTTGGTCATCAGAGATTGGATTTTCGGATTTAGTGGGTCGAAATACACCCAAAAACTCACCCATCAAAGTCCGATTTTGATTCTGAAAAAAAATATTTTCGATCATCTCTTTTTCGTACCATGCGAAATAACTTTTTTCCAAGCATATTTTTGTTCATCAAAGTTTGGATTTTCGGATTCAGCGGGTCGGAATACACCTAGAAACTCACCCATTAAAGTCCGATTTTGATTCTGAAAAAAAATATTTTCGATCATCTCTTTTTCGTACCATGAGAAATAACTTTTTTCCAATCATATTTTTGGTCATCAAAGGTTGGATTTTCGAATTTAGCGGGTCGAAATACACTCAAAAACTCACCCATCAAAGTCCGATTTTGATTCTGAAAAAAAATATTTTCGATCATCTCTTTTTCGTACCATGCGAAATAACTTTTTTCCAAGCATATTTTTGGTCATCAAAGTTTGGATTTTCGGATTCAGCGGGTCAAAATACACCTAGAAACTCACCCATTAAAGTCCGATTTTGATTCTGAAAAAAAATATTTTCGATCATCTCTTTTTCGTACCATGCGAAATAACTTTTTTCCAATCATATTTTTGGTCATCAAAGGTCGGATTTTCGGATTCAGCGGGTCGAAATACACCTAGAAACTCACCCATTAAAGTCCAATTTTGATTCTGAAAAAAAATATTTTCGATCATCTCTTTTTCGTACCATGCGAAATAACTTCATTCCAGGTGTATTTTCGTGTAACAAAGGTCGGATTTTTGGATTCAGCGGGTCAAAATACACCTATAAACCCACCCATCAAAGTTCGATTTCGATTCTGGAGACAGATATTTTCGATCATCTCTTTTTCGTACCATGCGGAATAACTTTTTTCCAAGCATATTTTTGGTCATCAAAGGTTGGATTTCCGGATTCAGCGAGTCGAAATATACCTAGAAACTCACCCATCAAAGTCCGATTTTGATTCTGAAAAAATATATTTTCGATCATCTCTTTTTCGTACCATGCGAAAGAACTTTTTTCCAAGCATATTTTTGGTCATCAAAGTTTGGATTTTCGGATTCAGCGGGTCGGAATATACCTAGAAACTCACCCATTAAAGTCCGATTTTGATTCTGAAAGAAAATATTTTCGATCATCTCTTTTTCGTACCATGCGAAATAACTTTTTTCCAATCATATTTTTGGTCATCAAAGGTTGGATTTTCGGATTTAGCGGGTCGAAATACACCCAAAAACTCACCCATCAGAGTCCGATTTTGATTCTGAAACAAAATATTTTCGATCATCTCTTTTTCGTACCATGCGAAATAACTTTTTTCCAAGCATAGTTTTGGTCATCAAAGTTCGGATTTTCGGATTCAGCGGGTCGGAATACACCTAGAAACTCACCAATCAAAGTCCGATTTTGATTCTGAAAAAAAATATTTTCGATCATCTCTTTTTCGTACCATGCGAAATAACTTTTGTCCAAGCATATTTTTGGTCATCAAAGTTTGGATTTTCGGATTCAGCGGGTCGGAATACACCTAGAAACTCACCCAT
This sequence comes from Phymatocera aterrima, assembly GCA_963170745.1. NCBI lineage: Eukaryota > Metazoa > Arthropoda > Insecta > Hymenoptera > Tenthredinidae > Phymatocera > Phymatocera aterrima. Next base: position 1,770,996 of record CAUJGY010000150.1, on the reverse strand, counting down.
TAAAGTCCGATTTTGATTCTGGAGACAGATATTTTCGATCATCTCTTTTTCGTACCATGCGAAATAACTTTTTTCCAAGCATATTTTTGGTCATCAAAGTTTGGATTTTCGGATTCAGCGGGTCGGAATACACCTAGAAACTCACCCATTGAAGTCCGATTTTGATTCTGAAAAAAAATATTTTCGATCATCTCTTTTTCGGAGCATGCGAAATAACTTCTTTCCAGGTGTATTTTCGTGTCACGAAGGTTGGATTTTTGCATTCAGCGGGTCAAAATACACCTATGAACCCACGCATCAAAGTTCGACTTCGATTCTGGAGAAAGATATTTCCGATCATCTCTTTTTCGTACCATGCGAAATAACTTTTTTCCAAGCATATTTTTGGGTATCAAAGCTTGGATTTTCGGATTCAGCGGGTCAAAATACACCTATAAACCCACCCATCAAAGTTCGATTTCAATTCTGGAGACAGATATTTTCGATCATCTCTTTTTCGTACCATGCGAAATAACTTTTTTCCAAGTATATTTTTGGTCATCAGAGATTGGATTTTCGGATTTAGTGGGGCGAAATACACCCAAAAACTCACCCATCAAAGTCCGATTTTGATTCTGAAAAAAAATATTTTCGATCATCTCTTTTTCGTACCATGCGAAATAACTTTTTTCCAAGCATATTTTTGTTCATCAAAGTTTGGATTTTCGGATTCAGCGGGTCGGAATACACCTAGAAACTCACCCATTAAAGTCCGATTTTGATTCTGAAAAAAAATATTTTCGATCATCTCTTTTTCGTACCATGAGAAATAACTTTTTTCCAATCATATTTTTGGTCATCAAAGGTTGGATTTTCGGATTTAGCGGGTCGAAATACACCCAAAAACTCACCCATCAAAGTCCGATTTTGATTCTGAAAAAAAATATTTTCGATCATCTCTTCTTCGTACCATGCGAAATAACTTTTTTCCAAGCATAGTTTTGGTCATCAAAGTTCGGATTTTCGGATTCAGCGGGTCGGAATACACCTAGAAACTCACCCATCAAAGTCCGATTTCGATTCTGAAAAAAAATATTCTCGATCATCTCTTTTTCGTACCATGCGGAATAACTTCTTTCCAGGTGTATTTTCGTGTAACAAAGGTTGGATTTTTGGATTCAGCGGGTCAAAATACACCTATGAACCCAGCCATCAAAGTTCGATTTTGATTCTGGAGACCGATATTTTCGATCATCTCTTTTTCGTACCATGTGAAATAACTTTTTTCCAAGCATATTTTCGGTCATCAAAGTTTGGATTTTCGGATTCAGCGGGTCGGAATACACCTAGAAACTCACCCATTAAAGTCCGATTTTGATTCTGAAAAAAAATATTTTCGATCATCTCTTTTTCGGACCATGCGAAATAACTTCTTTCCAGAGGTATTGTCGTGTAACAAAGGTTGGATTTTTGGATTCAGCGGGTCAAAATACACCTATAAACCCACCCATCAAAGTTCGATTTCGATTCTGGAGACAGATATTTTCGATCATCTCTTTTTCGTACTATGCGGAATAACTTTCTTCCAAGCATATTTTTGGTCATCAAAGGTTGGATTTTCGGATTCAGCGAGTCGAAATACACCTAGAAACTCACCCATCAAAGTCCGATTTTGATTCTGAAAAAATATATTTTCGATCATCTCTTTTTCGTACCATGCGAAAGAACTTCTTTCCAAGCATATTTTTGGTCATCAAAGTTTGGATTTTCGGATTCAGCGGGTCGGAATACAAGTAGAAACTCACCCATTAAAGTCCGATTTTGATTCTGAAAAAAAATATTTTCGATCATCTCTTTTTCGTACCATGCGAAATAACTTTTTTCCAATCATATTTTTGGTCATCAAAGGTTGGATTTTCGGATTTAGCGGGTCGAAATACACCCAAAAACTCACCCATCAGAGTCCGATTTTGATTCTGAAACAAAATATTTTCGATCATCTCTTTTTCGTACCATGCGAAATAACTTTTTTCCAAGCATAGTTTTGGTCATCAAAGTTCGGATTTTCGGATTCAGCGGGTCGGAATACACCTAGAAACTCACCCATCAAAGTCCGATTTTGATTCTGAAAAAAAATATTTTCGATCATCTCTTTTTCGTACCATGCGAAATAACTTTTGTCCAAGCATATTTTTGGTCATCAAAGTTTGGATTTTCGGATTCAGCGGGTCGGAATACACCTAGAAACTCACCCATTAAAGTCCGATTTTGAATCTGGAGACAGATATTTCCGATCATCTCTTTTTCGTACCATGCGAAATAACTTTTTTCCAAGCATATTTTTGGTCATCAAAGTTTGGATTTTCGGATTCAGCGGGTCGGAATACACCTAGAAACTCACCCATTAAAGTCCGATTTTGATTCTGAAAAAAAATATTTTCGATCATCTCTTTTTCGTACCATGCGAAATAACTTTTTTCCAATCATATTTTTGGTCATCAAAGGTTGGATTTTCGGATTGAGCGGGTCGAAATACACCCAAAAACTCACCCATCAAAGTCCGATTTTGATTCTGAAAAAAAATATTTTCGATCATCTCTTTTTCGTACCATGCGAAATAACTTTTTTCCAAGCATATTTTTTATCACAGTTTGGATTTTCGGATTCAGCGGGTCGGAAAACACCTAGAAACTCACCCATTAAAGTCCGATTTTGATTCTGAAAAAAAATATTTTCGATCATCTCTTTTTCGTACCATGCGAAATAACTTTTTTCCAATCATATTTTTGGTCATCAAAGGTTGGATTTTCGGATTTAGCGGGTCGAAATACACCCAAAAACTCACCCATCAAAGTCCGATTTTGATTCTGAAAAAAAATATTTTCGATCATCTCTTTTTCGTACCATGCGAAATAACTTTTTTCCAAGCATAGTTTTGGTCATCAAAGTTCGGATTTTCGGATTCAGCGGGTCGGAATACACCTAGAAACTCACCCATCAAAGTCCGATTTCGATTCTGAAAAAAAATATTCTCGATCATCTCTTTTTCGTACCATGCGGAATAACTTCTTTCCAGGTGTATTTTCGTGCAACAAAGGTTGGATTTTTGGATTCAGCGGGTCAAAATACACCTATGAACCCAGCCATCAAAGTTCGATTTTGATTCTGGAGACCGATATTTTCGATCATCTCTTTTTCGTACCATGTGAAATAACTTTTTTCCAAGCATATTTTCGGTCATCAAAGTTTGGATTTTCGGATTCAGCGGGTCGGAATACACCTAGAAACTCACCCATTAAAGTCCGATTTTGATTCTGAAAAAAAATATTTTCGATCATCTCTTTTCCGGACCATGCGAAATAACTTCTTTCCAGAGGTATTGTCGTGTAACAAAGGTTGGATTTTTGGATTCAGCGGGTCAAAATACACCTATAAACCCACCCATCAAAGTTCGATTTCGATTCTGGAGACAGATATTTTCGATCATCTCTTTTTCGTACTATGCGGAATAACTTTCTTCCAAGCATATTTTTGGTCATCAAAGGTTGGATTTTCGGATTCAGCGAGTCGAAATACACCTAGAAACTCACCCATCAAAGTCCGATTTTGATTCTGAAAAAATATATTTTCGATCATCTCTTTTTCGTACCATGCGAAAGAACTTTTTTCCAAGCATATTTTTGGTTATCAAAGTTTGGATTTTCGGATTCAGCGGGTCGGAATACACCTAGAAACTCACCCATTAAAGTCCGATTTTGATTCTGAAAAAAAATATTTTCGATCATCTCTTTTTCGTACCATGCGAAATAACTTTTTTCCAATCATATTTTTGGTCATCAAAGGTTGGATTTTCGGATTTAGCGGGTCGAAATACACCCAAAAACTCACCCATCAGAGTCCGATTTTGATTCTGAAACAAAATATTTTCGATCATCTCTTTTTCGTACCATGCGAAATAACTTTTTTCCAAGCATAGTTTTGGTCATCAAAGTTCGGATTTTCGGATTCAGCGGGTCGGAATACACCTAGAAACTCACCCATCAAAGTCCGATTTTGATTCTGAAAAAAAATATTTTCGATCATCTCTTTTTCGTACCATGCGAAATAACTTTTGTCCAAGCATATTTTTGGTCATCAAAGTTTGGATTTTCGGATTCAGCGGGTCGGAATACACCTAGAAACTCACCCATTAAAGTCCGATTTTGATTCTGGAGACAGATATTTTCGATCATCTCTTTTTCGTACCATGCGAAATAACTTTTTTCCAAGCATATTTTTGGTCATCAAAGTTTGGATTTTCGGATTCAGCGGGTCGGAATACACCTAGAAACTCACCCATTGAAGTCCGATTTTGATTCTGAAAAAAAATATTTTCGATCATCTCTTTTTCGGAGCATGCGAAATAACTTCTTTCCAGGTGTATTTTCGTGTCACGAAGGTTGGATTTTTGCATTCAGCGGGTCAAAATACACCTATGAACCCACGCATCAAAGTTCGACTTCGATTCTGGAGAAAGATATTTCCGATCATCTCTTTTTCGTACCATGCGAAATAACTTTTTTCCAAGCATATTTTTGGTCATCAAAGCTTGGATTTTCGGATTCAGCGGGTCAAAATACACCTATAAACCCACCCATCAAAGTTCGATTTCAATTCTGGAGACAGATATTTTCGATCATCTCTTTTTCGTACCATGCGAAATAACTTTTTTCCAAGCATATTTTTGGTCATCAGAGATTGGATTTTCGGATTTAGTGGGTCGAAATACACCCAAAAACTCACCCATCAAAGTCCGATTTTGATTCTGAAAAAAAATATTTTCGATCATCTCTTTTTCGTACCATGCGAAATAACTTTTTTCCAAGCATATTTTTGGTCATCAAAGTTTGGATTTTCGGATTCAGCGGGTCGGAATACACCTAGAAACTCACCCATTAAAGTCCGATTTTGATTCTGAAAAAAAATATTTTCGATCATCTCTTTTTCGTACCATGAGAAATAACTTTTTTCCAATCATATTTTTGGTCATCAAAGGTTGGATTTTCGGATTTAGCGGGTCGAAATACACTCAAAAACTCACCCATCAAAGTCCGATTTTGATTCTGAAAAAAAATATTTTCGATCATCTCTTTTTCGTACCATGCGAAATAACTTTTTTCCAAGCATATTTTTGGTCATCAAAGTTTGGATTTTCGGATTCAGCGGGTCAAAATACACCTAGAAACTCACCCATTAAAGTCCGATTTTGATTCTGAAAAAAAATATTTTCGATCATCTCTTTTTCGTACCATGCGGAATAACTTCTTTCCAGGTGTATTTTCGTGTAACGAAGGTTGGATTTTTGGATTCAGCGGGTCAAAATACACATATGAACCCACCCATCAAAGTTCGATTTTGATTCTGGAGACAGCTATTTTCGATCATCTCTTTTCCGTTCCATGCGAAATAACTTTTTTCCAATCATATTTTTGGTCATCAAAGGTTGGATTTTCGGATTTAGCGGGTCGAAATACACCCAAAAACTCACCCATCAAAGTCCGATTTTGATTCTGAAAAAAAATATTTTCGATCATCTTTTTTTCGTACCATGCGAAATAACTTTTTTCCAAGCAGATTATTGGTCATCAAAGTTTGGATTTTCGGATTCAGCGGGTCGGAATACACCTAGAAACTCACCTATTAAAGTCCGATTTTGATTCTGAAAAAAAATATTTTCGATCATCTCTTTTTCGTACCATGCGAAATAACTTTTTTCCAATCATATTTTTGGTCATCAAAGGTCGGATTTTCGGATTCAGCGGGTCGAAATACACCTAGAAACTCACCCATTAAAGTCCAATTTTGATTCTGAAAAAAAATATTTTCGATCATCTCTTTTTCGTACCATGCGAAATAACTTCATTCCAGGTGTATTTTCGTGTAACAAAGGTCGGATTTTTGGATTCAGCGGGTCAAAATACACCTATAAACCCACCCATCAAAGTTCGATTTCGATTCTGGAGACAGATATTTTCGATCATCTCTTTTTCGTACCATGCGGAATAACTTTTTTCCAAGCATATTTTTGGTCATCAAAGGTTGGATTTTCGGATTCAGCGAGTCGAAATATACCTAGAAACTCACCCATCAAAGTCCGATTTTGATTCTGAAAAAATATATTTTCGATCATCTCTTTTTCGTACCATGCGAAAGAACTTTTTTCCAAGCATATTTTTGGTCATCAAAGTTTGGATTTTCGGATTCAGCGGGTCGGAATACACCTAGAAACTCACCCATTAAAGTCCGATTTTGATTCTGAAAAAAAATATTTTCGATCATCTCTTTTTCGTACCATGCGAAATAACTTTTTTCCAATCATATTTTTGGTCATCAAAGGTTGGATTTTCGGATTTAGCGGGTCGAAATACACCCAAAAACTCACCCATCAGAGTCCGATTTTGATTCTGAAACAAAATATTTTCGATCATCTCTTTTTCGTACCATGCGAAATAACTTTTTTCCAAGCATAGTTTTGGTCATCACAGTTCGGATTTTCGGATTCAGCGGGTCGGAATACACCTAGAAACTCACCCATCAAAGTCCGATTTTGATTCTGAAAAAAAATATTTTCGATCATCTCTTTTTCGTACCATGCGAAATAACTTTTGTCCAAGCATATTTTTGGTCATCAAAGTTTGGATTTTCGGATTCAGCGGGTCGGAATACACCTAGAAACTCACCCATTAAAGTCCGATTTTGATTCTGGAGACAGATATTTTCGATCATCTCTTCTTCGTACCATGCGAAATAACTTTTTTCCAAGCATATTTTTGGTCATCAAAGTTTGGATTTTCGGATTCAGCGGGTCGGAATACACCTAGAAACTCACCCATTGAAGTCCGATTTTGATTCTGAAAAAAAATATTTTCGATCATCTCTTTTTCGGAGCATGCGAAATAACTTCTTTCCAGGTGTATTTTCGTGTCACGAAGGTTGGATTTTTGCATTCAGCGGGTCAAAATACACCTATGAACCCACGCATCAAAGTTCGACTTCGATTCTGGAGAAAGATATTTCCGATCATCTCTTTTTCGTACCATGCGAAATAACTTTTTTCCAAGCATATTTTTGGTCATCAAAGCTTGGATTTTCGGATTCAGCGGGTCAAAATACACCTATAAACCCACCCATCAAAGTTCGATTTCAATTCTGGAGACAGATATTTTCGATCATCTCTTTTTCGTACCATGCGAAATAACTTTTTTCCAAGCATATTTTTGGTCATCAGAGATTGGATTTTCGGATTTAGTGGGTCGAAATACACCCAAAAACTCACCCATCAAAGTCCGATTTTGATTCTGAAAAAAAATATTTTCGATCATCTCTTTTTCGTACCATGCGAAATAACTTTTTTCCAAGCATATTTTTGTTCATCAAAGTTTGGATTTTCGGATTCAGCGGGTCGGAATACACCTAGAAACTCACCCATTAAAGTCCGATTTTGATTCTGAAAAAAAATATTTTCGATCATCTCTTTTTCGTACCATGAGAAATAACTTTTTTCCAATCATATTTTTGGTCATCAAAGGTTGGATTTTCGAATTTAGCGGGTCGAAATACACTCAAAAACTCACCCATCAAAGTCCGATTTTGATTCTGAAAAAAAATATTTTCGATCATCTCTTTTTCGTACCATGCGAAATAACTTTTTTCCAAGCATATTTTTGGTCATCAAAGTTTGGATTTTCGGATTCAGCGGGTCAAAATACACCTAGAAACTCACCCATTAAAGTCCGATTTTGATTCTGAAAAAAAATATTTTCGATCATCTCTTTTTCGTACCATGCGAAATAACTTTTTTCCAATCATATTTTTGGTCATCAAAGGTCGGATTTTCGGATTCAGCGGGTCGAAATACACCTAGAAACTCACCCATTAAAGTCCAATTTTGATTCTGAAAAAAAATATTTTCGATCATCTCTTTTTCGTACCATGCGAAATAACTTTTTTCCAAGCATATTTTTGTTCATCAAAGTTTGGATTTTCGGATTCAGCGGGTCGGAATACACCTAGAAACTCACCCATTAAAGTCCGATTTTGATTCTGAAAAAAAATATTTTCGATCATCTCTTTTTCGTACCATGAGAAATAACTTTTTTCCAATCATATTTTTGGTCATCAAAGGTTGGATTTTCGAATTTAGCGGGTCGAAATACACTCAAAAACTCACCCATCAAAGTCCGATTTTGATTCTGAAAAAAAATATTTTCGATCATCTCTTTTTCGTACCATGCGAAATAACTTTTTTCCAAGCATATTTTTGGTCATCAAAGTTTGGATTTTCAGATTCAGCGGGTCAAAATACACCTAGAAACTCACCCATTAAAGTCCGATTTTGATTCTGAAAAAAAATATTTTCGATCATCTCTTTTTCGTACCATGCGAAATAACTTTTTTCCAATCATATTTTTGGTCATCAAAGGTCGGATTTTCGGATTCAGCGGGTCGAAATACACCTAGAAACTCACCCATTAAAGTCCAATTTTGATTCTGAAAAAAAATATTTTCGATCATCTCTTTTTCGTACCATGCGAAATAACTTCATTCCAGGTGTATTTTCGTGTAACAAAGGTCGGATTTTTGGATTCAGCGGGTCAAAATACACCTATAAACCCACCCATCAAAGTTCGATTTCGATTCTGGAGACAGATATTTTCGATCATCTCTTTTTCGTACCATGCGGAATAACTTTTTTCCAAGCATATTTTTGGTCATCAAAGGTTGGATTTTCGGATTCAGCGAGTCGAAATATACCTAGAAACTCACCCATCAAAGTCCGATTTTGATTCTGAAAAAATATATTTTCGATCATCTCTTTTTCGTACCATGAAAAAGAACTTTTTTCCAAGCATATTTTTGGTCATCAAAGTTTGGATTTTCGGATTCAGCGGGTCGGAATACACCTAGAAACTCACCCATTAAAGTCCGATTTGATTCTGAAAAAAAATATTTTCGATCATCTCTTTTTCGTACCATGCGAAATAACTTTTTTCCAATCATATTTTTGGTCATCAAAGGTTGGATTTTCGGATTTAGCGGGTCGAAATACACCCAAAAACTCACCCATCAGAGTCCGATTTTGATTCTGAAACAAAATATTTTCGATCATCTCTTTTTCGTACCATGCGAAATAACTTTTTTCCAAGCATAGTTTTGGTCATCAAAGTTCGGATTTTCGGATTCAGCGGGTCGGAATACACCTAGAAACTCACCCATCAAAGTCCGATTTTGATTCTGAAAAAAAATATTTTCGATCATCTCTTTTTCGTACCATGCGAAATAACTTTTGTCCAAGCATATTTTTGGTCATCAAAGTTTGGATTTTCGGATTCAGCGGGTCGGAATACACCTAGAAACTCACCCATTAAAGTCCGATTTTGATTCTGGAGACAGATATTTTCGATCATCTCTTTTTCGTACCATGCGAAATAACTTTTTTCCAAGCATATTTTTGGTCATCAAAGTTTGGATTTTCGGATTCAGTGGGTCGGAATACACCTAGAAACTCACCCATTGAAGTCCGATTTTGATTCTGAAAAAAAATATTTTCGATCATCTCTTTTTCGGAGCATGCGAAATAACTTCTTTCCAGGTGTATTTTCGTGTCACGAAGGTTGGATTTTTGCATTCAGCGGGTCAAAATACACCTATGAACCCACGCATCAAAGTTCGACTTCGATTCTGGAGAAAGATATTTCCGATCATCTCTTTTTCGTACCATGCGAAATAACTTTTTTCCAAGCATATTTTTGGTCATCAAAGCTTGGATTTTCGGATTCAGCGGGTCAAAATACACCTATAAACCCACCCATCAAAGTTCGATTTCAATTCTGGAGACAGATATTTTCGATCATCTCTTTTTCGTACCATGCGAAATAACTTTTTTCCAAGCATATTTTTGGTCATCAGAGATTGGATTTTCGGATTTAGTGGGTCGAAATACACCCAAAAACTCACCCATCAAAGTCCGATTTTGATTCTGAAAAAAAATATTTTCGATCATCTCTTTTTCGTACCATGCGAAATAACTTTTTTCCAAGCATATTTTTGTTCATCAAAGTTTGGATTTTCGGATTCAGCGGGTCGGAATACACCTAGAAACTCACCCATTAAAGTCCGATTTTGATTCTGAAAAAAAATATTTTCGATCATCTCTTTTTCGTACCATGAGAAATAACTTTTTTCCAATCATATTTTTGGTCATCAAAGGTTGGATTTTCGAATTTAGCGGGTCGAAATACACTCAAAAACTCACCCATCAAAGTCCGATTTTGATTCTGAAAAAAAATATTTTCGATCATCTCTTTTTCGTACCATGCGAAATAACTTTTTTCCAAGCATATTTTTGGTCATCAAAGTTTGGATTTTCGGATTCAGCGGGTCAAAATACACCTAGAAACTCACCCATTAAAGTCCGATTTTGATTCTGAAAAAAAATATTTTCGATCATCTCTTTTTCGTACCATGCGAAATAACTTTTTTCCAATCATATTTTTGGTCATCAAAGGTCGGATTTTCGGATTCAGCGGGTCGAAATACACCTAGAAACTCACCCATTAAAGTCCAATTTTGATTCTGAAAAAAAATATTTTCGATCATCTCTTTTTCGTACCATGCGAAATAACTTCATTCCAGGTGTATTTTCGTGTAACAAAGGTCGGATTTTTGGATTCAGCGGGTCAAAATACACCTATAAACCCACCCATCAAAGTTCGATTTCGATTCTGGAGACAGATATTTTCGATCATCTCTTTTTCGTACCATGCGGAATAACTTTTTTCCAAGCATATTTTTGGTCATCAAAGGTTGGATTTCCGGATTCAGCGAGTCGAAATATACCTAGAAACTCACCCATCACCGTCCGATTTTGATTCTGAAAAAATATATTTTCGATCATCTCTTTTTCGTACCATGCGAAAGAACTTTTTTCCAAGCATATTTTTGGTCATCAAAGTTTGGATTTTCGGATTCAGCGGGTCGGAATATACCTAGAAACTCACCCATTAAAGTCCGATTTTGATTCTGAAAGAAAATATTTTCGATCATCTCTTTTTCGTACCATGCGAAATAACTTTTTTCCAATCATATTTTTGGTCATCAAAGGTTGGATTTTCGGATTTAGCGGGTCGAAATACACCCAAAAACTCACCCATCAGAGTCCGATTTTGATTCTGAAACAAAATATTTTCGATCATCTCTTTTTCGTACCATGCGAAATAACTTTTTTCCAAGCATAGTTTTGGTCATCAAAGTTCGGATTTTCGGATTCAGCGGGTCGGAATACACCTAGAAACTCACCCATCAAAGTCCGATTTTGATTCTGAAAAAAAATATTTTCGATCATCTCTTTTTCGTACCATGCGAAATAACTTTTGTCCAAGCATATTTTTGGTCATCAAAGTTTGGATTTTCGGATTCAGCGGGTCGGAATACACCTAGAAACTCACCCATTAAAGTCTGATTTTGATTCTGGAGACAGATATTTTCGATCATCTCTTTTTCGTACCATGCGAAATAACTTTTTTCCAAGCATATTTTTGGTCATCAAAGTTTGGATTTTCGGATTCAGCGGGTCGGAATACACCTAGAAACTCACCCATTGAAGTCCGATTTTGATTCTGAAAAAAAATATTTTCGATCATCTCTTTTTCGGAGCATGCGAAATAACTTCTTTCCAGGTGTATTTTCGTGTCACGAAGGTTGGATTTTTGCATTCAGCGGGTCAAAATACACCTATGAACCCACGCATCAAAGTTCGACTTCGATTCTGGAGAAAGATATTTCCGATCATCTCTTTTTCGTACCATGCGAAATAACTTTTTTCCAAGCATATTTTTGGTTATCAAAGCTTGGATTTTCGGATTCAGCGGGTCAAAATACACCTATAAACCCACCCATCAAAGTTCGATTTCAATTCTGGAGACAGATATTTTCGATCATCTCTTTTTCGTACCATGCGAAATAACTTTTTTCCAAGTATATTTTTGGTCATCAGAGATTGGATTTTCGGATTTAGTGGGGCGAAATACACCCAAAAACTCACCCATCAAAGTCCGATTTTGATTCTGAAAAAAAATATTTTCGATCATCTCTTTTTCGTACCATGCGAAATAACTTTTTTCCAAGCATATTTTTGTTCATCAAAGTTTGGATTTTCGGATTCAGCGGGTCGGAATACACCTAGAAACTCACCCATTAAAGTCCGATTTTGATTCTGAAAAAAAATATTTTCGATCATCTCTTTTTCGTACCATGAGAAATAACTTTTTTCCAATCATATTTTTGGTCATCAAAGGTTGGATTTTCGGATTTAGCGGGTCGAAATACACTCAAAAACTCACCCATCAAAGTCCGATTCTGATTCTGAAAACAAATATTTTCGATCAACTCTTTTTCGTACCATGCGAAATAACTTTTTTCCAAGCATATTTTTGGTCATCAAAGTTTGGATTTTCGGATTCAGCGGGTCAAAATACACCTAGAAACTCACCCATTAAAGTCCGATTTTGATTCTGAAAAAAAATATTTTCGATCATCTCTTTTTCGTACCATGCGGAATAACTTCTTTCCAGGTGTATTTTCGTGTAACGAAGGTTGGATTTTTGGATTCAGCGGGTCAAAATACACATATGAACCCACCCATCAATGTTCGATTTTGATTCTGGAGACAGATATTTTCGATCATCTCTTTTCCGTTCCATGCGAAATAACTTTTTTCCAATCATATTTTTGGTCATCAAAGGTTGGATTTTCAGATTTAGCGGGTCGAAATACACCTAAAAACTCACCCATCAAAGTCCGATTTTGATTCTGAAAAAAAATATTTTCGATCATCTCTTTTTCGTACCATGCGAAATAACTTTTTTCCAATCATATTTTTGGTCATCAAAGGTCGGATTTTCGGATTCAGCGGGTCGAAATACACCTAGAAACTCACCCATCAAAGTCCAATTTTGATTCTGAAAAAAAATATTTTCGATCATCTCTTTTTCGTACCATGCGAAATAACTTCATTCCAGGTGTATTTTCGTGTAACAAAGGTCGGATTTTTGGATTCAGCGGGTCAAAATACACCTATAAACCCACCCATCAAAGTTCGATTTCGATTCTGGAGACAGATATTTTCGATCATCTCTTTTTCGTACCATGCGGAATAACTTTTTTCCAAGCATATTTTTGGTCATCAAAGGTTGGATTTTCGGATTCAGCGAGTCGAAATATACCTAGAAACTCACCCATCAAAGTCCGATTTTGATTCTGAAAAAATATATTTTCGATCATCTCTTTTTCGTACCATGCGAAAGAACTTTTTTCCAAGCATATTTTTGGTCATCAAAGTTTGGATTTTCGGATTCAGCGGGTCGGAATACACCTAGAAACTCACCCATTAAAGTCCGATTTTGATTCTGAAAAAAAATATTTTCGATCATCTCTTTTTCGTACCATGCGAAATAACTTTTTTCCAATCATATTTTTGGTCATCAAAGGTTGGATTTTCGGATTTAGCGGGTCGAAATACACCCAAAAACTCACCCATCAGAGTCCGATTTTGATTCTGAAACAAAATATTTTCGATCATCTCTTTTTCGTACCATGCGAAATAACTTTTTTCCAAGCATAGTTTTGGTCATCAAAGTTCGGATTTTCGGATTCAGCGGGTCGGAATACACCTAGAAACTCACCCATCAAAGTCCGATTTTGATTCTGAAAAAAAATATTTTCGATCATCTCTTTTTCGTACCATGCGAAATAACTTTTGTCCAAGCATATTTTTGGTCATCAAAGTTTGGATTTTCGGATTCAGCGGGTCGGAATACACCTAGAAACTCACCCATTAAAGTCCGATTTTGATTCTGGAGACAGATATTTTCGATCATCTCTTTTTCGTACCATGCGAAATAACTTTTTTCCAAGCATATTTTTGGTCATCAAAGTTTGGATTTTCGGATTCAGCGGGTCGGAATACACCTAGAAACTCACCCATTGAAGTCCGATTTTGATTCTGAAAAAAAATATTTTCGATCATCTCTTTTTCGGAGCATGCGAAATAACTTCTTTCCAGGTGTATTTTCGTGTCACGAAAGTTGGATTTTTGCATTCAGCGGGTCAAAATACACCTATGAACCCACGCATCAAAGTTCAACTTCGATTCTGGAGAAAGATATTTCCGATCATCTCTTTTTCGTACCATGCGAAATAACTTTTTTCCAAGCATATTTTTGGTTATCAAAGCTTGGATTTTCGGATTCAGCGGGTCAAAATACACCTATAAACCCACCCATCAAAGTTCGATTTCAATTCTGGAGACAGATATTTTCGATCATCTCTTTTTCGTACCATGCGAAATAACTTTTTTCCAAGCATATTTTTGGTCATCAGAGATTGGATTTTCGGATTTAGTGGGTCGAAATACACCCAAAAACTCACCCATCAAAGTCCGATTTTGATTCTGAAAAAAAATATTTTCGATCATCTCTTTTTCGTACCATGCGAAATAACTTTTTTCCAAGCATATTTTTGTTCATCAAAGTTTGGATTTTCGGATTCAGCGGGTCGGAATACACCTAGAAACTCACCCATTAAAGTCCGATTTTGATTCTGAAAAAAAATATTTTCGATCATCTCTTTTTCGTACCATGAGAAATAACTTTTTTCCAATCATATTTTTGGTCATCAAAGGTTGGATTTTCGGATTTAGCGGGTCGAAATACACTCAAAAACTCACCCATCAAAGTCCGATTTTGATTCTGAAAAAAAATATTTTCGATCATCTCTTTTTCGTACCATGCGAAATAACTTTTTTCCAATCATATTTTTGGTCATCAAAGGTCGGATTTTCGGATTCAGCGGGTCGAAATACACCTAGAAACTCACCCATCAAAGTCCAATTTTGATTCTGAAAAAAAATATTTTCGATCATCTCTTTTTCGTACCATGCGAAATAACTTCATTCCAGGTGTATTTTCGTGTAACAAAGGTCGGATTTTTGGATTCAGCGGGTCAAAATACACCTATAAACCCACCCATCAAAGTTCGATTTCGATTCTGGAGACAGATATTTTCGATCATCTCTTTTTCGTACCATGCGGAATAACTTTTTTCCAAGCATATTTTTGGTCATCAAAGGTTGGATTTTCGGATTCAGCGAGTCGAAATATACCTAGAAACTCACCCATCAAAGTCCGATTTTGATTCTGAAAAAATATATTTTCGATCATCTCTTTTTCGTACCATGCGAAAGAACTTTTTTCCAAGCATATTTTTGGTCATCAAAGTTTGGATTTTCGGATTCAGCGGGTCGGAATACACCTAGAAACTCACCCATTAAAGTCCGATTTTGATTCTGAAAAAAAATATTTTCGATCATCTCTTTTTCGTACCATGCGAAATAACTTTTTTCCAATCATATTTTTGGTCATCAAAGGTTGGATTTTCGGATTTAGCGGGTCGAAATACACCCAAAAACTCACCCATCAGAGTCCGATTTTGATTCTGAAACAAAATATTTTCGATCATCTCTTTTTCGTACCATGCGAAATAACTTTTTTCCAAGCATAGTTTTGGCCATCAAAGTTCGGATTTTCGGATTCAGCGGGTCGGAATACACCTAGAAACTCACCCATCAAAGTCCGATTTTGATTCTGAAAAAAAATATTTTCGATCATCTCTTTTTCGTACCATGCGAAATAACTTTTGTCCAAGCATATTTTTGGTCATCAAAGTTTGGATTTTCGGATTCAGCGGGTCGGAATACACCTAGAAACTCACCCATTAAAGTCCGATTTTGATTCTGGAGACAGATATTTTCGATCATCTCTTTTTCGTACCATGCGAAATAACTTTTTTCCAAGCATATTTTTGGTCATCAAAGTTTGGATTTTCGGATTCAGCGGGTCGGAATACACCTAGAAACTCACCCATTGAAGTCCGATTTTGATTCTGAAAAAAAATATTTTCGATCATCTCTTTTTCGGAGCATGCGAAATAACTTCTTTCCAGGTGTATTTTCGTGTCACGAAAGTTGGATTTTTGCATTCAGCGGGTCAAAATACACCTATGAACCCACGCATCAAAGTTCGACTTCGATTCTGGAGAAAGATATTTCCGATCATCTCTTTTTCGTACCATGCGAAATAACTTTTTTCCAAGCATATTTTTGGTTATCAAAGCTTGGATTTTCGGATTCAGCGGGTCAAAATACACCTATAAACCCACCCATCAAAGTTCGATTTCAATTCTGGAGACAGATATTTTCGATCATCTCTTTTTCGTACCATGCGAAATAACTTTTTTCCAAGCATATTTTTGGTCATCAGAGATTGGATTTTCGGATTTAGTGGGTCGAAATACACCCAAAAACTCACCCATCAAAGTCCGATTTTGATTCTGAAAAAAAATATTTTCGATCATCTCTTTTTCGTACCATGCGAAATAACTTTTTTCCAAGCATATTTTTGTTCATCAAAGTTTGGATTTTCGGATTCAGCGGGTCGGAATTCACCTAGAATCTCACCCATTAAAGTCCGATTTTGATTCTGAAAAAAAATATTTTCGATCATCTCTTTTTCGTACCATGAGAAATAACTTTTTTCCAATCATATTTTTGGTCATCAAAGGTTGGATTTTCGGATTTAGCGGGTCGAAATACACTCAAAAACTCACCCATCAAAGTCCGATTTTGATTCTGAAAAAAAATATTTTCGATCATCTCTTTTTCGTACCATGCGAAATAACTTTTTTCCAAGCATATTTTTGGTCATCAAAGTTTGGATTTTCGGATTCAGCGGGTCAAAATACACCTAGAAACTCACCCATTAAAGTCCGATTTTGATTCTGAAAAAAAATATTTTCGATCATCTCTTTTTCGTACCATGCGAAATAACTTTTTTCCAATCATATTTTTGGTCATCAAAGGTCGGATTTTCGGATTCAGCGGGTCGAAATACACCTAGAAACTCACCCATTAAAGTCCAATTTTGATTCCGAAAAAAAATATTTTCGATCATCTCTTTTTCGTACCATGCGAACTAACTTCATTCCAGGTGTATTTTCGTGTAACAAAGGTCGGATTTTTGGATTCAGCGGGTCAAAATACACCTATAAACCCACCCATCAAAGTTCGATTTCGATTCTGGAGACAGATATTTTCGATCATCTCTTTTTCGTACCATGCGGAATAACTTTTTTCCAAGCATATTTTTGGTCATCAAAGGTTGGATTTTCGGATTCAGCGAGTCGAAATATACCTAGAAACTCACCCATCAAAGTCCGATTTTGATTCTGAAAAAATATATTTTCGATCATCTCTTTTTCGTACCATGCGAAAGAACTTTTTTGCAAGCATATTTTTGGTCATCAAAGTTTGGATTTTCGGATTCAGCGGGTCGGAATACACCTAGAAACTCACCCATTAAAGTCCGATTTTGATTCTGAAAAAAAATATTTTCGATCATCTCTTTTTCGTACCATGCGAAATAACTTTTTTCCAATCATATTTTTGGTCATCAAAGGTTGGATTTTCGGATTTAGCGGGTCGAAATACACCCAAAAACTCACCCATCAGAGTCCGATTTTGATTCTGAAACAAAATATTTTCGATCATCTCTTTTTCGTACCATGCGAAATAACTTTTTTCCAAGCATAGTTTTGGTCATCAAAGTTCGGATTTTCGGATTCAGCGGGTCGGAATACACCTAGAAACTCACCCATCAAAGTCCGATTTCGTTCTGAAAAAAAATATTTTCGATCATCTCTTTTTCGTACCATGCGAAATAACTTTTGTCCAAGCATATTTTTGGTCATCAAAGTTTGGATTTTCGGATTCAGCGGGTCGGAATACACCTAGAAACTCACCCATTAAAGTCCGATTTTGATTCTGGAGACAGATATTTTCGATCATCTCTTTTTCGTACCATGCGAAATAACTTTTTTCCAAGCATATTTTTGGTCATCAAAGTTTGGATTTTCGGATTCAGCGGGTCGGAATACACCTAGAAACTCACCCATTGAAGACCGATTTTGATTCTGAAAAAAAATATTTTCGATCATCTCTTTTTCGGAGCATGCGAAATAACTTCTTTCCAGGTGTATTTTCGTGTCACGAAGGTTGGATTTTTGCATTCAGCGGGTCAAAATACACCTATGAACCCACGCATCAAAGTTCGACTTCGATTCTGGAGAAAGATATTTCCGATCATCTCTTTTTCGTACCATGCGAAATAACTTTTTTCCAAGCATATTTTTGGTCATCAGAGATTGGATTTTCGGATTTAGTGGGTCGAAATACACCCAAAAACTCACCCATCAAAGTCCGATTTTGATTCTGAAAAAAAATATTTTCGATCATCTCTTTTTCGTACCATGCGAAATAACTTTTTTCCAAGCATATTTTTGTTCATCAAAGTTTGGATTTTCGGATTCAGCGGGTCGGAATACACCTAGAAACTCACCCATTAAAGTCCGATTTTGATTCTGAAAAAAAATATTTTCGATCATCTCTTTTT
This sequence comes from Phymatocera aterrima, assembly GCA_963170745.1. Classification (NCBI taxonomy): domain Eukaryota; kingdom Metazoa; phylum Arthropoda; class Insecta; order Hymenoptera; family Tenthredinidae; genus Phymatocera; species Phymatocera aterrima. Next base: position 1,752,475 of record CAUJGY010000150.1, on the reverse strand, counting down.
CGTATCATGAGAAATAACTTTTTTCCAATCATATTTTTGGTCATCAAAGGTTGGATTTTCGGATTGAGCGGGTCGGAATACACTCAAAAACTCACCCATCAAAGTCCGATTTTGATTCTGAAAAAAAATATTTTCGATCATCTCTTTTTCGTACCATGCGAAATAACTTTTTTCCAAGCATATTTTTGGTCATCAAAGTTTGGATTTTCGGATTCAGCGGGTCAAAATACACCTAGAAACTCACCCATTAAAGTCCGATTTTGATTCTGAAAAAAAATATTTTCGATCATCTCTTTTTCGTACCATGCGGAATAACTTCTTTCCAGGTGTATTTTCGTGTAACGAAGGTTGGATTTTTGGATTCAGCGGGTCAAAATACACATATGAACCCACCCATCAAAGTTCGATTTTGATTCTGGAGACAGATATTTTCGATCATCTCTTTTCCGTTCCATGCGAAATAACTTTTTTCCAATCATATTTTTGGTCATCAAAGGTTGGATTTTCAGATTTAGCGGGTCGAAATACACCTAAAAACTCACCCATCAAAGTCCGATTTTGATTCTGAAAAAAAATATTTTCGATCATCTCTTTTTCGTACCATGCGAAATAACTTTTTTCCAAGCATATTTTTGGTCATCAAAGTTTGGATTTTCGGATTCAGCGGGTCGGAATACACCTAGAAACTCACCCATTAAAGTCCGATTTTGATTCTGAAAAAAAATATTTTCGATCATCTCTTTTTCGGACCATGCGAAATAACTTCTTTCCAGGTGTATTTTCGTGTAACGAAGGTTGGATTTTTGGATTCAGCGGGTCAAAATACACCTATGAACCCACCCATCAAAGTTCGACTTCGATTCTGGAGGAAGATATTTCCGATCATCTCTTTTTCGTACCATGCGAAATAACTTTTTTCCAAGCATATTTTTGGTCATCAAAGCTTGGATTCTCGGATTCAGCGGGTCAAAATACACCTATGAACCCACCCATCAAAGTTCGATTTCAATTCTGGAGACAGATATTTTCGATCATCTCTTTTTCGTACCATGCGGAATAACTTCTTTCCAGGTGTATTTTCGTGTAACGAAGGTTGGATTTTTGGATTCAGCGGGTCAAAATACACATATGAACCCACCCATCAAAGTTCGATTTTGATTCTGGAGACAGATATTTTCGATCATCTCTTTTCCGTTCCATGCGAAATAACTTTTTTCCAATCATATTTTTGGTCATCAAAGGTTGGATTTTCGGATTTAGCGGGTCGAAATACACCCAAAAACTCACCCATCAAAGTCCGATTTTGATTCTGAAAAAAAATATTTTCGATCATCTTTTTTTCGTACCATGCGAAATAACTTTTTTCCAAGCATATTTTTGGTCATCAAAGGTTGGATTTTCGGATTTAGCGGGTCGAAATACACCCAAAAACTCACCCATCAAAGTCCAATTTTGATTCTGAAAAAAAATATTTTCGATCATCTCTTTTTCGTACCATGCGAAATAACTTCATTCCAGGTGTATTTTCGTTTAACAAAGGTCGGATTTTTGGATTCAGCGGGTCAAAATACACCTATAAACCCACCCATCAAAGTTCGATATTGATTCTGGAGACAGATATTTTCGATCATCTCTTTTTCGTACCATGCGGAATAACTTTTTTCCAAGCATATTTTTGGTCATCAAAAGTTGGATTTTCGGATTCAGCGAGTCGAAATATACCTAGAAACTCACCCATCAAAGTCCGATTTTGATTCTGAAAAAATATATTTTCGATCATCTCTTCTTCGTACCATGCGAAATAACTTATTTCCAAGCATATTTTTGGTCATCAAAGTTCGGATTTTCGGATTCAGCGGGTCGAAATACACCTAGAAACTCACCCGTTAAAGTCCGATTTTGATTCTGAAAAAAAATATTTTCGATCATCTCTTTTTCGTACCATGCGAAATAACTTTTTTCCAAGCATATTTTTGGTCATCAAAGTTTGGATTTTCGGATTCAGCGGGTCAAAATACACCTAGAAACTCACCCATTAAAGTCCGATTTTGATTCTGAAAAAAAATATTTTCGATCATCTCTTTTTCGTACCATGCGAAATAACTTTTTTCCAATCATATTTTTGGTCATCAAAGGTCGGATTTCCGGATTCAGCGGGTCGAAATACACCTAGAAACTCACCCATTAAAGTCCAATTTTGATTCTGAAAAAAAATATTTTCGATCATCTCTTTTTCGTACCATGCGAAATAACTTCATTCCAGGTGTATTTTCGTGTAACAAAGGTCGGATTTTTGGATTCAGCGGGTCAAAATACACCTATAAACCCACCCATCAAAGTTCGATTTCGATTCTGGAGACAGATATTTTCGATCATCTCTTTTTCGTACCATGCGGAATAACTTTTTTCCAAGCATATTTTTGGTCATCAAAGGTTGGATTTTCGGATTCAGCGAGTCGAAATATACCTAGAAACTCACCCATCAAAGTCCGATTTTGATTCTGAAAAAATATATTTTCGATCATCTCTTTTTCGTACCATGCGGAATAACTTCTTTCCAGGTGTATTTTCGTGTAACGAAGGTTGGATTTTTGGATTCAGCGGGTCAAAATACACATATGAACCCACCCATCAAAGTTCGATTTTGATTCTGGAGACAGATATTTTCGATCATCTCTTTTCCGTTCCATGCGAAATAACTTTTTTCCAATCATATTTTTGGTCATCAAAGGTTGGATTTTCAGATTTAGCGGGTCGAAATACACCTAAAAACTCACCCATCAAAGTCCGATTTTGATTCTGAAAAAAAATATTTTCGATCATCTCTTTTTCGTACCATGCGAAATAACTTTTTTCCAAGCATATTTTTGGTCATCAAAGTTTGGATTTTCGGATTCAGCGGGTCGGAATACACCTAGAAACTCACCCATTAAAGTCCGATTTTGATTCTGAAAAAAAATATTTTCGATCATCTCTTTTTCGGACCATGCGAAATAACTTCTTTCCAGGTGTATTTTCGTGTAACGAAGGTTGGATTTTTGGATTCAGCGGGTCAAAATACACCTATGAACCCACCCATCAAAGTTCGACTTCGATTCTGGAGGAAGATATTTCCGATCATCTCTTTTTCGTACCATGCGAAATAACTTTTTTCCAAGCATATTTTTGGTCATCAAAGCTTGGATTCTCGGATTCAGCGGGTCAAAATACACCTATGAACCCACCCATCAAAGTTCGATTTCAATTCTGGAGACAGATATTTTCGATCATCTCTTTTTCGTACCATGCGGAATAACTTCTTTCCAGGTGTATTTTCGTGTAACGAAGGTTGGATTTTTGGATTCAGCGGGTCAAAATACACATATGAACCCACCCATCAAAGTTCGATTTTGATTCTGGAGACAGATATTTTCGATCATCTCTTTTCCGTTCCATGCGAAATAACTTTTTTCCAATCATATTTTTGGTCATCAAAGGTTGGATTTTCGGATTTAGCGGGTCGAAATACACCCAAAAACTCACCCATCAAAGTCCGATTTTGATTCTGAAAAAAAATATTTTCGATCATCTTTTTTTCGTACCATGCGAAATAACTTTTTTCCAAGCATATTTTTGGTCATCAAAGTTTGGATTTTCGGATTCAGCGGGTCGGAATACACCTAGAAACTCACCCATTGAAGTCCGATTTTGATTCTGAAAAAAAATATTTTCGATCATCTCTTTTTCGTACCATGCGAAATAACTTTTTTCCAATCATATTTTTGGTCATCAAAGGTCGGATTTTCGGATTCAGCGGGTCGAAATACACCTAGAAACTCACCCATTAAAGTCCAATTTTGATTCTGAAAAAAAATATTTTCGATCATCTCTTTTTCGTACCATGCGAAATAACTTCATTCCAGGTGTATTTTCGTGTAACAAAGGTCGGATTTTTGGATTCAGCGGGTCAAAATACACCTATAAACCCACCCATCAAAGTTCGATATTGATTCTGGAGACAGATATTTTCGATCATCTCTTTTTCGTACCATGCGGAATAACTTTTTTCCAAGCATATTTTTGGTCATCAAAAGTTGGATTTTCGGATTCAGCGAGTCGAAATATACCTAGAAACTCACCCATCAAAGTCCGATTTTGATTCTGAAAAAATATATTTTCGATCATCTCTTCTTCGTACCATGCGAAATAACTTATTTCCAAGCATATTTTTGGTCATCAAAGTTCGGATTTTCGGATTCAGCGGGTCGAAATACACCTAGAAACTCACCCGTTAAAGTCCGATTTTGATTCTGAAAAAAAATATTTTCGATCATCTCTTTTTCGTACCATGCGAAATAACTTTTTTCCAAGCATATTTTTGGTCATCAAAGTTTGGATTTTCGGATTCAGCGGGTCAAAATACACCTAGAAACTCACCCATTAAAGTCCGATTTTGATTCTGAAAAAAAATATTTTCGATCATCTCTTTTTCGTACCATGCGAAATAACTTTTTTCCAATCATATTTTTGGTCATCAAAGGTCGGATTTCCGGATTCAGCGGGTCGAAATACACCTAGAAACTCACCCATTAAAGTCCAATTTTGATTCTGAAAAAAAATATTTTCGATCATCTCTTTTTCGTACCATGCGAAATAACTTCATTCCAGGTGTATTTTCGTGTAACAAAGGTCGGATTTTTGGATTCAGCGGGTCAAAATACACCTATAAACCCACCCATCAAAGTTCGATTTCGATTCTGGAGACAGATATTTTCGATCATCTCTTTTTCGTACCATGCGGAATAACTTTTTTCCAAGCATATTTTTGGTTATCAAAGGTTGGATTTTCGGATTCAGCGAGTCGAAATATACCTAGAAACTCACCCATCAAAGTCCGATTTTGATTCTGAAAAAATATATTTTCGATCATCTCTTTTTCGTACCATGCGAAAGAACTTTTTTCCAAGCATATTTTTGGTCATCAAAGTTTGGATTTTCGGATTCAGCGGGTCGGAATACACCTAGAAACTCACCCATTAAAGTCCGATTTTGATTCTGAAAAAAAATATTTTCGATCATCTCTTTTTCGTACCATGCGAAATAACTTTTTTCCAATCATATTTTTGGTCATCAAAGGTTGGATTTTCGGATTTAGCGGGTCGAAATACACCCAAAAACTCACCCATCAGAGTCCGATTTTGATTCTGAAACAAAATATTTTCGATCATCTCTTTTTCGTACCATGCGAAATAACTTTTTTCCAAGCATAGTTTTGGTCATCAAAGTTCGGATTTTCGGATTCAGCGGGTCGGAATACACCTAGAAACTCACCCATCAAAGTCTGATTTTGATTCTGAAAAAAAATATTTTCGATCATCTCTTTTTCGTACCATGCGAAATAACTTTTGTCCAAGCATATTTTTGGTCATCAAAGTTTGGATTTTCGGATTCAGCGGGTCGGAATACACCTAGAAACTCACCCATTAAAGTCCGATTTTGATTCTGGAGACAGATATTTTCGATCATCTCTTTTTCGTACCATGCGAAATAACTTTTTTCCAAGCATATTTTTGGTCATCAAAGTTTGGATTTTCGGATTCAGCGGGTCGGAATACACCTAGAAACTCACCCATTGAAGACCGATTTTGATTCTGAAAAAAAATATTTTCGATCATCTCTTTTTCGGAGCATGCGAAATAACTTCTTTCCAGGTGTATTTTCGTGTCACGAAGGTTGGATTTTTGCATTCAGCGGGTCAAAATACACCTATGAACCCACGCATCAAAGTTCGACTTCGATTCTGGAGAAAGATATTTCCGATCATCTCTTTTTCGTACCATGCGAAATAACTTTTTTCCAAGCATATTTTTGGTCATCAAAGCTTGGATTTTCGGATTCAGCGGGTCAAAATACACCTATAAACCCACCCATCAAAGTTCGATTTCAATTCTGGAGACAGATATTTTCGATCATCTCTTTTTCGTACCATGCGAAATAACTTTTTTCCAAGCACATTTTTGGTCATCAGAGATTGGATTTTCGGATTTAGTGGGTCGAAATACACCCAAAAACTCACCCATCAAAGTCCGATTTTGATTCTGAAAAAAAATATTTTCGATCATCTCTTTTTCGTACCATGCGGAATAACTTCTTTCCAGGTGTATTTTCGTGTAACGAAGGTTGGATTTTTGGATTCAGCGGGTCAAAATACACATATGAACCCACCCATCAAAGTTCGATTTTGATTCTGGAGACAGATATTTTCGATCATCTCTTTTCCGTTCCATGCGAAATAACTTTTTTCCAATCATATTTTTGGTCATCAAAGGTTGGATTTTCGGATTTAGCGGGTCGAAATACACCCAAAAACTCACCCATCAAAGTCCGATTTTGATTCTGAAAAAAAATATTTTCGATCATCTTTTTTTCGTACCATGCGAAATAACTTTTTTCCAAGCATATTTTTGGTCATCAAAGTTTGGATTTTCGGATTCAGCGGGTCGGAATACACCTAGAAACTCACCCATTAAAGTCCGATTTTGATTCTGAAAAAAAATATTTTCGATCATCTCTTTTTCGTACCATGCGAAATAACTTTTTTCCAATCATATTTTTGGTCATCAAAGGTCGGATTTTCGGATTCAGCGGGTCGAAATACACCTAGAAACTCACCCATTAAAGTCCAATTTTGATTCTGAAAAAAAATATTTTCGATCATCTCTTTTTCGTACCATGCGAAATAACTTCATTCCAGGTGTATTTTCGTGTAACAAAGGTCGGATTTTTGGATTCAGCGGGTCAAAATACACCTATAAACCCACCCATCAAAGTTCGATATTGATTCTGGAGACAGATATTTTCGATCATCTCTTTTTCGTACCATGCGGAATAACTTTTTTCCAAGCATATTTTTGGTCATCAAAAGTTGGATTTTCGGATTCAGCGAGTCGAAATATACCTAGAAACTCACCCATCAAAGTCCGATTTTGATTCTGAAAAAATATATTTTCGATCATCTCTTCTTCGTACCATGCGAAATAACTTATTTCCAAGCATATTTTTGGTCATCAAAGTTCGGATTTTCGGATTCAGCGGGTCGAAATACACCTAGAAACTCACCCGTTAAAGTCCGATTTTGATTCTGAAAAAAAATATTTTCGATCATCTCTTTTTCGTACCATGCGAAATAACTTTTTTCCAATTATATTTTTGGTCATCAAAGGTTGGATTTTCGGATTGAGCGGGTCGAAATACACTCAAAAACTCACCCATCAAAGTCCGATTTTGATTCTGAAAAAAAATATTTTCGATCATCTCTTTTTCGTACCATGCGAAATAACTTTTTTCCAAGCATATTTTTGGTCATCAAAGTTTGGATTTTCGGATTCAGCGGGTCAAAATACACCTAGAAACTCACCCATTAAAGTCCGATTTTGATTCTGAAAAAGAATATTTTCGATCATCTCTTTTTCGGACCATGCGAAATAACTTCTTTCCAGGTGTATTTTCGTGTCACGAAGGTTGGATTTTTGCATTCAGCGGGTCAAAATACACCTATGAACCCACGCATCAAAGTTCGACTTCGATTCTGGAGAAAGATATTTCCGATCATCTCTTTTTCGTACCATGCGAAATAACTTTTTTCCAAGCATATTTTTGGTCATCAAAGCTTGGATTTTCGGATTCAGCGGGTCAAAATACACCTATAAACCCACCCATCAAAGTTCGATTTCAATTCTGGAGACAGATATTTTCGATCATCTCTTTTTCGTACCATGCGAAATAACTTTTTTCCAAGCATATTTTTGGTCATCAGAGATTGGATTTTCGGATTTAGTGGGTCGAAATACACCCAAAAACTCACCCATCAAAGTCCGATTTTGATTCTGAAAAAAAATATTTTCGATCATCTCTTTTTCGTACCATGCGAAATAACTTTTTTCCAAGCATATTTTTGTTCATCAAAGTTTGGATTTTCGGATTCAGCGGGTCGGAATACACCTAGAAACTCACCCATTAAAGTCCGATTTTGATTCTGAAAAAAAATATTTTCGATCATCTCTTTTTCGTACCATGAGAAATAACTTTTTTCCAATCATATTTTTGGTCATCAAAGGTTGGATTTTCGGATTGAGCGGGTCGAAATACACTCAAAAACTCACCCATCAAAGTCCGATTTTGATTCTGAAAAAAAATATTTTCGATCATCTCTTTTTCGTACCATGCGAAATAACTTTTTTCCAAGCATATTTTTGGTTATCAAAGTTTGGATTTTCGGATTCAGCGGGTCAAAATACACCTAGAAACTCACCCATTAAAGTCCGATTTTGATTCTGAAAAAGAATATTTTCGATCATCTCTTTTTCGTACCATGCGGAATAACTTCTTTCCAGGTGTATTTTCGTGTAACGAAGGTTGGATTTTTGGATTCAGCGGGTCAAAATACACATATGAACCCACCCATCAAAGTTCGATTTTGATTCTGGAGACAGATATTTTCGATCATCTCTTTTCCGTTCCATGCGAAATAACTTTTTTCCAATCATATTTTTGGTCATCAAAGGTTGGATTTTCAGATTTAGCGGGTCGAAATACACCTAAAAACTCACCCATCAAAGTCCGATTTTGATTCTGAAAAAAAATATTTTCGATCATCTCTTTTTCGTACCATGCGAAATAACTTTTTTCCAAGCATATTTTTGGTCATCAAAGTTTGGATTTTCGGATTCAGCGGGTCGGAATACACCTAGAAACTCACCCATTAAAGTCCGATTTTGATTCTGAAAAAAAATATTTTCGATCATCTCTTTTTCGGACCATGCGAAATAACTTCTTTCCAGGTGTATTTTCGTGTAACGAAGGTTGGATTTTTGGATTCAGCGGGTCAAAATACACCTATGAACCCACCCATCAAAGTTCGACTTCGATTCTGGAGGAAGATATTTCCGATCATCTCTTTTTCGTACCATGCGAAATAACTTTTTTCCAAGCATATTTTTGGTCATCAAACCTTGGATTCTCGGATTCAGCGGGTCAAAATACACCTATGAACCCACCCATCAAAGTTCGATTTCAATTCTGGAGACAGATATTTTCGATCATCTCTTTTTCGTACCATGCGGAATAACTTCTTTCCAGGTGTATTTTCGTGTAACGAAGGTTGGATTTTTGGATTCAGCGGGTCAAAATACACATATGAACCCACCCATCAAAGTTCGATTTTGATTCTGGAGACAGATATTTTCGATCATCTCTTTTCCGTTCCATGCGAAATAACTTTTTTCCAATCATATTTTTGGTCATCAAAGGTTGGATTTTCGGATTTAGCGGGTCGAAATACACCCAAAAACTCACCCATCAAAGTCCGATTTTGATTCTGAAAAAAAATATTTTCGATCATCTTTTTTTCGTACCATGCGAAATAACTTTTTTCCAAGCATATTTTTGGTCATCAAAGTTTGGATTTTCGGATTCAGCGGGTCGGAATACACCTAGAAACTCACCCATTAAAGTCCGATTTTGATTCTGAAAAAAAATATTTTCGATCATCTCTTTTTCGTACCATGCGAAATAACTTTTTTCCAATCATATTTTTGGTCATCAAAGGTCGGATTTTCGGATTCAGCGGGTCGAAATACACCTAGAAACTCACCCATTAAAGTCCAATTTTGATTCTGAAAAAAAATATTTTCGATCATCTCTTTTTCGTACCATGCGAAATAACTTCATTCCAGGTGTATTTTCGTGTAACAAAGGTCGGATTTTTGGATTCAGCGGGTCAAAATACACCTATAAACCCACCCATCAAAGTTCGATATTGATTCTGGAGACAGATATTTTCGATCATCTCTTTTTCGTACCATGCGGAATAACTTTTTTCCAAGCATATTTTTGGTCATCAAAAGTTGGATTTTCGGATTCAGCGAGTCGAAATATACCTAGAAACTCACCCATCAAAGTCCGATTTTGATTCTGAAAAAATATATTTTCGATCATCTCTTCTTCGTACCATGCGAAATAACTTATTTCCAAGCATATTTTTGGTCATCAAAGTTCGGATTTTCGGATTCAGCGGGTCGAAATACACCTAGAAACTCACCCGTTAAAGTCCGATTTTGATTCTGAAAAAAAATATTTTCGATCATCTCTTTTTCGTACCATGCGAAATAACTTTTTTCCAATTATATTTTTGGTCATCAAAGGTTGGATTTTCGGATTTAGCGGGTCGAAATACACCCAAAAACTCACCCATCAAAGTCCGATTTTGATTCTGAAAAAAAATATTTTCGATCATCTCTTTTTCGTACCATGCGAAATAACTTTTTTCCAAGCATATTTTTGGTCATCAAAGTTCGGATTTTCGTATTCAGCGGGTCGGAATACACCTAGAAACTCACCTATTGAAGTCCGATTTTGATTCTGAAAAAAAATATTTCCGATCATCTCTTTTTCGGACCATGCGAAATAACTTCTTTCCAGGTGTATTTTCGTGTAACGAAGGTTGGATTTTTGGATTCAGCGGGTCAAAATACTCCTATGAACCCACCCATCAAAGTTCGACTTCGATTCTGGAGAAAGATATTTCCGATCATCTCTTTTTCGTACCATGCGAAATAACTTTTGTCCAAGCATATTTTTGGTCATCAAAGCTTGGATTCTCGGATTCAGCGGGTCAAAATACACCTATAAACCCAATCATCAAAGTTCGATTTCAATTCTGGAGACAGATATTTTCGATCATCTCTTTTGCGTACCGTGCGAAATAACTTCTTTCCAAGCATATTTTTGGACATCAGAGGTTGGATTTTCGGATTCAGCGGGTCGAAATACACCTAGAAACCCACCCATCAAAGTTCGATTTTGATTCTGGAGACAGATATTTTCGATCATCTCTTTTTCGTACCATGCGAAATATCTTGTTTCCACGTATTTTGTTGGTCATCAAAGATCGGATTTTCAGATTCAGCGGGTCGGAATACACCTAGAAACTCACCCATCAAAGTCCGATTTTGATTCTGAAAAAAAATATTTTCGATCATCTCTTTCTCGTACCATGCGAAATGACTTTTTTCCAAGCATATTTTTGGTCATCAGAGGTTGGATTTTCGGATTCAGCGAGTCGAAATACACCTAGAAACTCACCCATTAAAGTCCGATATTGATTCTGAAAAAAAAAAATTTTCGATCATCTCTTTTTCGTACCATGCGAAATTACTTCGTTCCAGGTGTATTTTCCTGTAACAAAGGTTAGATTTTCGGATTCAGCGGGTCAAAATACACGTATAAACCCACCCATCAAAGTTCGATTTCGATTCTGGAGACAGATATTTTCGATCATCTCTTTTTCGTACCATGCGAAATAACTTTTTTTCAAGCATATTTTTGGTCATCAAAGGTTGGATTTTTGGATTCGGCGGTTCGAAATACACCTAGAAACTCACCCATCACAGTCCGATTCCGAGTCTGAAAAAAAATATTTTCGATCATCTCTTTTTCGTACCATGCAAAATAACTTTTTTCCAAGCATAGTTTTGGTCATCAAAGTTCGGATTTTCGGATTCAGCGGGTCGGAATACACCTAGAAACTCACCCATCAAAGTCCGATTTTGATTCTGAAAAAAAATATTCTCGATCATCTCTTTTTCGTACCATGCGGAATAACTTCTTTCCAGGTGTATTTTCGTGTAACAAAGGTTGGATTTTAGGATTCAGCGGGTCAAAATACACCTATGAACCCACCCATCAAAGTTCGATTTCGAATCTGGAGACAAATATTTTCGATCATCTCTTTTTCGTACCATGCGAAATAACTTTTTTCCAAGCATATTTTCGGTCATCAAAGTTTGGATTTTCGGATTCAGCGGGTCGGAATACACCTAGAAACTCACCCATTAAAGTCCGATTTTGATTCTGAAAAAAAATATTTTCGATCATCTCTTTTTCGGACCATGCGAAATAACTTCTTTCCAGAGGTATTGTCGTGTAACAAAGGTTGGATTTTTGGATTCAGCGGGTCAAAATACACCTATAAACCCACCCATCACAGTTCGATTTCGATTCTGGAGACAGATATTTTCGATCATCTCTTTTTCGTACTATGCGGAATAACTTTCTTCCAAGCATATTTTTGGTCATCAAAGGTTGGATTTCCGGATTCAGCGAGTCGAAATACACCTAGAAACTCACCCATCAAAGTCCGATTTTGATTCTGAAAAAAAATATTTTCGATCATCTCTTTTTCGTACCATGCGAAATAACTTTTTTCCAATCATATTTTTGGTCATCAAAGGTTGGATTTTCGGATTTAGCGGGTCGAAATACACCCAAAAACTCACCCATCAGAGTCCGATTTTGATTCTGAAACAAAATATTTTCGATCATCTCTTTTTCGTACCATGCGAAATAACTTTTTTCCAAGCATAGTTTTGGTCATCAAAGTTCGGATTTTCGGATTCAGCGGGTCGGAATACACCTAGAAACTCACCCATCAAAGTCCGATTTTGATTCTGAAAAAAAATATTTTCGATCATCTCTTTTTCGTACCATGCGAAATAACTTTTGTCCAAGCATATTTTTGGTCATCAAAGTTTGGATTTTTGGATTCAGCGGGTCGGAATACACCCAGAAACTCACTCATTAAAGTCCGATTTTGATTCTGGAGACAGATATTTTCGATCATCTCTTTTTCGTACCATGCGAAATAACTTTTTTCCAAGCATATTTTTGGTCATCAAAGTTTGGATTTTCGGATTCAGCGGGTCGGAATACACCTAGAAACTCACCCATTGAAGTCCGATTTTGATTCTGAAAAAAAATATTTTCGATCATCTCTTTTTCGGAGCATGCGAAATAACTTCTTTCCAGGTGTATTTTCGTGTCACGAAGGTTGGATTTTTGCATTCAGCGGGTCAAAATACACCTATGAACCCACGCATCAAAGTTCGACTTCGATTCTGGAGAAAGATATTTCCGATCATCTCTTTTTCGTACCATGCGAAATAACTTTTTTCCAAGCATATTTTTGGTGATCAAAGCTTGGATTCTCGGATTCAGAGGGTCAAAATACACCTATAAACCCACCCATCAAAGTTCGATTTCAATTCTGGAGACAGATATTTTCGATCATCTCTTCTTCGTACCATGCAAAATAACTTTTTTCCAAGCATATTTTTGGTCATCAAAGTTTGGATTTTCGGATTCAGCGGGTCGGAATACACCTAGAAACTCACCCATTAAAGTCCGATTTTGATTCTGAAAAAAAATATTTTCGATCATCTCTTTTTCGTACCATGCGAAATAACTTTTTTCCAATCATATTTTTGGTCATCAAAGGTTGGATTTTCGGATTTAGCGGGTCGAAATACACTCAAAAACTCACCCATCAAAGTCCGATTTTGATTCTGAAAAAAAATATTTTCGATCATCTCTTTTTCGTACCATGCGAAATAACTTTTTTCCAAGCATATTTTTGGACATCAAAGTTTGGATTTTCGGATTCAGCGGGTCAAAATACACCTAGAAACTCACCCATTAAAGTCCGATTTTGATCCTGAGAAAAAATATTTTCGATCGACTCTTTTTCGTACCATGCGAAATAACTTTTTTCCAATCATATTTTTGGTCATCAAAGGTCGGATTTTCGGATTTAGCGGGTCGAAATACACCTAGAAACTCACCCATTAAAGTCCAATTTTGATTCTGAAAAAAAATATTTTCGATCATCTCTTTTTCGTACCATGCGAAATAACTTCATTCCAGGTGTATTTTCGTGTAACAAAGGTCGGATTTTTGGATTCAGCGGGTCAAAATACACCTATAAACCCACCCATCAAAGTTCGATTTCGATTCTTGAGACAGATATTTTCGATCATCTCTTTTTCGTACCATGCGGAATAACTTTTTTCCAAGCATATTTTTGGTCATCAAAGGTTGGATTTTCGGATTCAGCGAGTCGAAATATACCTAGAAACTCACCCATCAAAGTCCGATTTTGATTCTGAAAAAATATATTTTCGATCATCTCTTTTTCGTACCATGCGAAATAACTTATTTCCAAGCATATTTTTGGTCATCAAAGTTCGGATTTTCGGGTTCAGCGGGTCGACATACACCTAGAAACTCACCCGTTAAAGTCCGATTTTGATTCTGAAAAAAAATATTTTCGATCATCTCTTTTTCGTACCATGCGAAATAACTTTTTTCCAATCATATTTTTGGTCATCAAAGGTTGGATTTTCGGATTTAGCGGGTCGAAATACACCCAAAAACTCACCCATCAAAGTCTGATTTTGATTCTGAAAAAAAATATTTTCGATCATCTCTTTTTCGTACCATGCGAAATAACTTTTTTCCAAGCATATTTTTGGTCATCAAAGTTTGGATTTTCGTATTCAGCGGGTCGGAATACACCTAGAAACTCACCCATTGAAGTCCGATTTTGATTCTGAAAAAAATATTTTCGATCATCTCTTTTTCGGACCATGCGAAATAACTTCTTTCCAGGTGTATTTTCGTGTAACAAAGGTCGGATTTTTGGATTCAGCGGGTCAAAATACACCTATAAACCCACCCATCAAAGTTCGATTTCGATTCTTGAGACAGATATTTTCGATCATCTCTTTTTCGTACCATGCGGAATAACTTTTTTCCAAGCATATTTTTGGTCATCAAAGGTTGGATTTTCGGATTCAGCGAGTCGAAATATACCTAGAAACTCACCCATCAAAGTCCGATTTTGATTCTGAAAAAATATATTTTCGATCATCTCTTTTTCGTACCATGCGAAATAACTTATTTCCAAGCATATTTTTGGTCATCAAAGTTCGGATTTTCGGGTTCAGCGGGTCGACATACACCTAGAAACTCACCCGTTAAAGTCCGATTTTGATTCTGAAAAAAAATATTTTCGATCATCTCTTTTTCGTACCATGCGAAATAACTTTTTTCCAATCATATTTTTGGTCATCAAAGGTTGGATTTTCGGATTTAGCGGGTCGAAATACACCCAAAAACTCACCCATCAAAGTCTGATTTTGATTCTGAAAAAAAATATTTTCGATCATCTCTTTTTCGTACCATGCGAAATAACTTTTTTCCAAGCATATTTTTGGTCATCAAAGTTTGGATTTTCGTATTCAGCGGGTCGGAATACACCTAGAAACTCACCCATTGAAGTCCGATTTTGATTCTGAAAAAAATATTTTCGATCATCTCTTTTTCGGACCATGCGAAATAACTTCTTTCCAGGTGTATTTTCGTGTAACGAAGGTTGGATTTTTGGATTCAGCGGGTCAAAATACTCCTATGAACCCACCCATCAAAGTTCGATTTCGATTCTGGAGACAGATATTTTCGATCATCTCTTTTTCGTACCATGCGGAATAACTTTTTTCCAAGCATATTTTTGGTCATCAGAGGTTGGATTTTCGGACTCAGCGGGTCGAAATACACCTAGAAACTCACCCATCACAGTCCGATTCCGAGTCTGAAAAAAAATATTTTCGATCATCTCTTTTTCGTACCATGCGGAATAACTTCTTTCCAGGTGTATTTTCGCGTAACAAAGGTTGGATTTTTGGATTCAGCGGGTCAAAATACACCTATAAACCCACCCATCAAAGTTCGATTTCGATTCTGGAGACAGATATTTTCGATCATCTCTTTTTCGTACCATGCGGAATAACTTTTTTCCAAGTATATTTTCGGTCATCAAAGGTTGGATTTTCGGATTCAGCGAGTCGAAATACACCTAGAAACTCACCCATTAAAGTCCGATTTTGATTCTGAAAAAAAATATATTTTCGATCATCTCTTTTTCGAACCATGCGAAATAACTTCTTTCCAGGTGTATTGTCGTGTAACAGAGGTTGGATTTTTGGATTCAGCGGGTCAAAATACACCTATAAACCCACCCATCAAAGTTCGATTTCGATTCTGGAGACAGATATTTTCGATCATCTCTTTTTCGTACCGTGCGAAATAACTTTTTTCCAAGCATATTTTTGGTCATCAGAGGTTGGATTTTCGGATTCAGCGAGTCGAAATACACCTAGAAACTCACCCATTAAAGTCCGATTTTGATTCTGAAAAAAAATATATTTTCGATCATCTCTTTTTCGAACCATGCGAAATAACTTCTTTCCAGGTGTATTGTCGTGTAACAGAGGTTGGATTTTTGGATTCAGCGGGTCAAAATACACCTATAAACCCACCCATCAAAGTTCGATTTCGATTCTGGAGACAGATATTTTCGATCATCTCTTTTTCGTACCGTGCGAAATAACTTTTTTCCAAGCATATTTTTGGTCATCAGAGGTTGGATTTTCGGATTCAGCGGGTCGAAATACACCAAGAAACTCACCCATTGAAGTCCGATTTTGATTCTGAAAAAAAATATATTTTCGATCATCTCTTTTTCGAACCATGCGAAATAACTTCTTTCCAGGTGTATTGTTGTGTAACAGAGGTTGGATTTTTGGATTCAGCGGGTCAAAATACACCTATAAACCCACCCATCAAAGTTCGATTTCGATTCTGGAGACAGATATTTTCGATCATCTCTTTTTCGAACCATGCGAAATAACTTTTTTCCAAGCATATTTTTGGTCATCAAAGGTTGGATTTTCGGATTCGGCGGTTCGAAATACACCTAGAAACTCACCCATCACAGTCCGATTCCGAGTCTGAAAAAAAATATTTTCGATCATCTCTTTTTCGTACCATGCAAAATAACTTCTTTCCAGGTGTATTTTCGTGTAACAAAGTTTGGATTTTTGGATTCAGCGGGTCAAAATACACCTATAAACCCACCCATCAAAGTTCGATTTCGATTCTGGAGACAGATATTTTCGATCATCTCTTCTTCGTACCATGCAAAATAACTTTTTTCCAAGCATATTTTTGGTAATCAAAGTTTGGATTTTCGGATTCAGCGGGTCGGAATACACCTAGAAACTCACCCATTAAAGTCCGATTTTGATTCTGAAAAAAAATATTTTCGATCATCTCTTTTTCGTACCATGCGAAATAACTTTTTTCCAATCATATTTTTGGTCATCAAAGGTTGGATTTTCGGATTTAGCGGGTCGAAATACACTCAAAAACTCACCCATCAAAGTCCGATTTTGATTCTGAAAAAAAATATTTTCGATCATCTCTTTTTCGTACCATGCGAAATAACTTTTTTCCAAGCATATTTTTGGACATCAAAGTTTGGATTTTCGGATTCAGCGGGTCAAAATACACCTAGAAACTCACCCATTAAAGTCCGATTTTGATTCTGAGAAAAAATATTTTCGATCGACTCTTTTTCGTACCATGCGAAATAACTTTTTTCCAATCATATTTTTGGTCATCAAAGGTCGGATTTTCGGATTTAGCGGGTCGAAATACACCTAGAAACTCACCCATTAAAGTCCAATTTTGATTCTGAAAAAAAATATTTTCGATCATCTCTTTTTCGTACCATGCGAAATAACTTCATTCCAGGTGTATTTTCGTGTAACAAAGGTCGGATTTTTGGATTCAGCGGGTCAAAATACACCTATAAACCCACCCATCAAAGTTCGATTTCGATTCTTGAGACAGATATTTTCGATCATCTCTTTTTCGTACCATGCGGAATAACTTTTTTCCAAGCATATTTTTGGTCATCAAAGGTTGGATTTTCGGATTCAGCGAGTCGAAATATACCTAGAAACTCACCCATCAAAGTCCGATTTTGATTCTGAAAAAATATATTTTCGATCATCTCTTTTTCGTACCATGCGAAATAACTTATTTCCAAGCATATTTTTGGTCATCAAAGTTCGGATTTTCGGGTTCAGCGGGTCGACATACACCTAGAAACTCACCCGTTAAAGTCCGATTTTGATTCTGAAAAAAAATATTTTCGATCATCTCTTTTTCGTACCATGCGAAATAACTTTTTTCCAATCATATTTTTGGTCATCAAAGGTTGGATTTTCGGATTTAGCGGGTCGAAATACACCCAAAAACTCACCCATCAAAGTCTGATTTTGATTCTGAAAAAAAATATTTTCGATCATCTCTTTTTCGTACCATGCGAAATAACTTTTTTCCAAGCATATTTTTGGTCATCAAAGTTTGGATTTTCGTATTCAGCGGGTCGGAATACACCTAGAAACTCACCCATTGAAGTCCGATTTTGATTCTGAAAAAAATATTTTCGATCATCTCTTTTTCGGACCATGCGAAATAACTTCTTTCCAGGTGTATTTTCGTGTAACGAAGGTTGGATTTTTGGATTCAGCGGGTCAAAATACTCCTATGAACCCACCCATCAAAGTTCGACTTCGATTCTGGAGAAAGATATTTCCGATCATCTCTTTTTCGTACCATGCGAAATAACTTTTGTCCAAGCATATTTTTGGTCATCAAAGCTTGGATTCTCGGATTCAGCGGGTCAAAATACACCTATAAACCCACCCATCAAAGTTCGATTTCAATTCTGGAGACAGATATTTTCGATCATCTCTTTTGCGTACCGTGCGAAATAACTTCTTTCCAAGCATATTTTTGGACATCAGAGGTTGGATTTTCGGATTCAGCGGGTCGAAATACACCTAGAAACCCACCCATCAAAGTTCGATTTTGATTCTGGAGACAGATATTTTCGATCATCTCTTTTTCGTACCATGCGAAATATCTTTTTTCCACGTATTTTGTTGGTCATCAAAGATCGGATTTTCAGATTCAGCGGGTCGAAATACACCTAGAAACTCACCCATCAAAGTCCGATTTTGATTCTGAAAAAAAATATTTTCGATCATCTCTTTCTCGTACCATGCGAAATGACTTTTTTCCAAGCATATTTTTGGTCATCAGAGGTTGGATTTTCGGATTCAGCGGGTCGAAATACACCTAGAAACTCACCCATTAAAGTCCGATATTGATTCTGAAAAAAAAAATTTTCGATCATCTCTTTTTCGTACCATGCGAAATTACTTCGTTCCAGGTGTATTTTCCTGTAACAAAGGTTAGATTTTCGGATTCAGCGGGTCAAAATACACGTATAAACCCACCCATCAAAGTTCGATTTCGATTCTGGAGACAGATATTTTCGATCATCTCTTTTTCGTACCATGCGAAATAACTTTTTTTCAAGCATATTTTTGGTCATCAAAGGTTGGATTTTTGGATTCGGCGGTTCGAAATACACCTAGAAACTCACCCATCACAGTCCGATTCCGAGTCTGAAAAAAAATATTTTCGATCATCTCTTTTTCGTACCATGCAAAATAACTTCTTTCCAGGTGTATTTTCGTGTAACAAAGTTTGGATTTTTGGATTCAGCGGGTCAAAATACACCTATAAACCCACCCATCAAAGTTCGATTTCGATTCTGGAGACAGATATTTTCGATTATCTCTTTTTCGTACCATGCGGAATAACTTTTTTCCAAGCATATTTTTGGTCACCAAACGTTGGATTTTCGGATTCAGCGAGTCGAAATACACCTAGAAACTCACCCATCAAAGTCCGATTTTGATTCTGAAAAAATATATATTCGATCATCTCTTTTTCGTACCGTGCGAAATAACTTTTTTCCAAGCATATTTTTGGTCATCAGAGGTTGGATTTTCGGACTCAGCGGGTCGAAATACACCTAGAAACTCACCCATCACAGTCCGATTCCGAGTCTGACAAAAAATATTTTCGATCATCTCTTTTTCGTACCATGCGGAATAACTTCTTTCCAGGTGTATTTTCGCGTAACAAAGGTTGGATTTTTGGATTCAGCGGGTCAAAATACACCTATAAACCCACCCATCAAAGTTCGATTTCGATTCTGGAGACAGATATTTTCGATCATCTCTTTTTCGTACCATGCGGAATAACTTTTTTCCAAGTATATTTTCGGTCATCAAAGGTTGGATTTTCGGATTCAGCGAGTCGAAATACACCTAGAAACTCACCCATTAAAGTCCGATTTTGATTCTGAAAAAAAATATATTTTCGATCATCTCTTTTTCGAACCATGCGAAATAACTTCTTTCCAGGTGTATTGTCGTGTAACAGAGGTTGGATTTTTGGATTCAGCGGGTCAAAATACACCTATAAACCCACCCATCAAAGTTCGATTTCGATTCTGGAGACAGATATTTTCGATCATCTCTTTTTCGTACCGTGCGAAATAACTTTTTTCCAAGCATATTTTTGGTCATCAGAGGTTGGATTTTCGGATTCAGCGGGTCGAAATACACCAAGAAACTCACCCATTGAAGTCCGATTTTGATTCTGAAAAAAAATATATTTTCGATCATCTCTTTTTCGAACCATGCGAAATAACTTCTTTCCAGGTGTATTGTTGTGTAACAGAGGTTGGATTTTTGGATTCAGCGGGTCAAAATACACCTATAAACCCACCCATCAAAGTTCGATTTCGATTCTGGAGACAGATATTTTCGATCATCTCTTTTTCGAACCATGCGAAATAACTTTTTTCCAAGCATATTTTTGGTCATCAAAGGTTGGATTTTCGGATTCGGCGGTTCGAAATACACCTAGAAACTCACCCATCACAGTCCGATTCCGAGTCTGAAAAAAAATATTTTCGATCATCTCTTTTTCGTACCATGCGGAATAACTTCTTTCCAGGTGTATTTTCGTGTAACAAAGGTTGGATTTTTGGATTCAGCGGGTCAAAATACACCTATAAACCCACCCATCAAAGTTCGATTTCGATTCTGGAGACAGATATTTCCGATTATCTCTTTTTCGTACCATGCGGAATAACTTTTTTCCAAGCATATTTTTGGTCATCAAACGTTGGATTTTCGGATTCAGCGAGTCGAAATACACCTAGAAACTCACCCATCAAAGTCCGATTTTGATTCTGAAAAAATATATTTTCGATCATCTCTTTTTCGTACCATGCAAAATAACTTTTTTCCAAGCATGTTTTTGGTCATCAGAGGTTGGATTTCCGGATTCAGCGGGTCGAAATACACCTAGAAACTCACCCATTAAAATCCGATTTTGATTCTGAAAAAAAATATTTTCGATCATCTCTTTTTCGTACCATGCGAAATAACTTCTTTCCAGAGGTATTGTCGTGTAACAAAGGTTGGATTTTTGGATTCAGCGGGTCAAAATACACCTATAAACCCACCCATCAAAGTTCGATTTCGATTCTGGAGACAGATATTTTCGATCATCTCTTTTTCGTACCGTGCGAAATAACTTTTTTCCAAGCATATTTTTGGTTATCAGAGGTTGGATTTTCGGATTCAGCGGGTCGAAATACACCTAGAAACTCACCGATCAAAGTCCGATTCCGATTCTGAAAAAAAATATTTTCGATCATCTCTTCTTCGTACCATGCGGAATAACTTCTTTCCAGGTGTATTTTCGTGTAACAAAGGTTGGATTTTTTGATTCAGCGGGTCAAAGTACACCTATGAACCCACCCATCAAAGTTCGATTTCGATTCTGGAGACAGATATTTTCGATCATCTCTTTTTCGTACCATGCGGAATAACTTTTTTCCAAGCATATTTTTGGTCATCAAAGGTTGGATTTTCGGATTCAGCGAGTCGAAATACACCTAGAAACTCACCCATCAAAGTCCGATTTTGATTCTGAAAAAATATATTTTCGATCATCTCTTTTGCGTACCGTGCGAAATAACTTCTTTCCAAGCATATTTTTGGACATCAGAGGTTGGATTTCCGGATTCAGCGGGTCGAAATACACCTAGAAACCCACCCATCAAAGTTCGATTTTGATTCTGGAGACAGATATTTTCGATCATCTCTTTTTCGTACCATGCGAAATATCTTTTTTCCACGTATTTTGTTGGTCATCAAAGATCGGATTTTCAGATTCAGCGGGTCGGAATACACCTAGAAACTCACCCATCAAAGTCCGATTTTGATTCTGAAAAAAAATATTTTCGATCATCTCTTTCTCGTACCATGCGAAATGACTTTTTTCCAAGCATATTTTTGGTCATCAGAGGTTGGATTTTCGGATTCAGCGGGTCGAAATACACCTAGAAACTCACCCATTAAAGTCCGATATTGATTCTGAAAAAAAAAATTTTCGATCATCTCTTTTTCGTACCATGCGAAATTACTTCGTTCCAGGTGTATTTTCCTGTAACAAAGGTTAGATTTTCGGATTCAGCGGGTCAAAATACACGTATAAACCCACCCATCAAAGTTCGATTTCGATTCTGGAGACAGATATTTTCGATCATCTCTTTTTCGTACCATGCGAAATAACTTTTTTCCAAGCATATTTTTGGTCATCAAAGGTTGGATTTTTGTATTCGGCGGTTCGAAATACGCCTAGAAACTCACCCATCACAGTCCGATTCCGAGTCTGAAAAAAAATATTTTCGATCATCTCTTTTTCGTACCATGCAAAATAACTTTTTTCCAGGTGTATTTTCGTGTAACAAAGTTTGGATTTTTGGATTCAGCGGGTCAAAATACACCTATAAACCCACTCATCAAAGTTCGATTTCGATTCTGGAGACAGATATTTTCGATTATCTCTTTTTCGTACCATGCGGAATAACTTTTTTCCAAGCATATTTTTGGTCACCAAACGTTGGATTTTCGGATTCAGCGAGTCGAAATACACCTAGAAACTCACCCATCAAAGTCCGATTTTGATTCTGAAAAAATATATATTCGATCATCTCTTTTTCGTACCGTGCGAAATAACTTTTTTCCAAGCATATTTTTGGTCATCAGAGGTTGGATTTTCGGATTCAGCGGGTCGAAATACACCTAGAAACTCACCCATCACAGTCCGATTCCGAGTCTGAAAAAAAATATTTTCGATCATCTCTTTTTCGTACCATGCGAAATAACTTCTTTCCAGGTGTATTTCCGCGTAACAAAGGTTGGATTTTTGGATTCAGCGGGTCAAAATACACCTATCAACCCACCCATCAAAGTTCGATTTCGATTCTGGAGACAGATATTTTCGATCATCTCTTTTTCGTACCATGCGGAATAACTTTTTTCCAAGCATATTTTCGGTCATCAAAGGTTGGATTTTCGGATTCAGCGAGTCGAAATACACCTAGAAACTCACCCATCAAAGTCCGATTTTGATTCTGAAAAAATATATTTTCGATCATCTCTTCTTCGTACCGTGCGGAATAACTTTTTTCCAAGCATATTTTTGGCTATCAGAGGTCGGATTTTCGGATTCAGCGGGTCGAAATACACCTAGAAACTCACCCATTAAAGTCCGATTTTGATTCTGAAAAAAAATATATTTTCGATCATCTCTTTTTCGAACCATGCGAAATAACTTCTTTCCAGGTGTATTGTCGTGTAACAGAGGTTGGATTTTTGGATTCAGCGGGTCAAAATACACCTATAAACCCACCCATCAAAGTTCGATTTCGATTCTGGAGACAGATATTTTCGATCATCTCTTTTTCGTACCGTGCGAAATAACTTTTTTCCAAGCATATTTTTGGTCATCAGAGGTTGGATTTTCGGATTCAGCGGGTCGAAATACACCAAGAAACTCACCCATTAAAGTCCGATTTTGATTCTGAAAAAAAATATATTTTCGATCATCTCTTTTTCGAACCATGCGAAATAACTTCTTTCCAGGTGTATTGTCATGTAACAGAGGTTGGATTTTTGGATTCAGCGGGTCAAAATACACCTATAAACCCACCCATCAAAGTTCGATTTCGATTCTGGAGACAGATATTTTCGATCATCTCTTTTTCGACCCATGCGAAATAACTTTTTTCCAAGCATATTTTTGGTCATCAAAGGTTGGATTTTTGGATTCGGCGGTTCGAAATACACCTAGAAACTCACCCATCACAGTCCGATTCCGAGTCTGAAAAAAAATATTTTCGATCATCTCTTTTTCGTACCATGCGGAATAACTTCTTTCCAGGTGTATTTTCGTGTAACAAAGGTTGGATTTTTGGATTCAGCGGGTCAAAATACACCTATAAACCCACCCATCAAAGTTCGATTTCGATTCTGGAGACAGATATTTTCGATCATCTCTTTTTCGTACCGTGCGAAATAACTTTTTTCCAAGCATATTTTTGGTCATCAGAGGCTGGATTTTCGGATTCAGCGGGTCGAAATACACCTAGAAACTCACCCATCAAAGTTCGATTTCGATTCTGGAGACAGATATTTTCGATCATCTCTTTTTCGTACCATGCGGAATAACTTCTTTCCAGGTGTATTTTCGTGTAACAAAGGTTGGATTTTTTGATTCAGCGGGTCAAAGTACACCTATGAACCCACCCATCAAAGTTCGATTTTGATTCTGGAGACAGATATTTTCGATCATCTCTTTTTCGAACCATGCGAAATAACTTCTTTCCAGAGGTATTGTCGTGTAACAGAGGTTGGATTTTTTGATTCAGCGGGTCGAAATACACCTATAAACCGACCCATCAAAGTTCGATTTCGATTCTGGAGACAGATATTTTCGATCATCTCTTTTTCGTACCGTGCGAAATAACTTTTTTCCAAGCATATTTTTGGTCATCAGAGGTTGGATTTTCGGATTCAGCGGGTCGGAATACACCTAGAAACTCACCCATTAAAGTCCGATTTTGATTCTTAAAAAAAATATATTTTCGATCATCTCTTTTTCGAACCATGCCAAATAACTTCTTTCCAGGTGTATTGTCGTGTAACAGAGGTTGGATTTTTGGATTCAGCGGGTCAAAATACACCTATAAACCCACCCATCAAAGTTCGATTTCGATTCTGGAGACAGATATTTTCGATCATCTCTTTTTCGAACCATGCGAAATAACTTTTTTCCAAGCAAATTTTTGGTCATCAAAGGTTGGATTTCCGGATTCGGTGGTTCGAAATACACCTAGAAACTCACCCATCACAGTCCGATTCCGAGTCTGAAAAAAAATATTTTCGATCATCTCTTTTTCGTACCATGCGGAATAACTTCTTTCCAGGTGTATTTTCGTGTAACAAAGGTTGGATTTTTGAATTCAGCGGGTCAAAATACACCTATAAACCCACCCATCAAAGTTCGATTTCGATTCTGGAGACAGATATTTTCGATTATCTCTTTTTCGTACCATGCGGAATAACTTTTCTCCAAGCATATTTTTGGTCATCAAACGTTGGATTTTCGGATTCAGCGAGTCGAAATACACCGAGAAACTCACCCATCATAGTCCGATTTTGATTCTGAAAAAATATATTTTCGATCATCTCTTTTTCGTACCGTGCGAAATAACTTTTTTCCGAACATATTTTTGGTCATCAGAGGTTGGATTTTCGGATTCAGCGGGTCGAAATACACCTAGAAACTCACCCATTAAAGTCCGATTTTGATTCTGAAAAAAAATATTTTCGATCATCTCTTTTTCGTACCATGCGAAATAACTTCTTTCCAGAGGTATTGTCGTGTAACAAAGGTTGGATTTTTGGATTCAGCGGGTCAAAATACACCTATAAACCCACCCATCAAAGTTCGATTCCGATTCTGGAGACAGATATTTTCGATCATCTCTTTTTCGTACCATGCTAAATAACTTTTTTCCAAGCATATTTTTGGTCATCAAAGGTTGGATTTTCGGATTCAGCGGATCGGAATACACCCAGAAACTAAGCCATCAAAGTCCGATTCCGATTCTGAAAAAAAATATTTTCGATCATCTCTTTTTCGTACCATGCGGAATAACTTCTTTTCAGGTGTATTTTCGTGTAACAAAGGTTGGATTTTTTGATTCAGCGGGTCAAAGTACACCTATGAACCCACCCATCAAAGTTCGATTTTGATTCTGGAGACAGATATTTCCGATCATCTCTTTTGCGAACCATGCGAAATAACTTTTTTCCAAGCATATTTTTGGTCATCAAAGGTTGGATTTTCGGATTCGGCGGTTCGAAATACACCTAGAAACTCACCCATCACAGTCCGATTCCGAGTCTGAAAAAAAATATTTTCGATCATCTCTTTTTCGTACCATGCGGAATAACTTCTTTCCAGGTGTATCTTCGTGTAACAAAGGTTGGATTTTTGGATTCAGCGGGTCAAAATACACCTATAAACCCACCCATCAAAGTTCGATTTCGATTCTGGAGACAGATATTTTCGATCATCTCTTTTTCGTACCATGCGGAATAACTTTTTTCCAAGCATATTTTTGGACATCAAAGGTTGGATTTTCGGATTCAGCGAGTCGAAATACACCTAGAAACTCACCCATCAAAGTCCGATTTTGATTCTGAAAAAATATATTTTCGATCATCTCTTTTGCGTACCGTGCGAAATAAATTTTTTCCAAGCATATTTTTGGACATCAGAGGTTGGATTTTCGGATTCAGCGGGTCGAAATACACCTAGAAACTCACCCATTAAAGTCCGATTTTGATTCTGAAAAAAAATATATTTTCGATCATCTCTTTTTCGAACCATGCGAAATAACTTCTTTCCAGGTGTATTGTCGTGTAACAGAGGTTGAATTTTTGGATTCAGCGGGTCAAAATACACCTATAAACCCACCCATCAAAGTTCGATTTCGATTCTGGAGACAAATATTTTCGATCATCTCTTTTTCGTACCATGCGAAATAACTTTTTTCCAAGCATATTTTTGGTCATCAAAGTTCGGAATCTCGGATTCAGCGGGTCGGAATACACCTAGAAACTCACCCATCAAAGTCCGATTTTGATTCTGAAAAAAAATATTTTCGATCATCTCTTTTTTGTACCATGCGGAATAACTTCTTTCCAGGTGTATTTTCGTGTAACAAAGGTTGGATTTTTGGATTCAGCGGGTCAAAATACACATATGAACCCACCCATCAAAGTTCGATTTTGATTCTGGAGACAGATATTTTCGATCATCTCTTTTTCGTACCATGCGAAATATCTTTTTTCCACGTATTTTGTTGGTCATCAAAGATCGGATTTTCAGATTCAGCGGGTCGGAATACACCTAGAAACTCACCCATCAAAGTCCGATTTTGATTCTGAAAAAAAATATTTTCGATCATCTCTTTCTCGTACCATGCGGAATGACTTTTTTCCAAGCATATTTTTGGTCATCAGAGGTTGGATTTTCGGATTCAGCGGGTCGAAATACACCTAGAAACTCACCCATTAAAGTCCGATATTGATTCTGAAAAAAAAAATTTTCGATCATCTCTTTTTCGTACCATGCGAAATTACTTCGATCCAGGTGTATTTTCCTGTAACAGAGGTTAGATTTTCGGATTCAGCGGGTCAAAATACACGTATAAACCCACCCATCATAGTTCGATTTCGATTCTGGAGACAGATATTTTCGATCATCTCTTTTTCGTACCATGCGAAATAACTTTTTTCCAAGCATATTTTTGGTCATCAAAGGTTGGATTTTTGGATTCGGCGGTTCGAAATACACCTAGAAACTCACCCATCACAGTCCGATTCCGAGTCTGAAAAAAAATATTTTCGATCATCTCTTTTTCGTACCATGCAAAATAACTTCTTTCCAGGTGTATTTTCGTGTAACAACGTTTTGATTTTTGGATTCAGCGGGTCAAAATACACCTATAAACCCACCCATCAAAGTTCGATTTCGATTCTGGAGACAGATATTTTCGATTATCTCTTTTTCGTACCATGCGGAATAACTTTTTTCCAAGCATATTTTTGGTCATCAAACGTTGGATTTTCGGATTCAGCGAGTCGAAATACACCTAGAAACTCACCCATCAAAGTCCGATTTTGATTCTGAAAAAATATATATTCGATCATCTCTCTTTCGTACCGTGCGAAATAACTTTTTTCCAAGCATATTTTTGGTCATCAGAGGTTGGATTTTCGGATTCAGCGGGTCGAAATACACCTAGAAACTCACCCATCACCGTCCGATTCCGAGTCTGAAAAAAAATATTTTCGATCATCTCTTTTTCGTACCATGCGGAATAACTTCTTTCCAGGTGTATTTTCGCGTAACAAAGGTTGGATTTTTGGATTCAGCGGGTCAAAATACACCTATGAACCCACCCATCAAAGTTCGATTTCGATTCTGGAGACAGATATTTTCGATCATCTCTTTTTCGTACCATGCGGAATAACTTTTTTCCAAGCATATTTTCGGTCATCAAAGGTTGGATTTTCGGATTCAGCGAGTCGAAATACACCTAGAAACTCAGCCATCAAAGTCCGATTTTGATTCTGAAAAAATATATTTTCGATCATCTCTTCTTCGTACCGTGCGAAATAACTTTTTTCCAAGCATATTTTTGGTTATCAGAGGTTGGATTTTCGGATTCAGCGGGTCGAAATACACCTAGAAACTCACCCATTAAAGTCCGATTTTGATTCTGAAAAAAAATATATTTTCGATCATCTCTTTTTCGAACCATGCGAAATAACTTCTTTCCAGGTGTATTGTCGTGTAACAGAGGTTGGATTTTTGGATTCAGCGGGTCAAAATACACCTATAAACCCACCCATCAAAGTTCGATTTCGATTCTGGAGACAGATATTTCCGATCATCTCTTTTTCGTACCGTGCGAAATAACTTTTTTCCAAGCATATTTTTGGTCATCAGAGGTTGGATTTTCGGATTCAGCGGGTCGGAATACACCAAGAAACTCACCCATTAAAGTCCGATTTTGATTCTGAAAAAAAATATATTCTCGATCATCTCTTTTTCGAACCATGCGAAATAACTTCTTTCCAGGTGTATTGTCGTGCAACAGAGGTTGGATTTTTGGATTAAGCGGGTCAAAATACACCTATAAACCCACCCATCAAAGTTCGATTTCGATTCTGGAGACAGATATTTTCGATCATCTCTTTTTCGAACCATGCGAAATAACTATTTTCCAAGCATATTCTTGGTCATCAAAGGTTGGATTTTCGGATTCGGCGGTTCGAAATACACCTAGAAACTCACCCATCACAGTCCGATTCCGAGTCTGAAAAAAAATATTTTCGATCATCTCTTTTTCGTACCATGCGGAATAACTTCTTTCCAGGTGTATTTTCGTGTAACAAAGGTTGGATTTTTGGATTCAGCGGGTCAAAATACACCTATAAACCCACCCATCAAAGTTCGATTTCGATTCTGGAGACAGATATTTTCGATTATCTCTTTTTCGTACCATGCGAAATAACTTTTTTCCAAGCATATTTTTGGTCATCAAACGTTGGATATTCGGATTCAGCGGGTCGGAATACACCTAGAAACTCACCCATCAAAGTCCGATTTTGATTCTGAAAAAAAATATTTTCGATCATCTCTTTCTCGTACCATGCGGAATGACTTTTTTCCAAGCATATTTTTGGTCATCAGAGGTTGGATTTTCGGATTCAGCGGGTCGAAATACACCTCGAAACTCACCCATTAAAGTCCGATATTGATTCTGAAAAAAAAAATTTTCGATCATCTCTTTTTCGTACCATGCGAAATTACTTCGTTCCAGGTGTATTTTCCTGTAACAGAGGTTAGATTTTCGGATTCAGCGGGTCAAAATACACGTATAAACCCACCCATCATAGTTCGATTTCGATTCTGGAGACAGATATTTTCGATCATCTCTTTTTCGTACCATGCGAAATAACTTTTTTCCAAGCATATTTTTGGTCATCAAAGGTTGGATTTTTGGATTCGGCGGTTCGAAATACACCTAGAAACTCACCCATCACAGTCCGATTCCGAGTCTGAAAAAAAATATTTTCGATCATCTCTTTTTCGTACCATGCAAAATAACTTCTTTCCAGGTGTATTTTCGTGTAACAACGTTTGGATTTTTGGATTCAGCGGGTCAAAATACACCTATAAACCCACCCATCAAAGTTCGATTTCGATTCTGGAGACAGATATTTTCGATTATCTTTTTTTCGTACCATGCGGAATAACTTTTTTCCAAGCATATTTTTGGTCACCAAACGTTGGATTTTCGGATTCAGCGAGTCGAAATACACCTAGAAACTCACCCATCAAAGTCCGATTTTGATTCTGAAAAAATATATATTCGATCATCTCTCTTTCGTACCGTGCGAAATAACTTTTTTCCAAGCATATTTTTGGTCATCAGAGGTTGGATTTTCGGATTCAGCGGGTCGAAATACACCTAGAAACTCACCCATCACCGTCCGATTCCGAGTCTGAAAAAAAATATATTCGATCATCTCTTTTTCGTACCATGCGGAA
This sequence comes from Phymatocera aterrima, assembly GCA_963170745.1. Classification (NCBI taxonomy): domain Eukaryota; kingdom Metazoa; phylum Arthropoda; class Insecta; order Hymenoptera; family Tenthredinidae; genus Phymatocera; species Phymatocera aterrima. The sequence continues at coordinate 1,722,343 of CAUJGY010000150.1, read as the reverse complement.
TAACTTCTTTCCAGGTGTATTTTCGCGTAACAAAGGTTGGATTTTTGGATTCAGCGGGTCAAAATACACCGTTGAACCCACCCATCAAAGTTCGATTTCGATTCTGGAGACAGATATTTTCGATCATCTCTTTTTCGTACCATGCGGAATAACTTTTTTCCAAGCATATTTTCGGTCATCAAAGGTTGGATTTTCGGATTCAGCGAGTCGAAATACACCTAGAAACTCAGCCATCAAAGTCCGATTTTGATTCTGAAAAAATATATTTTCGATCATCTCTTCTTCGTACCGTGCGAAATAACTTTTTTCCAAGCATATTTTTGGTTATCAGAGGTTGGATTTTCGGATTCAGCGGGTCGAAATACACCTAGAAACTCACCCATTAAAGTCCGATTTTGATTCTGAAAAAAAATATATTTTCGATCATCTCTTTTTCGAACCATGCGAAATAACTTCTTTCCAGGTGTATTGTCGTGTAACAGAGGTTGGATTTTTGGATTCAGCGGGTCAAAATACACCTATAAACCCACCCATCAAAGTTCGATTTCGATTCTGGAGACAGATATTTCCGATCATCTCTTTTTCGTACCGTGCGAAATAACTTTTTTCCAAGCATATTTTTGGTCATCAGAGGTTGGATTTTCGGATTCAGCGGGTCGGAATACACCAAGAAACTCACCCATTAAAGTCCGATTTTGATTCTGAAAAAAAATATATTCTCGATCATCTCTTTTTCGAACCATGCGAAATAACTTCTTTCCAGGTGTATTGTCGTGCAACAGAGGTTGGATTTTTGGATTTAGCGGGTCAAAATACACCTATAAACCCACCCATCAAAGTTCGATTTCGATTCTGGAGACAGATATTTTCGATCATATCTTTTTCGAACCATGCGAAATAACTTTTTTCCAAGCATATTTTTGGTCATCAAAGGTTGGATTTTCGGATTCGGCGGTTCGAAATACACCTAGAAACTCACCCATCACAGTCCGATTCCGAGTCTGAAAAAAAATATTTTCGATCATCTCTTTTTCGTACCATGCGGAATAACTTCTTTCCAGGTGTATTTTCGTGTAACAAAGGTTGGATTTTTGGATTCAGCGGGTCAAAATACACCTATAAACCCACCCATCAAAGTTCGATTTCGATTCTGGAGACAGATATTTTCGATTATCTCTTTTTCGTACCATGCGAAATAACTTTTTTCCAAGCATATTTTTGGTCATCAAACGTTGGATTTTCGGATTCAGCGGGTCGGAATACACCTAGAAACTCACCCATCAAAGTCCGATTTTGATTCTGAAAAAAAATATTTTCGATCATCTCTTTCTCGTACCATGCGGAATGACTTTTTTCCAAGCATATTTTTGGTCATCAGAGGTTGGATTTTCGGATTCAGCGGGTCGAAATACACCTAGAAACTCACCCATTAAAGTCCGATATTGATTCTGAAAAAAAAAATTTTCGATCATCTCTTTTTCGTACCATGCGAAATTACTTCGTTCCAGGTGTATTTTCCTGTAACAGAGGTTAGATTTTCGGATTCAGCGGGTCAAAATACACGTATAAACCCACCCATCATAGTTCGATTTCGATTCTGGAGACAGATATTTTCGATCATCTCTTTTTCGTACCATGCGAAATAACTTTTTTCCAAGCATATTTTTGGTCATCAAAGGTTGGATTTTTGGATTCGGCGGTTCGAAATACACCTAGAAACTCACCCATCACAGTCCGATTCCGAGTCTGAAAAAAAATATTTTCGATCATCTCTTTTTCGTACCATGCAAAATAACTTCTTTCCAGGAGTATTTTCGTGTAACAACGTTTGGATTTTTGGATTCAGCGGGTCAAAATACACCTATAAACCCACCCATCAAAGTTCGATTTCGATTCTGGAGACAGATATTTTCGATTATCTCTTTTTCGTACCATGCGGAATAACTTTTTTCCAAGCATATTTTTGGTCACCAAACGTTGGATTTTCGGATTCAGCGAGTCGAAATACACCTAGAAACTCACCCATCAAAGTCTGATTTTGATTCTGAAAAAATATATATTCGATCATCTCTCTTTCGTACCGTGCGAAATAACTTTTCTCCAAGCATATTTTTGGTCATCAGAGGTTGGATTTTCGGATTCAGCGGGTCGAAATACACCTAGAAACTCACCCATCACCGTCCGATTCCGAGTCTGAAAAAAAATATTTTCGATCAGCTCTTTTTCGTACCATGCGGAATAACTTCTTTCCAGGTGTATTTTCGCGTAACAAAGGTTGGATTTTTGGATTCAGCGGGTCAAAATACACCTATGAACCCACCCATCAAAGTTCGATTTCGATTCTGGAGACAGATATTTTCGATCATCTCTTTTTCGTACCATGCGGAATAACTTTTTTCCAAGCATATTTTCGGTCATCAAAGGTTGGATTTTCGGATTCAGCGAGTCGAAATACACCTAGAAACTCAGCCATCAAAGTCCGATTTTGATTCTGAAAAAATATATTTTCGATCATCTCTTCTTCGTACCGTGCGAATTAACTTTTTTCCAAGCATATTTTTGGTTATCAGAGGTTGGATTTTCGGATTCAGCGGGTCGAAATACACCTAGAAACTCACCCATTAAAGTCCGATTTTGATTCTGAAAAAAAATATATTTTCGATCATCTCTTTTTCGAACCATGCGAAATAACTTCTTTCCAGGTGTATTGTCGTGTAACAGAGGTTGGATTTTTGGATTCAGCGGGTCAAAATACACCTATAAACCCACCCATCAAAGTTCGATTTCGATTCTGGAGACAGATATTTCCGATCATCTCTTTTTCGTACCGTGCGAAATAACTTTTTTCCAAGCATATTTTTGGTCATCAGAGGTTGGATTTCCGGATTCAGCGGGTCGGAATACACCAAGAAACTCACCCATTAAAGTCCGATTTTGATTCTGAAAAAAAATATATTCTCGATCATCTCTTTTTCGAACCATGCGAAATAACTTCTTTCCAGGTGTATTGTCGTGCAACAGAGGTTGGATTTTTGGATTTAGCGGGTCAAAATACACCTATAAACCCACCCATCAAAGTTCGATTTCGATTCTGGAGACAGATATTTTCGATCATCTCTTTTTCAAACCATGCGAAATAACTTTTTTCCAAGCATATTTTTGGTCATCAAAGGTTGGATTTTCGGATTCGGCGGTTCGAAATACACCTAGAAACTCACCCATCACAGTCCGATTCCGAGTCTGAAAAAAAATATTTTCGATCATCTCTTTTTCGTACCATGCGGAATAACTTCTTTCCAGGTGTATTTTCGTGTAACAAAGGTTGGATTTTTGGATTCAGCGGGTCAAAATACACCTATAAGCCCACCCATCAAAGTTCGATTTCGATTCTGGAGACAGATATTTTCGATTATCTCTTTTTCGTACCATGCGAAATAACTTTTTTCCAAGCATATTTTTGGTCATCAGAGGTTGGATTTTCGGATTCAGCGGGTCGGAATACACCTAGAAACTCACCCATTAAAGTCCGACTTTGATTCTGAAAAAAAATATTTTCGATCATCTCTTTTTCGTACCATGCGAAATAACTTCTTTCCAGAGGTATTGTCGTGTAACAAAGGTTGGATTTTTGGATTCAGCGGGTCAAAATACACCTATAAACCCACCCATCAAAGTTCGATTTCGATTCTGGAGACAGATATTTTCGATCATCTCTTTTTCGTACCATGCTAAATAACTTTTTTCCAAGCATATTTTTGGTCATCAAAGGTTGGATTTTCAGATTCAGCGGATCGAAATACACCCAGAAACTAAGCCATCAAAGTCCGATTCCGATTCTCAAAAAAAATATTTTCGATCATCTCTTTTTCGTACCATGCGGAATAACTTCTTTCCAGGTGTATTTTCGTGTAACAAAGGTTGGATTTTTTGATTCAGCGGGTCAAAGTACACCTATGAACCCACCCATCAAAGTTCGATTTTGATTCTGGAGACAGATATTTTCGATCATCTCTTTTTCGAACCATGCGAAATAACTTTTTTCCAAGCATATTTTTGGTCATCAAAGGTTGGATTTTCGGATTCGGCGGTTCGAAATACACCTAGAAACTCACCCATCAAAGTCCGATTTTGATTCTGAAAAAAAATATTTTCGATCATCTCTTTTTTGTACCATGCGGAATAACTTCTTTCCAGGTGTATTTTCGTGTAACAAAGGTTGGATTTTTGGATTCAGCGGGTCAAAATACACATATGAACCCACCCATCAAAGTTCGATTTTGATTCTGGAGACAGATATTTTCGATCATCTCTTTTTCGTACCATGCGAAATATCTTTTTTCCACGTATTTTGTTGGTCATCAAAGATCGGATTTTCAGATTCAGCGGGTCGGAATACACCTAGAAACTCACCCATCAAAGTCCGATTTTGATTCTGCAAAAAAATATTTTCGATCATCTCTTTCTCGTACCATGCGGAATGACTTTTTTCCAAGCATATTTTTGGTCATCAGAGGTTGGATTTTCGGATTCAGCGGGTCGAAATACACCTAGAAACTCACCCATTAAAGTCCGATATTGATTCTGAAAAAAAATATTTTCGATCATCTCTTTTTCGTACCATGCGAAATAACTTCTTTCCAGAGGTATTGTCGTGCAACAAAGGTTGGATTTTTGGATTCAGCGGGTCAAAATACACCTATAAACCCACCCATCAAAGTTCGATTTCGATTCTGGAGACAGATATTTTCGATCATCTCTTTTTCGTACCATGCTAAATAACTTTTTTCCAAGCATATTTTTGGTCATCAAAGGTTGGATTTTCAGATTCAGCGGATCGAAATACACCCAGAAACTAAGCCATCAAAGTCCGATTCCGATTCTCAAAAAAAATATTTTCGATCATCTCTTTTTCGTACCATGCGGAATAACTTCTTTCCAGGTGTATTTTCGTGTAACAAAGGTTGGATTTTTTGATTCAGCGGGTCAAAGTACACCTATGAACCCACCCATCAAAGTTCGATTTTGATTCTGGAGACAGATATTTTCGATCATCTCTTTTTCGAACCATGCGAAATAACTTTTTTCCAAGCATATTTTTGGTCATCAAAGGTTGGATTTTCGGATTCGGCGGTTCGAAATACACCTAGAAACTCACCCATCAAAGTCCGATTTTGATTCTGAAAAAAAATATTTTCGATCATCTCTTTTTTGTACCATGCGGAATAACTTCTTTCCAGGTGTATTTTCGTGTAACAAAGGTTGGATTTTTGGATTCAGCGGGTCAAAATACACATATGAACCCACCCATCAAAGTTCGATTTTGATTCTGGAGACAGATATTTTCGATCATCTCTTTTTCGTACCATGCGAAATATCTTTTTTCCACGTATTTTGTTGGTCATCAAAGATCGGATTTTCAGATTCAGCGGGTCGGAATACACCTAGAAACTCACCCATCAAAGTCCGATTTTGATTCTGCAAAAAAATATTTTCGATCATCTCTTTCTCGTACCATGCGGAATGACTTTTTTCCAAGCATATTTTTGGTCATCAGAGGTTGGATTTTCGGCTTCAGCGGGTCGAAATACACCTAGAAACTCACCCATTAAAGTCCGATATTGATTCTGAAAAAAAAAATTTTCGATCATCTCTTTTTCGTACCATGCGAAATTACTTCGTTCCAGGTGTATTTTCCTGTGACAGAGGTTAGATTTTCGGATTCAGCGGGTCAAAATACACGTATAAACCCACCCATCATAGTTCGATTTCGATTCTGGAGACAGATATTTTCGATCATCTCTTTTTCGTACCATGCGAAATAACTTTTTTCCAAGCATATTTTTGGTCATCAAAGGTTGGATTTTTGGATTCGGCGGTTCGAAATACACCTAGAAACTCACCCATCACAGTCCGATTCCGAGTCTGAAAAAAAATATTTTCGATCATCTCTTTTTCGTACCATGCAAAATAACTTCTTTCCAAGTGTATTTTCGTGTAACAACGTTTGGATTTTTGGATTCAGCGGGTCAAAATACACCTATAAACCCACCCATCAAAGTTCGATTTCGATTCTGGAGACAGATATTTTCGATTATCTCTTTTTCGTACCATGCGGAATAACTTTTTTCCAAGCATATTTTTGGTCACCAAACGTTGGATTTTCGGATTCAGCGAGTCGAAATACACCTAGAAACTCACCCATCAAAGTCCGATTTTGATTCTGAAAAAATATATATTCGATCATCTCTCTTTCGTACCGTGCGAAATAACTTTTTTCCAAGCATATTTTTGGTCATCAGAGGTTGGATTTTCGGATTCAGCGGGTCGAAATACACCTAGAAACTCACCCATCACCGTCCGATTCCGAGTCTGAAAAAAAATATTTTCGATCATCTCTTTTTCGTACCATGCGGAATAACTTCTTTCCAGGTGTATTTTCGCGTAACAAAGGTTGGATTTTTGGATTCGGCGGGTCAAAATACACCTATGAACCCACCCATCAAAGTTCGATTTCGATTCTGGAGACAGATATTTTCGATCATCTCTTTTTCGTACCATGCGGAATAACTTTTTTCCAAGCATATTTTCGGTCATCAAAGGTTGGATTTTCGGATTCAGCGAGTCGAAATACACTTAGAAACTCAGCCATCAAAGTCCGATTTTGATTCTGAAAAAATATATTTTCGATCATCTCTTCTTCGTACCGTGCGAAATAACTTTTTTCCAAGCATATTTTTGGCTATCAGAAGTTGGATTTTCGGATTCAGCGGGTCGAAATACACCTAGAAACTCACCCATTAAAGTCCGATTTTGATTCTGAAAAAAAATATATTTTCGATCATCTCTTTTTCGAACCATGCGAAATAACTTCTTTCCAGGTGTATTGTCGTGTGACAGAGGTTGGATTTTTGGATTCAGCGGGTCAAAATACACCTATAAACCCACCCATCAAAGTTCGATTTCGATTCTGGAGACAGATATTTCCGATCATCTCTTTTTCGTACCGTGCGACATAACTTTTTTCCAAGCATATTTTTGGTCACCAGAGGTTGGATTTTCGGATTCAGCGGGTCGGAATACACCAAGAAACTCACTCATTAAAGTCCGATTTTGATTCTGAAAAAAAATATATTTTCGATCATCTCTTTTCCGAACCATGCGAAATAACTTCTTTCCAGGTGTATTGTCGTGCAACAGAGGTTGGATTTTTGGATTTAGCGGGTCAAAATACACCTATAAACCCACCCATCAAAGTTCGATTTCGATTCTGGAGACAGATATTTTCGATCATCTCTTTTTCGAACCATGCGAAATAACTTTTTTCCAAGCATATTTTTGGTCATCAAAGGTTGGATTTTCGGATTCGGCGGTTCGAAATACACCTAGAAACTCACCCATCACAGTCCGATTCCGAGTCTGACAAAAAATATTTTCGATCATCTCTTTTTCGCACCATGCAAAATAACTTCTTTCCAGGTGTATTTTCGTGTAACAACGTTTGGATTTTTGGATTCAGCGGGTCAAAATACACCTATAAACCCACCCATCAAAGTTCGATTTCGATTCTGGAGACAGATATTTTCGATTATCTCTTTTTCGTACCATGCGGAATAACTTTTTTCCAAGCATATTTTTGGTCACCAAACGTTGGATTTTCGGATTCAGCGAGTCGAAATACACCTAGAAACTCACCCATCAAAGTCCGATTTTGATTCTGAAAAAATATATATTCGATCATCTCTCTTTCGTACCGTGCGAAATAACTATTTTCCAAGCATATTTTTGGTCATCAGAGGTTGGATTTTCGGATTCAGCGGGTCGAAATACACCTAGAAACTCACCCATCACCGTCCGATTCCGAGTCTGAAAAAAAATATTTTCGATCATCTCTTTTTCGTACCATGCGGAATAACTTCTTTCCAGGTGTATTTTCGCGTAACAAAGGTTGGATTTTTGGATTCAGCGGGTCAAAATACACCTATGAACCCACCCATCAAAGTTCGATTCCGATTCTGGAGACAGATATTTTCGATCATCTCTTTTTCGTACCATGCGGAATAACTTTTTTCCAAGCATATTTTCGGTCATCAAAGGTTGGATTTCCGGATTCAGCGAGTCGAAATACACCTAGAAACTCAGCCATCAAAGTCCGATTTTGATTCTGAAAAAATATATTTTCGATCATCTCTTCTTCGTACCGTGCGAAATAACTTTTTTCCAAGCATATTTTTGGTTATCAGAGGTTGGATTTTTGGATTCAGCGGGTCGAAATACACCTAGAAACTCACCCATTAAAGTCTGATTTTGATTCTGAAAAAAAATATATTTTCGATCATCTCTTTTTCGAACCATGCGAAATAACTTCTTTCCAGGTGTATTGTCGTGTAACAGAGGTTGGATTTTTGGATTCAGCGGGTCAAAATACACCTATAAACCCACCCATCAAAGTTCGATTCCGATTCTGGAGACAGATATTTCCGATCATCTCTTTTTCGTACCGTGCGAAATAACTTTTTTCCAAGCATATTTTTGGTCATCAGAGGTTGGATTTTCGGATTCAGCGGGTCGGAATACACCAAGAAACTCACCCATTAAAGTCCGATTTTGATTCTGAAAAAAAATATATTCTCGATCATCTCTTTTTCGAACCATGCGAAATAACTTCTTTCCAGGTGTATTGTCGTGCAACAGAGGTTGGATTTTTGGATTTAGCGGGTCAAAATACACCTATAAACCCACCCATCAAAGTTCGATTTCGATTCTGGAGACAGATATTTTCGATCATCTCTTTTTCGAACCATGCGAAATAACTTTTTTCCAAGCATATTTTTGGTCATCAAAGGTTGGATTTTCGGATTCGGCGGTTCGAAATACACCTAGAAACTCACCCATCACAGTCCGATTCCGAGTCTGAAAAAAAATATTTTCGATCATCTCTTTTTCGTACCATGCGGAATAACTTCTTTCCAGGTGTATTTTCGTGTAACAAAGGTTGGATTTTTGGATTCAGCGGGTCAAAATACACCTATAAACCCACCCATCAAAGTTCGATTTCGATTCTGGAGACAGATATTTTCGATTATCTCTTTTTCGTACCATGCGAAATAACTTTTTTCCAAGCATATTTTTGGTCATCAAACGTTGGATTTTCGGATTCAGCGGGTCGGAATACACCTAGAAACTCACCCATCAAAGTCCGATTTTGATTCTGAAAAAAAATATTTTCGATCATCTCTTTCTCGTACCATGCGGAATGACTTTTTTCCAAGCATATTTTTGGTCATCAGAGGTTGGATTTTCGGATTCAGCGGGTCGAAATACACCTAGAAACTCACCCATTAAAGTCCGATATTGATTCTGAAAAAAAAAATTTTCGATCATCTCTTTTTCGTACCATGCAAAATAACTTCTTTCCAGGTGTATTTTCGTGTAACAACGTTTGGATTTTTGGATTCAGCGGGTCAAAATACACCTATAAACCCACCCATCAAAGTTCGATTTCGATTCTGGAGACAGATATTTTCGATTATCTCTTTTTCGTACCATGCGGAATAACTTTTTTCCAAGCATATTTTTGGTCACCAAACGTTGGATTTTCGGATTCAGCGAGTCGAAATACACCTAGAAACTCACCCATCAAAGTCCGATTTTGATTCTGAAAAAATATATATTCGATCATCTCTCTTTCGTACCGTGCGAAATAACTATTTTCCAAGCATATTTTTGGTCATCAGAGGTTGGATTTTCGGATTCAGCGGGTCGAAATACACCTAGAAACTCACCCATCACCGTCCGATTCCGAGTCTGAAAAAAAATATTTTCGATCATCTCTTTTTCGTACCATGCGGAATAACTTCTTTCCAGGTGTATTTTCGCGTAACAAAGGTTGGATTTTTGGATTCAGCGGGTCAAAATACACCTATGAACCCACCCATCAAAGTTCGATTCCGATTCTGGAGACAGATATTTTCGATCATCTCTTTTTCGTACCATGCGGAATAACTTTTTTCCAAGCATATTTTCGGTCATCAAAGGTTGGATTTTCGGATTCAGCGAGTCGAAATACACCTAGAAACTCAGCCATCAAAGTCCGATTTTGATTCTGAAAAAATATATTTTCGATCATCTCTTCTTCGTACCGTGCGAAATAACTTTTTTCCAAGCATATTTTTGGTTATCAGAGGTTGGATTTTTGGATTCAGCGGGTCGAAATACACCTAGAAACTCACCCATTAAAGTCCGATTTTGATTCTGAAAAAAAATATATTTTCGATCATCTCTTTTTCGAACCATGCGAAATAACTTCTTTCCAGGTGTATTGTCGTGTAACAGAGGTTGGATTTTTGGATTCAGCGGGTCAAAATACACCTATAAACCCACCCATCAAAGTTCGATTCCGATTCTGGAGACAGATATTTCCGATCATCTCTTTTTCGTACCGTGCGAAATAACTTTTTTCCAAGCATATTTTTGGTCATCAGAGGTTGGATTTTCGGATTCAGCGGGTCGGAATACACCAAGAAACTCACCCATTAAAGTCCGATTTTGATTCTGAAAAAAAATATATTCTCGATCATCTCTTTTTCGAACCATGCGAAATAACTTCTTTCCAGGTGTATTGTCGTGCAACAGAGGTTGGATTTTTGGATTTAGCGGGTCAAAATACACCTATAAACCCACCCATCAAAGTTCGATTTCGATTCTGGAGACAGATATTTTCGATCATCTCTTTTTCGAACCATGCGAAATAACTTTTTTCCAAGCATATTTTTGGTCATCAAAGGTTGGATTTTCGGATTCGGCGGTTCGAAATACACCTAGAAACTCACCCATCACAGTCCGATTCCGAGTCTGAAAAAAAATATTTTCGATCATCTCTTTTTCGTACCATGCGGAATAACTTCTTTCCAGGTGTATTTTCGTGTAACAAAGGTTGGATTTTTGGATTCAGCGGGTCAAAATACACCTATAAACCCACCCATCAAAGTTCGATTTCGATTCTGGAGACAGATATTTTCGATTATCTCTTTTTCGTACCATGCGAAATAACTTTTTTCCAAGCATATTTTTGGTCATCAAACGTTGGATTTTCGGATTCAGCGGGTCGGAATACACCTAGAAACTCACCCATCAAAGTCCGATTTTGATTCTGAAAAAAAATATTTTCGATCATCTCTTTCTCGTACCATGCGGAATGACTTTTTTCCAAGCATATTTTTGGTCATCAGAGGTTGGATTTTCGGATTCAGCGGGTCGAAATACACCTAGAAACTCACCCATTAAAGTCCGATATTGATTCTGAAAAAAAAAATTTTCGATCATCTCTTTTTCGTACCATGCGAAATTACTTCGTTCCAGGTGTATTTTCCTGTAACAGAGGTTAGATTTTCGGATTCAGCGGGTCAAAATACACGTATAAACCCACCCATCATAGTTCGATTTCGATTCTGGAGACAGATATTTTCGATCATCTCTTTTTCGTACCATGCGAAATAACTTTTTTCCAAGCATATTTTTGGTCATCAAAGGTTGGATTTTTGGATTCGGCGGTTCGAAATACACCTAGAAACTCACCCATCACAGTCCGATTCCGAGTCTGAAAAAAAATATTTTCGATCATCTCTTTTTCGTACCATGCAAAATAACTTCTTTCCAGGTGTATTTTCGTGTAACAACGTTTGGATTTTTGGATTCAGCGGGTCAAAATACACCTATAAACCCACCCATCAAAGTTCGATTTCGATTCTAGAGACAGATATTTTCGATTATCTCTTTTTCGTACCATGCGGAATAACTTTTTTCCAAGCATATTTTTGGTCACCAAACGTTGGATTTTCGGATTCAGCGAGTCGAAATACACCTAGAAACTCACCCATCAAAGTCCGATTTTGATTCTGAAAAAATATATATTCGATCATCTCTCTTTCGTACCGTGCGAAATAACTTTTTTCCAAGCATATTTTTGGTCATCAGAGGTTGGATTTTCGGATTCAGCGGGTCGAAATACACCTAGAAACTCACCCATCACCGTCCGATTCCGAGTCTGAAAAAAAATATTTTCGATCATCTCTTTTTCGTACCATGCGGAATAACTTCTTTCCAGGTGTATTTTCGCGTAACAAAGGTTGGATTTTTGGATTCAGCGGGTCAAAATACACCTATGAACCCACCCATCAAAGTTCGATTTCGATTCTGGAGACAGATATTTTCGATCATCTCTTTTTCGTACCATGCGGAATAACTTTTTTCCAAGCATATTTTCGGTCATCAAAGGTTGGATTTTTGGATTCAGCGAGTCGAAATACACCTAGAAACTCAGCCATCAAAGTCCGATTTTGATTCTGAAAAAATATATTTTCGATCATCTCTTCTTCGTACCGTGCGAATTAACTTTTTTCCAAGCATATTTTTGGTTATCAGAGGTTGGATTTTCGGATTCAGCGGGTCGAAATACACCCAGAAACTCACCCATTAAAGTCCGATTTTGATTCTGAAAAAAAATATATTTTCGATCATCTCTTTTTCGAACCATGCGAAATAACTTCTTTCCAGGTGTATTGTCGTGTAACAGAGGTTGGATTTTTGGATTCAGCGGGTCAAAATACACCTATAAACCCACCCATCAAAGTTCGATTTCGATTCTGGAGACAGATATTTCCGATCATCTCTTTTTCGTACCGTGCGAAATAACTTTTTTCCAAGCATATTTTTGGTCATCAGAGGTTGGATTTTCGGATTCAGCGGGTCGGAATACACCAAGAAACTCACCCATTAAAGTCCGATTTTGATTCTGAAAAAAAATATATTCTCGATCATCTCTTTTTCGAACCATGCGAAATAACTTCTTTCCAGGTGTATTGTCGTGCAACAGAGGTTGGATTTTTGGATTTAGCGGGTCAAAATACACCTATAAACCCACCCATCAAAGTTCGATTTCGATTCTGGAGACAGATATTTTCGATCATCTCTTTTTCGAACCATGCGAAATAACTTTTTTCCAAGCATATTTTTGGTCATCAAAGGTTGGATTTTCGGATTCGGCGGTTCGAAATACACCTAGAAACTCACCCATCACAGTCCGATTCCGAGTCTGAAAAAAAATATTTTCGATCATCTCTTTTTCGTACCATGCGGAATAACTTCTTTCCAGGTGTATTTTCGTGTAACAAAGGTTGGATTTTTGGATTCAGCGGGTCAAAATACACCTATAAACACACCCATCAAAGTTCGATTTCGATTCTGGAGACAGATATTTTCGATTATCTCTTTTTCGTACCATGCGAAATAACTTTTTTCCACGCATATTTTTGGTCATCAAACGTTGGATTTTCGGATTCAGCGAGTCGAAATACACCTAGAATCTCGACCATCATAGTCCGATTTTGATTCTGAAAAAATATATTTTCGATCATCTCTTTTTCGTACCGTGCGAAATAACTTTTTTCCAAGCATATTTTTGGTCATCAGAGGTTGGATTTTCGGATTCAGCGGGTCGGAATACACCTAGAAACTCACCCATTAAAGTCCGACTTTGATTCTGAAAAAAAATATTTTCGATCATCTCTTTTTCGTACCATGCGAAATAACTTCTTTCCAGAGGTATTGTCGTGTAACAAAGGTTGGATTTTTGGATTCAGCGGGTCAAAATACACCTATAAACCCACCCATCAAAGTTCGATTTCGATTCTGGAGACAGATATTTTCGATCATCTCTTTTTCGTACCATGCTAAATAACTTTTTTCCAAGCATATTTTTGGTCATCAAAGGTTGGATTTTCAGATTCAGCGGATCGAAATACACCCAGAAACTAAGCCATCAAAGTCCGATTCCGATTCTCAAAAAAAATATTTTCGATCATCTCTTTTTCGTACCATGCGGAATAACTTCTTTCCAGGTGTATTTTCGTGTAACAAAGGTTGGATTTTTTGATTCAGCGGGTCAAAGTACACCTATGAACCCACCCATCAAAGTTCGATTTTGATTCTGGAGACAGATATTTTCGATCATCTCTTTTTCGAACCATGCGAAATAACTTTTTTCCAAGCATATTTTTGGTCATCAAAGGTTGGATTTTCGGATTCGGCGGTTCGAAATACACCTAGAAACTCACCCATCAAAGTCCGATTTTGATTCTGAAAAAAAATATTTTCGATCATCTCTTTTTTGTACCATGCGGAATAACTTCTTTCCAGGTGTATTTTCGTGTAACAAAGGTTGGATTTTTGGATTCAGCGGGTCAAAATACACATATGAACCCACCCATCAAAGTTCGATTTTGATTCTGGAGACAGATATTTTCGATCATCTCTTTTTCGTACAATGCGAAATATCTTTTTTCCACGTATTTTGTTGGTCATCAAAGATCGGATTTTCAGATTCAGCGGGTCGGAATACACCTAGAAACTCACCCATCAAAGTCCGATTTTGATTCTGAAAAAAAATATTTTCGATCATCTCTTTCCCGTACCATGCGGAATGACTTTTTTCCAAGCATATTTTTGGTCATCAGAGGTTGGATTTTCGGATTCAGCGGGTTGAAATACACCTAGAAACTCACCCATTAAAGTCCGATATTGATTCTGAAAAAAAAAATTTTCGATCATCTCTTTTTCGTACCATGCGAAATTACTTCGTTCCAGGTGTATTTTCCTGTAACAGAGGTTAGATTTTCGGATTCAGCGGGTCAAAATACACGTATAAACCCACCCATCATAGTTCGATTTCGATTCTGGAGACAGATATTTTCGATCATCTCTTTTTCGTACCATGCGAAATAACTTTTTTCCAAGCATATTTTTGGTCATCAAAGGTTGGATTTTTGGATTCGGCGGTTCGAAATACACCTAGAAACTCACCCATCACAGTCCGATTCCGAGTCTGAAAAAAAATATTTTCGATCATCTCTTTTTCGTACCATGCAAAATAACTTCTTTCCAGGTGTATTTTCGTGTAACAACGTTTGGATTTTTGGATTCAGCGGGTCAAAATACACCTATAAACCCACCCATCAAAGTTCGATTTCGATTCTGGAGACAGATATTTTCGATTATCTCTTTTTCGTACCATGCGGAATAACTTTTTTCCAAGCATATTTTTGGTCACCAAACGTTGGATTTTCGGATTCAGCGAGTCGAAATACACCTAGAAACTCACCCATCAAAGTCCGATTTTGATTCTGAAAAAATATATATTCGATCATCTCTCTTTCGTACCGTGCGAAATAACTTTTTTCCAAGCATATTTTTGGTCATCAGAGGTTGGATTTTCGGATTCAGCGGGTCGAAATACACCTAGAAACTCACCCATCACCGTCCGATTCCGAGTCTGAAAAAAAATATTTTCGATCATCTCTTTTTCGTACCATGCGGAATAACTTCTTTCCAGGTGTATTTTCGCGTAACAAAGGTTGGATTTTTGGATTCAGCGGGTCAAAATACACCTATGAACCCACCCATCAAAGTTCGATTTCGATTCTGGAGACAGATATTTTCGATCATCTCTTTTTCGTACCATGCGGAATAACTTTTTTCCAAGCATATTTTCGGTCATCAAAGGTTGGATTTTCGGATTCAGCGAGTCGAAATACACTTAGAAACTCAGCCATCAAAGTCCGATTTTGATTCTGAAAAAATATATTTTCGATCATCTCTTCTTCGTACCGTGCGAAATAACTTTTTTCCAAGCATATTTTTGGCTATCAGAAGTTGGATTTTCGGATTCAGCGGGTCGAAATACACCTAGAAACTCACCCATTAAAGTCCGATTTTGATTCTGAAAAAAAATATATTTTCGATCATCTCTTTTTCGAACCATGCGAAATAACTTCTTTCCAGGTGTATTGTCGTGTAACAGAGGTTGGATTTTTGAATTCAGCGGGTCAAAATACACCTATAAACCCACCCATCAAAGTTCGATTTCGATTCTGGAGACAGATATTTTCGATCATCTCTTTTTCGAACCATGCGAAATAACTTTTTTCCAAGCATATTTTTCGTCATCAAAGGTTGGATTTTCGGATTCGGCGGTTCGAAATACACCTAGAAACTCACCCATCACAGTCCGATTCCGAGTCTGAAAAAAAATATTTTCGATCATCTCTTTTTCGTACCATGCGGAATAACTTCTTTCCAGGTGTATTTTCGTGTAACAAAGGTTGGATTTTTGGATTCAGCGGGTCAAAATACACCTATAAACCCACCCATCAAAGTTCGATTTCGATTCTGGAGACAGATATTTTCGATTATCTCTTTTTCGTACCATGCGAAATAACTTTTTTCCAAGCATATTTTTGGTCATCAAACGTTGGATTTTCGGATTCAGCGAGTCGAAATACACCTAGAATCTCGACCATCATAGTCCGATTTTGATTCTGAAAAAATATATTTTCGATCATCTCTTTTTCGTACCGTGCGAAATAACTTTTTTCCAAGCATATTTTTGGTCATCAGAGGTTGGATTTTCGGATTCAGCGGGTCGGAATACACCTAGAAACTCACCCATTAAAGTCCGATTCCGAGTCTGAAAAAAAATATTTTCGATCATCTCTTTTTCGTACCATGCGAAATAACTTCTTTCCAGAGGTATTGTCGTGTAACAAAGGTTGGATTTTTGGATTCAGCGGGTCAAAATACACCTATAAACCCACCCATCAAAGTTCGATTTCGATTCTGGAGACAGATATTTTCGATCATCTCTTTTTCGTACCATGCTAAATAACTTTTTTCCAAGCATATTTTTGGTCATCAAAGGTTGGATTTTCAGATTCAGCGGATCGAAATACACCCAGAAACTAAGCCATCAAAGTCCGATTCCGATTCTCAAAAAAAATATTTTCGATCATCTCTTTTTCGTACCATGCGGAATAACTTCTTTCCAGGTGTATTTTCGTGTAACAAAGGTTGGATTTTTTGATTCAGCGGGTCAAAGTACACCTATGAACCCACCCATCAAAGTTCGATTTTGATTCTGGAGACAGATATTTTCGATCATCTCTTTTTCGAACCATGCGAAATAACTTTTTTCCAAGCATATTTTTGGTCATCAAAGGTTGGATTTTCGGATTCGGCGGTTCGAAATACACCTAGAAACTCACCCATCACAGTCCGATCCCGAGTCTGAAAAAAAATATTTTCGATCATCTCTTTTTCGTACCATGCGGAATAACTTCTTTCCAGGTGTATTTTCGTGTAACAAAGGTTGGATTTTTGGATTCAGCGGGTCAAAATACACCTATAAACCCACCCATCAAAGTTCGATTTCGATTCTGGAGACAGATATTTTCGATTATCTCTTTTTCGTACCATGCGAAATAACTTTTTTCCAAGCATATTTTTGGTCATCAAACGTTGGATTTTCGGATTCAGCGAGTCGAAATACACCTAGAATCTCGACCATCATAGTCCGATTTTGATTCTGAAAAAATATATTTTCGATCATCTCTTTTTCGTACCGTGCGAAATAACTTTTTTCCAAGCATATTTTTGGTCATCAGAGGTTGGATTTTCGGATTCAGCGGGTCGGAATACACCTAGAAACTCACCCATTAAAGTCCGACTTTGATTCTGAAAAAAAATATTTTCGATCATCTCTTTTTCGTACCATGCGAAATAACTTCTTTCCAGAGGTATTGTCGTGTAACAAAGATTGGATTTTTGGATTCAGCGGGTCAAAATACACCGAAAAACCCACCCATCAAAGTTCGATTTCGATTCTGGAGACAGATATTTTCGATCATCTCTTTTTCGTACCATGCTAAATAACTTTTTTCCAACATATTTTTGGTCATCAAAGGTTGGATTTTCAGATTCAGCGGATCGAAATACACCCAGAAACTAAGCCATCAAAGTCCGATTCCGATTCTCAAAAAAAATATTTTCGATCATCTCTTTTTCGTACCATGCGGAATAACTTCTTTCCAGGTGTATTTTCGTGTAACAAAGGTTGGATTTTTTGATTCAGCGGGTCAAAGTACACCTATGAATCCACCCATCAAAGTTCGATTTTGATTCTGGAGACAGATATTTTCGATCATCTCTTTTTCGAACCATGCGAAATAACTTTTTTCCAAGCATATTTTTGGTCATCAAAGGTTGGATTTTCGGATTCGGCGGTTCGAAATACACCTAGACACTCACCCATCACAGTCCGATTCCGAGTCTGAAAAAAAATATTTTCGATCATCTCTTTTTCGTACCATGCGGAATAACTTCTTTCCAGGTGTATTTTCGTGTAACAAAGGTTGGATTTTTGGATTCAGCGGGTCAAAATACACCTATAAACCCACCCATCAAAGTTCGATTTCGATTCTGGAGACAGATATTTTCGATTATCTCTTTTTCGTACCATGCGGAATAACTTTTTTCCAAGCATATTTTTGGTCATCAAACGTTGGATTTTCGGATTCAGCGAGTCGAAATACACCTAGAAACTCACCCATCAAAGTCCGATTTTGATTCTGAAAAAATATATTTTCGATCATCTCTTTTTCGTACCGTGCAAAATAACTTTTTTCCAAGCATGTGTTTGGTCATCAGAGGTTGGAGTTTCGGATTCAGCGGGTCGGAATACACCTAGAAACTCACCCATTAAAGTCCGATTTTGATTCTGAAAAAAAATATTTTCGATCATCTCTTTTTTGTACCATGCGGAATAACTTCTTTCCAGGTGTATTTTCGTGTAACAAAGGTTGGATTTTTGGATTCAGCGGGTCAAAATACACATATGAACCCACCCATCAAAGTTCGATTTTGATTCTGGAGACAGATATTTTCGATCATCTCTTTTTCGTACCATGCGAAATATCTTTTTTCCACGTATTTTGTTGGTCATCAAAGATCGGATTTTCAGATTCAGCGGGTCGGAATACACCTAGAAACTCACCCATCAAAGTCCGATTTTGATTCTGAAAAAAAATATTTTCGATCATCTCTTTCTCGTACCATGCGGAATGACTTTTTTCCAAGCATATTTTTGGTCATCAGAGGTTGGATTTTCGGATTCAGCGGGTCGAAATACACCTAGAAACTCACCCATTAAAGTCCGATATTGATTCTGAAAAAAAAAATTTTCGATCATCTCTTTTTCGTACCATGCGAAATTACTTCGTTCCAGGTGTATTTTCCTGTAACAGAGGTTAGATTTTCGGATTCAGCGGGTCAAAATACACGTATAAACCCACCCATCATAGTTCGATTTCGATTCTGGAGACAGATATTTTCGATCATCTCTTTTTCGTACCATGCGAAATAACTTTTTTCCAAGCATATTTTTGGTCATCAAAGGTTGGATTTTTGGATTCGGCGGTTCGAAATACACCTAGAAACTCACCCATCACAGTCCGATTCCGAGTCTGAAAAAAAATATTTTCGATCATCTCTTTTTCGTACCATGCAAAATAACTTCTTTCCAGGTGTATTTTCGTGTAACAACGTTTGGATTTTTGGATTCAGCGGGTCAAAATACACCTAGAAACCCACCCATCAAAGTTCGATTTCGATTCTGGAGACAGATATTTTCGATTATCTCTTTTTCGTACCATGCGGAATAACTTTTTTCCAAGCATATTTTTGGTCACCAAACGTTGGATTTTCGGATTCAGCGGGTCGAAATACACCTAGAAACTCACCCAATAAAGTCCGATTTTGATTCTGAAAAAAAATATATTTTCGATCATCTCTTTTTCGAACCATGCGGAATAACTTCTTTCCAGGTGTATTGTCGTGTAACAGAGGTTGGATTTTTGGATTCAGCGGGTCAAAATACACCTATAAACCCACCCATCAAAGTTCGATTTCGATTCTGGAGACAGATATTTCCGATCATCTCTTTTTCGTACCGTGCGAAATAACTTTTTTCCAAGCATATTTTTGGTCATCAGAGGTTGGATTTTCGGATTCAGCGGGTCGGAATACACCAAGAAACTCACCCATTAAAGTCCGATTTTGATTCTGAAAAAAAATATATTCTCGATCATCTCTTTTTCGAACCATGCGAAATAACTTCTTTCCAGGTGTATTGTCGTGCAACAGAGGTTGGATTTTTGGATTAAGCGGGTCAAAATACACGTATAAACCCACCCATCATAGTTCGATTTCGATTCTGGAGACAGATATTTTCGATCATCTCTTTTTCGTACCATGCGAAATAACTTTTTTCCAAGCATATTTTTGGTCATCAAAGGTTGGATTTTTGGATTCGGCGGTTCGAAATACACCTAGAAACTCACCCATCACAGTCCGATTCCGAGTCTGAAAAAAAATATTTTCGATCATCTCTTTTTCGTACCATGCAAAATAACTTCTTTCCAGGTGTATTTTCGTGTAACAACGTTTGGATTTTTGGATTCAGCGGGTCAAAATACACCTAGAAACCCACCCATCAAAGTTCGATTTCGATTCTGGAGACAGATATTTTCGATTATCTCTTTTTCGTACCATGCGGAATAACTTTTTTCCAAGCATATTTTTGGTCACCAAACGTTGGATTTTCGGATTCAGCGGGTCGAAATACACCTAGAAACTCACCCATTAAAGTCCGATTTTGATTCTGAACAAAAATATATTTTCGATCATCTCTTTTTCGAACCATGCGGAATAACTTCTTTCCAGGTGTATTGTCGTGTAACAGAGGTTGGATTTTTGGATTCAGCGGGTCAAAATACACCTATAAACCCACCCATCAAAGTTCGATTTCGATTCTGGAGACAGATATTTCCGATCATCTCTTTTTCGTACCGTGCGAAATAACTTTTTTCCAAGCATATTTTTGGTCATCAGAGGTTGGATTTTCGGATTCAGCGGGTCGGAATACACCAAGAAACTCACCCATTAAAGTCCGATTTTGATTCTGAAAAAAAATATATTCTCGATCATCTCTTTTTCGAACCATGCGAAATAACTTCTTTCCAGGTGTATTGTCGTGCAACAGAGGTTGGATTTTTGGATTTAGCGGGTCAAAATACACCTATAAACCCACCCATCAAAGTTCGATTTCGATTCTGGAGACAGATATTTTCGATCATCTCTTTTTCGAACCATGCGAAATAACTTTTTTCCAAGCATATTTTTGGTCATCAAAGGTTGGATTTTCGGATTCGGCGGTTCGAAATACACCTAGAAACTCACCCATCACAGTCCGATTCCGAGTCTGAAAAAAAATATTTTCGATCATCTCTTTTTCGTACCATGCGGAATAACTTCTTTCCAGGTGTATTTTCGTGTAACAAAGGTTGGATTTTTGGATTCAGCGGGTCAAAATACACCTATAAACCCACCCATCAAAGTTCGATTTCGATTCTGGAGACAGATATTTTCGATTATCTCTTTTTCGTACCATGCGAAATAACTTTTTTCCAAGCATATTTTTGGTCATCAAACGTTGGATTTTCGGATTCAGCGAGTCGAAATACACCTAGAATCTCGACCATCATAGTCCGATTTTGATTCTGAAAAAATATATTTTCGATCATCTCTTTTTCGTACCGTGCGAAATAACTTTTTTCCAAGCATATTTTTGGTCATCAGAGGTTGGATTTTCGGATTCAGCGGGTCGGAATACACCTAGAAACTCACCCATTAAAGTCCGACTTTGATTCTGAAAAAAAATATTTTCGATCATCTCTTTTTCGTACCATGCGAAATAACTTCTTTCCAGAGGTATTGTCGTGTAACAAAGGTTGGATTTTTGGATTCAGCGGGTCAAAATACACCTATAAACCCACCCATCAAAGTTCGATTTCGATTCTGGAGACAGATATTTTCGATCATCTCTTTTTCGTACCATGCTAAATAACTTTTTTCCAAGCATATTTTTGGTCATCAAAGGTTGGATTTTCAGATTCAGCGGATCGAAATACACCCAGAAACTAAGCCATCAAAGTCCGATTCCGATTCTCAAAAAAAATATTTTCGATCATCTCTTTTTCGTACCATGCGGAATAACTTCTTTCCAGGTGTATTTTCGTGTAACAAAGGTTGGATTTTTTGATTCAGCGGGTCAAAGTACACCTATGAACCCACCCATCAAAGTTCGATTTTGATTCTGGAGACAGATATTTTCGATCATCTCTTTTTCGAACCATGCGAAATAACTTTTTTCCAAGCATATTTTTGGTCATCAAAGGTTGGATTTTCGGATTCGGCGGTTCGAAATACACCTAGAAACTCACCCATCAAAGTCCGATTTTGATTCTGAAAAAAAATATTTTCGATCATCTCTTTTTTGTACCATGCGGAATAACTTCTTTCCAGGTGTATTTTCGTGTAACAAAGGTTGGATTTTTGGATTCAGCGGGTCAAAATACACATATGAACCCACCCATCAAAGTTCGATTTTGATTCTGGAGACAGATATTTTCGATCATCTCTTTTTCGTACCATGCGAAATATCTTTTTTCCACGTATTTTGTTGGTCATCAAAGATCGGATTTTCAGATTCAGCGGGTCGGAATACACCTAGAAACTCACCCATCAAAGTCCGATTTTGATTCTGAAAAAAAATATTTTCGATCATCTCTTTCTCGTACCATGCGGAATGACTTTTTTCCAAGCATAATTTTGGTCATCAGAGGTTGGATTTTCGGATTCAGCGGGTCGAAATACACCTAGAAACTCACCCATTAAAGTCCGATATTGATTCTGGAAAAAAAAATTTTCGATCATCTCTTTTCCGTACCATGCGAAATTACTTCGTTCCAGGTGTATTTTCCTGTAACAGAGGTTAGATTTTCGGATTCAGCGGGTCAAAATACACGTATAAACCCACCCATCATAGTTCGATTTCGATTCTGGAGACAGATATTTTCGATCATCTCTTTTTCGTACCATGCGAAATAACTTTTTTCCAAGCATATTTTTGGTCATCAAAGGTTGGATTTTTGGATTCAGCGGGTCAAAATACACCTATAAACCCACCCATCAAAGTTCGATTTCGATTCTGGAGACAGATATTTTCGATTATCTCTTTTTCGTACCATGCGAAATAACTTTTTTCCAAGCATATTTTTGGTCATCAAACGTTGGATTTTCGGATTCAGCGAGTCGAAATACACCTAGAATCTCGACCATCATAGTCCGATTTTGATTCTGAAAAAATATATTTTCGATCATCTCTTTTTCGTACCGTGCGAAATAACTTTTTTCCAAGCATATTTTTGGTCATCAGAGGTTGGATTTTCGGATTCAGCGGGTCGGAATACACCTAGAAACTCACCCATTAAAGTCCGACTTTGATTCTGAAAAAAAATATTTTCGATCATCTCTTTTTCGTACCATGCGAAATAACTTCTTTCCAGAGGTATTGTCGTGTAACAAAGGTTGGATTTTTGGATTCAGCGGGTCAAAATACACCTATAAACCCACCCATCAAAGTTCGATTTCGATTCTGGAGACAGATATTTTCGATCATCTCTTTTTCGTACCATGCTAAATAACTTTTTTCCAAGCATATTTTTGGTCATCAAAGGTTGGATTTTCAGATTCAGCGGATCGAAATACACCCAGAAACTAAGCCATCAAAGTCCGATTCCGATTCTCAAAAAAAATATTTTCGATCATCTCTTTTTCGTACCATGCGGAATAACTTCTTTCCAGGTGTATTTTCGTGTAACAAAGGTTGGATTTTTTGATTCAGCGGGTCAAAGTACACCTATGAACCCACCCATCAAAGTTCGATTTTGATTCTGGAGACAGATATTTTCGATCATCTCTTTTTCGAACCATGCGAAATAACTTTTTTCCAAGCATATTTTTGGTCATCAAAGGTTGGATTTTCGGATTCGGCGGTTCGAAATACACCTAGAAACTCACCCATCAAAGTCCGATTTTGATTCTGAAAAAAAATATTTTCGATCATCTCTTTTTTGTACCATGCGGAATAACTTCTTTCCAGGTGTATTTTCGTGTAACAAAGGTTGGATTTTTGGATTCAGCGGGTCAAAATACACATATGAACCCACCCATCAAAGTTCGATTTTGATTCTGGAGACAGATATTTTCGATCATCTCTTTTTCGTACCATGCGAAATATCTTTTTTCCACGTATTTTGTTGGTCATCAAAGATCGGATTTTCAGATTCAGCGGGTCGGAATACACCTAGAAACTCACCCATCAAAGTCCGATTTTGATTCTGAAAAAAAATATTTTCGATCATCTCTTTCTCGTACCATGCGGAATGACTTTTTTCCAAGCATAATTTTGGTCATCAGAGGTTGGATTTTCGGATTCAGCGGGTCGAAATACACCTAGAAACTCACCCATTAAAGTCCGATATTGATTCTGGAAAAAAAAATTTTCGATCATCTCTTTTCCGTACCATGCGAAATTACTTCGTTCCAGGTGTATTTTCCTGTAACAGAGGTTAGATTTTCGGATTCAGCGGGTCAAAATACACGTATAAACCCACCCATCATAGTTCGATTTCGATTCTGGAGACAGATATTTTCGATCATCTCTTTTTCGTACCATGCGAAATAACTTTTTTCCAAGCATATTTTTGGTCATCAAAGGTTGGATTTTTGGATTCGGCGGTTCGAAATACACCTAGAAACTCACCCATCACAGTCCGATTCCGAGTCTGAAAAAAAATATTTTCGATCATCTCTTTTTCGTACCATGCAAAATAACTTCTTTCCAGGTGTATTTTCGTGTAACAACGTTTGGATTTTTGGATTCAGCGGGTCAAAATACACCTATAAACCCACCCATCAAAGTTCGATTTCGATTCTGGAGACAGATATTTCCGATCATCTCTTTTTCGTACCGTGCGAAATAACTTTTTTCCAAGCATATTTTTGGTCATCAGAGGTTGGATTTTCGGATTCAGCGGGTCGGAATACACCAAGAAACTCACCCATTAAAGTCCGATTTTGATTCTGAAAAAAAATATATTCTCGATCATCTCTTTTTCGAACCATGCGAAATAACTTCTTTCCAGGTGTATTGTCGTGCAACAGAGGTTGGATTTTTGGATTTAGCGGGTCAAAATACACCTATAAACCCACCCATCAAAGTTCGATTTCGATTCTGGAGACAGATATTTTCGATCATCTCTTTTTCGAACCATGCGAAATAACTTTTTTCCAAGCATATTTTTGGTCATCAAAGGTTGGATTTTCGGATTCGGCGGTTCGAAATACACCTAGAAACTCACCCATCACAGTCCGATTCCGAGTCTGAAAAAAAATATTTTCGATCATCTCTTTTTCGTACCATGCGGAATAACTTCTTTCCAGGTGTATTTTCGTGTAACAAAGGTTGGATTTTTGGATTCAGCGGGTCAAAATACACCTATAAACCCACCCATCAAAGTTCGATTTCGATTCTGGAGACAGATATTTTCGATTATCTCTTTTTCGTACCATGCGAAATAACTTTTTTCCAAGCATATTTTTGGTCATCAAACGTTGGATTTTCGGATTCAGCGAGTCGAAATACACCTAGAATCTCGACCATCATAGTCCGATTTTGATTCTGAAAAAATATATTTTCGATCATCTCTTTTTCGTACCGTGCGAAATAACTTTTTTCCAAGCATATTTTTGGTCATCAGAGGTTGGATCTTCGGATTCAGCGGGTCGGAATACACCTAGAAACTCACCCATTAAAGTCCGACTTTGATTCTGAAAAAAAATATTTTCGATCATCTCTTTTTCGTACCATGCGAAATAACTTCTTTCCAGAGGTATTGTCGTGTAACAAAGGTTGGATTTTTGGATTCAGCGGGTCAAAATACACCTATAAACCCACCCATCAAAGTTCGATTTCGATTCTGGAGACAGATATTTTCGATCATCTCTTTTTCGTACCATGCTAAATAACTTTTTTCCAAGCATATTTTTGGTCATCAAAGGTTGGATTTTCAGATTCAGCGGATCGAAATACACCCAGAAACTAAGCCATCAAAGTCCGATTCCGATTCTCAAAAAAAATATTTTCGATCATCTCTTTTTCGTACCATGCGGAATAACTTCTTTCCAGGTGTATTTTCGTGTAACAAAGGTTGGATTTTTTGATTCAGCGGGTCAAAGTACACCTATGAACCCACCCATCAAAGTTCGATTTTGATTCTGGAGACAGATATTTTCGATCATCTCTTTTTCGAACCATGCGAAATAACTTTTTTCCAAGCATATTTTTGGTCATCAAAGGTTGGATTTTCGGATTCGGCGGTTCGAAATACACCTAGAAACTCACCCATCAAAGTCCGATTTTGAT
Organism: Phymatocera aterrima; assembly: GCA_963170745.1. Classification (NCBI taxonomy): domain Eukaryota; kingdom Metazoa; phylum Arthropoda; class Insecta; order Hymenoptera; family Tenthredinidae; genus Phymatocera; species Phymatocera aterrima. Next base: position 1,696,131 of record CAUJGY010000150.1, on the reverse strand, counting down.
TCTGAAAAAAAATATTTTCGATCATCTCTTTTTTGTACCATGCGGAATAACTTCTTTCCAGGTGTATTTTCGTGTAACAAAGGTTGGATTTTTTGATTCAGCGGGTCAAAGTACACCTATGAACCCACCCATCAAAGTTCGATTTTGATTCTGGAGACAGATATTTTCGATCATCTCTTTTTCGTACCATGCGAAATATCTTTTTTCCACGTATTTTGTTGGTCATCAAAGATCGGATTTTCAGATTCAGCGGGTCGGAATACACCTAGAAACTCACCCATCAAAGTCCGATTTTGATTCTGAAAAAAAATATTTTCGATCATCTCTTTCTCGTACCATGCGGAATGACTTTTTTCCAAGCATATTTTTGGTCATCAGAGGTTGGATTTTCGGATTCAGCGGGTCGAAATACACCTAGAAACTCACCCATTAAAGTCCGATATTGATTCTGAAAGAAAAAATTTTCGATCATCTCTTTTTCGTACCATGCGAAATTACTTCGTTCCAGGTGTATTTTCCTGTAACAGAGGTTAGATTTTCGGATTCAGCGGGTCAAAATACACGTATAAACCCACCCATCATAGTTCGATTTCGATTCTGGAGACAGATATTTTCGATCATCTCTTTTTCGTACCATGCGAAATAACTTTTTTCCAAGCATATTTTTGGTCATCAAAGGTTGGATTTTTGGATTCGGCGGTTCGAAATACACCTAGAAACTCACCCATCACAGTCCGATTCCGAGTCTGAAAAAAAATATTTTCGATCATCTCTTTTTCGTACCATGCAAAATAACTTCTTTCCAGGTGTATTTTCGTGTAACAACGTTCGGATTTTTGGATTCAGCGGGTCAAAATACACCTATAAACCCACCCATCAAAGTTCGATTTCGATTCTGGAGACAGATATTTTCGATTATCTCTTTTTCGTACCATGCGGAATAACTTTTTTCCAAGCATATTTTTGGTCATCAGAGGTTGGATTCTCGGATTCAGCGGGTCGGAATACACCAAGAAACTCACCCATTAAAGTCCGATTTTGATTCTGAAAAAAAATATATTTTCGATCATCTCTTTTTCGAACCATGCGAAATAACTTCTTTCCAGGTGTATTGTCGTGCAACAGAGGTTGGATTTTTGGATTTAGCGGGTCAAAATACACCTATAAACCCACCCATCAAAGTTCGATTTCGATTCTGGAGACAGATATTTTCGATCATCTCTTTTTCGAACCATGCGAAATAACTTTTTTCCAAGCATATTTTTCGTCATCAAAGGTTGGATTTCGGATTCGGCGGTTCGAAATACACCTAGAAACTCACCCATCACAGTCCGATTCCGAGTCTGAAAAAAAATATTTTCGATCATCTCTTTTTCGTACCATGCGGAATAACTTCTTTCCAGGTGTATTTTCGTGTAACAAAGGTTGGATTTTTGGATTCAGCGGGTCAAAATACACCTATAAACCCACCCATCAAAGTTCGATTTCGATTCTGGAGACAGATATTTTCGATTATCTCTTTTTCGTACCATGCGAAATAACTTTTTTCCAAGCATATTTTTGGTCATCAAACGTTGGATTTTCGGATTCAGCGAGTCGAAATACACCTAGAATCTCGACCATCATAGTCCGATTTTGATTCTGAAAAAATATATTTTCGATCATCTCTTTTTCGTACCGTGCGAAATAACTTTTTTCCAAGCATATTTTTGGTCATCAGAGGTTGGATTTTCGGATTCAGCGGGTCGGAATACACCTAGAAACTCACCCATTAAAGTCCGACTTTGATTCTGAAAAAAAATATTTTCGATCATCTCTTTTTCGTACCATGCGAAATAACTTCTTTCCAGAGGTATTGTCGTGTAACAAAGGTTGGATTTTTGGATTCAGCGGGTCAAAATACACCTATAAACCCACCCATCAAAGTTCGATTTTGATTCTGGAGACAGATATTTTCGATCATCTCTTTTTCGTACCATGCGAAATATCTTTTTTCCACGTATTTTGTTGGTCATCAAAGATCGGATTTTCAGATTCAGCGGGTCGGAATACACCTAGAAACTCACCCATCAAAGTCCGATTTTGATTCTGAAAAAAAATATTTTCGATCATCTCTTTCTCGTACCATGCGGAATGACTTTTTTCCAAGCATATTTTTGGTCATCAGAGGTTGGATTTTCGGATTCAGCGGGTCGAAATACACCTAGAAACTCACCCATTAAAGTCCGATATTGATTCTGAAAGAAAAAATTTTCGATCATCTCTTTTTCGTACCATGCGAAATTACTTCGTTCCAGGTGTATTTTCCTGTAACAGAGGTTAGATTTTCGGATTCAGCGGGTCAAAATACACGTATAAACCCACCCATCATAGTTCGATTTCGATTCTGGAGACAGATATTTTCGATCATCTCTTTTTCGTACCATGCGAAATAACTTTTTTCCAAGCATATTTTTGGTCATCAAAGGTTGGATTTTTGGATTCGGCGGTTCGAAATACACCTAGAAACTCACCCATCACAGTCCGATTCCGAGTCTGAAAAAAAATATTTTCGATCATCTCTTTTTCGTACCATGCAAAATAACTTCTTTCCAGGTGTATTTTCGTGTAACAACGTTCGGATTTTTGGATTCAGCGGGTCAAAATACACCTATAAACCCACCCATCAAAGTTCGATTTCGATTCTGGAGACAGATATTTTCGATTATCTCTTTTTCGTACCATGCGGAATAACTTTTTTCCAAGCATATTTTTGGTCATCAGAGGTTGGATTCTCGGATTCAGCGGGTCGGAATACACCAAGAAACTCACCCATTAAAGTCCGATTTTGATTCTGAAAAAAAATATATTTTCGATCATCTCTTTTTCGAACCATGCGAAATAACTTCTTTCCAGGTGTATTGTCGTGCAACAGAGGTTGGATTTTTGGATTTAGCGGGTCAAAATACACCTATAAACCCACCCATCAAAGTTCGATTTCGATTCTGGAGACAGATATTTTCGATCATCTCTTTTTCGAACCATGCGAAATAACTTTTTTCCAAGCATATTTTTCGTCATCAAAGGTTGGATTTTCGGATTCGGCGGTTCGAAATACACCTAGAAACTCACCCATCACAGTCCGATTCCGAGTCTGAAAAAAAATATTTTCGATCATCTCTTTTTCGTACCATGCGGAATAACTTCTTTCCAGGTGTATTTTCGTGTAACAAAGGTTGGATTTTTGGATTCAGCGGGTCAAAATACACCTATAAACCCACCCATCAAAGTTCGATTTCGATTCTGGAGACAGATATTTTCGATTATCTCTTTTTCGTACCATGCGAAATAACTTTTTTCCAAGCATATTTTTGGTCATCAAACGTTGGATTTTCGGATTCAGCGAGTCGAAATACACCTAGAATCTCGACCATCATAGTCCGATTTTGATTCTGAAAAAATATATTTTCGATCATCTCTTTTTCGTACCGTGCGAAATAACTTTTTTCCAAGCATATTTTTGGTCATCAGTGGTTGGATTTTCGGATTCAGCGGGTCGGAATACACCTAGAAACTCACCCATTAAAGTCCGACTTTGATTCTGAAAAAAAATATTTTCGATCATCTCTTTTTCGTACCATGCGAAATAACTTCTTTCCAGAGGTATTGTCGTGTAACAAAGGTTGGATTTTTGGATTCAGCGGGTCAAAATACACCTATAAACCCACCCATCAAAGTTCGATTTCGATTCTGGAGACAGATATTTTCGATCATCTCTTTTTCGTACCATGCTAAATAACTTTTTTCCAAGCATATTTTTGGTCATCAAAGGTTGGATTTTCAGATTCAGCGGATCGAAATACACCCAGAAACTAAGCCATCAAAGTCCGATTCCGATTCTCAAAAAAAATATTTTCGATCATCTCTTTTTCGTACCATGCGGAATAACTTCTTTCCAGGTGTATTTTCGTGTAACAAAGGTTGGATTTTTTGATTCAGCGGGTCAAAGTACACCTATGAACCCACCCATCAAAGTTCGATTTTGATTCTGGAGACAGATATTTTCGATCATCTCTTTTTCGAACCATGCGAAATAACTTTTTTCCAAGCATATTTTTGGTCATCAAAGGTTGGATTTTCGGATTCGGCGGTTCGAAATACACCTAGAAACTCACCCATCAAAGTCCGATTTTGATTCTGAAAAAATATATATTCGATCATCTCTCTTTCGTACCGTGCGAAATAACTTTTTTCCAAGCATATTTTTGGTCATCAGAGGTTGGATTTTCGGATTCAGCGGGTCGAAATACACCTAGAAACTCACCCATCACCGTCCGATTCCGAGTCTGAAAAAAAATATTTTCGATCATCTCTTTTTCGTACCATGCGGAATAACTTCTTTCCAGGTGTATTTTCGCGTAACAAAGGTTGGATTTTTGGATTCAGCGGGTCAAAATACACCTATGAACCCACCCATCAAAGTTCGATTTCGATTCTGGAGACAGATATTTTCGATCATCTCTTTTTCGTACCATGCGGAATAACTTTTTTCCAAGCATATTTTCGGTCATCAAAGGTTGGATTTTCGGATTCAGCGAGTCGAAATACACTTAGAAACTCAGCCATCAAAGTCCGATTTTGATTCTGAAAAAATATATTTTCGATCATCTCTTCTTCGTACCGTGCGAAATAACTTTTTTCCAAGCATATTTTTGGTTATCAGAAGTTGGATTTTCGGATTCAGCGGGTCGAAATACACCTAGAAACTCACCCATTAAAGTCCGATTTTGATTCTGAAAAAAAATATATTTTCGATCATCTCTTTTTCGAACCATGCGAAATAACTTCTTTCCAGGTGTATTGTCGTGTAACAGAGGTTGGATTTTTGAATTCAGCGGGTCAAAATACACCTATAAACCCACCCATCAAAGTTCGATTTCGATTCTGGAGACAGATATTTCCGATCATCTCTTTTTCGTACCGTGCGAAATAACTTTTTTCCAAGCATATTTTTGGTCATCAGAGGTTGGATTCTCGGATTCAGCGGGTCGGAATACACCAAGAAACTCACCCATTAAAGTCCGATTTTGATTCTGAAAAAAAATATATTTTCGATCATCTCTTTTTCGAACCATGCGAAATAACTTCTTTCCAGGTGTATTGTCGTGCAACAGAGGTTGGATTTTTGGATTTAGCGGGTCAAAATACACCTATAAACCCACCCATCAAAGTTCGATTTCGATTCTGGAGACAGATATTTTCGATCATCTCTTTTTCGAACCATGCGAAATAACTTTTTTCCAAGCATATTTTTCGTCATCAAAGGTTGGATTTTCGGATTCGGCGGTTCGAAATACACCTAGAAACTCACCCATCACAGTCCGATTCCGAGTCTGAAAAAAAATATTTTCGATCATCTCTTTTTCGTACCATGCGGAATAACTTCTTTCCAGGTGTATTTTCGTGTAACAAAGGTTGGATTTTTGGATTCAGCGGGTCAAAATACACCTATAAACCCACCCATCAAAGTTCGATTTCGATTCTGGAGACAGATATTTTCGATTATCTCTTTTTCGTACCATGCGAAATAACTTTTTTCCAAGCATATTTTTGGTCATCAAACGTTGGATTTTCGGATTCAGCGAGTCGAAATACACCTAGAATCTCGACCATCATAGTCCGATTTTGATTCTGAAAAAATATATTTTCGATCATCTCTTTTTCGTACCGTGCGAAATAACTTTTTTCCAAGCATATTTTTGGTCATCAGAGGTTGGATTTTCGGATTCAGCGGGTCGGAATACACCTAGAAACTCACCCATTAAAGTCCGACTTTGATTCTGAAAAAAAATATTTTCGATCATCTCTTTTTCGTACCATGCGAAATAACTTCTTTCCAGAGGTATTGTCGTGTAACAAAGGTTGGATTTTTGGATTCAGCGGGTCAAAATACACCTATAAACCCACCCATCAAAGTTCGATTTCGATTCTGGAGACAGATATTTTCGATCATCTCTTTTTCGTACCATGCTAAATAACTTTTTTCCAAGCATATTTTTGGTCATCAAAGGTTGGATTTTCAGATTCAGCGGATCGAAATACACCCAGAAACTAAGCCATCAAAGTCCGATTCCGATTCTCAAAAAAAATATTTTCGATCATCTCTTTTTCGTACCATGCGGAATAACTTCTTTCCAGGTGTATTTTCGTGTAACAAAGGTTGGATTTTTTGATTCAGCGGGTCAAAGTACACCTATGAACCCACCCATCAAAGTTCGATTTTGATTCTGGAGACAGATATTTTCGATCATCTCTTTTTCGAACCATGCGAAATAACTTTTTCCAAGCATATTTTTGGTCATCAAAGGTTGGATTTTCGGATTCGGCGGTTCGAAATACACCTAGAAACTCACCCATCACAGTCCGATTCCGAGTCTGAAAAAAAATATTTTCGATCATCTCTTTTTCGTACCATGCGGAATAACTTCTTTCCAGGTGTATTTTCGTGTAACAAAGGTTGGATTTTTGGATTCAGCGGGTCAAAATACACCTATAAACCCACCCATCAAAGTTCGATTTCGATTCTGAAGACAGATATTTTCGATTATCTCTTTTTCGTACCATGCGAAATAACTTTTTTCCAAGCATATTTTTGGTCATCAAACGTTGGATTTTCGGATTCAGCGAGTCGAAATACACCTAGAATCTCGACCATCATAGTCCGATTTTGATTCTGAAAAAATATATTTTCGATCATCTCTTTTTCGTACCGTGCGAAATAACTTTTTTCCAAGCATATTTTTGGTCATCAGAGGTTGGATTTTCGGATTCAGCGGGTCGGAATACACCTAGAAACTCACCCATTAAAGTCCGACTTTGATTCTGAAAAAAAATATTTTCGATCATCTCTTTTTCGTACCATGCGAAATAACTTCTTTCCAGAGGTATTGTCGTGTAACAAAGGTTGGATTTTTGGATTCAGCGGGTCAAAATACACCTATAAACCCACCCATCAAAGTTCGATTTCGATTCTGGAGACAGATATTTTCGATCATCTCTTTTTCGTACCATGCTAAATAACTTTTTTCCAAGCATATTTTTGGTCCTCAAAGGTTGGATTTTCAGATTCAGCGGATCGAAATACACCCAGAAACTAAGCCATCAAAGTCCGATTCCGATTCTCAAAAAAAATATTTTCGATCATCTCTTTTTCGTACCATGCGGAATAACTTCTTTCCAGGTGTATTTTCGTGTAACAAAGGTTGGATTTTTTGATTCAGCGGGTCAAAGTACACCTATGAACCCACCCATCAAAGTTCGATTTTGATTCTGGAGACAGATATTTTCGATCATCTCTTTTTCGAACCATGCGAAATAACTTTTTTCCAAGCATATTTTTGGTCATCAAAGGTTGGATTTTCGGATTCGGCGGTTCGAAATACACCTAGAAACTCACCCATCACAGTCCGATTCCGAGTCTGAAAAAAAATATTTTCGATCATCTCTTTTTCGTACCATGCGGAATAACTTCTTTCCAGGTGTATTTTCGTGTAACAAAGGTTGGATTTTTGGATTCAGCGGGTCAAAATACACCTATAAACCCACCCATCAAAGTTCGATTTCGATTCTGGAGACAGATATTTTCGATTATCTCTTTTTCGTACCATGCGGAATAACTTTTTTCCAAGCATATTTTTGGTCATCAAACGTTGGATTTTCGGATTCAGCGAGTCGAAATACACCTAGAAACTCACACATCAAAGTCCGATTTTGATTCTGAAAAAATATATTTTCGATCATCTCTTTTTCGTACCGTGCAAAATAACTTTTTTCCAAGCATGTGTTTGGTCATCAGAGGTTGGAGTTTCGGATTCAGCGGGTCGAAATACACCTAGAAACTCACCCATTAAAGTCCGATTTTGATTCTGAAAAAAAATATTTTCGATCATCTCTTTTTTGTACCATGCGGAATAACTTCTTTCCAGGTGTATTTTCGTGTAACAAAGGTTGGATTTTTGGATTCAGCGGGTCAAAATACACATATGAACCCACCCATCAAAGTTCGATTTTGATTCTGGAGACAGATATTTTCGATCATCTCTTTTTCGTACCATGCGAAATATCTTTTTCCCACGTATTTTGTTGGTCATCAAAGATCGGATTTTCAGATTCAGCGGGTCGGAATACACCTAGAAACTCACCCATCAAAGTCCGATTTTGATTCTGAAAAAAAATATTTTCGATCATCTCTTTCTCGTACCATGCGGAATGACTTTTTTCCAAGCATATTTTTGGTCATCAGAGGTTGGATTTTCGGATTCAGCGGGTCGAAATACACCTAGAAATTCACCCATTAAAGTCCGATATTGATTCTGAAAAAAAAAATTTTCGATCATCTCTTTTTCGTACCATGCGAAATTACTTCGTTCCAGGTGTATTTTCCTGTAACAGAGGTTAGATTTTCGGATTCAGCGGGTCAAAATACACGTATAAACCCACCCATCATAGTTCGATTTCGATTCTGGAGACAGATATTTTCGATCATCTCTTTTTCGTACCATGCGAAATAACTTTTTTCCAAGCATATTTTTGGTCATCAAAGGTTGGATTTTTGGATTCGGCGGTTCGAAATACACCTAGAAACTCACCCATCACAGTCCGATTCCGAGTCTGAAAAAAAATATTTTCGATCATCTCTTTTTCGTACCATGCAAAATAACTTCTTTCCAGGTGTATTTTCGTGTAACAACGTTTGGATTTTTGGATTCAGCGGGTCAAAATACACCTATAAACCCACCCATCAAAGTTCGATTTCGATTCTGGAGACAGATATTTTCGATTATCTCTTTTTCGTACCATGCGGAATAACTTTTTTCCAAGCATATTTTTGGTCACCAAACGTTGGATTTTCGGATTCAGCGAGTCGAAATACACCTAGAAACTCACCCATCAAAGTCCGATTTTGATTCTGAAAAATTATATATTCGATCATCTCTCTTTCGTACCGTGCGAAATAACTTTTTTCCAAGCATATTTTTGGTCATCAGAGGTTGGATTTTCGGATTCAGCGGGTCGAAATACACCTAGAAACTCACCCATCACCGTCCGATTCCGAGTCTGAAAAAAAATATTTTCGATCATCTCTTTTTCGTACCATGCGGAATAACTTCTTTCCAGGTGTATTTTCGCGTAACAAAGGTTGGATTTTTGGATTCAGCGGGTCAAAATACACCTATGAACCCACCCATCAAAGTTCGATTTCGATTCTGGAGACAGATATTTTCGATCATCTCTTTTTCGTACCATGCGGAATAACTTTTTTCCAAGCATATTTTCGGTCATCAAAGGTTGGATTTTCGGATTCAGCCAGTCGAAATACACTTAGAAACTCAGCCATCAAAGTCCGATTTTGATTCTGAAAAAATATATTTTCGATCATCTCTTCTTCGTACCGTGCGAAATAACTTTTTTCCAAGCATATTTTTGGTTATCAGAAGTTGGATTTTCGGATTCAGCGGGTCGAAATACACCTAGAAACTCACCCATTAAAGTCCGATTTTGATTCTGAAAAAAAATATATTTTCGATCATCTCTTTTTCGAACCATGCGAAATAACTTCTTTCCAGGTGTATTGTCGTGTAACAGAGGTTGGATTTTTGGATTCAGCGGGTCAAAATACACCTATAAACCCACCCATCAAAGTTCGATTTCGATTCTGGAGACAGATATTTTCGATCATCTCTTTTTCGTACCATGCTAAATAACTTTTTTCCAAGCATATTTTTGGTCATCAAAGGTTGGATTTTCAGATTCAGCGGATCGAAATACACCCAGAAACTAAGCCATCAAAGTCCGATTCCGATTCTCAAAAAAAATATTTTCGATCATCTCTTTTTCGTACCATGCGGAATAACTTCTTTCCAGGTGTATTTTCGTGTAACAAAGGTTGGATTTTTTGATTCAGCGGGTCAAAGTACACCTATGAACCCACCCATCAAAGTTCGATTTTGATTCTGGAGACAGATATTTTCGATCATCTCTTTTTCGAACCATGCGAAATAACTTTTTTCCAAGCATATTTTTGGTCATCAAAGGTTGGATTTTCGGATTCGGCGGTTCGAAATACACCTAGAAACTCACCCATCACAGTCCGATTCCGAGTCTGAAAAAAAATATTTTCGATCATCTCTTTTTCGTACCATGCGGAATAACTTCTTTCCAGGTGTATTTTCGTGTAACAAAGGTTGGATTTTTGGATTCAGCGGGTCAAAATACACCTATAAACCCACCCATCAAAGTTCGATTTCGATTCTGGAGACAGATATTTTCGATTATCTCTTTTTCGTACTATGCGGAATAACTTTTTTCCAAGCATATTTTTGGTCATCAAACGTTGGATTTTCGGATTCAGCGAGTCGAAATACACCTAGAAACTCACACATCAAAGTCCGATTTTGATTCTGAAAAAATATATTTTCGATCATCTTTTTTTCGTACCGTGCAAAATAACTTTTTTCCAAGCATGTGTTTGGTCATCAGAGGTTGGAGTTTCGGATTCAGCGGGTCGAAATACACCTAGAAACTCACCCATTAAAGTCCGATTTTGATTCTGAAAAAAAATATTTTCGATCATCTCTTTTTTGTACCATGCGGAATAACTTCTTTCCAGGTGTATTTTCGTGTAACAAAGGTTGGATTTTTGGATTCAGCGGGTCAAAATACACATATGAACCCACCCATCAAAGTTCGATTTTGATTCTGGAGACAGATATTTTCGATCATCTCTTTTTCGAACCATGCGAAATAACTTTTTTCCAAGCATATTTTTGGTCATCAAAGGTTGGATTTTCGGATTCGGCGGTTCGAAATACACCTAGAAACTCACCCATCAAAGTCCGATTTTGATTCTGAAAAAATATATATTCGATCATCTCTCTTTCGTACCGTGCGAAATAACTTTTTTCCAAGCATATTTTTGGTCATCAGAGGTTGGATTTTCGGATTCAGCGGGTCGAAATACACCTAGAAACTCACCCATCACCGTCCGATTCCGAGTCTGAAAAAAATATTTTCGATCATCTCTTTTTCGTACCATGCGGAATAACTTCTTTCCAGGTGTATTTTCGCGTAACAAAGGTTGGATTTTTGGATTCAGCGGGTCAAAATACACCTATGAACCCACCCATCAAAGTTCGATTTCGATTCTGGAGACAGATATTTTCGATCATCTCTTTTTCGTACCATGCGGAATAACTTTTTTCCAAGCATATTTTCGGTCATCAAAGGTTGGATTTTCGGATTCAGCGAGTCGAAATACACTTAGAAACTCAGCCATCAAAGTCCGATTTTGATTCTGAAAAAATATATTTTCGATCATCTCTTCTTCGTACCGTGCGAAATAACTTTTTTCCAAGCATATTTTTGGTTATCAGAAGTTGGATTTTCGGATTCAGCGGGTCGAAATACACCTAGAAACTCACCCATTAAAGTCCGATTTTGATTCTGAAAAAAAATATATTTTCGATCATCTCTTTTTCGAACCATGCGAAATAACTTCTTTCCAGGTGTATTGTCGTGTAACAGAGGTTGGATTTTTGAATTCAGCGGGTCAAAATACACCTATAAACCCACCCATCAAAGTTCGATTTCGATTCTGGAGACAGATATTTCCGATCATCTCTTTTTCGTACCGTGCGAAATAACTTTTTTCCAAGCATATTTTTGGTCATCAGAGGTTGGATTCTCGGATTCAGCGGGTCGGAATACACCAAGAAACTCACCCATTAAAGTCCGATTTTGATTCTGAAAAAAAATATATTTTCGATCATCTCTTTTTCGAACCATGCGAAATAACTTCTTTCCAGGTGTATTGTCGTGCAACAGAGGTTGGATTTTTGGATTTAGCGGGTCAAAATACACCTATAAACCCACCCATCAAAGTTCGATTTCGATTCTGGAGACAGATATTTTCGATCATCTCTTTTTCGAACCATGCGAAATAACTTTTTTCCAAGCATATTTTTCGTCATCAAAGGTTGGATTTTCGGATTCGGCGGTTCGAAATACACCTAGAAACTCACCCATCACAGTCCGATTCCGAGTCTGAAAAAAAATATTTTCGATCATCTCTTTTTCGTACCATGCGGAATAACTTCTTTCCAGGTGTATTTTCGTGTAACAAAGGTTGGATTTTTGGATTCAGCGGGTCAAAATACACCTATAAACCCACCCATCAAAGTTCGATTTCGATTCTGGAGACAGATATTTTCGATTATCTCTTTTTCGTACCATGCGAAATAACTTTTTTCCAAGCATATTTTTGGTCATCAAACGTTGGATTTTCGGATTCAGCGAGTCGAAATACACCTAGAATCTCGACCATCATAGTCCGATTTTGATTCTGAAAAAATATATTTTCGATCATCTCTTTTTCGTACCGTGCGAAATAACTTTTTTCCAAGCATATTTTTGGTCATCAGAGGTTGGATTTTCGGATTCAGCGGGTCGGAATACACCTAGAAACTCACCCATTAAAGTCCGACTTTGATTCTGAAAAAAAATATTTTCGATCATCTCTTTTTCGTACCATGCGAAATAACTTCTTTCCAGAGGTATTGTCGTGTAACAAAGGTTGGATTTTTGGATTCAGCGGGTCAAAATACACCTATAAACCCACCCATCAAAGTTCGATTTTGATTCTGGAGACAGATATTTTCGATCATCTCTTTTTCGTACCATGCTAAATAACTTTTTTCCAAGCATATTTTTGGTCATCAAAGGTTGGATTTTCAGATTCAGCGGATCGAAATACACCCAGAAACTAAGCCATCAAAGTCCGATTCCGATTCTCAAAAAAAATATTTTCGATCATCTCTTTTTCGTACCATGCGGAATAACTTCTTTCCAGGTGTATTTTCGTGTAACAAAGGTTGGATTTTTTGATTCAGCGGGTCAAAGTACACCTATGAACCCACCCATCAAAGTTCGATTTTGATTCTGGAGACAGATATTTTCGATCATCTCTTTTTCGAACCATGCGAAATAACTTTTTCCAAGCATATTTTTGGTCATCAAAGGTTGGATTTTCGGATTCGGCGGTTCGAAATACACCTAGAAACTCACCCATCACAGTCCGATTCCGAGTCTGAAAAAAAATATTTTCGATCATCTCTTTTTCGTACCATGCGGAATAACTTCTTTCCAGGTGTATTTTCGTGTAACAAAGGTTGGATTTTTGGATTCAGCGGGTCAAAATACACCTATAAACCCACCCATCAAAGTTCGATTTCGATTCTGAAGACAGATATTTTCGATTATCTCTTTTTCGTACCATGCGAAATAACTTTTTTCCAAGCATATTTTTGGTCATCAAACGTTGGATTTTCGGATTCAGCGAGTCGAAATACACCTAGAATCTCGACCATCATAGTCCGATTTTGATTCTGAAAAAATATATTTTCGATCATCTCTTTTTCGTACCGTGCGAAATAACTTTTTTCCAAGCATATTTTTGGTCATCAGAGGTTGGATTTTCGGATTCAGCGGGTCGGAATACACCTAGAAACTCACCCATTAAAGTCCGACTTTGATTCTGAAAAAAAATATTTTCGATCATCTCTTTTTCGTACCATGCGAAATAACTTCTTTCCAGAGGTATTGTCGTGTAACAAAGGTTGGATTTTTGGATTCAGCGGGTCAAAATACACCTATAAACCCACCCATCAAAGTTCGATTTCGATTCTGGAGACAGATATTTTCGATCATCTCTTTTTCGTACCATGCTAAATAACTTTTTTCCAAGCATATTTTTGGTCCTCAAAGGTTGGATTTTCAGATTCAGCGGATCGAAATACACCCAGAAACTAAGCCATCAAAGTCCGATTCCGATTCTCAAAAAAAATATTTTCGATCATCTCTTTTTCGTACCATGCGGAATAACTTCTTTCCAGGTGTATTTTCGTGTAACAAAGGTTGGATTTTTTGATTCAGCGGGTCAAAGTACACCTATGAACCCACCCATCAAAGTTCGATTTTGATTCTGGAGACAGATATTTTCGATCATCTCTTTTTCGAACCATGCGAAATAACTTTTTTCCAAGCATATTTTTGGTCATCAAAGGTTGGATTTTCGGATTCGGCGGTTCGAAATACACCTAGAAACTCACCCATCACAGTCCGATTCCGAGTCTGAAAAAAAATATTTTCGATCATCTCTTTTTCGTACCATGCGGAATAACTTCTTTCCAGGTGTATTTTCGTGTAACAAAGGTTGGATTTTTGGATTCAGCGGGTCAAAATACACCTATAAACCCACCCATCAAAGTTCGATTTCGATTCTGGAGACAGATATTTTCGATTATCTCTTTTTCGTACCATGCGGAATAACTTTTTTCCAAGCATATTTTTGGTCATCAAACGTTGGATTTTCGGATTCAGCGAGTCGAAATACACCTAGAAACTCACACATCAAAGTCCGATTTTGATTCTGAAAAAATATATTTTCGATCATCTCTTTTTCGTACCGTGCAAAATAACTTTTTTCCAAGCATGTGTTTGGTCATCAGAGGTTGGAGTTTCGGATTCAGCGGGTCGAAATACACCTAGAAACTCACCCATTAAAGTCCGATTTTGATTCTGAAAAAAAATATTTTCGATCATCTCTTTTTTGTACCATGCGGAATAACTTCTTTCCAGGTGTATTTTCGTGTAACAAAGGTTGGATTTTTGGATTCAGCGGGTCAAAATACACATATGAACCCACCCATCAAAGTTCGATTTTGATTCTGGAGACAGATATTTTCGATCATCTCTTTTTCGTACCATGCGAAATATCTTTTTCCCACGTATTTTGTTGGTCATCAAAGATCGGATTTTCAGATTCAGCGGGTCGGAATACACCTAGAAACTCACCCATCAAAGTCCGATTTTGATTCTGAAAAAAAATATTTTCGATCATCTCTTTCTCGTACCATGCGGAATGACTTTTTTCCAAGCATATTTTTGGTCATCAGAGGTTGGATTTTCGGATTCAGCGGGTCGAAATACACCTAGAAATTCACCCATTAAAGTCCGATATTGATTCTGAAAAAAAAAATTTTCGATCATCTCTTTTTCGTACCATGCGAAATTACTTCGTTCCAGGTGTATTTTCCTGTAACAGAGGTTAGATTTTCGGATTCAGCGGGTCAAAATACACGTATAAACCCACCCATCATAGTTCGATTTCGATTCTGGAGACAGATATTTTCGATCATCTCTTTTTCGTACCATGCGAAATAACTTTTTTCCAAGCATATTTTTGGTCATCAAAGGTTGGATTTTTGGATTCGGCGGTTCGAAATACACCTAGAAACTCACCCATCACAGTCCGATTCCGAGTCTGAAAAAAAATATTTTCGATCATCTCTTTTTCGTACCATGCAAAATAACTTCTTTCCAGGTGTATTTTCGTGTAACAACGTTTGGATTTTTGGATTCAGCGGGTCAAAATACACCTATAAACCCACCCATCAAAGTTCGATTTCGATTCTGGAGACAGATATTTTCGATTATCTCTTTTTCGTACCATGCGGAATAACTTTTTTCCAAGCATATTTTTGGTCACCAAACGTTGGATTTTCGGATTCAGCGAGTCGAAATACACCTAGAAACTCACCCATCAAAGTCCGATTTTGATTCTGAAAAAATATATATTCGATCATCTCTCTTTCGTACCGTGCGAAATAACTTTTTTCCAAGCATATTTTTGGTCATCAGAGGTTGGATTTTCGGATTCAGCGGGTCGAAATACACCTAGAAACTCACCCATCACCGTCCGATTCCGAGTCTGAAAAAAAATATTTTCGATCATCTCTTTTTCGTACCATGCGGAATAACTTCTTTCCAGGTGTATTTTCGCGTAACAAAGGTTGGATTTTTGGATTCAGCGGGTCAAAATACACCTATGAACCCACCCATCAAAGTTCGATTTCGATTCTGGAGACAGATATTTTCGATCATCTCTTTTTCGTACCATGCGGAATAACTTTTTTCCAAGCATATTTTCGGTCATCAAAGGTTGGATTTTCGGATTCAGCCAGTCGAAATACACTTAGAAACTCAGCCATCAAAGTCCGATTTTGATTCTGAAAAAATATATTTTCGATCATCTCTTCTTCGTACCGTGCGAAATAACTTTTTTCCAAGCATATTTTTGGTTATCAGAAGTTGGATTTTCGGATTCAGCGGGTCGAAATACACCTAGAAACTCACCCATTAAAGTCCGATTTTGATTCTGAAAAAAAATATATTTTCGATCATCTCTTTTTCGAACCATGCGAAATAACTTCTTTCCAGGTGTATTGTCGTGTAACAGAGGTTGGATTTTTGGATTCAGCGGGTCAAAATACACCTATAAACCCACCCATCAAAGTTCGATTTCGATTCTGGAGACAGATATTTTCGATCATCTCTTTTTCGTACCATGCTAAATAACTTTTTTCCAAGCATATTTTTGGTCATCAAAGGTTGGATTTTCAGATTCAGCGGATCGAAATACACCCAGAAACTAAGCCATCAAAGTCCGATTCCGATTCTCAAAAAAAATATTTTCGATCATCTCTTTTTCGTACCATGCGGAATAACTTCTTTCCAGGTGTATTTTCGTGTAACAAAGGTTGGATTTTTTGATTCAGCGGGTCAAAGTACACCTATGAACCCACCCATCAAAGTTCGATTTTGATTCTGGAGACAGATATTTTCGATCATCTCTTTTTCGAACCATGCGAAATAACTTTTTTCCAAGCATATTTTTGGTCATCAAAGGTTGGATTTTCGGATTCGGCGGTTCGAAATACACCTAGAAACTCACCCATCACAGTCCGATTCCGAGTCTGAAAAAAAATATTTTCGATCATCTCTTTTTCGTACCATGCGGAATAACTTCTTTCCAGGTGTATTTTCGTGTAACAAAGGTTGGATTTTTGGATTCAGCGGGTCAAAATACACCTATAAACCCACCCATCAAAGTTCGATTTCGATTCTGGAGACAGATATTTTCGATTATCTCTTTTTCGTACCATGCGGAATAACTTTTTTCCAAGCATATTTTTGGTCATCAAACGTTGGATTTTCGGATTCAGCGAGTCGAAATACACCTAGAAACTCACACATCAAAGTCCGATTTTGATTCTGAAAAAATATATTTTCGATCATCTCTTTTTCGTACCGTGCAAAATAACTTTTTTCCAAGCATGTGTTTGGTCATCAGAGGTTGGAGTTTCGGATTCAGCGGGTCGAAATACACCTAGAAACTCACCCATTAAAGTCCGATTTTGATTCTGAAAAAAAATATTTTCGATCATCTCTTTTTTGTACCATGCGGAATAACTTCTTTCCAGGTGTATTTTCGTGTAACAAAGGTTGGATTTTTGGATTCAGCGGGTCAAAATACACATATGAACCCACCCATCAAAGTTCGATTTTGATTCTGGAGACAGATATTTTCGATCATCTCTTTTTCGTACCATGCGAAATATCTTTTTCCCACGTATTTTGTTGGTCATCAAAGATCGGATTTTCAGATTCAGCGGGTCGGAATACACCTAGAAACTCACCCATCAAAGTCCGATTTTGATTCTGAAAAAAAATATTTTCGATCATCTCTTTCTCGTACCATGCGGAATGACTTTTTTCCAAGCATATTTTTGGTCATCAGAGGTTGGATTTTCGGATTCAGCGGGTCGAAATACACCTAGAAATTCACCCATTAAAGTCCGATATTGATTCTGAAAAAAAAAATTTTCGATCATCTCTTTTTCGTACCATGCGAAATTACTTCGTTCCAGGTGTATTTTCCTGTAACAGAGGTTAGATTTTCGGATTCAGCGGGTCAAAATACACGTATAAACCCACCCATCATAGTTCGATTTCGATTCTGGAGACAGATATTTTCGATCATCTCTTTTTCGTACCATGCGAAATAACTTTTTTCCAAGCATATTTTTGGTCATCAAAGGTTGAATTTTTGGATTCGGCGGTTCGAAATACACCTAGAAACTCACCCATCACAGTCCGATTCCGAGTCTGAAAAAAAATATTTTCGATCATCTCTTTTTCGTACCATGCAAAATAACTTCTTTCCAGGTGTATTTTCGTGTAACAACGTTTGGATTTTTGGATTCAGCGGGTCAAAATACACCTATAAACCCACCCATCAAAGTTCGATTTCGATTCTGGAGACAGATATTTTCGATTATCTCTTTTTCGTACCATGCGGAATAACTTTTTTCCAAGCATATTTTTGGTCACCAAACGTTGGATTTTCGGATTCAGCGAGTCGAAATACACCTAGAAACTCACCCATCAAAGTCCGATTTTGATTCTGAAAAAATATATATTCGATCATCTCTCTTTCGTACCGTGCGAAATAACTTTTTTCCAAGCATATTTTTGGTCATCAGAGGTTGGATTTTCGGATTCAGCGGGTCGAAATACACCTAGAAACTCACCCATCACCGTCCGATTCCGAGTCTGAAAAAAAATATTTTCGATCATCTCTTTTTCGTACCATGCGGAATAACTTCTTTCCAGGTGTATTTTCGCGTAACAAAGGTTGGATTTTTGGATTCAGCGGGTCAAAATACACCTATGAACCCACCCATCAAAGTTCGATTTCGATTCTGGAGACAGATATTTTCGATCATCTCTTTTTCGTACCATGCGGAATAACTTTTTTCCAAGCATATTTTCGGTCATCAAAGGTTGGATTTTCGGATTCAGCCAGTCGAAATACACTTAGAAACTCAGCCATCAAAGTCCGATTTTGATTCTGAAAAAATATATTTTCGATCATCTCTTCTTCGTACCGTGCGAAATAACTTTTTTCCAAGCATATTTTTGGTTATCAGAAGTTGGATTTTCGGATTCAGCGGGTCGAAATACACCTAGAAACTCACCCATTAAAGTCCGATTTTGATTCTGAAAAAAAATATATTTTCGATCATCTCTTTTTCGAACCATGCGAAATAACTTCTTTCCAGGTGTATTGTCGTGTAACAGAGGTTGGATTTTTGGATTCAGCGGGTCAAAATACACCTATAAACCCACCCATCAAAGTTCGATTTCGATTCTGGAGACAGATATTTTCGATCATCTCTTTTTCGTACCATGCTAAATAACTTTTTTCCAAGCATATTTTTGGTCATCAAAGGTTGGATTTTCAGATTCAGCGGATCGAAATACACCCAGAAACTAAGCCATCAAAGTCCGATTCCGATTCTCAAAAAAAATATTTTCGATCATCTCTTTTTCGTACCATGCGGAATAACTTCTTTCCAGGTGTATTTTCGTGTAACAAAGGTTGGATTTTTTGATTCAGCGGGTCAAAGTACACCTATGAACCCACCCATCAAAGTTCGATTTTGATTCTGGAGACAGATATTTTCGATCATCTCTTTTTCGAACCATGCGAAATAACTTTTTTCCAAGCATATTTTTGGTCATCAAAGGTTGGATTTTCGGATTCGGCGGTTCGAAATACACCTAGAAACTCACCCATCACAGTCCGATTCCGAGTCTGAAAAAAAATATTTTCGATCATCTCTTTTTCGTACCATGCGGAATAACTTCTTTCCAGGTGTATTTTCGTGTAACAAAGGTTGGATTTTTGAATTCAGCGGGTCAAAATACACCTATAAACCCACCCATCAAAGTTCGATTTCGATTCTGGAGACAGATATTTTCGATTATCTCTTTTTCGTACCATGCGGAATAACTTTTTTCCAAGCATATTTTTGGTCATCAAACGTTGGATTTTCGGATTCAGCGAGTCGAAATACACCTAGAAACTCACCCATCAAAGTCCGATTTTGATTCTGAAAAAATATATATTCGATCATCTCTCTTTCGTACCGTGCGAAATAACTTTTTTCCAAGCATATTTTTGGTCATCAGAGGTTGGATTTTCGGATTCAGCGGGTCGAAATACACCTAGAAACTCACCCATCACCGTCCGATTCCGAGTCTGAAAAAAAATATTTTCGATCATCTCTTTTTCGTACCATGCGGAATAACTTCTTTCCAGGTGTATTTTCGCGTAACAAAGGTTGGATTTTTGGATTCAGCGGGTCAAAATACACCTATGAACCCACCCATCAAAGTTCGATTTCGATTCTGGAGACAGATATTTTCGATCATCTCTTTTTCGTACCATGCGGAATAACTTCTTTCCAAGCATATTTTCGGTCATCAAAGGTTGGATTTTCGGATTCAGCGAGTCGAAATACACTTAGAAACTCAGCCATCAAAGTCCGATTTTGATTCTGAAAAAATATATTTTCGATCATCTCTTCTTCGTACCGTGCGAAATAACTTTTTTCCAAGCATATTTTTGGTTATCAGAAGTTGGATTTTCGGATTCAGCGGGTCGAAATACACCTAGAAACTCACCCATTAAAGTCCGATTTTGATTCTGAAAAAAAATATATTTTCGATCATCTCTTTTTCGAACCATGCGAAATAACTTCTTTCCAGGTGTATTGTCGTGTAACAGAGGTTGGATTTTTGGATTCAGCGGGTCAAAATACACCTATAAACCCACCCATCAAAGTTCGATTTCGATTCTGGAGACAGATATTTCCGATCATCTCTTTTTCGTACCGTGCGAAATAACTTTTTTCCAAGCATATTTTTGGTCATCAGAGGTTGGATTTTCGGATTCAGCGGGTCGGAATACACCAAGAAACTCACCCATTAAAGTCCGATTTTGATTCTGAAAAAAAATATATTTTCGATCATCTCTTTTTCGAACCATGCGAAATAACTTCTTTCCAGGTGTATTGTCGTGCAACAGAGGTTGGATTTTTGGATTTAGCGGGTCAAAATACACCTATAAACCCACCCATCAAAGTTCGATTTCGATTCTGGAGACAGATATTTTCGATCATCTCTTTTTCGAACCATGCGAAATAACTTTTTTCCAAGCATATTTTTGGTCATCAAACGTTGGATTTTCGGATTCAGCGAGTCGAAATACACCTAGAATCTCGACCATCATAGTCCGATTTTGATTCTGAAAAAATATATTTTCGATCATCTCTTTTTCGTACCGTGCGAAATAACTTTTTTCCAAGCATATTTTTGGTCATCAGAGGTTGGATTTTCGGATTCAGCGGGTCGGAATACACCTAGAAACTCACCCATTAAAGTCCGACTTTGATTCTGAAAAAAAATATTTTCGATCATCTCTTTTTCGTACCATGCGAAATAACTTCTTTCCAGAGGTATTGTCGTGTAACAAAGGTTGGATTTTTGGATTCAGCGGGTCAAAATACACCTATAAACCCACCCATCAAAGTTCGATTTCGATTCTGGAGACAGATATTTTCGATCATCTCTTTTTCGTACCATGCGGAATAACTTCTTTCCAAGCATATTTTCGGTCATCAAAGGTTGGATTTTCGGATTCAGCGAGTCGAAATACACTTAGAAACTCAGCCATCAAAGTCCGATTTTGATTCTGAAAAAATATATTTTCGATCATCTCTTCTTCGTACCGTGCGAAATAACTTTTTTCCAAGCATATTTTTGGTTATCAGAAGTTGGATTTTCGGATTCAGCGGGTCGAAATACACCTAGAAACTCACCCATTAAAGTCCGATTTTGATTCTGAAAAAAAATATATTTTCGATCATCTCTTTTTCGAACCATGCGAAATAACTTCTTTCCAGGTGTATTGTCGTGTAACAGAGGTTGGATTTTTGGATTCAGCGGGTCAAAATACACCTATAAACCCACCCATCAAAGTTCGATTTCGATTCTGGAGACAGATATTTCCGATCATCTCTTTTTCGTACCGTGCGAAATAACTTTTTTCCAAGCATATTTTTGGTCATCAGAGGTTGGATTTTCGGATTCAGCGGGTCGGAATACACCAAGAAACTCACCCATTAAAGTCCGATTTTGATTCTGAAAAAAAATATATTTTCGATCATCTCTTTTTCGAACCATGCGAAATAACTTCTTTCCAGGTGTATTGTCGTGCAACAGAGGTTGGATTTTTGGATTTAGCGGGTCAAAATACACCTATAAACCCACCCATCAAAGTTCGATTTCGATTCTGGAGACAGATATTTTCGATCATCTCTTTTTCGAACCATGCGAAATAACTTTTTTCCAAGCATATTTTTGGTCATCAAACGTTGGATTTTCGGATTCAGCGAGTCGAAATACACCTAGAATCTCGACCATCATAGTCCGATTTTGATTCTGAAAAAATATATTTTCGATCATCTCTTTTTCGTACCGTGCGAAATAACTTTTTTCCAAGCATATTTTTGGTCATCAGAGGTTGGATTTTCGGATTCAGCGGGTCGGAATACACCTAGAAACTCACCCATTAAAGTCCGACTTTGATTCTGAAAAAAAATATTTTCGATCATCTCTTTTTCGTACCATGCGAAATAACTTCTTTCCAGAGGTATTGTCGTGTAACAAAGGTTGGATTTTTGGATTCAGCGGGTCAAAATACACCTATAAACCCACCCATCAAAGTTCGATTTCGATTCTGGAGACAGATATTTTCGATCATCTCTTTTTCGTACCATGCTAAATAACTTTTTTCCAAGCATATTTTTGGTCATCAAAGGTTGGATTTTCAGATTCAGCGGATCGAAATACACCCAGAAACTAAGCCATCAAAGTCCGATTCCGATTCTCAAAAAAAATATTTTCGATCATCTCTTTTTCGTACCATGCGGAATAACTTCTTTCCAGGTGTATTTTCGTGTAACAAAGGTTGGATTTTTTGATTCAGCGGGTCAAAGTACACCTATGAACCCACCCATCAAAGTTCGATTTTGATTCTGGAGACAGATATTTTCGATCATCTCTTTTTCGAACCATGCGAAATAACTTTTTTCCAAGCATATTTTTGGTCATCAAAGGTTGGATTTTCGGATTCGGCGGTTCGAAATACACCTAGAAACTCACCCATCACAGTCCGATTCCGAGTCTGAAAAAAAATATTTTCGATCATCTCTTTTTCGTACCATGCGGAATAACTTCTTTCCAGGTGTATTTTCGTGTAACAAAGGTTGGATTTTTGGATTCAGCGGGTCAAAATACACCTATAAACCCACCCATCAAAGTTCGATTTCGATTCTGGAGACAGATATTTTCGATTATCTCTTTTTCGTACCATGCGAAATAACTTTTTTCCAAGCATATTTTTGGTCATCAAACGTTGGATTTTCGGATTCAGCGAGTCGAAATACACCTAGAATCTCGACCATCATAGTCCGATTTTGATTCTGAAAAAATATATTTTCGATCATCTCTTTTTCGTACCGTGCGAAATAACTTTTTTCCAAGCATATTTTTGGTCATCAAACGTTGGATTTTCGGATTCAGCGAGTCGAAATACACCTAGAAACTCACCCATCAAAGTCCGATTTTGATTCTGAAAAAATATATATTCGATCATCTCTCTTTCGTACCGTGCGAAATAACTTTTTTCACAGCATATTTTTGGTCATCAGAGGTTGGATTTTCGGATTCAGCGGGTCGAAATACACCTAGAAACTCACCCATCACCGTCCGATTCCGAGTCTGAAAAAAAATATTTTCGATCATCTCTTTTTCGTACCATGCGGAATAACTTCTTTCCAGGTGTATTTTCGCGTAACAAAGGTTGGATTTTTGGATTCAGCGGGTCAAAATACACCTATAAACCCACCCATCAAAGTTCGATTTCGATTCTGGAGACAGATATTTTCGATCATCTCTTTTTCGTACCATGCGGAATAACTTCTTTCCAAGCATATTTTCGGTCATCAAAGGTTGGATTTTCGGATTCAGCGAGTCGAAATACACTTAGAAACTCAGCCATCAAAGTCCGATTTTGATTCTGAAAAAATATATTTTCGATCATCTCTTCTTCGTACCGTGCGAAATAACTTTTTTCCAAGCATATTTTTGGTTATCAGAAGTTGGATTTTCGGATTCAGCGGGTCGAAATACACCTAGAAACTCACCCATTAAAGTCCGATTTTGATTCTGAAAAAAAATATATTTTCGATCATCTCTTTTTCGAACCATGCGAAATAACTTCTTTCCAGGTGTATTGTCGTGTAACAGAGGTTGGATTTTTGGATTCAGCGGGTCAAAATACACCTATAAACCCACCCATCAAAGTTCGATTTCGATTCTGGAGACAGATATTTCCGATCATCTCTTTTTCGTACCGTGCGAAATAACTTTTTTCCAAGCATATTTTTGGTCATCAGAGGTTGGATTTTCGGATTCAGCGGGTCGGAATACACCAAGAAACTCACCCATTAAAGTCCGATTTTGATTCTGAAAAAAAATATATTTTCGATCATCTCTTTTTCGAACCATGCGAAATAACTTCTTTCCAGGTGTATTGTCGTGCAACAGAGGTTGGATTTTTGGATTTAGCGGGTCAAAATACACCTATAAACCCACCCATCAAAGTTCGATTTCGATTCTGGAGACAGATATTTTCGATCATCTCTTTTTCGAACCATGCGAAATAACTTTTTTCCAAGCATATTTTTGGTCATCAAACGTTGGATTTTCGGATTCAGCGAGTCGAAATACACCTAGAATCTCGACCATCATAGTCCGATTTTGATTCTGAAAAAATATATTTTCGATCATCTCTTTTTCGTACCGTGCGAAATAACTTTTTTCCAAGCATATTTTTGGTCATCAGAGGTTGGATTTTCGGATTCAGCGGGTCGGAATACACCTAGAAACTCACCCATTAAAGTCCGACTTTGATTCTGAAAAAAAATATTTTCGATCATCTCTTTTTCGTACCATGCGAAATAACTTCTTTCCAGAGGTATTGTCGTGTAACAAAGGTTGGATTTTTGGATTCAGCGGGTCAAAATACACCTATAAACCCACCCATCAAAGTTCGATTTCGATTCTGGAGACAGATATTTTCGATCATCTCTTTTTCGTACCATGCTAAATAACTTTTTTCCAAGCATATTTTTGGTCATCAAAGGTTGGATTTTCAGATTCAGCGGATCGAAATACACCCAGAAACTAAGCCATCAAAGTCCGATTCCGATTCTCAAAAAAAATATTTTCGATCATCTCTTTTTCGTACCATGCGGAATAACTTCTTTCCAGGTGTATTTTCGTGTAACAAAGGTTGGATTTTTTGATTCAGCGGGTCAAAGTACACCTATGAACCCACCCATCAAAGTTCGATTTTGATTCTGGAGACAGATATTTTCGATCATCTCTTTTTCGAACCATGCGAAATAACTTTTTTCCAAGCATATTTTTGGTCATCAAAGGTTGGATTTTCGGATTCGGCGGTTCGAAATACACCTAGAAACTCACCCATCACAGTCCGATTCCGAGTCTGAAAAAAAATATTTTCGATCATCTCTTTTTCGTACCATGCGGAATAACTTCTTTCCAGGTGTATTTTCGTGTAACAAAGGTTGGATTTTTGGATTCAGCGGGTCAAAATACACCTATAAACCCACCCATCAAAGTTCGATTTCGATTCTGGAGACAGATATTTTCGATTATCTCTTTTTCGTACCATGCGAAATAACTTTTTTCCAAGCATATTTTTGGTCATCAAACGTTGGATTTTCGGATTCAGCGAGTCGAAATACACCTAGAATCTCGACCATCATCGTCCGATTTTGATTCTGAAAAAATATATTTTCGATCATCTCTTTTTCGTACCGTGCGAAATAACTTTTTTCCAAGCATATTTTTGGTCATCAAACGTTGGATTTTCGGATTCAGCGAGTCGAAATACACCTAGAAACTCACCCATCAAAGTCCGATTTTGATTCTGAAAAAATATATATTCGATCATCTCTCTTTCGTACCGTGCGAAATAACTTTTTTCACAGCATATTTTTGGTCATCAGAGGTTGGATTTTCGGATTCAGCGGGTCGAAATACACCTAGAAACTCACCCATCACCGTCCGATTCCGAGTCTGAAAAAAAATATTTTCGATCATCTCTTTTTCGTACCATGCGGAATAACTTCTTTCCAGGTGTATTTTCGCGTAACAAAGGTTGGATTTTTGGATTCAGCGGGTCAAAATACACCTATGAACCCACCCATCAAAGTTCGATTTCGATTCTGGAGACAGATATTTTCGATCATCTCTTTTTCGTACCATGCGGAATAACTTTTTTCCAAGCATATTTTCGGTCATCAAAGGTTGGATTTTCGGATTCAGCGAGTCGAAATACACTTAGAAACTCAGCCATCAAAGTCCGATTTTGATTCTGAAAAAATATATTTTCGATCATCTCTTCTTCGTACCGTGCGAAATAACTTTTTTCCAAGCATATTTTTGGTTATCAGAAGTTGGATTTTCGGATTCAGCGGGTCGAAATACACCTAGAAACTCACCCATGAAAGTCCGATTTTGATTCTGAAAAAAAATATATTTTCGATCATCTCTTTTTCGAACCATGCGAAATAACTTCTTTCCAGGTGTATTGTCGTGTAACAGAGGTTGGATTTTTGGATTCAGCGGGTCAAAATACACCTATAAACCCACCCATCAAAGTTCGATTTCGATTCTGGAGACAGATATTTCCGATCATCTCTTTTTCGTACCGTGCGAAATAACTTTTTTCCAAGCATATTTTTGGTCATCAGAGGTTGGATTTTCGGATTCAGCGGGTCGGACTACACCAAGAAACTCACCCATTAAAGTCCGATTTTGATTCTGAAAAAAAATATATTTTCGATCATCTCTTTTTCGAACCATGCGAAATAACTTCTTTCCAGGTGTATTGTCGTGCAACAGAGGTTGGATTTTTGGATTTAGCGGGTCAAAATACACCTATAAACCCACCCATCAAAGTTCGATTTCGATTCTGGAGACAGATATTTTCGATCATCTCTTTTTCGAACCATGCGAAATAACTTTTTTCCAAGCATATTTTTGGTCATCAAAGGTTGGATTTTCGGATTCGGCGGTTCGAAATACACCTAGAATCTCGACCATCATAGTCCGATTTTGATTCTGAAAAAATATATTTTCGATCATCTCTTTTTCGTACCGTGCGAAATAACTTTTTTCCAAGCATATTTTTGGTCATCAGAGGTTGGATTTTCGGATTCAGCGGGTCGGAATACACCTAGAAACTCACCCATTAAAGTCCGACTTTGATTCTGAAAAAAAATATTTTCAATCATCTCTTTTTCGTACCATGCGAAATAACTTCTTTCCAGAGGTATTGTCGTGTAACAAAGGTTGGATTTTTGGATTCAGCGGGTCAAAATACACCTATAAACCCACCCATCAAAGTTCGATTTCGATTCTGGAGACAGATATTTTCGATCATCTCTTTTTCGTACCATGCTAAATAACTTTTTTCCAAGCATATTTTTGGTCATCAAAGGTTGGATTTTCAGATTCAGCGGATCGAAATACACCCAGAAACTAAGCCATCAAAGTCCGATTCCGATTCTCAAAAAAAATATTTTCGATCATCTCTTTTTCGTACCATGCGGAATAACTTCTTTCCAGGTGTATTTTCGTGTAACAAAGGTTGGATTTTTTGATTCAGCGGGTCAAAGTACACCTATGAACCCACCCATCAAAGTTCGATTTTGATTCTGGAGACAGATATTTTCGATCATCTCTTTTTCGAACCATGCGAAATAACTTTTTTCCAAGCATATTTTTGGTCATCAAAGGTTGGATTTTCGGATTCGGCGGTTCGAAATACACCTAGAAACTCACCCATCACAGTCCGATTCCGAGTCTGAAAAAAAATATTTTCGATCATCTCTTTTTCGTACCATGCGGAATAACTTCTTTCCAGGTGTATTTTCGTGTAACAAAGGTTGGATTTTTGGATTCAGCGGGTCAAAATACACCTATAAACCCACCCATCAAAGTTCGATTTCGATTCTGGAGACAGATATTTTCGATTATCTCTTTTTCGTACCATCCGAAATAACTTTTTTCCAAGCATATTTTTGGTCATCAAACGTTGGATTTTCGGATTCAGCGAGTCGAAATACACCTAGAATCTCGACCATCATAGTCCGATTTTGATTCTGAAAAAATATATCTTCGATCATCTCTTTTTCGTACCGTGCGAAATAACTTTTTTCCAAGCATATTTTTGGTCATCAGAGGTTGGATTTTCGGATTCAGCGGGTCGGAATACACCTAGAAACTCACCCATTAAAGTCCGACTTTGATTCTGAAAAAAAATATTTTCGATCATCTCTTTTTCGTACCATGCGAAATAACTTCTTTCCAGAGGTATTGTCGTGTAACAAAGGTTGGATTTTTGGATTCAGCGGGTCAAAATACACCTATAAACCCACCCATCAAAGTTCGATTTCGATTCTGGAGACAGATATTTTCGATCATCTCTTTTTCGTACCATGCTAAATAACTTTTTTCCAAGCATATTTTTGGTCATCAAAGGTTGGATTTTCAGATTCAGCGGATCGAAATACACCCAGAAACTAAGCCATCAAAGTCCGATTCCGATTCTCAAAAAAAATATTTTCGATCATCTCTTTTTCGTACCATGCGGAATAACTTCTTTCCAGGTGTATTTTCGTGTAACAAAGGTTGGATTTTTTGATTCAGCGGGTCAAAGTACACCTATGAACCCACCCATCAAAGTTCAATTTTGATTCTGGAGACAGATATTTTCGATCATCTCTTTTTCGAACCATGCGAAATAACTTTTTTCCAAGCATATTTTTGGTCATCAAAGGTTGGATTTTCAGATTCAGCGGATCGAAATACACCCAGAAACTAAGCCATCAAAGTCCGATTCCGATTCTCAAAAAAAATATTTTCGATCATCTCTTTTTCGTACCATGCGGAATAACTTCTTTCCAGGTGTATTTTCGTGTAACAAAGGTTGGATTTTTTGATTCAGCGGGTCAAAGTACACCTATGAACCCACCCATCAAAGTTCGATTTTGATTCTGGAGACAGATATTTTCGATCATCTCTTTTTCGAACCATGCGAAATAACTTTTTTCCAAGCATATTTTTGGTCATCAAAGGTTGGATTTTCGGATTCGGCGGTTCGAAATACACCTAGAAACTCACCCATCACAGTCCGATTCCGAGTCTGAAAAAAAATATTTTCGATCATCTCTTTTTCGTACCATGCGGAATAACTTCTTTCCAGGTGTATTTTCGTGTAACAAAGGTTGGATTTTTGGATTCAGCGGGTCAAAATACACCTATAAACCCACCCATCAAAGTTCGATTTCGATTCTGGAGACAGATATTTTCGATTATCTCTTTTTCGTACCATCCGAAATAACTTTTTTCCAAGCATATTTTTGGTCATCAAACGTTGGATTTTCGGATTCAGCGAGTCGAAATACACCTAGAATCTCGACCATCATAGTCCGATTTTGATTCTGAAAAAATATATTTTCGATCATCTCTTTTTCGTACCGTGCGAAATAACTTTTTTCCAAGCATATTTTTGGTCATCAGAGGTTGGATTTTCGGATTCAGCGGGTCGGAATACACCTAGAAACTCACCCATTAAAGTCCGACTTTGATTCTGAAAAAAAATATTTTCGATCATCTCTTTTTCGTACCATGCGAAATAACTTCTTTCCAGAGGTATTGTCGTGTAACAAAGGTTGGATTTTTGGATTCAGCGGGTCAAAATACACCTATAAACCCACCCATCAAAGTTCGATTTCGATTCTGGAGACAGATATTTTCGATCATCTCTTTTTCGTACCATGCTAAATAACTTTTTTCCAAGCATATTTTTGGTCATCAAAGGTTGGATTTTCAGATTCAGCGGATCGAAATACACCCAGAAACTAAGCCATCAAAGTCCGATTCTGATTCTGAAAAAAAATATATTCTCGATCATCTCTTTTTCGAACCATGCGAAATAAATTCTTTCCAGGTGTATTGTCGTGCAACAGAGGTTGGATTTTTGGATTTAGCGGGTCAAAATACACCTATAAACCCACCCATCAAAGTTCGATTTCGATTCTGGAGACAGATATTTTCGATCATCTCTTTTTCGAACCATGCGAAATAACTTTTTTCCAAGCATATTTTTGGTCATCAAAGGTTGGATTTTCGGATTCGGCGGTTCGAAATACACCTAGAAACTCACCCATCACAGTCCGATTCCGAGTCTGAAAAAAAATATTTTCGATCATCTCTTTTTCGTACCATGCGGAATAACTTCTTTCCAGGTGTATTTTCGTGTAACAAAGGTTGGATTTATGGATTCAGCGGGTCAAAATACACCTATAAACCCACCCATCAAAGTTCGATTTCGATTCTGGAGACAGATATTTTCGATTATCTCTTTTTCGTACCATGCGAAATAACTTTTTTCCAAGCATATTTTTGGTCATCAAACGTTGGATTTTCGGATTCAGCGAGTCGAAATACACCTAGAATCTCGACCATCATAGTCCGATTTTGATTCTGAAAAAATATATTTTCGATCATCTCTTTTTCGTACCGTGCGAAATAACTTTTTTCCAAGCATATTTTTGGTCATCAGAGGTTGGATTTTCGGATTCAGCGGGTCGGAATACACCTAGAAACTCACCCATTAAAGTCCGACTTTGATTCTGAAAAAAAATATTTTCGATCATCTCTTTTTCGTACCATGCGAAATAACTTCTTTCCAGAGGTATTGTCGTGTAACAAAGGTTGGATTTTTGGATTCAGCGGGTCAAAATACACCTATAAACCCACCCATCAAAGTTCGATTTCGATTCTGGAGACAGATATTTTCGATCATCTCTTTTTCGTACCATGCTAAATAACTTTTTTCCAAGCATATTTTTGGTCATCAAAGGTTGGATTTTCAGATTCAGCGGATCGAAATACACCCAGAAACTAAGCCATCAAAGTCCGATTCCGATTCTCAAAAAAAATATTTTCGATCATCTCTTTTTCGTACCATGCGGAATAACTTCTTTCCAGGTGTATTTTCGTGTAACAAAGGTTGGATTTTTTGATTCAGCGGGTCAAAGTACACCTATGAACCCACCCATCAAAGTTCGATTTTGATTCTGGAGACAGATATTTTCGATCATCTCTTTTTCGAACCATGCGAAATAACTTTTTTCCAAGCATATTTTTGGTCATCAAAGGTTGGATTTTCGGATTCGGCGGTTCGAAATACACCTAGA
This sequence comes from Phymatocera aterrima, assembly GCA_963170745.1. NCBI lineage: Eukaryota > Metazoa > Arthropoda > Insecta > Hymenoptera > Tenthredinidae > Phymatocera > Phymatocera aterrima. The sequence goes on along the minus strand of CAUJGY010000150.1, from coordinate 1,664,986 downwards.
AACTCACCCATCACAGTCCGATTCCGAGTCTGAAAAAAAATATTTTCGATCATCTCTTTTTCGTACCATGCGGAATAACTTCTTTCCAGGTGTATTTTCGTGTAACAAAGGTTGGATTTTTGGATTCAGCGGGTCAAAATACACCTATAAACCCACCCATCAAAGTTCGATTTCGATTCTGGAGACAGATATTTTCGATTATCTCTTTTTCGTACCATGCGAAATAACTTTTTTCCAAGCATATTTTTGGTCATCAAACGTTGGATTTTCGGATTCAGCGAGTCGAAATACACCTAGAATCTCGACCATCATAGTCCGATTTTGATTCTGAAAAAATATATTTTCGATCATCTCTTTTTCGTACCGTGCGAAATAACTTTTTTCCAAGCATATTTTTGGTCATCAGAGGTTGGATTTTCGGATTCAGCGGGTCGGAATACACCTAGAAACTCACCCATTAAAGTCCGACTTTGATTCTGAAAAAAAATATTTTCGATCATCTCTTTTTCGTACCATGCGAAATAACTTCTTTCCAGAGGTATTGTCGTGTAACAAAGGTTGGATTTTTGGATTCAGCGGGTCAAAATACACCTATAAACCCACCCATCAAAGTTCGATTTCGATTCTGGAGACAGATATTTTCGATCATCTCTTTTTCGTACCATGCTAAATAACTTTTTTCCAAGCATATTTTTGGTCATCAAAGGTTGGATTTTCAGATTCAGCGGATCGAAATACACCCAGAAACTAAGCCATCAAAGTCCGATTCCGATTCTCAAAAAAAATATTTTCGATCATCTCTTTTTCGTACCATGCGGAATAACTTCTTTCCAGGTGTATTTTCGTGTAACAAAGGTTGGATTTTTTGATTCAGCGGGTCAAAGTACACCTATGAACCCACCCATCAAAGTTCGATTTTGATTCTGGAGACAGATATTTTCGATCATCTCTTTTTCGAACCATGCGAAATAACTTTTTCCAAGCATATTTTTGGTCATCAAAGGTTGGATTTTCGGATTCGGCGGTTCGAAATACACCTAGAAACTCACCCATCACAGTCCGATTCCGAGTCTGAAAAAAAATATTTTCGATCATCTCTTTTTCGTACCATGCGGAATAACTTCTTTCCAGGTGTATTTTCGTGTAACAAAGGTTGGATTTTTGGATTCAGCGGGTCAAAATACACCTATAAACCCACCCATCAAAGTTCGATTTCGATTCTGAAGACAGATATTTTCGATTATCTCTTTTTCGTACCATGCGAAATAACTTTTTTCCAAGCATATTTTTGGTCATCAAACGTTGGATTTTCGGATTCAGCGAGTCGAAATACACCTAGAATCTCGACCATCATAGTCCGATTTTGATTCTGAAAAAATATATTTTCGATCATCTCTTTTTCGTACCGTGCGAAATAACTTTTTTCCAAGCATATTTTTGGTCATCAGAGGTTGGATTTTCGGATTCAGCGGGTCGGAATACACCTAGAAACTCACCCATTAAAGTCCGACTTTGATTCTGAAAAAAAATATTTTCGATCATCTCTTTTTCGTACCATGCGAAATAACTTCTTTCCAGAGGTATTGTCGTGTAACAAAGGTTGGATTTTTGGATTCAGCGGGTCAAAATACACCTATAAACCCACCCATCAAAGTTCGATTTCGATTCTGGAGACAGATATTTTCGATCATCTCTTTTTCGTACCATGCTAAATAACTTTTTTCCAAGCATATTTTTGGTCATCAAAGGTTGGATTTTCAGATTCAGCGGATCGAAATACACCCAGAAACTAAGCCATCAAAGTCCGATTCCGATTCTCAAAAAAAATATTTTCGATCATCTCTTTTTCGTACCATGCGGAATAACTTCTTTCCAGGTGTATTTTCGTGTAACAAAGGTTGGATTTTTTGATTCAGCGGGTCAAAGTACACCTATGAACCCACCCATCAAAGTTCGATTTTGATTCTGGAGACAGATATTTTCGATCATCTCTTCTTCGAACCATGCGAAATAACTTTTTTCCAAGCTTATTTTTGGTCATCAAAGGTTGGATTTTCGGATTCGGCGGTTCGAAATACACCTAGAAACTCACCCATCACAGTCCGATTCCGAGTCTGAAAAAAAATATTTTCGATCATCTCTTTTTCGTACCATGCGGAATAACTTCGTTCCAGGTGTATTTTCCTGTAACAGAGGTTAGATTTTCGGATTCAGCGGGTCAAAATACACGTATAAACCCACCCATCATAGTTCGATTTCGATTCTGGAGACAGATATTTTCGATCATCTCTTTTTCGTACCATGCGAAATAACTTCTTTCCAGAGGTATTGTCGTGTAACAAAGGTTGGATTTTTGGATTCAGCGGGTCAAAATACACCTATAAACCCACCCATCAAAGTCCGATTTTGATTCTGAAAAAATATATTTTCGATCATCTCTTTTTCGTACCGTGCAAAATAACTTTTTTCCAAGCATGTGTTTGGTCATCAGAGGTTGGAGTTCCGGATTCAGCGGGTCGAAATACACCTAGAAACTCACCCATTAAAGTCCGATTTTGATTCTGAAAAAAAATATTTTCGATCATCTCTTTTTTGTACCATGCGGAATAACTTCTTTCCAGGTGTATTTTCGTGTAACAAAGGTTGGATTTTTGGATTCAGCGGGTCAAAATACACATATGAACCCACCCATCAAAGTTCGATTTTGATTCTGGAGACAGATATTTTCGATCATCTCTTTTTCGTACCATGCGAAATATCTTTTTTCCACGTATTTTGTTGGTCATCAAAGATCGGATTTTCAGATTCAGCGGGTCGGAATACACCTAGAAACTCACCCATCAAAGTCCGATTTTGATTCTGAAAAAAAATATTTTCGATCATCTCTTTCTCGTACCATGCGGAATGACTTTTTTCCAAGCATATTTTTGGTCATCAGAGGTTGGATTTTCGGATTCAGCGGGTCGAAATACACCTAGAAACTCACCCATTAAAGTCCGATATTGATTCTGAAGAAAAAAATTTTCGATCATCTCTTTTTCGTACCATGCGAAATTACTTCGTTCCAGGTGTATTTTCCTGTAACAGAGGTTAGATTTTCGGATTCAGCGGGTCAAAATACACGTATAAACCCACCCATCATAGTTCGATTTCGATTCTGGAGACAGATATTTTCGATCATCTCTTTTTCGTACCATGCGAAATAACTTTTTTCCAAGCATATTTTTGGTCATCAAAGGTTGGATTTTTGGATTCGGCGGTTCGAAATACACCTAGAAACTCACCCATCACAGTCCGATTCCGAGTCTGAAAAAAAATATTTTCGATCATCTCTTTTTCGTACCATGCAAAATAACTTCTTTCCAGGTGTATTTTCGTGTAACAACGTTTGGATTTTTGGATTCAGCGGGTCAAAATACACCTATAAACCCACCCATCAAAGTTCGATTTCGATTCTGGAGACAGATATTTTCGATTATCTCTTTTTCGTACCATGCGGAATAACTTTTTTCCAAGCATATTTTTGGTCACCAAACGTTGGATTTTCGGATTCAGCGAGTCGAAATACACCTAGAAACTCACCCATCAAAGTCCGATTTTGATTCTGAAAAAATATATATTCGATCATCTCTCTTTCGTACCGTGCGAAATAACTTTTTTCCAAGCATATTTTTGGTCATCAGAGGTTGGATTTTCGGATTCAGCGGGTCGAAATACACCTAGAAACTCACCCATCACCGTCCGATTCCGAGTCTGAAAAAAAATATTTTCGATCATCTCTTTTTCGTACCATGCGGAATAACTTCTTTCCAGGTGTATTTTCGCGTAACAAAGGTTGGATTTTTGGATTCAGCGGGTCAAAATACATCTATGAACCCACCCATCAAAGTTCGATTTCGATTCTGGAGACAGATATTTTCGATCATCTCTTTTTCGTACCATGCGGAATAACTTTTTTCCAAGCATATTTTTGGTCATCAAACGTTGGATTTTCGGATTCAGCGAGTCGAAATACACCTAGAATCTCGACCATCATAGTCCGATTTTGATTCTGAAAAAATATATTTTCGATCATCTCTTTTTCGTACCGCGCGAAATAACTTTTTTCCAAGCATATTTTTGGTCATCAGAGGTTGGATTTTCGGATTCAGCGGGTCGGAATACACCTAGAAACTCACCCATTAAAGTCCGACTTTGATTCTGAAAAAAAATATTTTCGATCATCTCTTTTTCGTACCATGCGAAATAACTTCTTTCCAGAGGTATTGTCGTGTAACAAAGGTTGGATTTTTGGATTCAGCGGGTCAAAATACACCTATAAACCCACCCATCAAAGTTCGATTTCGATTCTGGAGACAGATATTTTCGATCATCTCTTTTTCGTACCATGCTAAATAACTTTTTTCCAAGCATATTTTTGGTCATCAAAGGTTGGATTTTCAGATTCAGCGGATCGAAATACACCCAGAAACTAAGCCATCAAAGTCCGATTCCGATTCTCAAAAAAAATATTTTCGATCATCTCTTTTTCGTACCATGCGGAATAACTTCTTTCCAGGTGTATTTTCGTGTAACAAAGGTTGGATTTTTTGATTCAGCGGGTCAAAGTACACCTATGAACCCACCCATCAAAGTTCGATTTTGATTCTGGAGACAGATATTTTCGATCATCTCTTTTTCGAACCATGCGAAATAACTTTTTTCCAAGCATATTTTTGGTCATCAAAGGTTGGATTTTCGGATTTGGCGGTTCGAAATACACCTAGAAACTCACCCATCACAGTCCGATTCCGAGTCTGAAAAAAAATATTTTCGATCATCTCTTTTTCGTACCATGCGGAATAACTTCTTTCCAGGTGTATTTTCGTGTAACAAAGGTTGGATTTTTGGATTCAGCGGGTCAAAATACACCTATAAACCCACCCATCAAAGTTCGATTTCGATTCTGGAGACAGATATTTTCGATTATCTCTTTTTCGTACCATGCGAAATAACTTTTTTCCAAGCATATTTTTGGTCATCAAACGTTGGATTTTCGGATTCAGCGAGTCGAAATACACCTAGAATCTCGACCATCATAGTCCGATTTTGATTCTGAAAAAATATATTTTCGATCATCTCTTTTTCGTACCGTGCGAAATAACTTTTTTCCAAGCATATTTTTGGTCATCAGAGGTTGGATTTTCGGATTCAGCGGGTCGGAATACACCTAGAAACTCACCCATTAAAGTCCGACTTTGATTCTGAAAAAAAATATTTTCGATCATCTCTTTTTCGTACCATGCGAAATAACTTCTTTCCAGAGGTATTGTCGTGTAACAAAGGTTGGATTTTTGGATTCAGCGGGTCAAAATACACCTATAAACCCACCCATCAAAGTTCGATTTCGATTCTGGAGACAGATATTTTCGATCATCTCTTTTTCGTACCATGCTAAATAACTTTTTTCCAAGCATATTTTTGGTCATCAAAGGTTGGATTTTCAGATTCAGCGGATCGAAATACACCCAGAAACTAAGCCATCAAAGTCCGATTCCGATTCTCAAAAAAAATATTTTCGATCATCTCTTTTTCGTACCATGCGGAATAACTTCTTTCCAGGTGTATTTTCGTGTAACAAAGGTTGGATTTTTTGATTCAGCGGGTCAAAGTACACCTATGAACCCACCCATCAAAGTTCGATTTTGATTCTGGAGACAGATATTTTCGATCATCTCTTTTTCGAACCATGCGAAATAACTTTTTTCCAAGCATATTTTTGGTCATCAAAGGTTGGATTTTCGGATTCAGCGGGTCGAAATACACCTGGAAACTCACCCATCACCGTCCGATTCCGAGTCTGAAAAAAAATATTTTCGATCATCTCTTTTTCGTACCATGCGGAATAACTTCTTTCCAGGTGTATTTTCGCGTAACAAAGGTTGGATTTTTGGATTCAGCGGGTCAAAATACACCTATGAACCCACCCATCAAAGTTCGATTTCGATTCTGGAGACAGATATTTTCGATCATCTCTTTTTCGTACCATGCGGAATAACTTTTTTCCAAGCATATTTTTGGTCATCAAACGTTGGATTTTCGGATTCAGCGAGTCGAAATACACCTAGAATCTCGACCATCATAGTCCGATTTTGATTCTGAAAAAATATATTTTCGATCATCTCTTTTTCGTACCGTGCGAAATAACTTTTTTCCAAGCATATTTTTGGTCATCAAAGGTTGGATTTTCAGATTCAGCGGATCGAAATACACCCAGAAACTAAGCCATCAAAGTCCGATTCCGATTCTCAAAAAAAATATTTTCGATCATCTCTTTTTCGTACCATGCGGAATAACTTCTTTCCAGGTGTATTTTCGTGTAACAAAGGTTGGATTTTTTGATTCAGCGGGTCAAAGTACACCTATGAACCCACCCATCAAAGTTCGATTTTGATTCTGGAGACAGATATTTTCGATCATCTCTTTTCCGAACCATGCGAAATAACTTTTTTCCAAGCATATTTTTGGTCATCAAAGGTTGGATTTTCGGATTCGGCGGTTCGAAATACACCTAGAAACTCACCCATCACAGTCCGATTCCGAGTCTGAAAAAAAATATTTTCGATCATCTCTTTTTCGTACCATGCGGAATAACTTCTTTCCAGGTGTATTTTCGTGTAACAAAGGTTGGATTTTTGGATTCAGCGGGTCAAAATACACCTATAAACCCACCCATCAAAGTTCGATTTCGATTCTGGAGACAGATATTTTCGATTATCTCTTTTTCGTACCATGCGGAATAACTTTCTTCCAAGCATATTTTTGGTCATCAAACGTTGGATTTTCGGATTCAGCGAGTCGAAATACACCTAGAAACTCACCCATCAAAGTCCGATTTTGATTCTGAAAAAATATATTTGCGATCATCTCTTTTTCGTACCGTGCAAAATAACTTTTTTCCAAGCATGTGTGTGGTCATCAGAGGTTGGAGTTTCGGATTCAGCGGGTCGAAATACACCTAGAAACTCACCCATTAAAGTCCGATTTTGATTCTGAAAGAAAATATTTTCGATCATCTCTTTTTCGTACCATGCGAAATAACTTCTTTCCAAAGGTATTGTCGTGTAACAAAGGTTGGATTTTTGGATTCAGCGGGTCAAAATACACCTATAAACCCACCTATCAAAGTTCGATTTCGATTCTGGAGACAGATATTTTCGATCATCTCTTTTTCGTACCATGCTAAATAACTTTTTTCCAAGCATATTTTTGGTCATCAAAGGTTGGATTTTCGGATTCAGCTGGTCGGAATACACCCAGAAACTAAGCCATCAAAGTCCGATTCCGATTCTGAAAAAAAATATTTTCGATCATCTCTTTTTCGTACCATGCGGAATAACTTCTTTCAGGGTGTATTTTCGTGTAACAAAGGTTGGATTTTTTGATTCAGCGGGTCAAAGTACACCTATGAACCCACCCATCAAAGTTCGATTTTGATTCTGGAGACAGATATTTTCGATCATCTCTTTTTCGAACCATGCGAAATAACTTCTTTCCAGAGGTATTGTCGTGTAACAGAGGTTGGATTTTTGGATTCAGCGGGTCAAAATACACCTATAAACCCACCCATCAAAGTTCGATTTCGATTCTGGAGACAGATATTTTCGATCATCTCTTTTTCGTACCGTGCGAAATAACTTTTTTCCAAGCATATTTTTGGTCATCAGAGGTTGGATTTTCGGATTCAGCAGGTCGAAATACACCTAGAAACTCACCCATTAAAGTCCGATTTTGATTCTGAAAAAAAATATATTTTCGATCATCTCTTTTTCGAACCATGCGAAATAACTTCTTTCCAGGTGTATTGTCGTGTAACAGAGGTTGGATTTTTGGATTCAGCGGGTCAAAATACACCTATAAACCCACCCATCAAAGTTCGATTTCGATTCTGGAGACAGATATTTTCGATCATCTCTTTTTCGAACCATGCGAAATAAATTTTTTCCAAGCATATTTTTGGTCATCAAAGGTTGGATTTTCGGATTCGGCGGTTCGAAATACACCTAGAAACTCACCCATCACAGTCCGATTCCGAGTCTGAAAAAAAATATTTTCGATCATCTCTTTTTCGTACCATGCGGAATAACTTCTTTCCAGGTGTATTTTCGTGTAACAAAGGTTGGATTTTTGGATTCAGCGGGTCAAAATACACCTATAAACCCACCCATCAAAGTTCGATTTCGATTCTGGAGACAGATATTTTCGATTATCTCTTTTTCGTACCATGCGGAATAACTTTTTTCCAAGCATATTTTTGGTCATCAAACGTTGGATTTTCGGATTCAGCGAGTCGAAATACACCTAGAATCTCACCCATCAAAGTCCGATTTTGATTCTGAAAAAATATATTTTCGATCATCTCTTTTTCGTACCGTGCGAAATAACTTTTTTCCAAGCATATTTTTGGTCATCAGAGGTTGGATTTCCGGATTCAGCGGGTCGAAATACACCTAGAAACTCACCCATCACAGTCCGATTCCGAGTCTGAAAAAAAATATTTTCGATCATCTCTTTTTCTTACCATGCGGAATAACTTCTTTCCAGGTGTATTTTCGCGTAACAAAGGTTGGATTTTTGGATTCAGCGGGTCAAAATACACCTATGAACCCACCCATCAAAGTTCGATTCCGATTCTGGAGACAGATATTTTCGATCATCTCTTTTTCGTACCATGTGGAATAACTTTTTTCCAAGCATATTTTTGGTCATCAAACGTTGGATTTTCGGATTCAGCGAGTCGAAATACACCTAGAATCTCGACCATCATAGTCCGATTTTGATTCTGAAAAAATATATTTTCGATCATCTCTTTTTCGTACCGTGCGAAATAACTTTTTTCCAAGCATATTTTTGGTCATCAGAGGTTGGATTTTCGGATTCAGCGGGTCGGAATACACCTAGAAACTCACCCATTAAAGTCCGACTTTGATTCTGAAAAAAAATATTTTCGATCATCTCTTTTTCGTACCATGCGAAATAACTTCTTTCCAGAGGTATTGTCGTGTAACAAAGGTTGGATTTTTGGATTCAGCGGGTCAAAATACACCTATAAACCCACCCATCAAAGTCCGATTTTGATTCTTAAAAAATATATTTTCGATCATCTCTTTTTCGTACCGTGCAAAATAACTTTTTTCCAAGCATGTGTTTGGTCATCAGAGGTTGGAGTTTCGGATTCAGCGGGTCGAAATACACCTAGAAACTCACCCATTAAAGTCCGATTTTGATTCTGAAAAAAAATATTTTCGATCATCTCTTTTTTGTACCATGCGGAATAACTTCTTTCCAGGTGTATTTTCGTGTAACAAAGGTTGGATTTTTGGATTCAGCGGGTCAAAATACACATATGAACCCACCCATCAAAGTTCGATTTTGATTCTGGAGACAGATATTTTCGATCATCTCTTTTTCGTACCATGCGAAATATCTTTTTTCCACGTATTTTGTTGGTCATCAAAGATCGGATTTTCAGATCCAGCGGGTCGGAATACACCTAGAAACTCACCCATCAAAGTCCGATTTTGATTCTGAAAAAAAATATTTTCGATCATCTCTTTCTCGTACCATGCGGAATGACTTTTTTCCAAGCATATTTTTGGTCATCAGAGGTTGGATTTTCGGATTCGGCGGTTCGAAATACACCTAGAAACTCACCCATCACAGTCCGATTCCGAGTCTGAAAAAAAATATTTTCGATCATCTCTTTTTCGTACCATGCAAAATAACTTCTTTCCAGGTGTATTTTCGTGTAACAAAGGTTGGATTTTTGGATTCAGCGGGTCAAAATACACCTATGAACCCACCCATCAAAGTTCGATTTCGATTCTGGAGACAGATATTTTCGATCATCTCTTTTTCGTACCATGCGGAATAACTTTTTTCCAAGCATATTTTTGGTCATCAAACGTTGGATTTTCGGATTCAGCGAGTCGAAATACACCTAGAATCTCGACCATCATAGTCCGATTTTGATTCTGAAAAAATATATTTTCGATCATCTCTTTTTCGTACCGTGCGAAATAACTTTTTTCCAAGCATATTTTTGGTCATCAGAGGTTGGATTTTCGGATTCAGCGGGTCGGAATACACCTAGAAACTCACCCATTAAAGTCCGACTTTGATTCTGAAAAAAAATATTTTCGATCATCTCTTTTTCGTACCATGCGAAATAACTTCTTTCCAGAGGTATTGTCGTGTAACAAAGGTTGGATTTTTGGATTCAGCGGGTCAAAATACACCTATAAACCCACCCATCAAAGTTCGATTTCGATTCTGGAGACAGATATTTTCGATCATCTCTTTTTCGTACCATGCTAAATAACTTTTTTCCAAGCATATTTTTGGTCATCAAAGGTTGGATTTTCAGATTCAGCGGATCGAAATACACCCAGAAACTAAGCCATCAAAGTCCGATTCCGATTCTCAAAAAAAATATTTTCGATCATCTCTTTTTCGTACCATGCGGAATAACTTCTTTCCAGGTGTATTTTCGTGTAACAAAGGTTGGATTTTTTGATTCAGCGGGTCAAAGTACACCTATGAACCCACCCATCAAAGTTCGATTTTGATTCTGGAGACAGATATTTTCGATCATCTCTTTTTCGAACCATGCGAAATAACTTTTTTCCAAGCATATTTTTGGTCATCAAAGGTTGGATTTTCGGATTTGGCGGTTCGAAATACACCTAGAAACTCACCCATCACAGTCCGATTCCGAGTCTGAAAAAAAATATTTTCGATCATCACTTTTTCGTACCATGCGGAATAACTTCTTTCCAGAGGTATTGTCGTGTAACAAAGGTTGGATTTTTGGATTCAGCGGGTCAAAATACACCTATAAACCCACCCATCAAAGTCCGATTTTGATTCTGAAAAAATATATTTTCGATCATCTCTTTTTCGTACCGTGCAAAATAACTTTTTTCCAAGCATGTGTTTGGTCATCAGAGGTTGGAGTTTCGGATTCAGCGGGTCGAAATACACCTAGAAACTCACCCATTAAAGTCCGATTTTGATTCTGAAAAAAAATATTTTCGATCATCTCTTTTTTGTACCATGCGGAATAACTTCTTTCCAGGTGTATTTTCGTGTAACAAAGGTTGGATTTTTGGATTCAGCGGGTCAAAATACACATATGAACCCACCCATCAAAGTTCGATTTTGATTCTGGAGACAGATATTTTCGATCATCTCTTTTTCGTACCATGCGAAATATCTTTTTTCCACGTATTTTGTTGGTCATCAAAGATCGGATTTTCAGATTCAGCGGGTCGGAATACACCTATAAACCCACCCATCAAAGTTCGATTTCGATTCTGGAGACAGATATTTTCGATTATCTCTTTTTCGTACCATGCGGAATAACTTCTTTCCAGGTGTATTTTCGTGTAACAAAGGTTGGATTTTTTGATTCAGCGGGTCAAAGTACACCTATGAACCCACCCATCAAAGTTCGATTTTGATTCTGGAGACAGATATTTTCGATCATCTCTTTTTCGAACCATGCGAAATAACTTTTTTCCAAGCATATTTTTGGTCATCAAAGGTTGGATTTTCGGATTTGGCGGTTCGAAATACACCTAGAAACTCACCCATCACAGTCCGATTCCGAGTCTGAAAAAAAATATTTTCGATCATCTCTTTTTCGTACCATGCGGAATAACTTCTTTCCAGGTGTATTTTCGTGTAACAAAGGTTGGATTTTTGGATTCAGCGGGTCAAAATACACCTATAAACCCACCCATCAAAGTTCGATTTCGATTCTGGAGACAGATATTTTCGATTATCTCTTTTTCGTACCATGCGAAATAACTTTTTTCCAAGCATATTTTTGGTCATCAAACGTTGGATTTTCGGATTCAGCGAGTCGAAATACACCTAGAATCTCGACCATCATAGTCCGATTTTGATTCTGAAAAAATATATTTTCGATCATCTCTTTTTCGTACCGTGCGAAATAACTTTTTTCCAAGCATATTTTTGGTCATCAGAGGTTGGATTTTCGGATTCAGCGGGTCGGAATACACCTAGAAACTCACCCATTAAAGTCCGACTTTGATTCTGAAAAAAAATATTTTCGATCATCTCTTTTTCGTACCATGCGAAATAACTTCTTTCCAGAGGTATTGTCGTGTAACAAAGGTTGGATTTTTGGATTCAGCGGGTCAAAATACACCTATAAACCCACCCATCAAAGTTCGATTTCGATTCTGGAGACAGATATTTTCGATCATCTCTTTTTCGTACCATGCTAAATAACTTTTTTCCAAGCATATTTTTGGTCATCAAAGGTTGGATTTTCAGATTCAGCGGATCGAAATACACCCAGAAACTAAGCCATCAAAGTCCGATTCCGATTCTCAAAAAAAATATTTTCGATCATCTCTTTTTCGTACCATGCGGAATAACTTCTTTCCAGGTGTATTTTCGTGTAACAAAGGTTGGATTTTTTGATTCAGCGGGTCAAAGTACACCTATGAACCCACCCATCAAAGTTCGATTTTGATTCTGGAGACAGATATTTTCGATCATCTCTTTTTCGAACCATGCGAAATAACTTTTTTCCAAGCATATTTTTGGTCATCAAAGGTTGGATTTTCGGATTCAGCGGGTCGAAATACACCTGGAAACTCACCCATCACCGTCCGATTCCGAGTCTGAAAAAAAATATTTTCGATCATCTCTTTTTCGTACCATGCGGAATAACTTCTTTCCAGGTGTATTTTCGCGTAACAAAGGTTGGATTTTTGGATTCAGCGGGTCAAAATACACCTATGAACCCACCCATCAAAGTTCGATTTCGATTCTGGAGACAGATATTTTCGATCATCTCTTTTTCGTACCATGCGGAATAACTTTTTTCCAAGCATATTTTTGGTCATCAAACGTTGGATTTTCGGATTCAGCGAGTCGAAATACACCTAGAATCTCGACCATCATAGTCCGATTTTGATTCTGAAAAAATATATTTTCGATCATCTCTTTTTCGTACCGTGCGAAATAACTTTTTTCCAAGCATATTTTTGGTCATCAAAGGTTGGATTTTCAGATTCAGCGGATCGAAATACACCCAGAAACTAAGCCATCAAAGTCCGATTCCGATTCTCAAAAAAAATATTTTCGATCATCTCTTTTTCGTACCATGCGGAATAACTTCTTTCCAGGTGTATTTTCGTGTAACAAAGGTTGGATTTTTTGATTCAGCGGGTCAAAGTACACCTATGAACCCACCCATCAAAGTTCGATTTTGATTCTGGAGACAGATATTTTCGATCATCTCTTTTCCGAACCATGCGAAATAACTTTTTTCCAAGCATATTTTTGGTCATCAAAGGTTGGATTTTCGGATTCGGCGGTTCGAAATACACCTAGAAACTCACCCATCACAGTCCGATTCCGAGTCTGAAAAAAAATATTTTCGATCATCTCTTTTTCGTACCATGCGGAATAACTTCTTTCCAGGTGTATTTTCGTGTAACAAAGGTTGGATTTTTGGATTCAGCGGGTCAAAATACACCTATAAACCCACCCATCAAAGTTCGATTTCGATTCTGGAGACAGATATTTTCGATTATCTCTTTTTCGTACCATGCGGAATAACTTTCTTCCAAGCATATTTTTGGTCATCAAACGTTGGATTTTCGGATTCAGCGAGTCGAAATACACCTAGAAACTCACCCATCAAAGTCCGATTTTGATTCTGAAAAAATATATTTGCGATCATCTCTTTTTCGTACCGTGCAAAATAACTTTTTTCCAAGCATGTGTGTGGTCATCAGAGGTTGGAGTTTCGGATTCAGCGGGTCGAAATACACCTAGAAACTCACCCATTAAAGTCCGATTTTGATTCTGAAAGAAAATATTTTCGATCATCTCTTTTTCGTACCATGCGAAATAACTTCTTTCCAAAGGTATTGTCGTGTAACAAAGGTTGGATTTTTGGATTCAGCGGGTCAAAATACACCTATAAACCCACCTATCAAAGTTCGATTTCGATTCTGGAGACAGATATTTTCGATCATCTCTTTTTCGTACCATGCTAAATAACTTTTTTCCAAGCATATTTTTGGTCATCAAAGGTTGGATTTTCGGATTCAGCTGGTCGGAATACACCCAGAAACTAAGCCATCAAAGTCCGATTCCGATTCTGAAAAAAAATATTTTCGATCATCTCTTTTTCGTACCATGCGGAATAACTTCTTTCAGGGTGTATTTTCGTGTAACAAAGGTTGGATTTTTTGATTCAGCGGGTCAAAGTACACCTATGAACCCACCCATCAAAGTTCGATTTTGATTCTGGAGACAGATATTTTCGATCATCTCTTTTTCGAACCATGCGAAATAACTTCTTTCCAGAGGTATTGTCGTGTAACAGAGGTTGGATTTTTGGATTCAGCGGGTCAAAATACACCTATAAACCCACCCATCAAAGTTCGATTTCGATTCTGGAGACAGATATTTTCGATCATCTCTTTTTCGTACCGTGCGAAATAACTTTTTTCCAAGCATATTTTTGGTCATCAGAGGTTGGATTTTCGGATTCAGCAGGTCGAAATACACCTAGAAACTCACCCATTAAAGTCCGATTTTGATTCTGAAAAAAAATATATTTTCGATCATCTCTTTTTCGAACCATGCGAAATAACTTCTTTCCAGGTGTATTGTCGTGTAACAGAGGTTGGATTTTTGGATTCAGCGGGTCAAAATACACCTATAAACCCACCCATCAAAGTTCGATTTCGATTCTGGAGACAGATATTTTCGATCATCTCTTTTTCGAACCATGCGAAATAAATTTTTTCCAAGCATATTTTTGGTCATCAAAGGTTGGATTTTCGGATTCGGCGGTTCGAAATACACCTAGAAACTCACCCATCACAGTCCGATTCCGAGTCTGAAAAAAAATATTTTCGATCATCTCTTTTTCGTACCATGCGGAATAACTTCTTTCCAGGTGTATTTTCGTGTAACAAAGGTTGGATTTTTGGATTCAGCGGGTCAAAATACACCTATAAACCCACCCATCAAAGTTCGATTTCGATTCTGGAGACAGATATTTTCGATTATCTCTTTTTCGTACCATGCGGAATAACTTTTTTCCAAGCATATTTTTGGTCATCAAACGTTGGATTTTCGGATTCAGCGAGTCGAAATACACCTAGAATCTCACCCATCAAAGTCCGATTTTGATTCTGAAAAAATATATTTTCGATCATCTCTTTTTCGTACCGTGCGAAATAACTTTTTTCCAAGCATATTTTTGGTCATCAGAGGTTGGATTTCCGGATTCAGCGGGTCGAAATACACCTAGAAACTCACCCATCACAGTCCGATTCCGAGTCTGAAAAAAAATATTTTCGATCATCTCTTTTTCTTACCATGCGGAATAACTTCTTTCCAGGTGTATTTTCGCGTAACAAAGGTTGGATTTTTGGATTCAGCGGGTCAAAATACACCTATGAACCCACCCATCAAAGTTCGATTCCGATTCTGGAGACAGATATTTTCGATCATCTCTTTTTCGTACCATGTGGAATAACTTTTTTCCAAGCATATTTTTGGTCATCAAACGTTGGATTTTCGGATTCAGCGAGTCGAAATACACCTAGAATCTCGACCATCATAGTCCGATTTTGATTCTGAAAAAATATATTTTCGATCATCTCTTTTTCGTACCGTGCGAAATAACTTTTTTCCAAGCATATTTTTGGTCATCAGAGGTTGGATTTTCGGATTCAGCGGGTCGGAATACACCTAGAAACTCACCCATTAAAGTCCGACTTTGATTCTGAAAAAAAATATTTTCGATCATCTCTTTTTCGTACCATGCGAAATAACTTCTTTCCAGAGGTATTGTCGTGTAACAAAGGTTGGATTTTTGGATTCAGCGGGTCAAAATACACCTATAAACCCACCCATCAAAGTCCGATTTTGATTCTTAAAAAATATATTTTCGATCATCTCTTTTTCGTACCGTGCAAAATAACTTTTTTCCAAGCATGTGTTTGGTCATCAGAGGTTGGAGTTTCGGATTCAGCGGGTCGAAATACACCTAGAAACTCACCCATTAAAGTCCGATTTTGATTCTGAAAAAAAATATTTTCGATCATCTCTTTTTTGTACCATGCGGAATAACTTCTTTCCAGGTGTATTTTCGTGTAACAAAGGTTGGATTTTTGGATTCAGCGGGTCAAAATACACATATGAACCCACCCATCAAAGTTCGATTTTGATTCTGGAGACAGATATTTTCGATCATCTCTTTTTCGTACCATGCGAAATATCTTTTTTCCACGTATTTTGTTGGTCATCAAAGATCGGATTTTCAGATCCAGCGGGTCGGAATACACCTAGAAACTCACCCATCAAAGTCCGATTTTGATTCTGAAAAAAAATATTTTCGATCATCTCTTTCTCGTACCATGCGGAATGACTTTTTTCCAAGCATATTTTTGGTCATCAGAGGTTGGATTTTCGGATTCGGCGGTTCGAAATACACCTAGAAACTCACCCATCACAGTCCGATTCCGAGTCTGAAAAAAAATATTTTCGATCATCTCTTTTTCGTACCATGCAAAATAACTTCTTTCCAGGTGTATTTTCGTGTAACAAAGGTTGGATTTTTGGATTCAGCGGGTCAAAATACACCTATGAACCCACCCATCAAAGTTCGATTTCGATTCTGGAGACAGATATTTTCGATCATCTCTTTTTCGTACCATGCGGAATAACTTTTTTCCAAGCATATTTTTGGTCATCAAACGTTGGATTTTCGGATTCAGCGAGTCGAAATACACCTAGAATCTCGACCATCATAGTCCGATTTTGATTCTGAAAAAATATATTTTCGATCATCTCTTTTTCGTACCGTGCGAAATAACTTTTTTCCAAGCATATTTTTGGTCATCAGAGGTTGGATTTTCGGATTCAGCGGGTCGGAATACACCTAGAAACTCACCCATTAAAGTCCGACTTTGATTCTGAAAAAAAATATTTTCGATCATCTCTTTTTCGTACCATGCGAAATAACTTCTTTCCAGAGGTATTGTCGTGTAACAAAGGTTGGATTTTTGGATTCAGCGGGTCAAAATACACCTATAAACCCACCCATCAAAGTTCGATTTCGATTCTGGAGACAGATATTTTCGATCATCTCTTTTTCGTACCATGCTAAATAACTTTTTTCCAAGCATATTTTTGGTCATCAAAGGTTGGATTTTCAGATTCAGCGGATCGAAATACACCCAGAAACTAAGCCATCAAAGTCCGATTCCGATTCTCAAAAAAAATATTTTCGATCATCTCTTTTTCGTACCATGCGGAATAACTTCTTTCCAGGTGTATTTTCGTGTAACAAAGGTTGGATTTTTTGATTCAGCGGGTCAAAGTACACCTATGAACCCACCCATCAAAGTTCGATTTTGATTCTGGAGACAGATATTTTCGATCATCTCTTTTTCGAACCATGCGAAATAACTTTTTTCCAAGCATATTTTTGGTCATCAAAGGTTGGATTTTCGGATTTGGCGGTTCGAAATACACCTAGAAACTCACCCATCACAGTCCGATTCCGAGTCTGAAAAAAAATATTTTCGATCATCACTTTTTCGTACCATGCGGAATAACTTCTTTCCAGAGGTATTGTCGTGTAACAAAGGTTGGATTTTTGGATTCAGCGGGTCAAAATACACCTATAAACCCACCCATCAAAGTCCGATTTTGATTCTGAAAAAATATATTTTCGATCATCTCTTTTTCGTACCGTGCAAAATAACTTTTTTCCAAGCATGTGTTTGGTCATCAGAGGTTGGAGTTTCGGATTCAGCGGGTCGAAATACACCTAGAAACTCACCCATTAAAGTCCGATTTTGATTCTGAAAAAAAATATTTTCGATCATCTCTTTTTTGTACCATGCGGAATAACTTCTTTCCAGGTGTATTTTCGTGTAACAAAGGTTGGATTTTTGGATTCAGCGGGTCAAAATACACATATGAACCCACCCATCAAAGTTCGATTTTGATTCTGGAGACAGATATTTTCGATCATCTCTTTTTCGTACCATGCGAAATATCTTTTTTCCACGTATTTTGTTGGTCATCAAAGATCGGATTTTCAGATTCAGCGGGTCGGAATACACCTATAAACCCACCCATCAAAGTTCGATTTCGATTCTGGAGACAGATATTTTCGATTATCTCTTTTTCGTACCATGCGGAATAACTTTTTTCCAAGCATATTTTTGGTCATCAAACGTTGGATTTTCGGATTCAGCGAGTCGAAATACACCTAGAATCTCACCCATCAAAGTCCGATTTTGATTCTGAAAAAATATATTTTCGATCATCTCTTTTTCGTACCGTGCGAAATAACTTTTTTCCAAGCATATTTTTGGTCATCAGAGGTTGGATTTCCGGATTCAGCGGGTCGAAATACACCTAGAAACTCACCCATCACAGTCCGATTCCGAGTCTGAAAAAAAATATTTTCGATCATCTCTTTTTCTTACCATGCGGAATAACTTCTTTCCAGGTGTATTTTCGCGTAACAAAGGTTGGATTTTTGGATTCAGCGGGTCAAAATACACCTATGAACCCACCCATCAAAGTTCGATTCCGATTCTGGAGACAGATATTTTCGATCATCTCTTTTTCGTACCATGTGGAATAACTTTTTTCCAAGCATATTTTTGGTCATCAAACGTTGGATTTTCGGATTCAGCGAGTCGAAATACACCTAGAATCTCGACCATCATAGTCCGATTTTGATTCTGAAAAAATATATTTTCGATCATCTCTTTTTCGTACCGTGCGAAATAACTTTTTTCCAAGCATATTTTTGGTCATCAGAGGTTGGATTTTCGGATTCAGCGGGTCGGAATACACCTAGAAACTCACCCATTAAAGTCCGACTTTGATTCTGAAAAAAAATATTTTCGATCATCTCTTTTTCGTACCATGCGAAATAACTTCTTTCCAGAGGTATTGTCGTGTAACAAAGGTTGGATTTTTGGATTCAGCGGGTCAAAATACACCTATAAACCCACCCATCAAAGTCCGATTTTGATTCTGAAAAAATATATTTTCGATCATCTCTTTTTCGTACCGTGCAAAATAACTTTTTTCCAAGCATGTGTTTGGTCATCAGAGGTTGGAGTTTCGGATTCAGCGGGTCGAAATACACCTAGAAACTCACCCATTAAAGTCCGATTTTGATTCTGAAAAAAAATATTTTCGATCATCTCTTTTTTGTACCATGCGGAATAACTTCTTTCCAGGTGTATTTTCGTGTAACAAAGGTTGGATTTTTGGATTCAGCGGGTCAAAATACACATATGAACCCACCCATCAAAGTTCGATTTTGATTCTGGAGACAGATATTTTCGATCATCTCTTTTTCGTACCATGCGAAATATCTTTTTTCCACGTATTTTGTTGGTCATCAAAGATCGGATTTTCAGATCCAGCGGGTCGGAATACACCTAGAAACTCACCCATCAAAGTCCGATTTTGATTCTGAAAAAAAATATTTTCGATCATCTCTTTCTCGTACCATGCGGAATGACTTTGTTCCAAGCATATTTTTGGTCATCAGAGGTTGGATTTTCGGATTCGGCGGTTCGAAATACACCTAGAAACTCACCCATCACAGTCCGATTCCGAGTCTGAAAAAAAATATTTTCGATCATCTCTTTTTCGTACCATGCAAAATAACTTCTTTCCAGGTGTATTTTCGTGTAACAAAGGTTGGATTTTTGGATTCAGCGGGTCAAAATACACCTATGAACCCACCCATCAAAGTTCGATTTCGATTCTGGAGACAGATATTTTCGATCATCTCTTTTTCGTACCATGCGGAATAACTTTTTTCCAAGCATATTTTTGGTCATCAAACGTTGGATTTTCGGATTCAGCGAGTCGAAATACACCTAGAATCTCGACCATCATAGTCCGATTTTGATTCTGAAAAAATATATTTTCGATCATCTCTTTTTCGTACCGTGCGAAATAACTTTTTTCCAAGCATATTTTTGGTCATCAGAGGTTGGATTTTCGGATTCAGCGGGTCGGAATACACCTAGAAACTCACCCATTAAAGTCCGACTTTGATTCTGAAAAAAAATATTTTCGATCATCTCTTTTTCGTACCATGCGAAATAACTTCTTTCCAGAGGTATTGTCGTGTAACAAAGGTTGGATTTTTGGATTCAGCGGGTCAAAATACACCTATAAACCCACCCATCAAAGTTCGATTTCGATTCTGGAGACAGATATTTTCGATCATCTCTTTTTCGTACCATGCTAAATAACTTTTTTCCAAGCATATTTTTGGTCATCAAAGGTTGGATTTTCAGATTCAGCGGATCGAAATACACCCAGAAACTAAGCCATCAAAGTCCGATTCCGATTCTCAAAAAAAATATTTTCGATCATCTCTTTTTCGTACCATGCGGAATAACTTCTTTCCAGGTGTATTTTCGTGTAACAAAGGTTGGATTTTTTGATTCAGCGGGTCAAAGTACACCTATGAACCCACCCATCAAAGTTCGATTTTGATTCTGGAGACAGATATTTTCGATCATCTCTTTTTCGAACCATGCGAAATAACTTTTTTCCAAGCATATTTTTGGTCATCAAAGGTTGGATTTTCGGATTTGGCGGTTCGAAATACACCTAGAAACTCACCCATCACAGTCCGATTCCGAGTCTGAAAAAAAATATTTTCGATCATCACTTTTTCGTACCATGCGGAATAACTTCTTTCCAGAGGTATTGTCGTGTAACAAAGGTTGGATTTTTGGATTCAGCGGGTCAAAATACACCTATAAACCCACCCATCAAAGTCCGATTTTGATTCTGAAAAAATATATTTTCGATCATCTCTTTTTCGTACCGTGCAAAATAACTTTTTTCCAAGCATGTGTTTGGTCATCAGAGGTTGGAGTTTCGGATTCAGCGGGTCGAAATACACCTAGAAACTCACCCATTAAAGTCCGATTTTGATTCTGAAAAAAAATATTTTCGATCATCTCTTTTTTGTACCATGCGGAATAACTTCTTTCCAGGTGTATTTTCGTGTAACAAAGGTTGGATTTTTGGATTCAGCGGGTCAAAATACACATATGAACCCACCCATCAAAGTTCGATTTTGATTCTGGAGACAGATATTTTCGATCATCTCTTTTTCGTACCATGCGAAATATCTTTTTTCCACGTATTTTGTTGGTCATCAAAGATCGGATTTTCAGATTCAGCGGGTCGGAATACACCTAGAAACTCACCCATCAAAGTCCGATTTTGATTCTGAAAAAAAATATTTTCGATCATCTCTTTCTCGTACCATGCGGAATGACTTTTTTCCAAGCATATTTTTGGTCATCAGAGGTTGGATTTTCGGATTCGGCGGTTCGAAATACACCTAGAAACTCACCCATCACAGTCCGATTCCGAGTCTGAAAAAAAATATTTTCGATCATCTCTTTTTCGTACCATGCAAAATAACTTCTTTCCAGGTGTATTTTCGTGTAACAAAGGTTGGATTTTTGGATTCAGCGGGTCAAAATACACCTATGAACCCACCCATCAAAGTTCGATTTCGATTCTGGAGACAGATATTTTCGATCATCTCTTTTTCGTACCATGCGGAATAACTTTTTTCCAAGCATATTTTTGGTCATCAAACGTTGGATTTTCGGATTCAGCGAGTCGAAATACACCTAGAATCTCGACCATCATAGTCCGATTTTGATTCTGAAAAAATATATTTTCGATCATCTCTTTTTCGTACCGTGCGAAATAACTTTTTTCCAAGCATATTTTTGGTCATGAGAGGTTGGATTTTCGGATTCAGCGGGTCGGAATACACCTAGAAACTCACCCATTAAAGTCCGACTTTGATTCTGAAAAAAAATATTTTCGATCATCTCTTTTTCGTACCATGCGAAATAACTTCTTTCCAGAGGTATTGTCGTGTAACAAAGGTTGGATTTTTGGATTCAGCGGGTCAAAATACACCTATAAACCCACCCATCAAAGTTCGATTTCGATTCTGGAGACAGATATTTTCGATCATCTCTTTTTCGTACCATGCTAAATAACTTTTTTCCAAGCATATTTTTGGTCATCAAAGGTTGGATTTTCAGATTCAGCGGATCGAAATACACCCAGAAACTAAGCCATCAAAGTCCGATTCCGATTCACAAAAAAAATATTTTCGATCATCTCTTTTTCGTACCATGCGGAATAACTTCTTTCCAGGTGTATTTTCGTGTAACAAAGGTTGGATTTTTTGATTCAGCGGGTCAAAGTACACCTATGAACCCACCCATCAAAGTTCGATTTTGATTCTGGAGACAGATATTTTCGATCATCTCTTTTTCGAACCATGCGAAATAACTTTTTTCCAAGCATATTTTTGGTCATCAAAGGTTGGATTTTCGGATTTGGCGGTTCGAAATACACCTAGAAACTCACCCATCACAGTCCGATTCCGAGTCTGAAAAAAAATATTTTCGATCATCTCTTTTTCGTACCATGCGGAATAACTTCTTTCCAGGTGTATTTTCGTGTAACAAAGGTTGGATTTTTGGATTCAGCGGGTCAAAATACACCTATAAACCCACCCATCAAAGTTCGATTTCGATTCTGGAGACAGATATTTTCGATTATCTCTTTTTCGTACCATGCGAAATAACTTTTTTCCAAGCATATTTTTGGTCATCAAACGTTGGATTTTCGGATTCAGCGAGTCGAAATACACCTAGAATCTCGACCATCATAGTCCGATTTTGATTCTGAAAAAATATATTTTCGATCATCTCTTTTTCGTACCGTGCGAAATAACTTTTTTCCAAGCATATTTTTGGTCATCAGAGGTTGGATTTTCGGATTCAGCGGGTCGGAATACACCTAGAAACTCACCCATTAAAGTCCGACTTTGATTCTGAAAAAAAATATTTTCGATCATCTCTTTTTCGTACCATGCGAAATAACTTCTTTCCAGAGGTATTGTCGTGTAACAAAGGTTAGATTTTTGGATTCAGCGGGTCAAAATACACCTATAAACCCACCCATCAAAGTTCGATTTCGATTCTGGAGACAGATATTTTCGATCATCTCTTTTTCGTACCATGCTAAATAACTTTTTTCCAAGCATATTTTTGGTCATCAAAGGTTGGATTTTCAGATTCAGCGGATCGAAATACACCCAGAAACTAAGCCATCAAAGTCCGATTCCGATTCTCAAAAAAAATATTTTCGATCATCTCTTTTTCGTACCATGCGGAATAACTTCTTTCCAGGTGTATTTTCGTGTAACAAAGGTTGGATTTTTTGATTCAGCGGGTCAAAGTACACCTATGAACCCACCCATCAAAGTTCGATTTTGATTCTGGAGACAGATATTTTCGATCATCTCTTTTTCGAACCATGCGAAATAACTTTTTTCCAAGCATATTTTTGGTCATCAAAGGTTGGATTTTCGGATTCGGCGGTTCGAAATACACCTAGAAACTCACCCATCACAGTCCGATTCCGAGTCTGAAAAAAAATATTTTCGATCATCTCTTTTTCGTACCATGCGGAATAACTTCTTTCCAGGTGTATTTTCGTGTAACAAAGGTTGGATTTTTGGATTCAGCGGGTCAAAATACACCTATAAACCCACCCATCAAAGTTCGATTTCGATTCTGGAGACAGATATTTTCGATTATCTCTTTTTCGTACCATGCGGAATAACTTTTTTCCAAGCATATTTTTGGTCATCAAACGTTGGATTTTCGGATTCAGCGAGTCGAAATACACCTAGAAACTCACCCATCAAAGTCCGATTTTGATTCTGAAAAAATATATTTGCGATCATCTCTTTTTCGTACCGTGCAAAATAACTTTTTTCCAAGCATGTGTTTGGTCATCAGAGGTTGGAGTTTCGGATTCAGCGGGTCGAAATACACCTAGAAACTCACCCATTAAAGTCCGATTTTGATTCTGAAAGAAAATATTTTCGATCATCTCTTTTTCGTACCATGCGAAATAACTTCTTTCCAGAGGTATTGTCGTGTAACAACGGTTGGATTTTTGGATTCAGCGGGTCAAAATACACCTATAAACCCACCCATCAAAGTTTGATTTCGATTCTGGAGACAGATATTTTCGATCATCTCTTTTTCGTACCGTGCGAAATAACTTTTTTCCAAGCATATTTTTGGTCATCAGAGGTTGGATTTTCGGATTCAGCGGGTCGAAATACACCTAGAAACTCACCCATCAAAGTCCGATTCCGATTCTGAAAAAAAATATTTTCGATCATCTCTTTTTCGTACCATGCGAAATAACTTCTTTCCAAAGGTATTGTCGTGTAACAAAGGTTGGATTTTTGGATTCAGCGGGTCAAAATACACCTATAAACCCACCCATCAAAGTTCGATTTCGATTCTGGAGACAGATATTTTCGATCATCTCTTTTTCGTACCATGCTAAATAACTTTTTTCCAAGCATATTTTTGGTCATCAAAGGTTGGATTTTCGGATTCAGCTGGTCGGAATACACCCAGAAACTAAGCCATCAAAGTCCGATTCCGATTCTGAAAAAAAATATTTTCGATCATCTCTTTTTCGTACCATGCGGAATAACTTCTTTCAGGGTGTATTTTCGTGTAACAAAGGTTGGATTTTTTGATTCAGCGGGTCAAAGTACACCTATGAACCCACCCATCAAAGTTCGATTTTGATTCTGGAGACAGATATTTTCGATCATCTCTTTTTCGAACCATGCGAAATAACTTCTTTCCAGAGGTATTGTCGTGTAACAGAGGTTGGATTTTTGGATTCAGCGGGTCAAAATACACCTATAAACCCACCCATCAAAGTTCGATTTCGATTCTGGAGACAGATATTTTCGATCATCTCTTTTTCGTACCGTGCGAAATAACTTTTTTCCAAGCATATTTTTGGTCATCAGAGGTTGGATTTTCGGATTCAGCAGGTCGAAATACACCTAGAAACTCACCCATCACAGTCCGATTCCGAGTCTGAAAAAAAATATTTTCGATCATCTCTTTTTCGTACCATGCAAAATAACTTCTTTCCAGGTGTATTTTCGTGTAACAAAGGTTGGATTTTTGGATTCAGCGGGTCAAAATACACCTATAAACCCACCCATCAAAGTTCGATTTCGATTCTGGAGACAGATATTTTCGATCATCTCTTTTTCGTACCATGCTAAATAACTTTTTTCCAAGCATATTTTTGGTCATCAAAGGTTGGATTTTCGGATTCAGCGGGTCGGAATACACCCAGAAACTCACCCATCAAAGTCCGATTCCGATTCTGAAAAACAATATTTTCGATCATCTCTTTTTCGTACCATGCGGAATAACTTCTTTCCAGGTGTATTTTCGCGTAACAAAGGTTGGATTTTTTGATTCCGCGGGTCAAAGTACTCCTATGAACCCACCCATCAAAGTTCGATTTTGATTCTGGAGACAGATATTTTCGATCATCTCTTTTTCGAACCATGCGAAATAACTATTTTCCAAGCATATTTTTGGTCATCAAAGGTTGGATTTTCGGATTCGGCGGTTCGAAATACACCTAGAAACTCATTCATCACAGTCCGATTCCGAGTCTG
Organism: Phymatocera aterrima; assembly: GCA_963170745.1. Taxonomy (NCBI): domain Eukaryota; kingdom Metazoa; phylum Arthropoda; class Insecta; order Hymenoptera; family Tenthredinidae; genus Phymatocera; species Phymatocera aterrima. The sequence continues at coordinate 1,639,323 of CAUJGY010000150.1, read as the reverse complement.
AAAAAAAATATTTTGATCATCTCTTTTTCGTACCATGCGGCATAACTTCTTTCCAGAAGTGATTTCGTGTAACAAAGGTTTGATTTTTGGATTCCGCGGGTCAAAATACACCTATAAACCCACCCATCAAAGTTCGAGTTCGATTCTGGAGACAGATATTTTCGATTATCTCTTTTTCGTACCATGCGGAATAACTTTTTTCCAAGCATATTTTTGGTCATCAAAGGTTGGATTCACGGATTCAGCGAGTCGAAATACACCTAGAAACTCACCCATCAAAGTCCGATTTTGATTCTGAAAAAATATATTTTCGATCATCTCTTTTCCGTACCGTGCGAAATAACTTTTTTCCAAGCAAATTTTTGGTCATCAGAGGTTGGATTTTCGGATTCAGCGGGTCGAAATACACCTAGAAACTCACCCATTAAAGTCCGATTTTGATTCTGAAGAAAAATATATTTTCGATCATCTCTTTTTCGAACCATGCGAAATAACTTCTTTCCAGGTGTATTGTCGTGTAACAGAGGTTGAATTTTTGGATTCAGCGGGTCAAAATACACCTATAAACCCACCCATCAAAGTTCGATTTCGATTCTGGAGACAGATATTTTCGATCATCTCTTTTTCGTACCGTGCGAAATAACTTTTTTCCAAGCATATTTTTGGTCATCAGAGGTTGGATTTTTGGATTCAGCGGGTCGAAATACACCTAGAAACTCACCCATTAAAGTCCGATTTTGATTCTGAAAAAAAATATATTTTCGATCATCTCTTTTTCGAACCATGCGAAATAACCTCTTTCCAGGTGTATTGTCGTGTAACAGAGGTTGGATTTTTGGATTCAGCGGGTCAAAATACACCTATAAACCCACCAATCAAAGTTCGATTTCGATTCTGGAGACAGATATTTTCGATCATCTCTTTTTCGTACCATGCGAAATAACTTTTTTCCAAGCATATTTTTGGTCATCAAAGTTCGGAATCTCGGACTCAGCGGGTCGGAATACACCTAGAAACTCACCCATCAAAGTCCGATTTTGATTCTGAAAAAAAATATTTTCGATCATCTCTTTTTTGTACCATGCGGAATAACTTCTTTCCAGGTGTATTTTCGTGTAACAAAGGTTGGATTTTTGGATTCAGCGGGTCAAAATACACATATGAACCCACCCATCAAAGTTCGATTTTGATTCTGGAGACAGATATTTTCGATCATCTCTTTTTCGTACCATGCGAAATATCTTTTTTCCACGTATTTTGTTGGTCATCAAAGATCGCATTTTCAGATTCAGCGGTTTGAAATACACCTAGAAACTCACCCATCAAAGTCCGATTTTGATTCTGAAAAAAAATATTTTCGATCATCTCTTTCTCGTACCATGCGAAATGACTTTTTCCAAGCATATTTTTGGTCATCAGAGGTTGGATTTTCGGATTCAGCGGGTCGAAATACACCTAGAAACTCACCCATTAAAGTCCGATATTGATTCTGAAAAACAAAATTTTCGATCATCTCTTTTTCGTACCATGCGAAATTACTTCGTTCCAGGTGTATTTTCCTGTAACAAAGGTTAGATTTTCGGATTCAGCGGGTCAAAATACACGTATAAACCCACCCATCAAAGTTCGATTTCGATTCTGGAGACAGATATTTTCGATCATCTTTTTTTCGTACCATGCGAAATAACTTTTTTCCAAGCATATTTTTGGTCATCAGAGGTTGGATTTTCGGATTCAGCGGGTCGAAATACACCTGGAAACTCACCCATTAAAGTCCGATTTTGATTCTGAAAAAAAATATTTTCGATCATCTCTTTTTCGTACCATGCGAAATAATTTCTTTTCAGGTGTATTTTCGTGTAACAAAGGTTGGATTTTTGGATTCAGCGGGTCAAAATACACCTATAAACCCACCAATCAAAGTTCGATTTCGATTGTGGAGACAGATATTTTCGATCATCTCTTTTTCGTACCATGCGAAATAACTTTTTTCCAAGCATATTTTTGGTTATCAAAGTTCGGAATCTCGGATTCAGCGGGTCGGAATACACCTAGAAACTCACCCATCAAAGTCCGATTTTGATTCTGAAAAAAAATATTTTCGATCATCTCTTTTTTGTACCATGCGGAATAACTTCTTTCCAGGTGTATTTTCGTGTAACAAAGGTTGGATTTTTGGATTCAGCGGGTCAAAATACACATATGAACCCACCCATCAAAGTTCGATTTTGATTCTGGAGACAGATATTTTCGATCATCTCTTTTTCGTACCATGCGAAATATCTTTTTTCCACGTATTTTGTTGGTCATCAAAGATCGCATTTTCAGATTCAGCGGTTTGAAATACACCTAGAAACTCACCCATCAAAGTCCGATTTTGATTCTGAAAAAAAATATTTTCGATCATCTCTTTCTCGTACCATGCGAAATGACTTTTTTCCAAGCATATTTTTGGTCATCAGAGGTTGGATTTTCGGATTCAGCGGGTCGAAATACACCTAGAAACTCACCCATTAAAGTCCGATATTGATTCTGAAAAACAAAATTTTCGATCATCTCTTTTTCGTACCATGCGAAATTACTTCGTTCCAGGTGTATTTTCCTGTAACAAAGGTTAGATTTTTGGATTCCGCGGGTCAAAATACACCTATAAACCCACCCATTAAAGTTCGAGTTCGATTCTGGAGACAGATATTTTCGATTATCTATTTTTCGTACCATGCGGAATAACTTTTTTCCAAGCATATTTTTGGTCATCAAAGGTTGGATTTACGGATTCAGCGAGTCGAAATACACCTAGAAACTCACCCATCAAAGTCCGATTTTGATTCTGAAAAAATATATTTTCGATCATCTCTTTTCCGTACCGTGCGAAATAACTTTTTTCCAAGCAAATTTTTGGTCATCAGAGGTTGGATTTTCGGATTCAGCGGGTCGAAATACACCTAGAAACTCACCCATTAGAGTCCGATTTTGATTCTGAAGAAAAATATATTTTCGATCATCTCTTTTTCGTACCATGCGGAATAACTTCTTTCAGGGTGTATTTTCGTGTAACAAAGGTTGGATTTTTTGATTCAGCGGGTCAAAGTACACCTATGAACCCACCCATCAAAGTTCGATTTTGATTCTGGAGACAGATATTTTCGATCATCTCTTTTTCGAACCATGCGAAATAACTTCTTTCCAGAGGTATTGTCGTGTAACAGAGGTTGGATTTTTGGATTCAGCGGGTCAAAATACACCTATAAACCCACCCATCAAAGTTCGATTTCGATTCTGGAGACAGATATTTTCGATCATCTCTTTTTCGTACCGTGCGAAATAACTTTTTTCCAAGCATATTTTTGGTCATCAGAGGTTGGATTTTCGGATTCAGCAGGTCGAAATACACCTAGAAACTCACCCATCACAGTCCGATTCCGAGTCTGAAAAAAAATATTTTCGATCATCTCTTTTTCGTACCATGCAAAATAACTTCTTTCCAGGTGTATTTTCGTGTAACAAAGGTTGGATTTTTGGATTCAGCGGGTCAAAATACACCTATAAACCCACCCATCAAAGTTCGATTTCGATTCTGGAGACAGATATTTTCGATCATCTCTTTTTCGTACCATGCTAAATAACTTTTTTCCAAGCATATTTTTGGTCATCAAAGGTTGGATTTTCGGATTCAGCGGGTCGGAATACACCCAGAAACTCACCCATCAAAGTCCGATTCCGATTCTGAAAAACAATATTTTCGATCATCTCTTTTTCGTACCATGCGGAATAACTTCTTTCCAGGTGTATTTTCGCGTAACAAAGGTTGGATTTTTTGATTCGCGGGTCAAAGTACTCCTATGAACCCACCCATCAAAGTTCGATTTTGATTCTGGAGACAGATATTTTCGATCATCTCTTTTTCGAACCATGCGAAATAACTATTTTCCAAGCATATTTTTGGTCATCAAAGGTTGGATTTTCGGATTCGGCGGTTCGAAATACACCTAGAAACTCATCCATCACAGTCCGATTCCGAGTCTGAAAAAAAATATTTTGATCATCTCTTTTTCGTACCATGCGGCATAACTTCTTTCCAGAAGTGATTTCGTGTAACAAAGGTTTGATTTTTGGATTCCGCGGGTCAAAATACACCTATAAACCCACCCATCAAAGTTCGAGTTCGATTCTGGAGACAGATATTTTCGATTATCTCTTTTTCGTACCATGCGGAATAACTTTTTTCCAAGCATATTTTTGGTCATCAAAGGTTGGATTTACGGATTCAGCGAGTCGAAATACACCTAGAAACTCACCCATCAAAGTCCGATTTTGATTCTGAAAAAATATATTTTCGATCATCTCTTTTCCGTACCGTGCGAAATAACTTTTTTCCAAGCAAATTTTTGGTCATCAGAGGTTGGATTTTCGGATTCAGCGGGTCGAAATACACCTAGAAACTCACCCATTAAAGTCCGATTTTGATTCTGAAGAAAAATATATTTTCGATCATCTCTTTTTCGTACCATGCGGAATAACTTCTTTCAGGGTGTATTTTCGTGTAACAAAGGTTGGATTTTTTGATTCAGCGGGTCAAAGTACACCTATGAACCCACCCATCAAAGTTCGATTTTGATTCTGGAGACAGATATTTTCGATCATCTCTTTTTCGAACCATGCGAAATAACTTCTTTCCAGAGGTATTGTCGTGTAACAGAGGTTGGATTTTTGGATTCAGCGGGTCAAAATACACCTATAAACCCACCCATCAAAGTTCGATTTCGATTCTGGAGACAGATATTTTCGATCATCTCTTTTTCGTACCGTGCGAAATAACTTTTTTCCAAGCATATTTTTGGTCATCAGAGGTTGGATTTTCGGATTCAGCAGGTCGAAATACACCTAGAAACTCACCCATCACAGTCCGATTCCGAGTCTGAAAAAAAATATTTTCGATCATCTCTTTTTCGTACCATGCAAAATAACTTCTTTCCAGGTGTATTTTCGTGTAACAAAGGTTGGATTTTTGGATTCAGCGGGTCAAAATACACCTATAAACCCACCCATCAAAGTTCGATTTCGATTCTGGAGACAGATATTTTCGATCATCTCTTTTTCGTACCATGCTAAATAACTTTTTTCCAAGCATATTTTTGGTCATCAAAGGTTGGATTCACGGATTCAGCGAGTCGAAATACACCTAGAAACTCACCCATCAAAGTCCGATTTTGATTCTGAAAAAATATATTTTCGATCATCTCTTTTCCGTACCGTGCGAAATAACTTTTTTCCAAGCAAATTTTTGGTCATCAGAGGTTGGATTTTCGGATTCAGCGGGTCGAAATACACCTAGAAACTCACCCATTAAAGTCCGATTTTGATTCTGAAGAAAAATATATTTTCGATCATCTCTTTTTCGAACCATGCGAAATAACTTCTTTCCAGGTGTATTGTCGTGTAACAGAGGTTGAATTTTTGGATTCAGCGGGTCAAAATACACCTATAAACCCACCCATCAAAGTTCGATTTCGATTCTGGAGACAGATATTTTCGATCATCTCTTTTTCGTACCGTGCGAAATAACTTTTTTCCAAGCATATTTTTGGTCATCAGAGGTTGGATTTTTGGATTCAGCGGGTCGAAATACACCTAGAAACTCACCCATTAAAGTCCGATTTTGATTCTGAAAAAAAATATATTTTCGATCATCTCTTTTTCGAACCATGCGAAATAACCTCTTTCCAGGTGTATTGTCGTGTAACAGAGGTTGGATTTTTGGATTCAGCGGGTCAAAATACACCTATAAACCAACCAATCAAAGTTCGATTTCGATTCTGGAGACAGATATTTTCGATCATCTCTTTTTCGTACCATGCGAAATAACTTTTTTCCAAGCATATTTTTGGTCATCAAAGTTCGGAATCTCGGATTCAGCGGGTCGGAATACACCTAGAAACTCACCCATCAAAGTCCGATTTTGATTCTGAAAAAAAATATTTTCGATCATCTCTTTTTTGTACCATGCGGAATAACTTCTTTCCAGGTGTATTTTCGTGTAACAAAGGTTGGATTTTTGGATTCAGCGGGTCAAAATACACATATGAACCCACCCATCAAAGTTCGATTTTGATTCTGGAGACAGATATTTTCGATCATCTCTTTTTCGTACCATGCGAAATATCTTTTTTCCACGTATTTTGTTGGTCATCAAAGATCGCATTTTCAGATTCAGCGGTTTGAAATACACCTAGAAACTCACCCATCAAAGTCCGATTTTGATTCTGAAAAAAAATATTTTCGATCATCTCTTTCTCGTACCATGCGAAATGACTTTTTCCAAGCATATTTTTGGTCATCAGAGGTTGGATTTTCGGATTCAGCGGGTCGAAATACACCTAGAAACTCACCCATTAAAGTCCGATATTGATTCTGAAAAACAAAATTTTCGATCATCTCTTTTTCGTACCATGCGAAATTACTTCGTTCCAGGTGTATTTTCCTGTAACAAAGGTTAGATTTTCGGATTCAGCGGGTCAAAATACACGTATAAACCCACCCATCAAAGTTCGATTTCGATTCTGGAGACAGATATTTTCGATCATCTTTTTTTCGTACCATGCGAAATAACTTTTTTCCAAGCATATTTTTGGTCATCAGAGGTTGGATTTTCGGATTCAGCGGGTCGAAATACACCTGGAAACTCACCCATTAAAGTCCGATTTTGATTCTGAAAAAAAATATTTTCGATCATCTCTTTTTCGTACCATGCGAAATAATTTCTTTTCAGGTGTATTTTCGTGTAACAAAGGTTGGATTTTTGGATTCAGCGGGTCAAAATACACCTATAAACCCACCAATCAAAGTTCGATTTCGATTGTGGAGACAGATATTTTCGATCATCTCTTTTTCGTACCATGCGAAATAACTTTTTTCCAAGCATATTTTTGGTTATCAAAGTTCGGAATCTCGGATTCAGCGGGTCGGAATACACCTAGAAACTCACCCATCAAAGTCCGATTTTGATTCTGAAAAAAAATATTTTCGATCATCTCTTTTTTGTACCATGCGGAATAACTTCGTTCCAGGTGTATTTTCGTGTAACAAAGGTTGGATTTTTGGATTCAGCGGGTCAAAATACACATATGAACCCACCCATCAAAGTTCGATTTTGATTCTGGAGACAGATATTTTCGATCATCTCTTTTTCGTACCATGCGAAATATCTTTTTTCCACGTATTTTGTTGGTCATCAAAGATCGCATTTTCAGATTCAGCGGTTTGAAATACACCTAGAAACTCACCCATCAAAGTCCGATTTTGATTCTGAAAAAAAATATTTTCGATCATCTCTTTCTCGTACCATGCGAAATGACTTTTTTCCAAGCATATTTTTGGTCATCAGAGGTTGGATTTTCGGATTCAGCGGGTCGAAATACACCTAGAAACTCACCCATTAAAGTCCGATATTGATTCTGAAAAACAAAATTTTCGATCATCTCTTTTTCGTACCATGCGAAATTACTTCGTTCCAGGTGTATTTTCCTGTAACAAAGGTTAGATTTTTGGATTCCGCGGGTCAAAATACACCTATAAACCCACCCATTAAAGTTCGAGTTCGATTCTGGAGACAGATATTTTCGATTATCTCTTTTTCGTACCATGCGGAATAACTTTTTTCCAAGCATATTTTTGGTCATCAAAGGTTGGATTTACGGATTCAGCGAGTCGAAATACACCTAGAAACTCACCCATCAAAGTCCGATTTTGATTCTGAAAAAATATATTTTCGATCATCTCTTTTCCGTACCGTGCGAAATAACTTTTTTCCAAGCAAATTTTTGGTCATCAGAGGTTGGATTTTTGGATTCAGCGGGTCGAAATACACCTAGAAACTCACCCATTAAAGTCCGATTTTGATTCTGAAGAAAAATATATTTTCGATCATCTCTTTTTCGAACCATGCGAAATAACTTCTTTCCAGGTGTATTGTCGTGTAACAGAGGTTGAATTTTTGGATTCAGCGGGTCAAAATACACCTATAAACCCACCCATCGAAGTTCGATTTCGATTCTGGAGACAGATATTTTCGATCATCTCTTTTTCGTACCGTGCGAAATAACTTTTTTCCAAGCATATTTTTGGTCATCAGAGGTTGGATTTTTGGATTCAGCGGGTCGAAATACACCTAGAAACTCACCCATTAAAGTCCGATTTTGATTCTGAAAAAAAATATATTTTCGATCATCTCTTTTTCGAACCATGCGAAATAACCTCTTTCCAGGTGTATTGTCGTGTAACAGAGGTTGGATTTTTGGATTCAGCGGGTCAAAATACACCTATAAACCCACCAATCAAAGTTCGATTTCGATTCTGGAGACAGATATTTTCGATCATCTCTTTTTCGTACCATGCGAAATAACTTTTTTCCAAGCATATTTTTGGTCATCAAAGTTCGGAATCTCGGATTCAGCGGGTCGGAATACACCTAGAAACTCACCCATCAAAGTCCGATTTTGATTCTGAAAAAAAATATTTTCGATCATCTCTTTTTTGTACCATGCGGAATAACTTCTTTCCAGGTGTATTTTCGTGTAACAAAGGTTGGATTTTTGGATTCAGCGGGTCAAAATACACATATGAACCCACCCATCAAAGTTCGATTTTGATTCTGGAGACAGATATTTTCGATCATCTCTTTTTCGTACCATGCGAAATATCTTTTTTCCACGTATTTTGTTGGTCATCAAAGATCACATTTTCAGATTCAGCGGTTTGAAATACACCTAGAAACTCACCCATCAAAGTCCGATTTTGATTCTGAATAAAAATATTTTCGATCATCTCTTTCTCGTACCATGCGAAATGACTTTTTTCCAAGCATATTTTTGGTCATCAGAGGTTGGATTTTCGGATTCGGCGGTTCGAAATACACCTAGAAACTCACCCATCACAGTCCGATTCCGAGTCTGAAAAAAAATATTTTCGATCATCTCTTTTTCGTACCATGCGGAATAACTTCTGTCCAGGTGTATTTTCGTGTAACAAAGGTTTGATTTTTGGATTCAGCGGGTCAAAATACACCTATAAACCCACCCATCAAAGTTCGAGTTCGATTCTGGAGACAGATATTTTCGATTATCTCTTTTTCGTACCATGCGGAATAACTTTTTTCCAAGCATATTTTTGGTCATCAAAGGTTGGATTTTCGGATTCAGCGAGTCGAAATACACCTAGAAACTCACCCATCAATGTCCGATTTTGATTCTGAAAAAATATATTTTCGATCATCTCTTTTTCGTACCGTGCGAAATAACTTTTTTCCAAGCATATTTTTGGTCATCAGAGGTTGGATTTTCGGATTCAGCGGGTCGAAATACACCTAGAAACTCACCCATCAAAGTCCGATTCCGATTCTGAAAAAAAATATTTTCGATCATCTCTTTTTCGTACCATGCGAAATAATTTCTTTTCAGGTGTATTTTCGTGTAACAAAGGTTGGATTTTTGGATTCAGCGGGTCAAAATACACGTATAAACCCACCCATCAAAGTTCGATTTCGATTCTGGAGACAGATATTTTCGATCATCTCTTTTTCGTACCATGCGGAATAATTTTTTTCCAAGCATATTTTTGGTCATCAAAGTTCGGATTTTCGAATTCAACGGGTCGGAATACACCTAGAAACTCACCCATCAAAGTCCGATTTTGATTCTGAAAAAAAATATTTTCGATCATCTCTTTTTCGTACCATGCGGAATAACTTCTTTCCAGGTGTATTTTCGTGTAACAAAGGTTGGATTTTTGGATTCAGCGGGTCAAAATACACATATAAACCCACCCATCAAAGTTCGATTTTGATTCTGGAGACAGATATTTTCGATCATCTCTTTTTCGTACCATGCGAAATATCTTTTTTCCACGTATTTTGTTGGTCATCAAAGATCGCATTTTCAGATTCAGCGGTTTGAAATACACCTAGAAACTCACCCATCAAAGTCCGATTTTGATTCTGAAAAAAAATATTTTCGATCATCTCTTTCTCGTACCATGCGAAATGACTTTTTTCCAAGCATATTTTTGGTCATTAGAGGTTGGATTTTCGGATTCAGCGGGTCGAAATACACCTAGAAACTCACCCATTAAAGTCCGATATTGATTCTGAAAAACAAAATTTTCGATCATCTCTTTTTCGTACCATGCGAAATTACTTCGTTCCAGGTGTATTTTCCTGTAACAAAGGTTAGATTTTCGGATTCAGCGGGTCAAAATACACGTATAAACCCACCCATCAAAGTTCGATTTCGATTCTGGAGACAGATATTTTCGATCATCTTTTTTTCGTACCATGCGAAATAACTTTTTTCCAAGCATATTTTTGGTCATCAGAGGTTGGATTTTCGGATTCAGCGGGTCGAAATACACCTGGAAACTCACCCATTAAAGTCCGATTTTGATTCTGAAAAAAAATATTTTCGATCATCTCTTTTTCGTACCATGCGAAATAATTTCTTTTCAGGTGTATTTTCGTGTAACAAAGGTTGGATTTTTGGATTCAGCGGGTCAAAATACACGTATAAACCCACCCATCAAAGTTCGATTTTGATTCTGGAGACAGATATTTTCGATCATCTCTTTTTCGTACCATGCGGAATAATTTTTTTCCAAGCATATTTTTGGTCATCAAAGTTCGGATTTTCGAATTCAACGGGTCGGAATACACCTAGAAACTCACCCATCAAAGTCCGATTTTGATTCTGAAAAAAAATATTTTCGATCATCTCTTTTTCGTACCATGCGGAATAACTTCTTTCCAGGTGTAGTTTCGCGTAACAATGGTTGGATTTTTGGATTCAGCGGGTCAAAATACACCTATGAACCCACCCATCACAGTTCGATTTTGATTCTGGAGACAGATAATTTCGATCATCTCTTTTTCGTACCATGCGGAATAACTTTTTTCCAAGCATATTTTTGGTCATCAAAGGTTGGATTTTCGGATTCAGCGGGTCGAAATACACCCAGAAACTCACCCATCAAAGTCCGATTCCGATTCTGAAAAAAAATATTTTCGATCATCTCTTTTTCGTACCATGCGGAATAACTTCTTTCCAGGTGTATTTTCGTGTAACAAAGGTTGGATTTTTCGATTCAGCGGGTCAAAGTACACCTATGAACCCACCCATCAGAGTTCGATTTTGATTCTGGAGACAGATATTTTCGATCATCTCTTTTTCGAACCATGCGGAATAACTTTTTTCCAAGCATATTTTTGGTCATCAAAGGTTGGATTTTCGGATTCGGCGGTTCGAAATACACCTAGAAACTCACCCATCACAGTCCGATTCCGAGTCTGAAAAAAAATATTTTCGATCATCTCTTTTTCGTACCATGCGGAATAACTTCTGTCCAGGTGTATTTTCGTGTAACAAAGGTTTGATTTTTGGATTCAGCGGGTCAAAATACACCTATAAACCCACCCATCAAAGTTCGAGTTCGATTCTGGAGACAGATATTTTCGATTATCTCTTTTTCGTACCATGCGGAATAACTTTTTTCCAAGCATATTTTTGGTCATCAAAGGTTGGATTTTCGGATTCAGCGAGTCGAAATACACCTAGAAACTCACCCATCAATGTCCGATTTTGATTCTGAAAAAATATATTTTCGATCATCTCTTTTTCGTACCGTGCGAAATAACTTTTTTCCAAGCATATTTTTGGTCATCAGAGGTTGGATTTTCGGATTCAGCGGGTCGAAATACACCTAGAAACTCACCCATCAAAGTCCGATTCCGATTCTGAAAAAAAATATTTTCGATCATCTCTTTTTCGTACCATGCGAAATAATTTCTTTTCAGGTGTATTTTCGTGTAACAAAGGTTGGATTTTTGGATTCAGCGGGTCAAAATACACGTATAAACCCACCCATCAAAGTTCGATTTCGATTCTGGAGACAGATATTTTCGATCATCTCTTTTTCGTACCATGCGGAATAATTTTTTTCCAAGCATATTTTTGGTCATCAAAGTTCGGATTTTCGAATTCAACGGGTCGGAATACACCTAGAAACTCACCCATCAAAGTCCGATTTTGATTCTGAAAAAAAATATTTTCGATCATCTCTTTTTCGTACCATGCGGAATAACTTCTTTCCAGGTGTAGTTTCGCGTAACAATGGTTGGATTTTTGGATTCAGCGGGTCAAAATACACCTATGAACCCACCCATCACAGTTCGATTTTGATTCTGGAGACAGATACTTTCGATCATCTCTTTTTCGTACCATGCGAAATAACTTTTTTCCAAGCATATTTTTGGTCATCAAAGGTTGGATTTTCGGATTCAGCGGGTCGAAATACACCCAGAAACTCACCCATCAAAGTCCGATTCCGATTCTGAAAAAAAATATTTTCGATCATCTCTTTTTCGTACCATGCGGAATAACTCCTTTCCAGGTGTATTTTCGTGTAACAAAGGTTGGATTTTTCGATTCAGCGGGTCAAAGTACACCTATGAACCCACCCATCAGAGTTCGATTTTGATTCTGGAGACAGATATTTTCGATCATCTCTTTTTCGAACCATGCGGAATAACTTTTTTCCAAGCATATTTTTGGTCATCAAAGGTTGGATTTTCGGATTCGGCGGTTCGAAATACACCTAGAAACTCACCCATCACAGTCCGATTCCGAGTCTGAAAAAAAATATTTTCGATCATCTCTTTTTCGTACCATGCGGAATAACTTCTTTCCAGGTGTATTTTCGTGTAACAAAGGTTTGATTTTTGGATTCAGCGGGTCAAAATACACCTATAAACCCACCCATCAAAGTTCGAGTTCGATTCTGGAGACAGATATTTTCGATTATCTCTTTTTCGTACCATGCGGAATAACTTTTTTCCAAGCATATTTTTGGTCATCAGAGGTTGGATTTTCGGATTCAGCAGGTCGAAATACACCTAGAAACTCACCCATTAAAGTCCGATTTTGATTCTGAAAAAAAATATATTTTCGATCATCTCTTTTTCGAACCATGCGAAATAACTTCTTTCCAGGTGTATTGTCGTGTAACAGAGGTTGGATTTTTGGATTCAGCGGGTCAAAATACACCTATAAACCCACCCATCAAAGTTTGATTTCGATTCTGGAGACAGATATTTTCGATCATCTCTTTTTCGAACCATGCGAAATAAATTTTTTCCAAGCATATTTTTGGTCATCAAAGGTTGGATTTTCGGATTCGGCGGTTCGAAATACACCTAGAAACTCACCCATCACAGTCCGATTCCGAGTCTGAAAAAAAATATTTTCGATCATCTCTTTTTCGTACCATGCGGAATACCTTCTTTCCAGGTGTATTTTCGTGTAACAAAGGTTGGATTTTTGGATTCAGCGGGTCAAAATACACCTATAAACCCACCCATCAAAGTTCGATTTCGATTCTGGAGACAGATATTTTCGATTATCTCTTTTTCGTACCATGCGGAATAACTTTTTTCCAAGCATATTTTTGGTCATCAAACGTTGGATTTTCGGATTCAGCGAGTCGAAATACACCTAGAAACTCACCCATCAAAGTCCGATTTTGATTCTGAAAAAATATATTTTCGATCATCTCTTTTTCGTACCGTGCGAAATAACTTCTTTCCAAGCATATTTTTGGTCATCAGAGGTTGGATTTTCGGATTCAGCGGGTCGAAATACACCTAGAAACTCACCCATCACAGTCCGATTCCGAGTCTGAAAAAAAATATTTTCGATCATCTCTTTTTCGTACCATGCGGAATAACTTCTTTCCAGGTGTATTTTCGTGTAACAAAGGTTGGATTTTTCGATTCAGCGGGTCAAAGTACACCTATGAACCCACCCATCAGAGTTCGATTTTGATTCTGGAGACAGATATTTTCGATCATCTCTTTTTCGAACCATGCGGAATAACTTTTTTCCAAGCATATTTTTGGTCATCAAAGGTTGGATTTTCGGATTCGGCGGTTCGAAATACACCTAGAAACTCACCCATCACAGTCCGATTCCGATTCTGAAAAAAAATATTTTCGATCATCTCTTTTTCGTACCATGCGGAATAACTTCTTTCCAGGTGTATTTTCGTGTAACAAAGGTTTGATTTTTGGATTCAGCGGGTCAAAATACACCTATAAACCCACCCATCAAAGTTCGAGTTCGATTCTGAAGACAGATATTTTCGATTATCTCTTTTTCGTACCATGCGGAATAACTTTTTTCCAAGCATATTTTCGGTCATCGAAGGTTGGATTTTCGGATTCAGCGAGTCGAAATACACCTAGAAACTCACCCATCAATGTCCGATTTTGATTCTGAAAAAATATATTTTCGATCATCTCTTTTTCGTACCGTGCGAAATAACTTTTTTCCAAGCATATTTTTGGTCATCAGAGGTTGGATTTTCGGATTCAGCGGGTCGAAATACACCTAGAAACTCACCCATCAAAGTCCGATTCCGATTCTGAAAAAAAATATTTTCGATCATCTCTTTTTCGTACCATGCGAAATAATTTCTTGTCAGGTGTATTTTCGTGTAACAAAGGTTGGATTTTTGGATTCAGCGGGTCAAAATACACGTATAAACCCACCCATCAAAGTTCGATTTCGATTCTGGAGACAGATATTTCCGATCATCTCTTTTTCGTACCATGCGGAATAATTTTTTTCCAAGCATATTTTTGGTCATCAAAGTTCGGATTTTCGAATTCAACGGGTCGGAATACACCTAGAAACTCACCCATCAAAGTCCGATTTTGATTCTGAAAAAAAATATTTTCGATCATCTCTTTTTCGTACCATGCGGAATAACTTCTTTCCAGGTGTAGTTTCGCGTAACAATGGTTGGATTTTTGGATTCAGCGGGTCAAAATACACCTATGAACCCACCCATCACAGTTCGATTTTGATTCTGGAGACAGATAATTTCGATCATCTCTTTTTCGTACCATGCGAAATAACTTTTTTCCAAGCATATTTTTGGTCATCAAAGGTTGGATTTTCGGATTCAGCGGGTCGAAATACACCCAGAAACTCACCCATCACAGTCCGATTCCGAGTCTGAAAAAAAATATTTTCGATCATCTCTTTTTCGTACCATGCGGAATAACTTCTTTCCAGGTGTATTTTCGTGTAACAAAGGTTTGATTTTTGGATTCAGCGGGTCAAAATACACCTATAAACCCACCCATCAAAGTTCGAGTTCGATTCTGGAGACAGATATTTTCGATTATCTCTTTTTCGTACCATGCGGAATAACTTTTTTCCAAGCATATTTTTGGTCATCAGAGGTTGGATTTTCGGATTCAGCAGGTCGAAATACACCTAGAAACTCACCCATTAAAGTCCGACTTTGATTCTGAAAAAAAATATATTTTCGATCATCTCTTTTTCGAACCATGCGAAATAACTTCTTTCCAGGTGTATTGTCGTGTAACAGAGGTTGGATTTTTGGATTCAGCGGGTCAAAATACACCTATAAACCCACCCATCAAAGTTCGATTTCGATTCTGGAGACAGATATTTTCGATCATCTCTTTTTCGAACCATGCGAAATAAATTTTTTCCAAGCATATTTTTGGTCATCAAAGGTTGGATTTTCGGATTCGGCGGTTCGAAATACACCTAGAAACTCACCCATCACAGTCCGATTCCGAGTCTGAAAAAAAATATTTTCGATCATCTCTTTTTCGTACCATGCGGAATAACTTCTTTCCAGGTGTATTTTCGTGTAACAAAGGTTGGATTTTTGGATTCAGCGGGTCAAAATACACCTATAAACCCACCCATCAAAGTTCGATTTCGATTCTGGAGACAGATATTTTCGATTATCTCTTTTTCGTACCATGCGGAATAACTTTTTTCCAAGCATATTTTTGGTCATCAAACGTTGGATTTTCGGATTCAGCGAGTCGAAATACACCTAGAAACTCACCCATCAAAGTCCGATTTTGATTCTGAAAAAATATATTTTCGATCATCTCTTTTTCGTACCGTGCGAAATAACTTCTTTCCAAGCATATTTTTGGCCATCAGAGGTTGGATTTTCGGATTCAGCGGGTCGAAATACACCTAGAAACTCACCCATCACAGTCCGATTCCGAGTCTGAAAAAAAATATTTTCGATCATCTCTTTTTCGTACCATGCAAAATAACTTCTTTCCAGGTGTATTTTCGTGTAACAAAGGTTTGATTTTTGGATTCAGCGGGTCAAAATACACCTATAAACCCACCCATCAAAGTTCGAGTTCGATTCTGGAGACAGATATTTTCGATTATCTCTTTTTCGTACCATGCGGAATAACTTTTTTCCAAGCATATTTTTGGTCATCAGAGGTTGGATTTTCGGATTCAGCAGGTCGAAATACACCTAGAAACTCACCCATTAAAGTCCGATTTTGATTCTGAAAAAAAATATATTTTCGATCATCTCTTTTTCGAACCATGCGAAATAACTTCTTTCCAGGTGTATTGTCGTGTAACAGAGGTTGGATTTTTGGATTCAGCGGGTCAAAATACACCTATAAACCCACCCATCAAAGTTTGATTTCGATTCTGGAGACAGATATTTTCGATCATCTCTTTTTCGAACCATGCGAAATAAATTTTTTCCAAGCATATTTTTGGTCATCAAAGGTTGGATTTTCGGATTCGGCGGTTCGAAATACACCTAGAAACTCACCCATCACAGTCCGATTCCGAGTCTGAAAAAAAATATTTTCGATCATCTCTTTTTCGTACCATGCGGAATAACTTCTTTCCAGGTGTATTTTCGTGTAACAAAGGTTGGATTTTTCGATTCAGCGGGTCAAAGTACACCTATGAACCCACCCATCAGAGTTCGATTTTGATTCTGGAGACAGATATTTTCGATCATCTCTTTTTCGAACCATGCGGAATAACTTTTTTCCAAGCATATTTTTGGTCATCAAAGGTTGGATTTTCGGATTCGGCGGTTCGAAATACACCTAGAAACTCACCCATCACAGTCCGATTCCGATTCTGAAAAAAAATATTTTCGATCATCTCTTTTTCGTACCATGCGGAATAACTTCTTTCCAGGTGTATTTTTGGTCATCAGAGGTTGGATTTTCGGATTCAGCGGGTCGAAATACACCTAGAAACTCACCCATCACAGTCCGATTCCGAGTCTGAAAAAAAATATTTTCGATCATCTCTTTTTCGTACCATGCGGAATAACTTCTTTCCAGGTGTATTTTCGTGTAACAAAGGTTGGATTTTTCGATTCAGCGGGTCAAAGTACACCTATGAACCCACCCATCAGAGTTCGATTTTGATTCTGGAGACAGATATTTTCGATCATCTCTTTTTCGAACCATGCGGAATAACTTTTTTCCAAGCATATTTTTGGTCATCAAAGGTTGGATTTTCGGATTCGGCGGTTCGAAATACACCTAGAAACTCACCCATCACAGTCCGATTCCGATTCTGAAAAAAAATATTTTCGATCATCTCTTTTTCGTACCATGCGGAATAACTTCTTTCCAGGTGTATTTTCGTGTAACAAAGGTTTGATTTTTGGATTCAGCGGGTCAAAATACACCTATAAACCCACCCATCAAAGTTCGAGTTCGATTCTGAAGACAGATATTTTCGATTATCTCTTTTTCGTACCATGCGGAATAACTTTTTTCCAAGCATATTTTCGGTCATCGAAGGTTGGATTTTCGGATTCAGCGAGTCGAAATACACCTAGAAACTCACCCATCAATGTCCGATTTTGATTCTGAAAAAATATATTTTCGATCATCTCTTTTTCGTACCGTGCGAAATAACTTTTTTCCAAGCATATTTTTGGTCATCAGAGGTTGGATTTTCGGATTCAGCGGGTCGAAATACACCTAGAAACTCACCCATCAAAGTCCGATTCCGATTCTGAAAAAAAATATTTTCGATCATCTCTTTTTCGTACCATGCGAAATAATTTCTTGTCAGGTGTATTTTCGTGTAACAAAGGTTGGATTTTTGGATTCAGCGGGTCAAAATACACGTATAAACCCACCCATCAAAGTTCGATTTCGATTCTGGAGACAGATATTTCCGATCATCTCTTTTTCGTACCATGCGGAATAATTTTTTTCCAAGCATATTTTTGGTCATCAAAGTTCGGATTTTCGAATTCAACGGGTCGGAATACACCTAGAAACTCACCCATCAAAGTCCGATTTTGATTCTGAAAAAAAATATTTTCGATCATCTCTTTTTCGTACCATGCGGAATAACTTCTTTCCAGGTGTAGTTTCGCGTAACAATGGTTGGATTTTTGGATTCAGCGGGTCAAAATACACCTATGAACCCACCCATCACAGTTCGATTTTGATTCTGGAGACAGATAATTTCGATCATCTCTTTTTCGTACCATGCGAAATAACTTTTTTCCAAGCATATTTTTGGTCATCAAAGGTTGGATTTTCGGATTCAGCGGGTCGAAATACACCCAGAAACTCACCCATCACAGTCCGATTCCGAGTCTGAAAAAAAATATTTTCGATCATCTCTTTTTCGTACCATGCGGAATAACTTCTTTCCAGGTGTATTTTCGTGTAACAAAGGTTTGATTTTTGGATTCAGCGGGTCAAAATACACCTATAAACCCACCCATCAAAGTTCGAGTTCGATTCTGGAGACAGATATTTTCGATTATCTCTTTTTCGTACCATGCGGAATAACTTTTTTCCAAGCATATTTTTGGTCATCAGAGGTTGGATTTTCGGATTCAGCAGGTCGAAATACACCTAGAAACTCACCCATTAAAGTCCGACTTTGATTCTGAAAAAAAATATATTTTCGATCATCTCTTTTTCGAACCATGCGAAATAACTTCTTTCCAGGTGTATTGTCGTGTAACAGAGGTTGGATTTTTGGATTCAGCGGGTCAAAATACACCTATAAACCCACCCATCAAAGTTCGATTTCGATTCTGGAGACAGATATTTTCGATCATCTCTTTTTCGAACCATGCGAAATAAATTTTTTCCAAGCATATTTTTGGTCATCAAAGGTTGGATTTTCGGATTCGGCGGTTCGAAATACACCTAGAAACTCACCCATCACAGTCCGATTGCGAGTCTGAAAAAAAATATTTTCGATCATCTCTTTTTCGTACCATGCGGAATAACTTCTTTCCAGGTGTATTTTCGTGTAACAAAGGTTGGATTTTTGGATTCAGCGGGTCAAAATACACCTATAAACCCACCCATCAAAGTTCGATTTCGATTCTGGAGACAGATATTTTCGATTATCTCTTTTTCGTACCATGCGGAATAACTTTTTTCCAAGCATATTTTTGGTCATCAAACGTTGGATTTTCGGATTCAGCGAGTCGAAATACACCTAGAAACTCACCCATCAAAGTCCGATTTTGATTCTGAAAAAATATATTTTCGATCATCTCTTTTTCGTACCGTGCGAAATAACTTCTTTCCAAGCATATTTTTGGCCATCAGAGGTTGGATTTTCGGATTCAGCGGGTCGAAATACACCTAGAAACTCACCCATCACAGTCCGATTCCGAGTCTGAAAAAAAATATTTTCGATCATCTCTTTTTCGTACCATGCAAAATAACTTCTTTCCAGGTGTATTTTCGTGTAACAAAGGTTGGATTTTTGGATTCAGCGGGTCAAAATACACCTATAAACCCACCCATCAAAGTTCGATTTCGATTCTGGAGACAGATATTTTCGATCATCTCTTTTTCGTACCATGCTAAATAACTTTTTTCCAAGCATATTTTTGGTCATCAAAGGTTGGATTTTCGGATTCAGCGGGTCGGAATACACCCAGAAACTCACCCATCAAAGTCCAATTCCGATTCTGAAAAAAAATATTTTCGATCATCTCTTTTTCGTACCATGCGGAATAACTTCTGTCCAGGTGTATTTTCGCGTAACAAAGGTTGGATTTTTTGATTTCGCGGGTCAAAGTACTCCTATGAACCCACCCATCAAAGTTCGATTTTGATTCTGGAGACAGATATTTTCGATCATCTCTTTTTCGAACCATGCGAAATAACTTTTTTCCAAGCATATTTTTGGTCATCAAAGGTTGGATTTTCGGATTCGGCGGTTCGAAATACACCTAGAAACTCATCCATCACAGTCCGATTCCGAGTCTGAAAAAAAATATTTTCGATCATCTCTTTTTCGTACCATGCGGAATAACTTCTTTCCAGAAGTATTTTCGTGTAACAAAGGTTTGATTTTTGGATTCCGCGGGACAAAATACACCTATAAACCCACCCATCACAATTCGAGTTCGATTCTGGAGACAGATATTTTCGATTATCTCTTTTTCGTACCATGCGGAATAACTTTTTTCCAAGCATATTTTTGGTCATCAAAGGTTGGATTTTCGGATTCAGCGAGTCGAAATACACCTAGAAACTCACCCATCAATGTCCGATTTTGATTCTGAAAAAATATATTTTCGATCATCTCTTTTTCGTACCGTGCGAAATAACTTTTTTCCAAGCATATTTTTGGTCATCAGAGGTTGGATTTTCGGATTCAGCGGGTCGAAATACACCTAGAAACTCACCCATCAAAGTCCGATTCCGATTCTGAAAAAAAATATTTTCGATCATCTCTTTTTCGTACCATGCGAAATAATTTCTTGTCAGGTGTATTTTCGTGTAACAAAGGTTGGATTTTTGGATTCAGCGGGTCAAAATACACGTATAAACCCACCCATCAAAGTTCGATTTCGATTCTGGAGACAGATATTTCCGATCATCTCTTTTTCGTACCATGCGGAATAATTTTTTTCCAAGCATATTTTTGGTCATCAAAGTTCGGATTTTCGAATTCAACGGGTCGGAATACACCTAGAAACTCACCCATCAAAGTCCGATTTTGATTCTGAAAAAAAATATTTTCGATCATCTCTTTTTCGTACCATGCGGAATAACTTCTTTCCAGGTGTAGTTTCGCGTAACAATGGTTGGATTTTTGGATTCAGCGGGTCAAAATACACCTATGAACCCACCCATCACAGTTCGATTTTGATTCTGGAGACAGATAATTTCGATCATCTCTTTTTCGTACCATGCGAAATAACTTTTTTCCAAGCATATTTTTGGTCATCAAAGGTTGGATTTTCGGATTCAGCGGGTCGAAATACACCCAGAAACTCACCCATCACAGTCCGATTCCGAGTCTGAAAAAAAATATTTTCGATCATCTCTTTTTCGTACCATGCGGAATAACTTCTTTCCAGGTGTATTTTCGTGTAACAAAGGTTTGATTTTTGGATTCAGCGGGTCAAAATACACCTATAAACCCACCCATCAAAGTTCGAGTTCGATTCTGGAGACAGATATTTTCGATTATCTCTTTTTCGTACCATGCGGAATAACTTTTTTCCAAGCATATTTTTGGTCATCAGAGGTTGGATTTTCGGATTCAGCAGGTCGAAATACACCTAGAAACTCACCCATTAAAGTCCGACTTTGATTCTGAAAAAAAATATATTTTCGATCATCTCTTTTTCGAACCATGCGAAATAACTTCTTTCCAGGTGTATTGTCGTGTAACAGAGGTTGGATTTTTGGATTCAGCGGGTCAAAATACACCTATAAACCCACCCATCAAAGTTCGATTTCGATTCTGGAGACAGATATTTTCGATCATCTCTTTTTCGAACCATGCGAAATAAATTTTTTCCAAGCATATTTTTGGTCATCAAAGGTTGGATTTTCGGATTCGGCGGTTCGAAATACACCTAGAAACTCACCCATCACAGTCCGATTCCGAGTCTGAAAAAAAATATTTTCGATCATCTCTTTTTCGTACCATGCGAAATAACTTCTTTCCAGGTGTATTTTCGTGTAACAAAGGTTGGATTTTTGGATTCAGCGGGTCAAAATACACCTATAAACCCACCCATCAAAGTTCGATTTCGATTCTGGAGACAGATATTTTCGATTATCTCTTTTTCGTACCATGCGGAATAACTTTTTTCCAAGCATATTTTTGGTCATCAAACGTTGGATTTTCGGATTCAGCGAGTCGAAATACACCTAGAAACTCACCCATCAAAGTCCGATTTTGATTCTGAAAAAATATATTTTCGATCATCTCTTTTTCGTACCGTGCGAAATAACTTCTTTCCAAGCATATTTTTGGCCATCAGAGGTTGGATTTTCGGATTCAGCGGGTCGAAATACACCTAGAAACTCACCCATCACAGTCCGATTCCGAGTCTGAAAAAAAATATTTTCGATCATCTCTTTTTCGTACCATGCAAAATAACTTCTTTCCAGGTGTATTTTCGTGTAACAAAGGTTGGATTTTTGGATTCAGCGGGTCAAAATACACCTATAAACCCACCCATCAAAGTTCGATTTCGATTCTGGAGACAGATATTTTCGATCATCTCTTTTTCGTACCATGCTAAATAACTTTTTTCCAAGCATATTTTTGGTCATCAAAGGTTGGATTTTCGGATTCAGCGGGTCGGAATACACCCAGAAACTCACCCATCAAAGTCCAATTCCGATTCTGAAAAAAAATATTTTCGATCATCTCTTTTTCGTACCATGCGGAATAACTTCTGTCCAGGTGTATTTTCGCGTAACAAAGGTTGGATTTTTTGATTTCGCGGGTCAAAGTACTCCTATGAACCCACCCATCAAAGTTCGATTTTGATTCTGGAGACAGATATTTTCGATCATCTCTTTTTCGAACCATGCGAAATAACTTTTTTCCAAGCATATTTTTGGTCATCAAAGGTTGGATTTTCGGATTCGGCGGTTCGAAATACACCTAGAAACTCATCCATCACAGTCCGATTCCGAGTCTGAAAAAAAATATTTTCGATCATCTCTTTTTCGTACCATGCGGAATAACTTCTTTCCAGAAGTATTTTCGTGTAACAAAGGTTTGATTTTTGGATTCCGCGGGACAAAATACACCTATAAACCCACCCATCACAATTCGAGTTCGATTCTGGAGACAGATATTTTCGATTATCTCTTTTTCGTACCATGCGGAATAACTTTTTTCCAAGCATATTTTTGGTCATCAAAGGTTGGATTTTCGGATTCAGCGAGTCGAAATACACCTAGAAACTCACCCATCAATGTCCGATTTTGATTCTGAAAAAATATATTTTCGATCATCTCTTTTTCGTACCGTGCGAAATAACTTTTTTCCAAGCATATTTTTGGTCATCAGAGGTTGGATTTTCGGATTCAGCGGGTCGAAATACACCTAGAAACTCACCCATCAAAGTCCGATTCCGATTCTGAAAAAAAATATTTTCGATCATCTCTTTTTCGTACCATGCGGAATAACTTCTTTCCAGGTGTATTTTCGTGTAACAAAGGTTGGATTTTTGGATTCAGCGGGTCAAAATACACCTATAAACCCACCCATCAAAGTTCGATTTCGATTCTGGAGACAGATATTTTCGATTATCTCTTTTTCGTACCATGCGGAATAACTTTTTTCCAAGCATATTTTTGGTCATCAAACGTTGGATTTTCGGATTCAGCGAGTCGAAATACACCTAGAAACTCACCCATCAAAGTCCGATTTTGATTCTGAAAAAATATATTTTCGATCATCTCTTTTTCGTACCGTGCGAAATAACTTCTTTCCAAGCATATTTTTGGCCATCAGAGGTTGGATTTTCGGATTCAGCGGGTCGAAATACACCTAGAAACTCACCCATCACAGTCCGATTCCGAGTCTGAAAAAAAATATTTTCGATCATCTCTTTTTCGTACCATGCAAAATAACTTCTTTCCAGGTGTATTTTCGTGTAACAAAGGTTGGATTTTTGGATTCAGCGGGTCAAAATACACCTATAAACCCACCCATCAAAGTTCGATTTCGATTCTGGAGACAGATATTTTCGATCATCTCTTTTTCGTACCATGCTAAATAACTTTTTTCCAAGCATATTTTTGGTCATCAAAGGTTGGATTTTCGGATTCAGCGGGTCGGAATACACCCAGAAACTCACCCATCAAAGTCCGATTCCGATTCTGAAAAAAAATATTTTCGATCATCTCTTTTTCGTACCATGCGGAATAACTTCTGTCCAGGTGTATTTTCGCGTAACAAAGGTTGGATTTTTTGATTTCGCGGGTCAAAGTACTCCTATGAACCCACCCATCAAAGTTCGATTTTGATTCTGGAGACAGATATTTTCGATCATCTTTTTTTCGAACCATGCGAAATAACTTTTTTCCAAGCATATTTTTGGTCATCAAAGGTTGGATTTTCGGATTCGGCGGTTCGAAATACACCTAGAAACTCATCCATCACAGTCCGATTCCGAGTCTGAAAAAAAATATTTTCGATCATCTCTTTTTCGTACCATGCGGAATAACTTCTTTCCAGAAGTATTTTCGTGTAACAAAGGTTTGATTTTTGGATTCCGCGGGTCAAAATACACCTATAAACCCACCCATCACAATTCGAGTTCGATTCTGGAGACAGATATTTTCGATTATCTCTTTTTCGTACCATGCGGAATAACTTTTTTCCAAGCATATTTTTGGTCATCAAAGGTTGGATTTTCGGATTCAGCGAGTCGAAATACACCTAGAAACTCACCCATCAATGTCCGATTTTGATTCTGAAAAAATATATTTTCGATCATCTCTTTTTCGTACCGTGCGAAATAACTTTTTTCCAAGCATATTTTTGGTCATCAGAGGTTGGATTTTCGGATTCAGCGGGTCGAAATACACCTAGAAACTCACCCATCAAAGTCCGATTCCGATTCTGAAAAAAAATATTTTCGATCATCTCTTTTTCGTACCATGCGGAATAACTTCTTTCCAGGTGTATTTTCGTGTAACAAAGGTTGGATTTTTTGATTCAGCGGGTCAAAGTACACCTATGAACCCACCCATCAAAGTTCGATTTTGATTCTGGAGACAGATATTTTCGATCATCTCTTTTTCGAACCATGCGAAATAACTTCTTTCCAGAGGTATTGTCGTGTAACAGAGGTTGGATTTTTGGATTCAGCGGGTCAAAATACACCTATAAACCCACCCATCAAAGTTCGATTTCGATTCTGGAGACAGATATTTTCGATCATCTCTTTTTCGTACCGTGCGGAATAACTTTTTTCCAAGCATATTTTTGGTCATCAGAGGTTGGATTTTCGGATTCAGCAGGTCGAAATACACCTAGAAACTCACCCATTAAAGTCCGATTTTGATTCTGAAAAAAAATATATTTTCGATCATCTCTTTTTCGAACCATGCGAAATAACTTCTTTCCAGGTGTATTGTCGTGTAACAGAGGTTGGATTTTTGGATTCAGCGGGTCAAAATACACCTATAAACCCACCCATCAAAGTTCGATTTCGATTCTGGAGACAGATATTTTCGATCATCTCTTTTTCGAACCATGCGAAATAAATTTTTTCCAAGCATATTTTTGGTCATCAAAGGTTGGATTTTCGGATTCGGCGGTTCGAAATACACCTAGAAACTCACCCATCACAGTCCGATTCCGAGTCTGAAAAAAAATATTTTCGATCATCTCTTTTTCGTACCATGCGGAATAACTTCTTTCCAGGTGTATTTTCGTGTAACAAAGGTTGGATTTTTGGATTCAGCGGGTCAAAATACACCTATAAACCCACCCATCAAAGTTCGATTTCGATTCTGGAGACAGATATTTTCGATTATCTCTTTTTCGTACCATGCGGAATAACTTTTTTCCAAGCATATTTTTGGTCATCAAACGTTGGATTTTCGGATTCAGCGAGTCGAAATACACCTAGAAACTCACCCATCAAAGTCCGATTTTGATTCTGAAAAAATATATTTTCGATCATCTCTTTTTCGTACCGTGCGAAATAACTTTTTTCCAAGCATATTTTTGGTCATCAGAGGTTGGATTTTCGGATTCAGCGGGTCGAAATACACCTAGAAACTCGCCCATCACAGTCCGATTCCGAGTCTGAAAAAAAATATTTTCGATCATCTCTTTTTCGTACCATGCAAAATAACTTCTTTCCAGGTGTATTTTCGTGTAACAAAGGTTGGATTTTTGGATTCAGCGGGTCAAAATACACCTATAAACCCACCCATCAAAGTTCGATTTCGATTCTGGAGACAGATATTTTCGATCATCTCTTTTCCGTACCATGCTAAATAACTTTTTTCCAAGCATATTTTTGGTCATCAAAGGTTGGATTTTCGGATTCAGCGGGTCGGAATACACCCAGAAACTCACCCATCAAAGTCCGATTCCGATTCTGAAAAAAAATATTTTCGATCATCTCTTTTTCGTACCATGCGGAATAACGTCTGTCCAGGTGTATTTTCGCGTAACAAAGGTTGGATTTTTTGATTCCGCGGGTCAAAGTACTCCTATGAACCCACCCATCAAAGTTCGATTTTGATTCTGGAGACAGATATTTTCGATCATCTCTTTTTCGAACCATGCGAAATAACTTCTTTCCATGCATATTTTTGGTCATCAAAGGTTGGATTTTCGGATTCGGCGGTTCGAAATACACCTAGAAACTCATCCATCACAGTCCGATTCCGAGTCTGAAAAAAAATATTTTCGATCATCTCTTTTTCGTACCATGCGGAATAACTTCTTTCCAGAAGTATTTTCGTGTAACAAAGGTTTGATTTTTGGATTCCGCGGGTCAAAATACACCTATAAACCCACCCATCAAAGTTCGAGTTCGATTCTGGAGACAGATATTTTCGATTATCTCTTTTTCGTACCATGCGGAATAACTTTTTTCCAAGCATATTTTTGGTCATCAAAGGTTGGATTTTCGGATTCAGCGAGTCGAAATACACCTAGAAACTCACCCATCAAAGTCCGATTTTGATTCTGAAAAAATATATTTTCGATCATCTCTTTTCCGTACCGTGCGAAATAACTTTTTTCCAAGCAAATTTTTGGTCATCAGAGGTTGGATTTTCGGATTCAGCGGGTCGAAATACACCTAGAAACTCACCCATTAAAGTCCGATTTTGATTCTGATGAAAAATATATTTTCGATCATCTCTTTTTCGAACCATGCGAAATAACTTCTTTCCAGGTGTATTGTCGTGTAACAGAGGTTGAATTTTTGGATTCAGCGGGTCAAAATACACCTATAAACCCACCCATCAAAGTTCGATTTCGATTCTGGAGACAGATATTTTCGATCATCTCTTTTTCGTACCGTGCGAAATAACTTTTTTCCAAGCATATTTTTGGTCATCAAAGTTCGGAATCTCGGATTCAGCGGGTCGGAATACACCTAGAAACTCACCCATCAAAGTCCGATTTTGATTCTGAAAAAAAATATTTTCGATCATCTCTTTCTCGTACCATGCGAAATGACTTTTTTCCAAGCATATTTTTGGTCATCAGAGGTTGGATTTTCGGATTCAGCGGGTCAAAATACACATATGAACCCACCCATCAAAGTTCGATTTTGATTCTGGAGACAGATATTTTCGATCATCTCTTTTTCGTACCATGCGAAATATCTTTTTTCCACGTATTTTGTTGGTCATCAAAGATCGCATTTTCAGATTCAGCGGTTTGAAATACACCTAGAAACTCACCCATCAAAGTCCGATTTTGATTCTGAAAAAAAATATTTTCGATCATCTCTTTCTCGTACCATGCGAAATGACTTTTTTCCAAGCATATTTTTGGTCATCAGAGGTTGGATTTTCGGATTCAGCGGGTCGAAATACACCTAGAAACTCACCCATTAAAGTCCGATATTGATTCTGAAAAACAAAATTTTCGATCATCTCTTTTTCGTACCATGCGAAATTACTTCGTTCCAGGTGTATTTTCCTGTAACAAAGGTTAGATTTTCGGATTCAGCGGGTCAAAATACACGTATAAACCCACCCATCAAAGTTCGATTTCGATTCTGGAGACAGATATTTTCGATCATCTCTTTTTCGTACCATGCGGAATAATTTTTTTCCAAGCATATTTTTGGTCATCAAAGTTCGGATTTTCGGATTCAACGGGTCGGAATACACCTAGAAACTCACCCATCAAAGTCCGATTTTGATTCTGAAAAAAAATATTTTCGATCATCTCTTTTTCGTACCATGCGGAATAACTTCTTTCCAGGTGTAGTTTCGCGTAACAATGGTTGGATTTTTGGATTCAGCGGGTCAAAATACACCTATGAACCCACCCATCACAGTTCGATTTTGATTCTGGAGACAGATAATTTCGATCATCTCTTTTTCGTACCATGCGAAATAACTTTTTTCCAAGCATATTTTTGGTCATCAAAGGTTGGATTCTCGGATTCAGCGGGTCGAAATACACCCAGAAACTCACCCATCAAAGTCCGATTCCGATTCTGAAAAAAAATATTTTCGATCATCTCTTTTTCGTACCATGCGGAATAACTTCTTTCCAGGTGTATTTTCGTGTAACAAAGGTTGGATTTTTCGATTCAGCGGGTCAAAGTACACCTATGAACCCACCCATCAGAGTTCGATTTTGATTCTGGAGACAGATATTTTCAATCATCTCTTTTTCGAACCATGCGGAATAACTTTTTTCCAAGCATATTTTTGGTCATCAAAGGTTGGATTTTCGGATTCAGCGAGTCGAAATACACCCAGAAACTCACCCATCAAAGTCCGATTCCGATTCTGAAAAAAAATATTTTCGATCATCTCTTTTTCGTACCATGCGGAATAACTTCTTTCCAGGTGTATTTTCGCGTAACAAAGGTTGGATTTTTTGATTCAGCGGGTCAAAGTACACCTATGAACCCACCCATCAAAGTTCGATTTCGATTCTGGAGACAGATATTTTCGATCATCTCTTTTTCGAACCATGCGAAATAACTTGTTTCCAAGCATATTTTTGGTCATCAAAGGTTGGATTTTCGGATTCGGCGGTTCGAAATACACCTAGAAACTCACCCATCACAGTCCGATTCCGAGTCTGAAAAAAAATATTTTCGATCATCTCTTTTTCGTACCATGCGGAATAACTTCTTTCCAGGTGCATTTTTGTGTAACAAAGGTTTGATTTTTGGATTCCGCGGGTCAAAATACACCTATAAACCCACCCATCAAAGTTCGAGATCGATTCTGGAGACAGATATTTTCGATTATCTCTTTTTCGTACCATGCGGAATAACTTTTTTCCAAGCATATTTTTGGTCATCAAAGGTTGGATTTTCGGATTCAGCGAGTCGGAATACACCTCGAAACTCACCCATCAAAGTCCGATTTTTATTCTGAAAAAATATATTTTCGATCATCTCTTTTTCGTACCGTGCGAAATAACTTTTTTCCAAGCAAATTTTTGGTCATCAGAGGTTGGATTTACAGATTCAGCGGGTCGAAATACACCAAGAAACTCACCCATTAAAGTCCGATTTTGATCCTGAAAAAAAATATATTTTCGATCATCTCTTTTTCGAACCATGCGAAATAACTTCTTTCCAGGTGTATTGTCGTGTAACAGAGGTTGAATTTTTGGATTCAGCGGGTCAAAATACACCTATAAACCCACCCATCAAAGTTCGATTTTGATTCTGGAGACAGATATTTTCGATCATCTCTTCTTCGTACCGTGCGGATTAACTTTTTTCCAAGCATGTTTTTGGCAATCAGAGGTTGGATTTTTGGATTTAGCGGGTCGAAATACACCTAGAAACTCACCCATTAAAGTCCGATTTTGATTCTGAAAAAAAATATATTTTCGATCATCTCTTTTTTGAACCATGCGAAATAACCTCTTTCCAGGTGTATTGTCGTGTAACAGAGGTTGGATTTTTGGATTCAGCGGGTCAAAATACACCTATAAACCCACCCATCAAAGTTCGATTTCGATTCTGGAGACAGATATTTTCGATCATCTCTTTTTCGAACCATGCGAAATAACTTTTTTCCAAGCATATTTTTGGTCATCAAAGGTTGGATTTTCGGATTCAGCGGGTCGGAATAGACCCAGAAACTCACCCATCAAAGTCCGATTCCGATTCGGAAAAAAAATATTTTCGATCATCTCTTTTTCGTACCATGCGGAATAACTTCTTTCCAGGTGTATTTTCGCGTAACAAAGGTTGGATTTTTTGATTCAGCGGGTCAAAGTACACCTATGAACCCACCCATCAAAGTTCGATTTCGATTCTGGAGACAGATATTTTCGATCATCTCTTTTTCGAACCATGCGAAATAAGTTTTTTCCAAGCATATTTTTGGTCATCAAAGGTTGGATTTTCGGATTCGGCGGTTCGAAATACACCTAGAAACTCACCCATCACAGTCCGATTCCGAGTCTGAAAAAAAATATTTTCGATCATCTCTTTTTCGTACCATGCGGAATAACTTCTTTCCAGGTATATTTTCGTGTAACAAAGGTTTGATTTTTGGATTCCGCGGGTCAAAATACACCTATAAACCCACCCATCAAAGTTCGAGATCGATTCTGGAGACAGATATTTTCGATTATCTCTTTTTCGTACCATGCGGAATAACTTTTTTCCAAGCATATTTTTGGTCATCAAAGGTTGGATTTTCGGATTCAGCGAGTCGAAATACACCTCGAAACTCACCCATCAAAGTCCGATTTTTATTCTGAAAAAATATATTTTCGATCATCTCTTTTTCGTACCGTGCGAAATAACTTTTGTCCAAGCAAATTTTTGGTCATCAGAGGTTGGATTTTCGGATTCAGCGGGTCGAAATACACCTAGAAACTCACCCATTAAAGTCCGATTTTGATTCTGAAAAAAAATATATTGTCGATCATCTCTTTTTCGAACCATGCGAAATAACTTCCTTCCAGGTGTATTGTCGTGTAACAGAGGTTGAATTTTTGGATTCAGCGGGTCAAAATACACCTATAAACCCACCCATCAAAGTTCGATTTCGATTCTGGAGACAGATATTTTCGATCATCTCTTTTTCGTACCGTGCGGAATAACTTTTTTCCAAGCATATTTTTGGTCATCAGAGGTTGGATTTTTGGATTCAGCGGGTCGAAATACACCTAGAAACTCACCCATTAAAGTCCGATTTTGATTCTGAAAAAAAATATATTTTCGATCATCTCTTTTTCGAACCATGCGAAAGAACTTCTTTCCAGGTGTATTGTCGTGTAACAGAGGTTGGATTTTTGGATTCAGCGGGTCAAAATACACCTATAAACCCACCCATCAAAGTTCGATTTCGATTCTGGAGACAGATATTTTCGATCATCTCTTTTTCGAACCATGCGAAATAACTTTTTTCCAATCATATTTTTGGTCATCAAAGGTTGGATTTTTGGATTCGGCGGTTCGAAATACACCTAGAAACTCACCCATCACAGTCCGATTCCGAGTCTGAAAAAAAATATTTTCGATTATCTCTTTTTCGTACCATGCGGAATAACTTTTTTCCAAGCATATTTTTGGTCATCAAACGTTGGATTTTCGGATTCAGCGAGTCGAAATACACCTAGAAACTCACCCATCAAAGTCCGATTTTGATTCTGAAAAAATATATTTTCGATCATCTCTTTTTCGTACCGTGCGAAATAACTTTTTTCCAAGCATATTTTTGGTCATCAGAGGTTGGAATTTCGGATTCAGCGGGTCGAAATACACCTAGAAACTCACCCATTAAAGTCCGATTTTGATTCTGAAAAAAAATATTTTCGATCATCTCTTTTTCGTACCATGCGAAATAACTTCTTTCCAGAGGTATTGTCGTGTAACAAAGGTTGGATTTTTGGATCCAGCGGGTCAAAGTACACCTATGAACCCACCCATCAAAGTTCGATTTTGATTCTGGAGACAGATATTTTCGATCATCTCTTTTTCGAACCATGCGAAATAACTTCTTTCCAGAGGTATTGTCGTGTAACAGAGGTTGGATTTTTGGATTCAGCGGGTCAAAATACACCTATAAACCCACCCATCAAAGTTCGATTTCGAATCTGGAGACAGATATTTTCGATCATCTCTTTTTCGTACCGTGCGGAATAACTTTTTTCCAAGCATATTTTTGGTCATCAGAGGTTGGATTTTCGGATTCAGCAGGTCGAAATACACCTAGAAACTCACCCATTAAAGTCCGATTTTGATTCTGAAAAAAAATATATTTTCGATCATCTCTTTTTCGAACCATGCGAAATAACTTCTTTCCAGGTGTATTGTCGTGTAACAGAGGTTGGATTTTTGGATTCAGCGGGTCAAAATACACCTATAAACCCACCCATCAAAGTTCGATTTCGATTCTGGAGACAGATATTTTCGATCATCTCTTTTTCGAACCATGCGAAATAAATTTTTTCCAAGCATATTTTTGGTCATCAAAGGTTGGATTTTCGGATTCGGCGGTTCGAAATACACCTAGAAACTCACCCATCACAGTCCGATTCCGAGTCTGAAAAAAAATATTTTCGATCATCTCTTTTTCGTACCATGCGGAATAACTTCTTTCCAGGTGTATTTTCGTGTAACAAAGGTTGGATTTTTGGATTCAGCGGGTCAAAATACACCTATAAACCCACCCATCAAAGTTCGATTTCGATTCTGGAGACAGATATTTTCGATTATCTCTTTTTCGTACCATGCGGAATAACTTTTTTCCAAGCATATTTTTGGTCATCAAACGTTGGATTTTCGGATTCAGCGAGTCGAAATACACCTAGAAACTCACCCATCAAAGTCCGATTTTGATTCTGAAAAAATATATTTTCGATCATCTCTTTTTCGTACCGTGCGAAATAACTTTTTTCCAAGCATATTTTTGGTCATCAGAGGTTGGATTTTCGGATTCAGCGGGTCGGAATAGACCCAGAAACTCACCCATCAAAGTCCGATTCCGATTCGGAAAAAAAATATTTTCGATCATCTCTTTTTCGTACCATGCGGAATAACTTCTTTCCAGGTGTATTTTCGCGTAACAAAGGTTGGATTTTTTGATTCAGCGGGTCAAAATACACCTATGAACCCACCCATCAAAGTTCGATTTCGATTCTGGAGACAGATATTTTCGATCATCTCTTTTTCGAACCATGCGAAATAAGTTTTTTCCAAGCATATTTTTGGTCATCAAAGGTTGGATTTTCGGATTCGGCGGTTCGAAATACACCTAGAAACTCACCCATCACAGTCCGATTCCGAGTCTGAAAAAAAATATTTTCGATCATCTCTTTTTCGTACCATGCGGAATAACTTCTTTCCAGGTATATTTTCGTGTAACAAAGGTTTGATTTTTGGATTCCGCGGGTCAAAATACACCTATAAACCCACCCATCAAAGTTCGAGATCGATTCTGGAGACAGATATTTTCGATTATCTCTTTTTCGTACCATGCGGAATAACTTTTTTCCAAGCATATTTTTGGTCATCAAAGGTTGGATTTTCGGATTCAGCGAGTCGAAATACACCTCGAAACTCACCCATCAAAGTCCGATTTTTATTCTGAAAAAATATATTTTCGATCATCTCTTTTTCGTACCGTGCGAAATAACTTTTGTCCAAGCAAATTTTTGGTCATCAGAGGTTGGATTTTCGGATTCAGCGGGTCGAAATACACCTAGAAACTCACCCATTAAAGTCCGATTTTGATTCTGAAAAAAAATATATTGTCGATCATCTCTTTTTCGAACCATGCGAAATAACTTCCTTCCAGGTGTATTGTCGTGTAACAGAGGTTGAATTTTTGGATTCAGCGGGTCAAAATACACCTATAAACCCACCCATCAAAGTTCGATTTCGATTCTGGAGACAGATATTTTCGATCATCTCTTTTTCGTACCGTGCGGAATAACTTTTTTCCAAGCATATTTTTGGTCATCAGAGGTTGGATTTTTGGATTCAGCGGGTCGAAATACACCTAGAAACTCACCCATTAAAGTCCGATTTTGATTCTGAAAAAAAATATATTTTCGATCATCTCTTTTTCGAACCATGCGAAAGAACTTCTTTCCAGGTGTATTGTCGTGTAACAGAGGTTGGATTTTTGGATTCAGCGGGTCAAAATACACCTATAAACCCACCCATCAAAGTTCGATTTCGATTCTGGAGACAGATATTTTCGATCATCTCTTTTTCGAACCATGCGAAATAACTTTTTTCCAATCATATTTTTGGTCATCAAAGGTTGGATTTTTGGATTCGGCGGTTCGAAATACACCTAGAAACTCACCCATCACAGTCCGATTCCGAGTCTGAAAAAAAATATTTTCGATTATCTCTTTTTCGTACCATGCGGAATAACTTTTTTCCAAGCATATTTTTGGTCATCAAACGTTGGATTTTCGGATTCAGCGAGTCGAAATACACCTAGAAACTCACCCATCAAAGTCCGATTTTGATTCTGAAAAAATATATTTTCGATCATCTCTTTTTCGTACCGTGCGAAATAACTTTTTTCCAAGCATATTTTTGGTCATCAGAGGTTGGAATTTCGGATTCAGCGGGTCGAAATACACCTAGAAACTCACCCATTAAAGTCCGATTTTGATTCTGAAAAAAAATATTTTCGATCATCTCTTTTTCGTACCATGCGAAATAACTTCTTTCCAGAGGTATTGTCGTGTAACAAAGGTTGGATTTTTGGATCCAGCGGGTCAAAGTACACCTATGAACCCACCCATCAAAGTTCGATTTTGATTCTGGAGACAGATATTTTCGATCATCTCTTTTTCGAACCATGCGAAATAACTTCTTTCCAGAGGTATTGTCGTGTAACAGAGGTTGGATTTTTGGATTCAGCGGGTCAAAATACACCTATAAACCCACCCATCAAAGTTCGATTTCGAATCTGGAGACAGATATTTTCGATCATCTCTTTTTCGTACCGTGCGGAATAACTTTTTTCCAAGCATATTTTTGGTCATCAGAGGTTGGATTTTCGGATTCAGCAGGTCGAAATACACCTAGAAACTCACCCATTAAAGTCCGATTTTGATTCTGAAAAAAAATATATTTTCGATCATCTCTTTTTCGAACCATGCGAAATAACTTCTTTCCAGGTGTATTGTCGTGTAACAGAGGTTGGATTTTTGGATTCAGCGGGTCAAAATACACCTATAAACCCACCCATCAAAGTTCGATTTCGATTCTGGAGACAGATATTTTCGATCATCTCTTTTTCGAACCATGCGAAATAAATTTTTTCCAAGCATATTTTTGGTCATCAAAGGTTGGATTTTCGGATTCGGCGGTTCGAAATACACCTAGAAACTCACCCATCACAGTCCGATTCCGAGTCTGAAAAAAAATATTTTCGATCATCTCTTTTTCGTACCATGCGGAATAACTTCTTTCCAGGTGTATTTTCGTGTAACAAAGGTTGGATTTTTGGATTCAGCGGGTCAAAATACACCTATAAACCCACCCATCAAAGTTCGATTTCGATTCTGGAGACAGATATTTTCGATTATCTCTTTTTCGTACCATGCGGAATAACTTTTTTCCAAGCATATTTTTGGTCATCAAACGTTGGATTTTCGGATTCAGCGAGTCGAAATACACCTAGAAACTCACCCATCAAAGTCCGATTTTGATTCTGAAAAAATATATTTTCGATCATCTCTTTTTCGTACCGTGCGAAATAACTTTTTTCCAAGCATATTTTTGGTCATCAGAGGTTGGATTTTCGGATTCAGCGGGTCGAAATACAGCTAGAAACTCGCCCATCACAGTCCGATTCCGAGTCTGAAAAAAAATATTTTCGATCATCTCTTTTTCGTACCATGCAAAATAACTTCTTTCCAGGTGTATTTTCGTGTAACAAAGGTTGGATTTTTGGATTCAGCGGGTCAAAATACACCTATAAACCCACCCATCAAAGTTCGATTTCGATTCTGGAGACAGATATTTTCGATCATCTCTTTTCCGTACCATGCTAAATAACTTTTTTCCAAGCATATTTTTGGTCATCAAAGGTTGGATTTTCGGATTCAGCGGGTCGGAATACACCCAGAAACTCACCCATCAAAGTCCGATTCCGATTCTGAAAAAAAATATTTTCGATCATCTCTTTTTCGTACCATGCGGAATAACTTCTGTCCAGGTGTATTTTCGCGTAACAAAGGTTGGATTTTTTGATTCCGCGGGTCAAAGTACTCCTATGAACCCACCCATCAAAGTTCGATTTTGATTCTGGAGACAGATATTTTCGATCATCTCTTTTTCGAACCATGCGAAATAACTTCTTTCCATGCATATTTTTGGTCATCAAAGGTTGGATTTTCGGATTCGGCGGTTCGAAATACACCTAGAAACTCATCCATCACAGTCCGATTCCGAGTCTGAAAAAAAATATTTTCGATCATCTCTTTTTCGTACCATGCGGAATAACTTCTTTCCAGAAGTATTTTCGTGTAACAAAGGTTTGATTTTTGGATTCCGCGGGTCAAAATACACCTATAAACCCACCCATCAAAGTTCGAGTTCGATTCTGGAGACAGATATTTTCGATTATCTCTTTTTCGTACCATGCGGAATAACTTTTTTCCAAGCATATTTTTGGTCATCAAAGGTTGGATTTTCGGATTCAGCGAGTCGAAATACACCTAGAAACTCACCCATCAAAGTCCGATTTTGATTCTGAAAAAATATATTTTCGATCATCTCTTTTCCGTACCGTGCGAAATAACTTTTTTCCAAGCAAATTTTTGGTCATCAGAGGTTGGATTTTCGGATTCAGCGGGTCGAAATACACCTAGAAACTCACCCATTAAAGTCCGATTTTGATTCTGAAGAGAAATATATTTTCGATCATCTCTTTTTCGAACCATGCGAAATAACTTCTTTCCAGGTGTATTGTCGTGTAACAGAGGTTGAATTTTTGGATTCAGCGGGTCAAAATACACCTATAAACCCACCCATCAAAGTTCGATCTCGATTCTGGAGACAGATATTTTCGATCATCTCTTTTTCGTACCGTGCGAAATAACTTTTTTCCAAGCATATTTTTGGTCATCAAAGTTCGGAATCTCGGATTCAGCGGGTCGGAATACACCTAGAAACTCACCCATCAAAGTCCGATTTTGATTCTGAAAAAAAATATTTTCGATCATCTCTTTCTCGTACCATGCGAAATGACTTTTTTCCAAGCATATTTTTGGTCATCAGAGGTTGGATTTGCGGATTCAGCGGGTCAAAATACACATATGAACCCACCCATCAAAGTTCGATTTTGTTTCTGGAGACAGATATTTTCGATCATCTCTTTTTCGTACCATGCGAAATATCTTTTTTCCACGTATTTTGTTGGTCATCAAAGATCGCATTTTCAGATTCAGCGGTTTGAAATACACCTAGAAACTCACCCATCAAAGTCCGATTTTGATTCTGAAAAAAAATATTTTCGATCATCTCTTTCTCGTACCATGCGAAATGACTTTTTTCCAAGCATATTTTTGGTCATCAGAGGTTGGATTTTCGGATTCAGCGGGTCGAAATACACCTAGAAACTCACCCATTAAAGTCCGATATTGATTCTGAAAAACAAAATTTTCGATCATCTCTTTTTCGTACCATGCGAAATGACTTCGTTCCAGGTGTATTTTCCTGTAACAAAGGTTAGATTTTCGGATTCAGCGGGTCAAAATACACGTATAAACCCACCCATCAAAGTTCGATTTCGATTCTGGAGACAGATATTTTCGATCATCTTTTTTTCGTACCATGCGGAATAACTTTTTTCCAAGCATATTTTTGGTCATCAGAGGTTGGATTTTCGGATTCAGCGGGTCGAAATACACCTGGAAACTCACCCATTAAAGTCCGATTTTGATTCTGAAAAAAAATATTTTCGATCATCTCTTTTTCGTACCATGCGAAATAATTTCTTTTCAGGTGTATTTTCGTGTAACAAAGGTTGGATTTTTGGATTCAGCGGGTCAAAATACACGTATAAACCCACCCATCAAAGTTCGATTTCGATTCTGGAGACAGATATTTTCGATCATCTCTTTTTCGTACCATGCGGAATAATTTTTTTCCAAGCATATTTTTGGTCATCAAAGTTCGGATCTTCGGATTCAACGGGTCGGAATACACCTAGAAACTCACCCATCAAAGTCCGATTTTGATTCTGAAAAAAAATATTTTCGATCATCTCTTTTTCGTACCATGCGGAATAACTTCTTTCCAGGTGTAGTTTCGCGTGACAATGGTTGGATTTTTGGATTCAGCGGGTCAAAATACACCTATGAACCCACCCATCACAGTTCGATTTTGATTCTGGAGACAGATAATTTCGATCATCTCTTTTTCGTACCATGCGAAATAACTTTTTTCCAAGCATATTTTTGGTCATCAAAGGTTGGATTCTCGGATTCAGCGGGTCGAAATACACCCAGAAACTCACCCATCAAAGTCCGATTCCGATTCTGAAAAAAAATATTTTCGATCATCTCTTTTTCGTACCATGCGGAATAACTTCTTTCCAGGTGTATTTTTGTGTAACAAAGGTTGGATTTTTCGATTCAGCGGGTCAAAGTACACCTATGAACCCACCCATCAGAGTTCGATTTTGATTCTGGAGACAGATATTTTCGATCATCTCTTTTTCGAACCATGCGGAATAACTTTTTTCCAAGCATATTTTTGGTCATCAAAGGTTGGATTTTCGGATTCAGCGAGTCGAAATACACCCAGAAACTCACCCATCATAGTCCGATTCCGATTCTGAAAAAAAATATTTTCGATCATCTCTTTTCCGTACCATGCGGAATAACTTCTTTCCAGGTGTATTTTCGCGTAACAAAGGTTGGATTTTTTGATTCAGCGGGTCAAAGTACACCTATGAACCCACCCATCAAAGTCTGATTTCGATTCTGGAGACAGATATTTTCGATCATCTCTTTTTCGAACCATGCGAAATAACTTTTTTCCAAGCATATTTTTGGTCATCAAAGGTTGGATTTTCGGATTCGGCGGTTCGAAATACACCTAGAAACTCACCCATCACAGTCCGATTCCGAGTCTGAAAAAAAATATTTTCGATCATCTCTTTTTCGTACCATGCGGAATAACTTCTTTCCAGGTGCATTTTCGTGTAACAAAGGTTTGATTTTTGGATTCCGCGGGTCAAAATACACCTATAAACCCACCCATCAAAGTTCGAGATCGATTCTGGAGACAGATATTTTCGATTATCTCTTTTTCGTACCATGCGGAATAACTTTTTTCCAAGCATATTTTTGGTCATCAAAGGTTGGATTTTCGGATTCAGCGAGTCGAAATACACCTCGAAACTCACCCATCAAAGGCCGATTTTTATTCTGAAAAAATATATTTTCGATCATCTCTTTTTCGTACCGTGCGAAATAACTTTTTTCCAAGCAAATTTTTGGTCATCAGAGGTTGGATTTTCAGATTCAGCGGGTCGAAATACACCAAGAAACTCACCCATTAAAGTCCGATTTTGATCCTGAAAAAAAATATATTTTCGATCATCTCTTTTTCGAACCATGCGAAATAACTTCTTTCCAGGTGTATTGTCGTGTAACAGAGGTTGAATTTTTGGATTCAGCGGGTCAAAATACACCTATAAACCCACCCATCAAAGTTCGATTTTGATTCTGGAGACAGATATTTTCGATCATCTCTTCTTCGTACCGTGCGGAATAACTTTTTTCCAAGCATGTTTTTGGTCATCAGAGGTTGGATTTTTGGATTCAGCGGGTCGAAATACACCTAGAAACTCACCCATTAAAGTCCGATTTTGATTCTGAAAAAAAATATATTTTTGATCATCTCTTTTTTGAACCATGCGAAATAACCTCTTTCCAGGTGTATTGTCGTGTAACAGAGGTTGGATTTTTGGATTCAGCGGGTCAAAATACACCTATAAACCCACCCATCAAAGTTCGATTTCGATTCTGGAGACAGATATTTTCGATCATCTCTTTTTCGAACCATGCGAAATAACTTTTTTCCAAGCATATTTTTGGTCATCAAAGGTTGGATTTTCGGATTCAGCGGGTCGGAATAGACCCAGAAACTCACCCATCAAAGTCCGATTCCGATTCTGAAAAAAAATATTTCCGATCATCTCTTTTTCGTACCATGCGGAATAACTTCTTTCCAGGTGTATTTTCGCGTAACAAAGGTTGGATTTTTTGATTCAGCGGGTCAAAGTACACCTATGAACCCACCCATCAAAGTTCGATTTCGATTCTGGAGACAGATATTTTCGATCATCTCTTTTTCGAACCATGCGAAATAACTTTTTTCCAAGCATATTTTTGGTCATCAAAGGTTGGATTTTCGGATTCGGCGGTTCGAAATACACCTAGAAACTCACCCATCACAGTCCGATTCCGAGTCTGAAAAAAAATATTTTCGATCATCTCTTTTTCGTACCATGCGGAATAACTTCTTTCCAGGTGCATTTTCGTGTAACAAAGGTTTGATTTTTGGATTCCGCGGGTCAAAATACACCTGTAAACCCACCCATCAAAGTTCGAGATCGATTCTGGAGACAGATATTTTCGATTATCTCTTTTTCGTACCATGCGGAATAACTTTTTTCCAAGCATATTTTTGGTCATCAAAGGTTGGATTTTCGGATTCAGCGAGTCGAAATACACCTCGAAACTCACCCATCAAAGTCCGATTTTTATTCTGAAAAAATATATTTTCGATCATCTCTTTTTCGGACCGTGCGAAATAACTTTTTTCCAAGCAAATTTTTGGTCATCAGAGGTTGGATTTTCAGATTCAGCGGGTCGAAATACACCAAGAAACTCACCCATTAAAGTCCGATTTTGATCCTGAAAAAAAATATATTTTCGATCATCTCTTTTTCGAACCATGCGAAATAACTTCTTTCCAGGTGTATTGTCGTGTAACAGAGGTTGAATTTTTGGATTCAGCGGGTCAAAATACACCTATAAACCCACCCATCAAAGTTCGATTTTGATTCTGGAGACAGATATTTTCGATCATCTCTTTTTCGAACCATGCGAAATAACTTTTTTCCAAGCATATTTTTGGTCATCAAAGGTTGGATTTTCGGATTCGGCGGTTCGAAATACACCTAGAAACTCACCCATCACAGTCCGATTCCGAGTCTGAAAAAAAATATTTTCGATCATCTCTTTTTCGTACCATGCGGAATAACTTCTTTCCAGGTATATTTTCGTGTAACAAAGGTTTGATTTTTGGATTCCGCGGGTCAAAATACACCTATAAACCCACCCATCAAAGTTCGAGATCGATTCTGGAGACAGATATTTTCGATTATCTCTTTTTCGTACCATGCGGAATAACTTTTTTCCAAGCATATTTTTGGTCATCAAAGGTTGGATTTTCGGATTCAGCGAGTCGAAATACACCTCGAAACTCACCCATCAAAGTCCGATTTTTAT
This sequence comes from Phymatocera aterrima, assembly GCA_963170745.1. Classification (NCBI taxonomy): domain Eukaryota; kingdom Metazoa; phylum Arthropoda; class Insecta; order Hymenoptera; family Tenthredinidae; genus Phymatocera; species Phymatocera aterrima. The sequence continues at coordinate 1,598,005 of CAUJGY010000150.1, read as the reverse complement.
TCTGAAAAAATATATTTTCGATCATCTCTTTTTCGTACCGTGCGAAATAACTTTTTTCCAAGCAAATTTTTGGTCATCAGAGGTTGGATTTTCGGATTCAGCGGGTCGAAATACACCTAGAAACTCACCCATTAAAGTCCGATTTTGATTCTGAAAAAAAATATATTTTCGATCATCTCTTTTTCGAACCATGCGAAATAACTTCCTTCCAGGTGTATTGTCGTGTAACAGAGGTTGAATTTTTGGATTCAGCGGGTCAAAATACACCTATAAACCCACCCATCAAAGTTCGATTTTGATTCTGGAGACAGATATTTTCGATCATCTCTTCTTCGTACCGTGCGGAATAACTTTTTTCCAAGCATGTTTTTGGTCATCAGAGGTTGGATTTTTGGATTCAGCGGGTCGAAATACACCTAGAAACTCAACCATTAAAGTCCGATTTTGATTCTGAAAAAAAATATATTTTTGATCATCTCTTTTTTGAACCATGCGAAATAACCTCTTTCCAGGTGTATTGTCGTGTAACAGAGGTTGGATTTTTGGATTCAGCGGGTCAAAATACACCTATAAACCCACCCATCAAAGTTCGATTTCGATTCTGGAGACAGATATTTTCGATCATCTCTTTTTCGAACCATGCGAAATAACTTTTTTCCAAGCATATTTTTGGTCATCAAAGGTTGGATTTTCGGATTCAGCGGGTCGGAATAGACCCAGAAACTCACCCATCAAAGTCCGATTCCGATTCTGAAAAAAAATATTTTCGATCATCTCTTTTTCGTACCATGCGGAATAACTTCTTTCCAGGTGTATTTTCGCGTAACAAAGGTTGGATTTTTTGATTCAGCGGGTCAAAGTACACCTATGAACCCACCCATCAAAGTTCGATTTCGATTCTGGAGACAGATATTTTCGATCATCTCTTTTTCGAACCATGCGAAATAACTTTTTTCCAAGCATATTTTTGGTCATCAAAGGTTGGATTTTCGGATTCGGCGGTTCGAAATACACCTAGAAACTCACCCATCACAGTCCGATTCCGAGTCTGAAAAAAAATATTTTCGATCATCTCTTTTTCGTACCATGCGGAATAACTTCTTTCCAGGTATATTTTCGTGTAACAAAGGTTTGATTTTTGGATTCCGCGGGTCAAAATACACCTATAAACCCACCCATCAAAGTTCGAGATCGATTCTGGAGACAGATATTTTCGATTATCTCTTTTTCGTACCATGCGGAATAACTTTTTTCCAAGCATATTTTTGGTCATCAAAGGTTGGATTTTCGGATTCAGCGAGTCGAAATACACCTCGAAACTCACCCATCAAAGTCCGATTTTTATTCTGAAAAAATATATTTTCGATCATCTCTTTTTCGTACCGTGCGAAATAACTTTTTTCCAAGCAAATTTTTGGTCATCAGAGGTTGGATTTTCGGATTCAGCGGGTCGAAATACACCTAGAAACTCACCCATTAAAGTCCGATTTTGATTCTGAAAAAAAATATATTTTCGATCATCTCTTTTTCGAACCATGCGAAATAACTCCCTTCCAGGTGTATTGTCGTGTAACAGAGGTTGAATTTTTGGATTCAGCGGGTCAAAATACACCTATAAACCCACCCATCAAAGTTCGATTTCGATTCTGGAGACAGATATTTTCGATCATCTCTTTTTCGTACCGTGCGGAATAACTTTTTTCCAAGCATATTTTTGGTCATCAGAGGTTGGATTTTTGGATTCAGCGGGTCGAAATACACCTAGAAACTCACCCATTAAAGTCCGATTTTGATTCTGAAAAAAAATATATTTTCGATCATCTCTTTTTCGAACCATGCGAAATAACTTCTTTCCAGGTGTATTGTCGTGTAACAGAGGTTGGATTTTTGGATTCAGCGGGTCAAAATACACCTATAAACCCACCCATCAAAGTTCGATTTCGATTCTGGAGACAGATATTTTCGATCATCTCTTTTTCGAACCATGCGAAATAACTTTTTTCCAATCATATTTTTGGTCATCAAAGGTTGGATTTTTGGATTCGGCGGTTCGAAATACACCTAGAAACTCACACATCACAGTCCGATTCCGAGTCTGAAAAAAAATATTTTCGATTATCTCTTTTTCGTACCATGCGGAATAACTTTTTTCCAAGCATATTTTTGGTCATCAAACGTTGGATTTTCGGATTCAGCGAGTCGAAATACACCTAGAAACTCACCCATCAAAGTCCGATTTTGATTCTGAAAAAATATATTTTCGATCATCTCTTTTTCGTACCGTGCGAAATAACTTTTTTCCAAGCATATTTTTGGTCATCAGAGGTTGGAATTTCGGATTCAGCGGGTCGAAATACACCTAGAAACTCACCCATTAAAGTCCGATTTTGATTCTGAAAAAAAATATTTTCGATCATCTCTTTTTCGTACCATGCGAAATAACTTCTTTCCAGAGGTATTGTCGTGTAACAAAGGTTGGATTTTTGGATCCAGCGGGTCAAAATACACCTATAAACCCACCCATCAAAGTTCGATTTCGATTCTGGAGACAGATATTTTCGATCATCTCTTTTTCGTACCATGCTAAATAACTTTTTTCCAAGCATATTTTTGGTCATCAAAGGTTGGAGTTTCGGATTCAGCGGGTCGAAATACACCTAGAAACTCACCCATTAAAGTCCGATTTTGATTCTGAAAAAAAAATATATTTTCGATCATCTCTTTTTCGAACCATGCGAAATAACTTCTTTCCAGGTGTATTGTCGTGTAACAGAGGTTGGATTTTTGGATTCAGCGGGTCAAAATACACCTATAAACCCACCCATCAAAGTTCGATTTCGATTCTGGAGACAGATATTTTCGATCATCTCTTTTTCGAACCATGCGCAATAACTTTTTTCCAAGCATATTTTTGGTCATCAAAGGTTGGATTTTCGGATTCGGCGGTTCGAAATACACCTAGAAACTCACCCATCACAGTCCGATTCCGAGTCTGAAAAAAAATATTTTCGATCATCTCTTTTTCGTACCGTGCGAAATAACTTTTTTCCAAGCATATTTTTGGTCATCAGAGGTTGGATTTTTGGATTCAGCGGGTCGAAATACACCTAGAAACTCACCCATTAAAGTCCGATTTTGATTCTGAAAAAAAATATATTTTCGATCATCTCTTTTTCGAACCATGCGAAATAACTTCTCTCCAGGTGTATTGTCGTGTAACAGAGGTTGGATTTTTGGATTCAGCGGGTCAAAATACACCTATAAACCCACCCATCAAAGTTCGATTTCGATTCTGGAGACAGATATTTTCGATCATCTCTTTTTCGAACCATGCGAAATAACTTTTTTCCAAGCATATTTTTGGTCATCAAAGGTTGGATTTTTGGATTCGGCGGTTCGGAATACACCTAGAAACTCACCCATCACAGTCCGATTCCGAGTCTGAAAAAAAATATTTTCGATCATCTCTTTTTCGTACCATGCAAAATAACTTCTTTCCAGGTGTATTTTCGTGTAACAAAGGTTGGATTTTTGGATTCAGCGGGTCAAAATACACCTATAAACCCACCCATCAAAGTTCGATTTCGATTCTGGAGACAGATATTTTCGATTATCTCTTTTTCGTACCATGCGGAATAATTTTTTTCCAAGCATATTTTTGGTCATCAAACGTTGGATTTTCGGATTCAGCGAGTCGAAATACACCTAGAAACTCACCCATCAAAGTCCGATTTTGATTCTGAAAAAATATATTTTCGATCATCTCTTTTTCGTACCGTGCGAAATAACTTTTTTCCAAGCATATTTTTGGTCATCAGAGGTTAGATTTTCGGATTCAGCGGGTCGAAATACACCTAGAAACTCACCCATTAAAGTCCGATTTTGATTCTGAAAAAAAATATTTTCGATCATCTCTTTTTCGTACCATGCGAAATAACTTCTTTCCAGAGGTATTGTCGTGTAACAAAGGTTGGATTTTTGGATTCAGCGGGTCAAAATACACCTATAAACCCACCCATCAAAGTTCGATTTCGATTCTGGAGACAGATATTTTCGATCATCTCTTTTTCGAACCATGCGAAATAACTTTTTTCCAAGCATATTTTTGGTCATCAAAGGTTGGATTTTTGGATTCGGCGGTTCAAAATACACCTAGAAACTCACCCATCACAGTCCGATTCCGAGTCTGAAAGAAAATATTTTCGATCATCTCTTTTTCGTACCATGCAAAATAACTTCTTTCCAGGTGTATTTTCGTGTAACAAAGGTTTGATTTTTGGATTCAGCGGGTCAAAATACACCTATAAACCCACCCATCAAAGTTCGAGTTCGATTCTGGAGACAGATATTTTCGATCATCTCTTTTTCGTACCATGCGGAATAACTCTTTTCCAAGCATATTTTTGGTCATCAAAGGTTGGATTTTCGGATTCAGCGAGTCGAAATACACCTAGAAACTCACCCATCAAAGTCCGATTTTGATTCTGAAAAAATATATTTTCGATCATCTCTTTTTCGTACCGTGCGAAATAACTTTTTTCCAAGCATATTTTTGGTCATCAGAGGTTGGATTTTCGGATTCAGCGGGTCGAAATACACCTAGAAACTCTTCCATTAGAGTCCGATTTTGATTCTGAAAAAAAATATTTTCGATCATCTCTTTTTCGTACAATGCGAAATAACTTCTTTCCAGAGGTATTGTCGTGTAACAAAGGTTGGATTTTTGGATCCAGCGGGTCAAAATACAACTATAAACCCACCCATCAAAGTTCGATTTCGATTCTGGAGACAGGTATTTTCGATCATCTCTTTTTCGTACCATGCTAAATAACTTTTTTCCAAGCATATTTTTGGTCATCGAAGGTTGGATTTTCGGATTCAGCGGGTCGAAATACACCTAGAAACTCACCCATTAAAGTCCGATTTTGATTCTGAAAAAAAATATATTTTCGATCATCTCTTTTTCGAACCATGCGAAATAAATTCTTTCCAGGTGTATTGTCGTGTAACAGAGGTTGGATTTTTGGATTCAGCGGGTCAAAATACACCTATAAACCCACCCATCAAAATTCGATTTCGATTCTGGAGACAGATATTTTCGATCATCTCTTTTTCGTACCATGCTAAATAACTTTTTTCCAAGCATATTTTTGGTCATCAAAGGTTGGATTTTCGGATTCAGCGGGTCGGAATACACACAGAAACTCACCCATCAAAGTCCGATTCCGATTCTGAAAAAAAATATTTTCGATCATCTCTTTTTCGTACCATGCGGAATAACTTCTGTCCAGGTGTATTTTCGCGTAACAAAGGTTGGATTTTTTGATTTCGCGGGTCAAAGTACTCCTATGAACCCACCCATCAAAGTTCGATTTTGATTCTGGAGACAGATATTTTCGATCATCTCTTTTTCGAACCATGCGAAATAACTTTTTTCCAAGCATATTTTTGGTCATCAAAGGTTGGATTTTCGGATTCGGCGGTTCGAAATACACCTAGAAACTCATCCATCACAGTCCGATTCCGAGTCTGAAAAAAAATATTTTCGATCATCTCTTTTTCGTACCATGCGGAATAACTTCTTTCCAGAAGTATTTTCGTGTAACAAAGGTTTGATTTTTGGATTCCGCGGGTCAAAATACACCTATAAACCCACCCATCAAAGTTCGAGTTCGATTCTGGAGACAGATATTTTCGATTATCTCTTTTTCGTACCATGCGGAATAACTTTTTTCCAAGCATATTTTTGGTCATCAAAGGTTGGATTTTCGGATTCAGCGAGTCGAAATACACCTAGAAACTCACCCATCAATGTCCGATTTTGATTCTGAAAAAATATATTTTCGATCATCTCTTTTTCGTACCGTGCGAAATAACTTTTTTCCAAGCATATTTTTGGTCATCAGAGGTTGGATTTTCGGATTCAGCGGGTCGAAATACACCTAGAAACTCACCCATCAAAGTCCGATTCCGATTCTGAAAAAAAATATTTTCGATCATCTCTTTTTCGTACCATGCGGAATAACTTCTTTCCAGGTGTATTTTCGTGTAACAAAGGTTGGATTTTTTGATTCAGCGGGTCAAAGTACACCTATGAACCCACCCATCAAAGTTCGATTTTGATTCTGGAGACAGATATTTTCGATCATCTCTTTTTCGAACCATGCGAAATAACTTCTTTCCAGAGGTATTGTCGTGTAACAGAGGTTGGATTTTTGGATTCAGCGTGTCAAAATACACCTATAAACCCACCCATCAAAGTTCGATTTCGATTCTGGAGACAGATATTTTCGATCATCTCTTTTTCGTACCGTGCGGAATAACTTTTTTCCAAGCATATTTTTGGTCATCAAAGGTTGGATTTTCGGATTCAGCGAGTCGAAATACACCTAGAAACTCACCCATCAAAGTCCGATTTTGATTCTGAAAAAATATATTTTCGATCATCTCTTTTCCGTACCGTGCGAAATAACTTTTTTCCAAGCAAATTTTTGGTCATCAGAGGTTGGATTTTCGGATTCAGCGGGTCGAAATACACCTAGAAGATCACCCATTAAAGTCCGATTTTGATTCTGAAGAAAAATATATTTTCGATCATCTCTTTTTCGAACCATGCGAAATAACTTCTTTCCAGGTGTATTGTCGTGTAACAGAGGTTGAATTTTTGGATTCAGCGGGTCAAAATACACCTATAAACCCACCCATCAAATTTCGATTTCGATTCTGGAGACAGATATTTTCGATCATCTCTTTTTCGTACCGTGCGAAATAACTTTTTTCCAAGCATATTTTTGGTCATCAAAGTTCGGAATCTCGGATTCAGCGGGTCGGAATACACCTAGAAACTCACCCATCAAAGTCCGATTTTGATTCTGAAAAAAAATATTTTCGATCATCTCTTTCTCGTACCATGCGAAATGACTTTTTTCCAAGCATATTTTTGGTCATCAGAGGTTGGATTTTCGGATTCAGCGGGTCAAAATACACATATGAACCCACCCATCAAAGTTCGATTTTGATTCTGGAGACAGATATTTTCGATCATCTCTTTTTCGTACCATGCGAAATATCTTTTTTCCACGTATTTTGTTGGTCATCAAAGATCGCATTTTCAGATTCAGCGGTTTGAAATACACCTAGAAACTCACCCATCAAAGTCCGATTTTGATTCTGAAAAAAAATATTTTCGATCATCTCTTTCTCGTACCATGCGAAATGACTTTTTTCCAAGCATATTTTTGGTCATCAGAGGTTGGATTTTCGGATTCAGCGGGTCGAAATACACCTAGAAACTCACCCATTAAAGTCCGATATTGATTCTGAAAAACAAAATTTTCGATCATCTCTTTTTCGTACCATGCGAAATTACTTCGTTCCAGGTGTATTTTCCTGTAACAAAGGTTAGATTTTCGGATTCAGCGGGTCAAAATACACGTATAAACCCACCCATCAAAGTTCGATTTCGATTCTGGAGACAGATATTTTCGATCATCTTTTTTTCGTACCATGCGAAATAACTTTTTTCCAAGCATATTTTTGGTCATCAGAGGTTGGATTTTCGGATTCAGCGGGTCGAAATACACCTGGAAACTCACCCATTAAAGTCCGATTTTGATTCTGAAAAAAAATATTTTCGATCATCTCTTTTTCGTACCATGCGAAATAATTTCTTTTCAGGTGTATTTTCGTGTAACAAAGGTTGGATTTTTGGATTCAGCGGGTCAAAATACACGTATAAACCCACCCATCAAAGTTCGATTTCGATTCTGGAGACAGATATTTTCGATCATCTCTTTTTCGTACCATGCGGAATAATTTTTTTCCAAGCATATTTTTGGTCATCAAAGTTCGGATTTTCGGATTCAACGGGTCGGAATACACCTAGAAACTCACCCATCAAAGTCCGATTTTGATTCTGAAAAAAAATATTTTCGATCATCTCTTTTTCGTACCATGCGGAATAACTTCTTTCCAGGTGTAGTTTCGCGTAACAATGGTTGGATTTTTGGATTCAGCGGGTCAAAATACACCTATGAACCCACCCATCACAGTTCGATTTTGATTCTGGAGACAGATAATTTCGATCATCTCTTTTTCGTACCATGCGAAATAACTTTTTTCCAAGCATATTTTTGGTCATCAAAGGTTGGATTCTCGGATTCAGCGGGTCGAAATACACCCAGAAACTCACCCATCAAAGTCCGATTCCGATTCTGAAAAAAAATATTTTCGATCATCTCTTTTTCGTACCATGCGGAATAACTTCTTTCCAGGTGTATTTTCGTGTAACAAAGGTTGGATTTTTCGATTCAGCGGGTCAAAGTACACCTATGAACCCACCCATCAGAGTTCGATTTTGATTCTGGAGACAGATATTTTCGATCATCTCTTTTTCGAACCATGCGGAAAAACTTTTTTCCAAGCATATTTTTGGTCATCAAAGGTTGGATTTTCGGATTCAGCGAGTCGAAATACACCCAGAAACTCACCCATCAAAGTCCGATTCCGATTCTGAAAAAAAATATTTTCGATCATCTCTTTTTCGTACCATGCGGAATAACTTCTTTCCAGGTGTATTTTCGCGTAACAAAGGTTGGATTTTTTGATTCAGCGGGTCAAAGTACACCTATGAACCCACCCATCAAAGTTCGATTCCGATTCTGGAGACACATATTTTCGATCATCTCTTTTTCGAACCATGCGAAATAACTTTTTTCCAAGCATATTTTTGGTCATCAAAGGTTGGATTTTCGGATTCGGCGGTTCGAAATACACCTAGAAACTCACCCATCACAGTCCGATTCCGAGTCTGAAAAAAAATATTTTCGATCATCTCTTTTTCGTACCATGCAGAATAACTTCTTTCCAGGTGCATTTTCGTGTAACAAAGGTTTGATTTTTGGATTCCGCGGGTCAAAATACACCTATAAACCCAACCATCAAAGTTCGAGATCGATTCTGGAGACAGATATTTTCGATTATCTCTTTTTCGTACCATGCGGAATAACTTTTTTCCAAGCATATTTTTGGTCATCAAAGGTTGGATTTTCGGATTCAGCGGGTCGGAATACACCCAGAAACTCACCCATCAAAGTCCGATTCCGATTCTGAAAAAAAATATTTTCGATCATCTCTTTTTCGTACCATGCGGAATAACTTCTGTCCAGGTGTATTTTCGCGTAACAAAGGTTGGATTTTTTGATTCCGCGGGTCAAAGTACTCCTATGAACCCACCCATCAAAGTTCGATTTTGATTCGGGAGACAGATATTTTCGATCATCTCTTTTTCGAACCATGCGAAATAACTTCTTTCCATGCATATTTTTGGTCATCAAAGGTTGGATTTTCGGATTCGGCGGTTCGAAATACACCTAGAAACTCATCCATCACAGTCCGATTCCGAGTCTGAAAAAAAATATTTTCGATCATCTCTTTTTCGTACCATGCGGAATAACTTCTTTCCAGAAGTATTTTCGTGTAACAAAGGTTTGATTTTTGGATTCCGCGGGTCAAAATACACCTATAAACCCACCCATCAAAGTTCGAGTTCGATTCTGGAGACAGATATTTTCGATTATCTCTTTTTCGTACCATGCGGAATAACTTTTTTCCAAGCATATTTTTGGTCATCAAAGGTTGGATTTTCGGATTCAGCGAGTCGAAATACACCTAGAAACTCACCCATCAAAGTCCGATTTTGATTCTGAAAAAATATATTTTCGATCATCTCTTTTCCGTACCGTGCGAAATAACTTTTTTCCAAGCAAATTTTTGGTCATCAGAGGTTGGATTTTCGGATTCAGCGGGTCGAAATACACCTAGAAGATCACCCATCAAAGTCCGATTCCGATTCTGAAAAAAAATATTTTCGATCATCTCTTTTTCGTACCATGCGGAATAACTTCTTTCCAGGTGTATTTTCGCGTAACAAAGGTTGGATTTTTTGATTCAGCGGGTCAAAGTACACCTATGAACCCACCCATCAAAGTTCGATTCCGATTCTGGAGACACATATTTTCGATCATCTCTTTTTCGAACCATGCGAAATAACTTTTTTCCAAGCATATTTTTGGTCATCAAAGGTTGGATTTTCGGATTCGGCGGTTCGAAATACACCTAGAAACTCACCCATCACAGTCCGATTCCGAGTCTGAAAAAAAATATTTTCGATCATCTCTTTTTCGTACCATGCAGAATAACTTCTTTCCAGGTGCATTTTCGTGTAACAAAGGTTTGATTTTTGGATTCCGCGGGTCAAAATACACCTATAAACCCAACCATCAAAGTTCGAGATCGATTCTGGAGACAGATATTTTCGATTATCTCTTTTTCGTACCATGCGGAATAACTTTTTTCCAAGCATATTTTTGGTCATCAAAGGTTGGATTTTCGGATTCAGCGGGTCGGAATACACCCAGAAACTCACCCATCAAAGTCCGATTCCGATTCTGAAAAAAAATATTTTCGATCATCTCTTTTTCGTACCATGCGGAATAACTTCTGTCCAGGTGTATTTTCGCGTAACAAAGGTTGGATTTTTTGATTCCGCGGGTCAAAGTACTCCTATGAACCCACCCATCAAAGTTCGATTTTGATTCTGGAGACAGATATTTTCGATCATCTCTTTTTCGAACCATGCGAAATAACTTCTTTCCATGCATATTTTTGGTCATCAAAGGTTGGATTTTCGGATTCGGCGGTTCGAAATACACCTAGAAACTCATCCATCACAGTCCGATTCCGAGTCTGAAAAAAAATATTTTCGATCATCTCTTTTTCGTACCATGCGGAATAACTTCTTTCCAGAAGTATTTTCGTGTAACAAAGGTTTGATTTTTGGATTCCGCGGGTCAAAATACACCTATAAACCCACCCATCAAAGTTCGAGTTCGATTCTGGAGACAGATATTTTCGATTATCTCTTTTTCGTACCATGCGGAATAACTTTTTTCCAAGCATATTTTTGGTCATCAAAGGTTGGATTTTCGGATTCAGCGAGTCGAAATACACCTAGAAACTCACCCATCAAAGTCCGATTTTGATTCTGAAAAAATATATTTTCGATCATCTCTTTTCCGTACCGTGCGAAATAACTTTTTTCCAAGCAAATTTTTGGTCATCAGAGGTTGGATTTTCGGATTCAGCGGGTCGAAATACACCTAGAAGATCACCCATTAAAGTCCGATTTTGATTCTGAAGAAAAATATATTTTCGATCATCTCTTTTTCGAACCATGCGAAATAACTTCTTTCCAGGTGTATTGTCGTGTAACAGAGGTTGAATTTTTGGATTCAGCGGGTCAAAATACACCTATAAACCCACCCATCAAATTTCGATTTCGATTCTGGAGACAGATATTTTCGATCATCTCTTTTTCGTACCGTGCGAAATAACTTTTTTCCAAGCATATTTTTGGTCATCAAAGTTCGGAATCTCGGATTCAGCGGGTCGGAATACACCTAGAAACTCACCCATCAAAGTCCGATTTTGATTCTGAAAAAAAATATTTTCGATCATCTCTTTCTCGTACCATGCGAAATGACTTTTTTCCAAGCATATTTTTGGTCATCAGAGGTTGGATTTTCGGATTCAGCGGGTCAAAATACACATATGAACCCACCCATCAAAGTTCGATTTTGATTCTGGAGACAGATATTTTCTATCATCTCTTTTTCGTACCATGCGAAATATCTTTTTTCCACGTATTTTGTTGGTCATCAAAGATCGCATTTTCAGATTCAGCGGTTTGAAATACACCTAGAAACTCACCCATCAAAGTCCGATTTTGATTCTGAAAAAAAATATTTTCGATCATCTCTTTCTCGTACCATGCGAAATGACTTTTTTCCAAGCATATTTTTGGTCATCAGAGGTTGGATTTTCGGATTCAGCGGGTCGAAATACACCTAGAAACTCACCCATTAAAGTCCGATATTGATTCTGAAAAACAAAATTTTCGATCATCTCTTTTTCGTACCATGCGAAATTACTTCGTTCCAGGTGTATTTTCCTGTAACAAAGGTTAGATTTTCGGATTCAGCGGGTCAAAATACACGTATAAACCCACCCATCAAAGTTCGATTTCGATTCTGGAGACAGATATTTTCGATCATCTTTTTTTCGTACCATGCGAAATAACTTTTTTCCAAGCATATTTTTGGTCATCAGAGGTTGGATTTTCGGATTCAGCGGGTCGAAATACACCTGGAAACTCAGCCATTAAAGTCCGATTTTGATTCTGAAAAAAAATATTTTCGATCATCTCTTTTTCGTACCATGCGAAATAATTTCTTTTCAGGTGTATTTTCGTGTAACAAAGGTTGGATTTTTGGATTCAGCGGGTCAAAATACACGTATAAACCCACCCATCAAAGTTCGATTTCGATTCTGGAGACAGATATTTTCGATCATCTCTTTTTCGTACCATGCGAAATAACTTTTTTCCAAGCATATTTTTGGTCATCAAAGGTTGGATTCTCGGATTCAGCGGGTCGAAATACACCCAGAAACTCACCCATCAAAGTCCGATTCCGATTCTGAAAAAAAATATTTTCGATCATCTCTTTTTCGTACCATGCGGAATAACTTCTTTCCAGGTGTATTTTCGTGTAACAAAGGTTGGATTTTTCGATTCAGCGGGTCAAAGTACACCTATGAATCCACCCATCAGAGTTCGATTTTGATTCTGGAGACAGATATTTTCGATCATCTCTTTTTCGAACCATGCGGAATAACTTTTTTCCAAGCATATTTTTGGTCATCAAAGGTTGGATTTTCGGATTCAGCGAGTCGAAATACACCCAGAAACTCACCCATCAAAGTCCGATTCCGATTCTGATAAAAAATATTTTCGATCATCTCTTTTTCGTACCATGCGGAATAACTTCTTTCCAGGTGTATTTTCGCGTAACAAAGGTTGGATTTTTTGATTCAGCGGGTCAAAGTACACCTATGAACCCACCCATCAAAGTTCGATTTCGATTCTGGAGACACATATTTTCGATCATCTCTTTTTCGAACCATGCGAAATAACTTTTTTCCAAGCATATTTTTGGTCATCAAAGGTTGGATTTTCGGATTCGGCGGTTCGAAATACACCTAGAAACTCACCCATCACAGTCCGATTCCGAGTCTGAAAAAAAATATTTTCGATCATCTCTTTTTCGTACCATGCAGAATAACTTCTTTCCAGGTGCATTTTCGTGTAACAAAGGTTTGATTTTTGGATTCCGCGGGTCAAAATACACCTATAAACCCACCCATCAAAGTTCGAGATCGATTCTGGAGACAGATATTTTCGATTATCTCTTTTTCGTACCATGCGGAATAACTTTTTTCCAAGCATATTTTTGGTCATCAAAGGTTGGATTTTCGGATTCAGCGAGTCGAAATACACCTCGAAACTCACCCATCAAAGTCCGATTTTTATTCTGAAAAAATATATTTTCGATCATCTCTTTTTCGTACCGTGCGAAATAACTTTTTTCCAAGCAAATTTTTGGTCATCAGAGGTTGGATTTTCAGATTCAGCGGGTCGAAATACACCAAGAAACTCACCCATTAAAGTCCGATTTTGATCCTGAAAAAAAATATATTTTCGATCATCTCTTTTTCGAACCATGCGAAATAACTTCTTTCCAGGTGTATTGTCGTGTAACAGAGGTTGAATTTTTGGATTCAGCGGGTCAAAATACACCTATAAACCCACCCATCAAAGTTCGATTTTGATTCTGGAGACAGATATTTTCGATCATCTCTTCTTCGTACCGTGCGGAATAACTTTTTTCCAAGCATGTTTTTGGTCATCAGAGGTTGGATTTTTGGATTCAGCGGGTCGAAATACACCTAGAAACTCACCCATTAAAGTCCGATTTTGATTCTGAAAAAAAATATATTTTCGATCATCTCTTTTTTGAACCATGCGAAATAACCTCTTTCCAGGTGTATTGTCGTGTAACAGAGGTTGGATTTTTGGATTCAGCGGGTCAAAATACACCTATAAACCCACCCATCAAAGTTCGATTTCGATTCTGGAGACAGATATTTTCGATCATCTCTTTTTCGAACCATGCGAAATAACTTTTTTCCAAGCATATTTTTGGTCATCAAAGGTTGGATTTTCGGATTCAGCGGGTCGGAATAGACCCAGAAACTCACCCATCAAAGTCCGATTCCGATTCTGAAAAAAAATATTTTCGATCATCTCTTTTTCGTACCATGCGGAATAACTTCTTTCCAGGTGTATTTTCGCGTAACAAAGGTTGGATTTTTTGATTCAGCGGGTCAAAGTACACCTATGAACCCACCCATCAAAGTTCGATTTCGATTCTGGAGACAGATATTTTCGATCATCTCTTTTTCGAACCATGCGAAATAACTTTTTTCCAAGCATATTTTTGGTCATCAAAGGTTGGATTTTCGGATTCGGCGGTTCGAAATACACCTAGAAACTCACCCATCACAGTCCGATTCCGAGTCTGAAAAAAAATATTTTCGATCATCTCTTTTTCGTACCATGCGGAATAACTTCTTTCCAGGTGCATTTTCGTGTAACAAAGGTTTGATTTTTGGATTCCGCGGGTCAAAATACACCTATAAACCCACCCATCAAAGTTCGAGATCGATTCTGGAGACAGATATTTTCGATTATCTCTTTTTCGTACCATGCGGAATAACTTTTTTCCAAGCATATTTTTGGTCATCAAAGGTTGGATTTTCGGATTCAGCGAGTCGAAATACACCTCGAAACTCACCCATCAAAGTCCGATTTTTATTCTGAAAAAATATATTTTCGATCATCTCTTTTTCGTACCGTGCGAAATAACTTTTTTCCAAGCAAATTTTTGGTCATCAGAGGTTGGATTTTCAGATTCAGCGGGTCGAAATACACCAAGAAACTCACCCATTAAAGTCCGATTTTGATCCTGAAAAAAAATATATTTTCGATCATCTCTTTTTCGAACCATGCGAAATAACTTCTTTCCAGGTGTATTGTCGTGTAACAGAGGTTGAATTTTTGGATTCAGCGGGTCAAAATACACCTATAAACCCACCCATCAAAGTTCGATTTTGATTCTGGAGACAGATATTTTCGATCATCTCTTCTTCGTACCGTGCGGAATAACTTTTTTCCAAGCATGTTTTTGGTCATCAGAGGTTGGATTTTTGCATTCAGCGGGTCGAAATACACCTAGAAACTCACCCATTAAAGTCCGATTTTGATTCTGAAAAAAAATATATTTTCGATCATCTCTTTTTTGAACCATGCGAAATAACCTCTTTCCAGGTGTATTGTCGTGTAACAGAGGTTGGATTTTTGGATTCAGCGGGTCAAAATACACCTATAAACCCACCCATCAAAGTTCGATTTCGATTCTGGAGACAGATATTTTCGATCATCTCTTTTTCGAACCATGCGAAATAACTTTTTTCCAAGCATATTTTTGGTCATCAAAGGTTGGATTTTCGGATTCAGCGGGTCGGAATAGACCCAGAAACTCACCCATCAAAGTCCGATTCCGATTCTGAAAAAAAATATTTCCGATCATCTCTTTTTCGTACCATGCGGAATAACTTCTTTCCAGGTGTATTTTCGCGTAACAAAGGTTGGATTTTTTGATTCAGCGGGTCAAAGTACACCTATGAACCCACCCATCAAAGTTCGATTTCGATTCTGGAGACAGATATTTTCGATCATCTCTTTTTCGAACCATGCGAAATGACTTTTTTCCAAGCATATTTTTGGTCATCAAAGGTTGGATTTTCGGATTCGGCGGTTCGAAATACACCTAGAAACTCACCCATCACAGTCCGATTCCGAGTCTGAAAAAAAATATTTTCGATCATCTCTTTTTCGTACCATGCGGAATAACTTCTTTCCAGGTGCATTTTCGTGTAACAAAGGTTTGATTTTTGGATTCCGCGGGTCAAAATACACCTGTAAACCCACCCATCAAAGTTCGAGATCGATTCTGGAGACAGATATTTTCGATTATCTCTTTTTCGTACCATGCGGAATAACTTTTTTCCAAGCATATTTTTGGTCATCAAAGGTTGGATTTTCGGATTCAGCGAGTCGAAATACACCTCGAAACTCACCCATCAAAGTCCGATTTTTATTCTGAAAAAATATATTTTCGATCATCTCTTTTTCGGACCGTGCGAAATAACTTTTTTCCAAGCAAATTTTTGGTCATCAGAGGTTGGATTTTCAGATTCAGCGGGTCGAAATACACCAAGAAACTCACCCATTAAAGTCCGATTTTGATCCTGAAAAAAAATATATTTTCGATCATCTCTTTTTCGAACCATGCGAAATAACTTCTTTCCAGGTGTATTGTCGTGTAACAGAGGTTGAATTTTTGGATTCAGCGGGTCAAAATACACCTAGAAACTCACCCATTAAAGTCCGATTTTGATTCTGAAAAAAAATATATTTTCGATCATCTCTTTTTTGAACCATGCGAAATAACCTCTTTCCAGGTGTATTGTCGTGTAACAGAGGTTGGATTTTTGGATTCAGCGGGTCAAAATACACCTATAAACCCACCCATCAAAGTTCGATTCCGATTCTGGAGACAGATATTTTCGATCATCTCTTTTTCGAACCATGCGAAATAACTTTTTTCCAAGCATATTTTTGGTCATCAAAGGTTGGATTTTCGGATTCAGCGGGTCGGAATAGACCCAGAAACTCACCCATCAAAGTCCGATTTTGATTCTGAAAAAAAATATTTTCGATCATCTCTTTTTCGTACCATGCGGAATAACTTCTTTCCAGGTGTATTTTCGCGTAACAAAGGTTGGATTTTTTGATTCAGCGGGTCAAAGTACACCTATGAACCCACCCATCAAAGTTCGATTTCGATTCTGGAGACAGATATTTTCGATCATCTCTTTTTCGAACCATGCGAAATAACTTTTTTCCAAGCATATTTTTGGTCATCAAAGGTTGGATTTCCGGATTCGGCGGTTCGAAATACACCTAGAAACTCACCCATCACAGTCCGATTCCGAGTCTGAAAAAAAATATTTTCGATCATCTCTTTTTCGTACCATGCGGAATAACTTCTTTCCAGGTATATTTTCGTGTAACAAAGGTTTGATTTTTGGATTCCGCGGGTCAAAATACACCTATAAACCCACCCATCAAAGTTCGAGATCGATTCTGGAGACAGATATTTTCGATTATCTCTTTTTCGTACCATGCGGAATAACTTTTTTCCAAGCATATTTTTGGTCATCAGAGGTTGGATTTTCGGATTCAGCGGGTCGAAATACACCTAGAAACTCACCCATTAAAGTCCGATTTTGATTCTGAAAAAAAATATATTTTCGATCATCTCTTTTTCGAACCATGCGAAATAACTTCCTTCCAGGTGTATTGTCGTGTAACAGAGGTTGAATTTTTGGATTCAGCGGGTCAAAATACACCTATAAACCCACCCATCAAAGTTCGATTTCGATTCTGGAGACAGATATTTTCGATCATCTCTTTTTCGTACCGTGCGGAATAACTTTTTTCCAAGCATATTTTTGGTCATCAAAGGTTGGATTTTCGGATTCGGCGGTTCGAAATACACCTAGAAACTCACCCATCACAGTCCGATTCCGAGTCTGAAAAAAAATATTTTCGATCATCTCTTTTTCGTACCATGCGGAATAACTTCTTTCCAGGTGCATTTTCGTGTAACAAAGGTTTGATTTTTGGATTCCGCGGGTCAAAATACACCTATAAACCCACCCATCAAAGTTCGAGATCGATTCTGGAGACAGATATTTTCGATTATCTCTTTTTCGTACCATGCGGAATAACTTTTTTCCAAGCATATTTTTGGTCATCAAAGGTTGGATTTTCGGATTCAGCGAGTCGAAATACACCTCGAAACTCAGCCATCAAAGTCCGATTTTTATTCTGAAAAAATATATTTTCGATCATCTCTTTTTCGTACCGTGCGAAATAACTTTTTTCCAAGCAAATTTTTGGTCATCAGAGGTTGGATTTTCAGATTCAGCGGGTCGAAATACACCAAGAAACTCACCCATTAAAGTCCGATTTTGATCCTGAAAAAAAATATATTTTCGATCATCTCTTTTTCGAACCATGCGAAATAACTTCTTTCCAGGTGTATTGTCGTGTAACAGAGGTTGAATTTTCGGATTCAGCGGGTCAAAATACACCTATAAACCCACCCATCAAAGTTCGATTTTGATTCTGGAGACAGATATTTTCGATCATCTCTTCTTCGTACCGTGCGGAATAACTTTTTTCCAAGCATGTTTTTGGTCATCAGAGGTTGGATTTTTGGATTCAGCGGGTCGAAATACACCTAGAAACTCACCCATTAAAGTCCGATTTTGATTCTGAAAAAAAATATATTTTCGATCATCTCTTTTTTGAACCATGCGAAATAACCTCTTTCCAGGTGTATTGTCGTGTAACAGAGGTTGGATTTTTGGATTCAGCGGGTCAAAATACACCTATAAACCCACCCATCAAAGTTCGATTTCGATTCTGGAGACAGATATTTTCGATCATCTCTTTTTCGAACCATGCGAAATAACTTTTTTCCAAGCATATTTTTGGTCATCAAAGGTTGGATTTTCGGATTCAGCGGGTCGGAATAGACCCAGAAACTCACCCATCAAAGTCCGATTCCGATTCTGAAAAAAAATATTTTCGATCATCTCTTTTTCGTACCATGCGGAATAACTTCTTTCCAGGTGTATTTTCGCGTAACAAAGGTTGGATTTTTTGATTCAGCGGGTCAAAGTACACCTATGAACCCACCCATCAAAGTTCGATTTCGATTCTGGAGACAGATATTTTCGATCATCTCTTTTTCGAACCATGCGAAATAACTTTTTTCCAAGCATATTTTTGGTCATCAAAGGTTGGATTTTCGGATTCGGCGGTTCGAAATACACCTAGAAACTCACCCATCACAGTCCGATTCCGAGTCTGAAAAAAAATATTTTCGATCATCTCTTTTTCGTACCATGCGGAATAACTTCTTTCCAGGTGCATTTTCGTGTAACAAAGGTTTGATTTTTGGATTCCGCGGGTCAAAATACACCTGTAAACCCACCCATCAAAGTTCGAGATCGATTCTGGAGACAGATATTTTCGATTATCTCTTTTTCGTACCATGCGGAATAACTTTTTTCCAAGCATATTTTTGGTCATCAAAGGTTGGATTTTCGGATTCAGCGAGTCGAAATACACCTCGAAACTCACCCATCAAAGTCCGATTTTTATTCTGAAAAAATATATTTTCGATCATCTCTTTTTCGGACCGTGCGAAATAACTTTTTTCCAAGCAAATTTTTGGTCATCAGAGGTTGGATTTTCAGATTCAGCGGGTCGAAATACACCAAGAAACTCACCCATTAAAGTCCGATTTTGATCCTGAAAAAAAATATATTTTCGATCATCTCTTTTTCGAACCATGCGAAATAACTTCTTTCCAGGTGTATTGTCGTGTAACAGAGGTTGAATTTTTGGATTCAGCGGGTCAAAATACACCTATAAACCCACCCATCAAAGTTCGATTTTGATTCTGGAGACAGATATTTTCGATCATCTCTTCTTCGTACCGTGCGGAATAACTTTTTTCCAAGCATGTTTTTGGTCATCAGAGGTTGGATTTTTGGATTCAGCGGGTCGAAATACACCTAGAAACTCACCCATTAAAGTCCGATTTTGATTCTGAAAAAAAATATATTTTCGATCATCTCTTTTTTGAACCATGCGAAATAACCTCTTTCCAGGTGTATTGTCGTGTAACAGAGGTTGGATTTTCGGATTCAGCGGGTCAAAATACACCTATAAACCCACCCATCAAAGTTCGATTCCGATTCTGGAGACAGATATTTTCGATCATCTCTTTTTCGAACCATGCGAAATAACTTTTTTCCAAGCATATTTTTGGTCATCAAAGGTTGGATTTTCGGATTCAGCGGGTCGGAATAGACCCAGAAACTCACCCATCAAAGTCCGATTCCGATTCTGAAAAAAAATATTTTCGATCATCTCTTTTTCGTACCATGCGGAATAACTTCTTTCCAGGTGTATTTTCGCGTAACAAAGGTTGGATTTTTTGATTCAGCGGGTCAAAGTACACCTATGAACCCACCCATCAAAGTTCGATTTCGATTCTGGAGACAGATATTTTCGATCATCTCTTTTTCGAACCATGCGAAATAACTTTTTTCCAAGCATATTTTTGGTCATCAAAGGTTGGATTTCCGGATTCGGCGGTTCGAAATACACCTAGAAACTCACCCATCACAGTCCGATTCCGAGTCTGAAAAAAAATATTTTCGATCATCTCTTTTTCGTACCATGCGGAATAACTTCTTTCCAGGTATATTTTCGTGTAACAAAGGTTTGATTTTTGGATTCCGCGGGTCAAAATACACCTATAAACCCACCCATCAAAGTTCGAGATCGATTCTGGAGACAGATATTTTCGATTATCTCTTTTTCGTACCATGCGGAATAACTTTTTTCCAAGCATATTTTTGGTCATCAGAGGTTGGATTTTCGGATTCAGCGGGTCGAAATACACCTAGAAACTCACCCATTAAAGTCCGATTTTGATTCTGAAAAAAAAAATATTTTCGATCATCTCTTTTTCGAACCATGCGAAATAACTTCCTTCCAGGTGTATTGTCGTGTAACAGAGGTTGAATTTTTGGATTCAGCGGGTCAAAATACACCTATAAACCCACCCATCAAAGTTCGATTTCGATTCTGGAGACAGATATTTTCGATCATCTCTTTTTCGTACCGTGCGGAATAACTTTTTTCCAAGCATATTTTTGGTCATCAGAGGTTGGATTTTTGGATTCAGCGGGTCGAAATACACCTAGAAACTCACCCATCACAGTCCGATTCCGAGTCTGAAAAAAAATATTTTCGATTATCTCTTTTTCGTACCATGCGGAATAACTTTTTTCCAAGCATATTTTTGGTCATCAAACGTTGGATTTTCGGATTCAGCGAGTCGAAATACACCTAGAAACTCACCCATCAAAGTCCGATTTTGATTCTGAAAAAATATATTTTCGATCATCTCTTTTTCGTACCGTGCGAAATAACTTTTTTCCAAGCATATTTTTGTTCATCAGAGGTTGGAATTTCGGATTCAGCGGGTCGAAATACACCTAGAAACTCACCCATTAAAGTCCGATTTTGATTCTGAAAAAAAATATTTTCGATCATCTCTTTTTCGTACCATGCGAAATAACTTCTTTCCAGAGGTATTGTCGTGTAACAAAGGTTGGATTTTTGGATCCAGCGGGTCAAAATACACCTATAAACCCACCCATCAAAGTTCGATTTCGATTCTGGAGACAGATATTTTCGATCATCTCTTTTTCGTACCATGCTAAATAACTTTTTTCCAAGCATATTTTTGGTCATCAAAGGTTGGAGTTTCGGATTCAGCGGGTCGAAATACACCTAGAAACTCACCCATTAAAGTCCGATTTTGATTCTGAAAAAAAAATATATTTTCGATCATCTCTTTTTCGAACCATGCGAAATAACTTCTTTCCAGGTGTATTGTCGTGTAACAGAGGTTGGATTTTTGGATTCAGCGGGTCAAAATACACCTATAAACCCACCCATCAAAGTTCGATTTCGATTCTGGAGACAGATATTTTCGATCATCTCTTTTTCGAACCATGCGCAATAACTTTTTTCCAAGCATATTTTTGGTCATCAAAGGTTGGATTTTCGGATTCGGCGGTTCGA
Source organism: Phymatocera aterrima (assembly GCA_963170745.1). NCBI lineage: Eukaryota > Metazoa > Arthropoda > Insecta > Hymenoptera > Tenthredinidae > Phymatocera > Phymatocera aterrima. Next base: position 1,576,245 of record CAUJGY010000150.1, on the reverse strand, counting down.
AATACACCTAGAAACTCACCCATCACAGTCCGATTCCGAGTCTGAAAAAAAATATTTTCGATCATCTCTTTTTCGTACCGTGCGAAATAACTTTTTTCCAAGCATATTTTTGGTCATCAGAGGTTGGATTTTTGGATTCAGCGGGTCGAAATACACCTAGAAACTCACCCATTAAAGTCCGATTTTGATTCTGAAAAAAAATATATTTTCGATCATCTCTTTTTCGAACCATGCGAAATAACTTCTCTCCAGGTGTATTGTCGTGTAACAGAGGTTGGATTTTTGGATTCAGCGGGTCAAAATACACCTATAAACCCACCCATCAAAGTTCGATTTCGATTCTGGAGACAGATATTTTCGATCATCTCTTTTTCGTACCATGCGGAATAACTTTTTTCCAAGCATATTTTTGGTCATCAAAGGTTGGATTTTCGGATTCAGCGAGTCGAAATACACCTCGAAACTCACCCATCAAAGTCCGATTTTTATTCTGAAAAAATATATTTTCGATCATCTCTTTTTCGGACCGTGCGAAATAACTTTTTTCCAAGCAAATTTTTGGTCATCAGAGGTTGGATTTTCAGATTCAGCGGGTCGAAATACACCAAGAAACTCACCCATTAAAGTCCGATTTTGATCCTGAAAAAAAATATATTTTCGATCATCTCTTTTTCGAACCATGCGAAATAACTTCTTTCCAGGTGTATTGTCGTGTAACAGAGGTTGAATTTTTGGATTCAGCGGGTCAAAATACACCTATAAACCCACCCATCAAAGTTCGATTTTGATTCTGGAGACAGATATTTTCGATCATCTCTTCTTCGTACCGTGCGGAATAACTTTTTTCCAAGCATGTTTTTGGTCATCAGAGGTTGGATTTTTGGATTCAGCGGGTCGAAATACACCTAGAAACTCACCCATTAAAGTCCGATTTTGATTCTGAAAAAAAATATATTTTCGATCATCTCTTTTTTGAACCATGCGAAATAACCTCTTTCCAGGTGTATTGTCGTGTAACAGAGGTTGGATTTTCGGATTCAGCGGGTCAAAATACACCTATAAACCCACCCATCAAAGTTCGATTCCGATTCTGGAGACAGATATTTTCGATCATCTCTTTTTCGAACCATGCGAAATAACTTTTTTCCAAGCATATTTTTGGTCATCAAAGGTTGGATTTTCGGATTCAGCGGGTCGGAATAGACCCAGAAACTCACCCATCAAAGTCCGATTCCGATTCTGAAAAAAAATATTTTCGATCATCTCTTTTTCGTACCATGCGGAATAACTTCTTTCCAGGTGTATTTTCGCGTAACAAAGGTTGGATTTTTTGATTCAGCGGGTCAAAGTACACCTATGAACCCACCCATCAAAGTTCGATTTCGATTCTGGAGACAGATATTTTCGATCATCTCTTTTTCGAACCATGCGAAATAACTTTTTTCCAAGCATATTTTTGGTCATCAAAGGTTGGATTTCCGGATTCGGCGGTTCGAAATACACCTAGAAACTCACCCATCACAGTCCGATTCCGAGTCTGAAAAAAAATATTTTCGATCATCTCTTTTTCGTACCATGCGGAATAACTTCTTTCCAGGTATATTTTCGTGTAACAAAGGTTTGATTTTTGGATTCCGCGGGTCAAAATACACCTATAAACCCACCCATCAAAGTTCGAGATCGATTCTGGAGACAGATATTTTCGATTATCTCTTTTTCGTACCATGCGGAATAACTTTTTTCCAAGCATATTTTTGGTCATCAGAGGTTGGATTTTCGGATTCAGCGGGTCGAAATACACCTAGAAACTCACCCATTAAAGTCCGATTTTGATTCTGAAAAAAAATATATTTTCGATCATCTCTTTTTCGAACCATGCGAAATAACTTCCTTCCAGGTGTATTGTCGTGTAACAGAGGTTGAATTTTTGGATTCAGCGGGTCAAAATACACCTATAAACCCACCCATCAAAGTTCGATTTCGATTCTGGAGACAGATATTTTCGATCATCTCTTTTTCGTACCGTGCGGAATAACTTTTTTCCAAGCATATTTTTGGTCATCAGAGGTTGGATTTTTGGATTCAGCGGGTCGAAATACACCTAGAAACTCACCCATCACAGTCCGATTCCGAGTCTGAAAAAAAATATTTTCGATTATCTCTTTTTCGTACCATGCGGAATAACTTTTTTCCAAGCATATTTTTGGTCATCAAACGTTGGATTTTCGGATTCAGCGAGTCGAAATACACCTAGAAACTCACCCATCAAAGTCCGATTTTGATTCTGAAAAAATATATTTTCGATCATCTCTTTTTCGTACCGTGCGAAATAACTTTTTTCCAAGCATATTTTTGTTCATCAGAGGTTGGAATTTCGGATTCAGCGGGTCGAAATACACCTAGAAACTCACCCATTAAAGTCCGATTTTGATTCTGAAAAAAAATATTTTCGATCATCTCTTTTTCGTACCATGCGAAATAACTTCTTTCCAGAGGTATTGTCGTGTAACAAAGGTTGGATTTTTGGATCCAGCGGGTCAAAATACACCTATAAACCCACCCATCAAAGTTCGATTTCGATTCTGGAGACAGATATTTTCGATCATCTCTTTTTCGTACCATGCTAAATAACTTTTTTCCAAGCATATTTTTGGTCATCAAAGGTTGGAGTTTCGGATTCAGCGGGTCGAAATACACCTAGAAACTCACCCATTAAAGTCCGATTTTGATTCTGAAAAAAAAATATATTTTCGATCATCTCTTTTTCGAACCATGCGAAATAACTTCTTTCCAGGTGTATTGTCGTGTAACAGAGGTTGGATTTTTGGATTCAGCGGGTCAAAATACACCTATAAACCCACCCATCAAAGTTCGATTTCGATTCTGGAGACAGATATTTTCGATCATCTCTTTTTCGAACCATGCGCAATAACTTTTTTCCAAGCATATTTTTGGTCATCAAAGGTTGGATTTTCGGATTCGGCGGTTCGAAATACACCTAGAAACTCACCCATCACAGTCCGATTCCGAGTCTGAAAAAAAATATTTTCGATCATCTCTTTTTCGTACCGTGCGAAATAACTTTTTTCCAAGCATATTTTTGGTCATCAGAGGTTGGATTTTTGGATTCAGCGGGTCGAAATACACCTAGAAACTCACCCATTAAAGTCCGATTTTGATTCTGAAAAAAAATATATTTTCGATCATCTCTTTTTCGAACCATGCGAAATAACTTCTCTCCAGGTGTATTGTCGTGTAACAGAGGTTGGATTTTTGGATTCAGCGGGTCAAAATACACCTATAAACCCACCCATCAAAGTTCGATTTCGATTCTGGAGACAGATATTTTCGATCATCTCTTTTTCGAACCATGCGAAATAACTTTTTTCCAAGCATATTTTTGGTCATCAAAGGTTGGATTTTTGGATTCGGCGGTTCGGAATACACCTAGAAACTCACCCATCACAGTCCGATTCCGAGTCTGAAAAAAAATATTTTCGATCATCTCTTTTTCGTACCATGCAAAATAACTTCTTTCCAGGTGTATTTTCGTGTAACAAAGGTTGGATTTTGGGATTCAGCGGGTCAAAATACACCTATAAACCCACCCATCAAAGTTCGATTTCGATTCTGGAGACAGATATTTTCGATTATCTCTTTTTCGTACCATGCGGAATAATTTTTTTCCAAGCATATTTTTGGTCATCAAACGTTGGATTTTCGGATTCAGCGAGTCGAAATACACCTAGAAACTCACCCATCAAAGTCCGATTTTGATTCTGAAAAAATATATTTTCGATCATCTCTTTTTCGTACCGTGCGAAATAACTTTTTTCCAAGCATATTTTTGGTCATCAGAGGTTAGATTTTCGGATTCAGCGGGTCGAAATACACCTAGAAACTCACCCATTAAAGTCCGATTTTGATTCTGAAAAAAAATATTTTCGATCATCTCTTTTTCGTACCATGCGGAATAACTTCTTTCCAGAGGTATTTTCGTGTAACAAAGGTTGGATTGTTGGATTCAGCGGGTCAAAATACACCTATAAACCCACCCATCAAAGTTCGATTTCGATTCTGGGGACAGATATTTTCGATCATCTCTTTTTCGAACCATGCGAAATGACTTTTTTCCAAGCATATTTTTGGTCATCAAAGGTTGGATTTTTGGATTCGGCGGTTCAAAATACACCTAGAAACTCACCCATCACAGTCCGATTCCGAGTCTGAAAGAAAATATTTTCGATCATCTCTTTTTCGTACCATGCAAAATAACTTCTTTCCAGGTGTATTTTCGTGTAACAAAGGTTTGATTTTTGGATTCAGCGGGTCAAAATACACCTATAAACCCACCCATCAAAGTTCGAGTTCGATTCTGGAGACAGATATTTTCGATCATCTCTTTTTCGTACCATGCGGAATAACTCTTTTCCAAGCATATTTTTGGTCATCAAAGGTTGGATTTTCGGATTCAGCGAGTCGAAATACACCTAGAAACTCACCCATCAAAGTCCGATTTCGATTCTGAAAAAATATATTTTCGATCATCTCTTTTTCGTACCGTGCGAAATAACTTTTTTCCAAGCATATTTTTGGTCATCAGAGGTTGGATTTTCGGATTCAGCGGGTCGAAATACACCTAGAAACTCTTCCATTAAAGTCCGATTTTGATTCTGAAAAAAAATATTTTCGATCATCTCTTTTTCGTACAATGCGAAATAACTTCTTTCCAGAGGTATTGTCGTGTAACAAAGGTTGAATTTTTGGATCCAGCGGGTCAAAATACAACTATAAACCCACCCATCAAAGTTCGATTTCGATTCTGGAGACAGGTATTTTCGATCATCTCTTTTTCGTACCATGCTAAATAACTTTTTTCCAAGCATATTTTTGGTCATCGAAGGTTGGATTTTCGGATTCATCGGGTCGAAATACACCTAGAAACTCACCCATTAAAGTCCGATTTTGATTCTGAAAAAAAATATATTTTCGATCATCTCTTTTTCGAACCATGCGAAATAAATTCTTTCCAGGTGTATTGTCGTGTAACAGAGGTTGGATTTTTGGATTCAGCGGGTCAAAATACACCTATAAACCCACCCATCAAAATTCGATTTCGATTCTGGAGACAGATATTTTCGATCATCTCTTTTTCGTACCATGCTAAATAACTTTTTTCCAAGCATATTTTTGGTCATCAAAGGTTGGATTTTCGGATTCAGCGGGTCAGAATACACCCAGAAACTCACCCATCAAAGTCCGATTCCGATTCTGAAAAAAAATATTTTCGATCATCTCTTTTTCGTACCATGCGGAATAACTTCTTTCCAGGTGTATTTTCGCGTAACAAAGGTTGGATTTTTTGATTCAGCGGGTCAAACTACACCTATGAACCCACCTATCAAAGTTCGATTTTGATTCTGGAGACAGATATTTTCGATCATCTCTTTTTCGAACCATGCGAAATAACTTTTTTCCAAGCATATTTTTGGTGATCAAAGGTTGGATTTTCGGATTCGGCGGTTCGAAATACACCTAGAAACTCACCCATCAAAGTCCGATTTTGATTCTGAAAAAATATATTTTCGATCATCTCTTTTTCGTACCGTGCGAAATAACTTTTTTCCAAGCATATTTTTGGTCATCAGAGGTTGGATTTTCGGATTCAGCGGGTCGAAATACACCTAGAAACTCACCCATCACAGTCCGATTCCGAGTCTGAAAAAAAATATTTTCAATCATCTCTTTTTCGTACCATGCAAAATAACTTCTTTCCAGGTGTATTTTCGTGTAACAAAGGTTTGATTTTTGGATTCAGCGGGTCAAAATACACCTATAAACCCACCCATCAAAGTTCGAGTTCGATTCTGGAGACAGATATTTTCGATCATCTCTTTTTCGTACCATGCGGAATAACTCTTTTCCAAGCATATTTTTGGTCATCAAAGGTTGGATTTTCGGATTCAGCGAGTCGAAATACACCTAGAAACTCACCCATCAAAGTCCGATTTTGATTCTGAAAAAATATATTTTCGATCATCTCTTTTTCGTACCGTGCGAAATAACTTTTTTCCAAGCATATTTTTGGTCATCAGAGGTTGGATTTTCGGATTCAGCGGGTCGAAATACACCTAGAAACTCTTCCATTAAAGTCCGATTTTGATTCTGAAAAAAAATATTTTCGATCATCTCTTTTTCGTACCATGCGAAATAACTTCTTTCCAGAGGTATTGTCGTGTAACAAAGGTTGGATTTTTGGATTCAGCGGGTCAAAATACAACTATAAACCCACCCATCAAAGTTCGATTTCGATTCTGGAGACAGGTATTTTCGATCATCTCTTTTTCGTACCATGCTAAATAACTTTTTTCCAAGCATATTTTTGGTCATCAAAGGTTGGATTTTCGGATTCAGCGGGTCGAAATACACCTAGAAACTCACCCATTAAAGTCCGATTTTGATTCTGAAAAAAAATATATTTTCGATCATCTCTTTTTCGAACCATGCGAAATAAATTCTTTCCAGGTGTATTGTCGTGTAACAGAGGTTGGATTTTTGGATTCAGCGGGTCAAAATACACCTATAAACCCACCCATCAAAATTCGATTTCGATTCTGGAGACAGATATTTTCGATCATCTCTTTTTCGTACCATGCTAAATAACTTTTTTCCAAGCATATTTTTGGTCATCAAAGGTTGGATTGTCGGATTCAGCGGGTCAGAATACACCCAGAAACTCACCCATCAAAGTTCGATTCCGATTCTGAAAAAAAATATTTTCGATCATCTCTTTTTCGTACCATGCGGAATAACTTCTTTCCAGGTGTATTTTCGCGTAACAAAGGTTGGATTTTTTGATTCAGCGGGTCAAAGTACACCTATGAACCCACCTATCAAAGTTCGATTTTGATTCTGGAGACAGATATTTTCGATCATCTCTTTTTCGAACCATGCGAAATAACTTTTTTCCAAGCATATTTTTGGTCATCAAAAGTTGGATTTTCGGATTCGGCGGTTCGAAATACACCTAGAAACTCACCCATCAAAGTCCGATTTTGATTCTGAAAAAATATATTTTCGATCATCTCTTTTTCGTACCGTGCGAAATAACTTTTTTCCAAGCATATTTTTGGTCATCAGAGGTTGGATTTTCGGATTCAGCGGGTCGAAATACACCTAGAAACTCACCCATCACAGTCCGATTCCGAGTCTGAAAAAAAATATTTTTGATCATCTCTTTTTCGTACCATGCAAAATAACTTCTTTCCAGGTGTATTTTCGTGTAACAAAGGTTGGATTTTTGGATTCAGCGGGTCAAAATACACCTATAAACCCACCCATCAAAGTTCGATTTCGATTCTGGAGACAGATATTTTCGATCATCTCTTTTTCGTACCATGCTAAATAACTTTTTTCCAAGCATATTCTTGGTCATCAAAGGTTGGATTTTCGGATTCAGCGGGTCGGAATACACCCAGAAACTCACCCATCAAAGTCCGATTCCGATTCTGAAAAAAAATATTTTCGATCATCTCTTTTTCGTACCATGCGGAATAACTTCTTTCCAGGTGTATTTTCGCGTAACAAAGGTTGGATTTTTTGATTCAGCGGGTCCAAGTACACCTATGAACCCACCCATCAAAGTTCGATTTTGATTCTGGAGACAGATATTTTCGATTATCTCTCTTTCGTACCATGCGGAATAACTTTTTTCCAAGCATATTTTTGGTCATCAAAGGTTGGATTTTCGGATTCAGCGAGTCGAAATACACCTAGAAACTCACCCATCAAAGTCCGATTTTGATTCTGAAAAAATATATTTTCGATCATCTCTTTTTCGTACCGTGCGAAATAACTTTTTTCCAAGCAAATTTTTGGTCATCAGAGGTTGGATTTTCGGATTCAGCGGGTCGAAATACACCTAGAAACTCACCCATTAAAGTCCGATTTTGATCCTGAAAAAAAATATATTTTCGATCATCTCTTTTTCGAACCATGCGAAATAACTTCTTTCCAGGTGTATTGTCGTGTAACAGAGGTTGAATTTTTGGATTCAGCGGGTCAAAATACACCTATAAACCCACCCATCAAAGTTCGATTTCGATTCTGGAGACAGATATTTTCGATCATCTCTTCTTCGTACCGTGCGGAATAACTTTTTTCCAAGCATATTTTTGGTCATCAGAGGTTGGATTTTTGGATTCAGCGGGTCGAAATACACCTAGAAACTCACCCATTAAAGTCCGATTTTGATTCTGAACAAAAATATTTTCGATCATCTCTTTTTCGTACCATGCGAAATAACTTCTTTCCAGAGGTATTGTCGTGTAACAAAGGTTGGATTTTTGGATCCAGCGGGTCAAAATACACCTATAAACCCACCCATCAAAGTTCGATTTCGATTCTGGAGACAGATATTTTCGATCATCTCTTTTTCGTACCATGCTGAATAACTTTTTTCCAAGCATATTTTTGGACATCAAAGGTTGGAGTTTCGGATTCAGCGGGTCGAAATACACCTAGAAACTCACCCATTAAAGTCCGATTTTGATTCTGAAAAAAAATATATTTTCGATCATCTCTTGTTCGAACCATGCGAAATAACTTCTTTCCAGAGGTATTGTCGTGTAACAAAGGTTGGATTTTTGGATTCAGCGGGTCAAAATACACCTATAAACCCACCCATCAAAGTTCGATTTTGATTCTGGAGACAGATATTTTCGATCATCTCTCTTTCGTACCATGCGGAATAACTTTTTTCCAAGCATATTTTTGGTCATCAAAGGTTGGATTTTCGGATTCAGCGAGTCGAAATACACCAAGAAACTCACCCATCAAAGTCCGATTTTGATTCTGAAAAAATATATTTTCGATCATCTCTTTTTCGTACCGTGCGAAATAACTTTTTTCCAAGCAAAGTTTTGGTCATCAGAGGTTGGATTTTCGGATTCAGCGGGTCGAAATACACCTAGAAACTCACCCATTAAAGTCCGATTTTGATCCTGAAAAAAAATATATTTTCGATCATCTCTTTTTCGAACCATGCGAAATAACTTCTTTCCAGGTGTATTGTCGTGTAACAGAGGTTGAATTTTTGGATTCAGCGGGTCAAAATACACCTATAAACCCACCCATCAAAGTTCGATTTCGATTCTGGAGACAGATATTTTCGATCATCTCTTCTTCGTACCGTGCGGAATAACTTTTTTCCAAGCATATTTTTGGTCATCAGAGGTTGGATTTTTGGATTCAGCGGGTCGAAATACACCTAGAAACTCACCCATTAAAGTCCGATTTTGATTCTGAAAAAAAATATATTTTCGATCATCTCTTTTTTGAACCATGCGAAATAACCTCTTTCCAGGTGTATTGTCGTGTAACAGAGGTTGGATTTTTGGATTCAGCGGGTCAAAATACACCTATAAACCCACCCATCAAAGTTCGATTTCGATTCTGGAGACAGATATTTTCGATCATCTCTTTTTCGAACCATGCGAAATAACTTTTTTCCAAGCATATTTTTGGTCATCAAAGGTTGGATTTTCGGATTCAGCGGGTCGGAATACACCCAGAAACTCACCCATCAAAGTCCGATTCCGATTCTGAAAAAAAATATTTTCGATCATCTCTTTTTCGTACCATGCGGAATAACTTCTTTCCAGGTGTATTTTCGCGTAACAAAGGTTGGATTTTCGGATTCAGCGGGTCGAAATACACCTAGAAACTCACCCATTAAAGTCCGATTTTGATTCTGAAAAAAAATATTTTCGATTATCTCTTTTTCGTACCATGCGGAATAACTTTTTTCCAAGCATATTTTTGGTCATCAAACGTTGGATTTTCGGATTCAGCGAGTCGAAATACACCTAGAAACTCACCCATCAAAGTCCGATTTTGATTCTGAAAAAATATATTTTCGATCATCTCTTTTTCGTACCGTGCGAAATAACTTTTTTCCAAGCATATTTTTGGTCATCAGAGGTTGGATTTTCGGATTCAGCGGGTCGAAATACACCTAGAAACTCTTCCATTAAAGTCCGATTTTGATTCTGAAAAAAAATATTTTCGATCATCTCTCTTTCGTACCATGCGAAATAACTTCTTTCCAGAGGTATTGTCGTGTAACAAAGGTTGGATTTTTGGATCCAGCGGGTCAAAATACAACTATAAACCCACCCATCAAAGTTCGATTTCGATTCTGGAGACAGGTATTTTCGATCATCTCTTTTTCGTACCATGCTAAATAACTTTTTTCCAAGCATATTTTTGGTCATCAAAGGTTGGATTTTCGGATTCAGCGGGTCGAAATACACCTAGAAACTCCCCCATTAAAGTCCGATTTTGATTCTGAAAAAAAATATATCTTCGATCATCTCTTTTTCGAACCATGCGAAATAACTTCTTTCCAGGTGTATTGTCGTGTAACAGAGGTTGGATTTTTGGATTCAGCGGGTCAAAATACACCTATAAACCCACCCATCAAAATTCGATTTCGATTCTGGAGACAGATATTTTCGATCATCTCTTTTTCGTACCATGCTAAATAACTTTTTTCCAAGCATATTTTTGGTCATCAAAGGTTGGATTTTCGGATTCAGCGGGTCGGAATACACCCAGAAACTCACCCATCAAAGTCCGATTCCGATTCTGAAAAAAAATATTTTCGATCATCTCTTTTTCGTACCATGCGGAATAACTTCTTTCCAGGCGTATTTTCGCGTGACAAAGGTTGGATTTTTTGATTCAGCGGGTCAAAGTACACCTATGAACCCACCTATCAAAGTTCGATTTTGATTCTGGAGACAGATATTTTCGATCATCTCTTTTTCGAACCATGCGAAATAACTCCTCTCCAGGTGTATTGTCGTGTAACAGAGGTTGGATTTTTGGATTCAGCGGGTCAAAATACACCTATAAACCCACCCATCAAAGTTCGATTTCGATTCTGGAGACAGATATTTTCGATCATCTCTTTTTCGAACCATGCGAAATAACTTTTTTCCAAGCATATTTTTGGTCATCAAAGGTTGGATTTTCGGATTCGGCGGTTCGAAATACACCTAGAAACTCACCCATCAAAGTCCGATTTTGATTCTGAAAAAATATATTTTCGATCATCTCTTTTTCGTACCGTGCGAAATAACTTTTTCCAAGCATATTTTTGGTCATCAAAGGTTGGATTTTTGGATTCGGCGGTTCGAAATACACCTAGAAACTCACCCATCACAGTCCGATTCCGAGTCTGAAAAAAAATATTTTCGATCATCTCTTTTTCGTACCATGCAAAATAACTTCTTTCCAGGTGTATTGTCGTGTAACAAAGGTTGGATTTTTGGATTCAGCGGGTCAAAATACACCTATAAACCCACCCATCAAAGTTCGATTTCGATTCTGGAGACAGATATTTTCGATCATCTCTTTTCCAAACCATGCGAAATAACTTTTTTCCAAGCATATTTTTGGTCATCAAAGGTTGGATTTTTTGATTCGGCGGTTCGATATACACCTAGAAACTCACCCATCACAGTCCGATTCCGAGTCTGAAAAAAAATATTTTCGATCATCTCTTTTTCGTACCATGCAAAATAACTTCTTTCCAGGTGTATTTTCGTGTAACAAAGGTTTGATTTTTGGATTCAGCGGGTCAAAATACACCTATAAACCCACCCATCAAAGTTCGAGTTCGATTCTGGAGACAGATATTTTCGATCATCTCTTTTTCGTACCATGCGGAATAACTCTTTTCCAAGCATATTTTTGGTCATCAAAGGTTGGATTTTCGGATTCAGCAAGTCGAAATACACCTAGAAACTCACCCATCAAAGTCCGATTTTGATTCCGAAAAAATATATTTTCGATCATCTCTTTTTCGTACCGTGCGAAATAACTTTTTTCCAAGCATATTTTTGGTCATCAGAGGTTGGATTTTCGGATTCAGCGGGTCGAAATACACCTAGAAACTCTTCCATTAAAGTCCGATTTTGATTCTGAAAAAAAATATTTTCGATCATCTCTTTTTCGTACCATGCGAAATAACTTCTTTCCAGAGGTATTGTCGTGTAACAAAGGTTGGATTTTTGGATCCAGCGGGTCAAAATACAACTATAAACCCACCCATCAAAGTTCGATTTCGATTCTGGAGACAGGTATTTTCGATCATCTCTTTTTCGTACCATGCTAAATAACTTTTTTCCAAGCATATTTTTGGTCATCAAAGGTTGGATTTTCGGATTCAGCGGGTCGAAATACACCTAGAAACTCCCCCATTAAAGTCCGATTTTGATTCTGAAAAAAAATATATTTTCGATCATCTCTTTTTCGAACCATGCGAAATAACTTCTTTCCAGGTGTATTGTCGTGTAACAGAGGTTGGATTTTTGGATTCAGCGGGTCAAAATACACCTATAAACCCACCCATCAAAATTCGATTTCGATTCTGGAGACAGATATTTTCGATCATCTCTTTTTCGTACCATGCTAAATAACTTTTTTCCAAGCATATTTTTGGTCATCAAAGGTTGGATTTTCGGATTCAGCGGGTCGGAATACACCCAGAAACTCACCCATCAAAGTCCGATTCCGATTCTGAAAAAAAATATTTTCGATCATCTCTTTTTCGTACCATGCGGAATAACTTCTTTCCAGGCGTATTTTCGCGTGACAAAGGTTGGATTTTTTGATTCAGCGGGTCAAAGTACACCTATGAACCCACCTATCAAAGTTCGATTTTGATTCTGGAGACAGATATTTTCGATCATCTCTTTTTCGAACCATGCGAAATAACTTTTTTCCAAGCATATTTTTGGTCATCAAAGGTTGGATTTTCGGATTCGGCGGTTCGAAATACACCTAGAAACTCACCCATCACAGTCCGATTCCGAGTCTGAAAAAAAATATTTTCGATCATCTCTTTTTCGTACCATGCGGAATAACTTCTTTCCAGAAGTATTTTCGTGTAACATAGGTTTGATTTTTGGATTCCGCGGATCAAAATACACCTATAAACCCACCCATCAAAGTTCGAGTTCGATTCTGGAGACAGATATTTTCGATTATCTCTTTTTCGTACCATGCGGAATAACTTTTTTCCAAGCATATTTTTGGTCATCAAAGGTTGGATTTTCGGATTCAGCAAGTCGAAATACACCTAGAAACTCACCCATCAAAGTCCGATTTTGATTCTGAAAAAATATATTTTCGATCATCTCTTTTTCGTACCGTGCGAAATAACTTTTTTCCAAGCAAATTTTTGGTCATCAGAGGTTGGATTTTCGGATTCAGCGGGTCGAAATACACCTAGAAACTCACCCATTAAAGTCCGATTTTGATTCTGAAAAAAAATATATTTTCGATCATCTCTTTTTCGAACCATGCGAAATAACTTCTTTCCAGGTGTATTGTCGTGTAACAGAGGTTGGATTTTTGGATTCAGCGGGTCAAAATACACCTATGAACCCACCCATCAAAATTCGATTCCGATTCTGGAGACAGATATTTTCGATCATCTCTTTTTCGTGACGTGCGAAATAACTTTTTTCCAAGCATATTTTTGGTCATCGGAGGTTGGATTTTCGGATTCAGCGGGTCGAAATACACCTAGAAACTCACCCATTAAAGTCCGATTTTGATTCTGAAAAAAAATATTTTCGATCATCTCTTTTTCGTACCATGCGAAATAACTTCTTTCCAGAGGTATTGTCGTGTAACAAAGGTTGGATTTTTGGATCCAGCGGGTCAAAATACACCTATAAACCCACCCATCAAAGTTCGATTTCGATTCTGGAGACAGATATTTTCGATCATCTCTTTTTCGTACCATGCTAAATAACTTTTTTCCACGCATATTTTTGGTCATCAAAGGTTGGATTTTCGGATTCAGCGGGTCGAAATACACCTAGAAACTCACCCATCAAAGTCCGATTTTGATTCTGAAAAAATATATTTTCGATCATCTCTTTTTCGTACCGTGCGAAATAACTTTTTTCCACGCATATTTTTGGTCATCAAAGGTTGGATTTTTGGATTCGGCGGTTCGAAATACACCTAGAAACTCACCCATCACAGTCCGATTCCGAGTCTGAAAAAAAATATTTTCGATCATCTCTTTTTCGTACCATGCGGAATAACTTCTTTCCAGGTGTATTGTCGTGTAACAGAGGTTGGATTTTTTGATTCAGCGGGTCAAAGTACACCTATGAACCCACCCATCAAAGTTCGATTTTGATTCTGGAGACAGATATTTTCGATCATCTCTTTTTCGAACCATGCGAAATAACTTTTTTCCAAGCATATTTTTGGTCATCAAAGGTTGGATTTTCGGATTCGGCGGTTCGAAATACACCTATAAACCCACCCATCAAAGTTCGAGTTCGATTCTGGAGACAGATATTTTCGATTATCTCTTTTTCGTACCATGCGGAATAACTTTTTTCCAAGCATATTTTTGGTCATCAAAGGTTGGATTTTCGGATTCAGCGAGTCGAAATACACCTAGAAACTCACCCATCAAAGTCCGATTTTGATTCTGAAAAAATATATTTTCGATCATCTCTTTTTCGTACCGTGCGAAATAACTTTTTTCCAAGCATATTTTTGGTCATCAGAGGTTGGATTTTCGGATTCAGCGGGTCGAAATACACCTAGAAACTCACCCATCACAGTCCGATTCCGAGTCTGAAAAAAAATATTTTCGATCATCTCTTTTTCGTACCATGCAAAATAACTTCTTTCCAGGTGTATTTTCGTGTAACAAAGGTTGGATTTTTGGATTCAGCGGGTCAAAATACACCTATAAACCCACCCATCAAAGTTCGATTTTGATTCTGGAGACAGATATTTTCGATCATCTCTTTTTCGAACCATGCGAAATAACTTTTTTCCAAGCATATTTTTGGTCATCAAAGGTTGGATTTTCGGATTTGGCGGTTCGAAATACACCTAGAAACTCACCCATCACAGTCCGATTCCGAGTCTGAAAAAAAATATTTTCGATCATCTCTTTTTCGTACCATGCGGAATAACTTCTTTCCAGAAGTATTTTCGTGTAACAAAGGTTTGATTTTTGGATTCCGCGGGTCAAAATACACCTATAAACCCACCCATCAAAGTTCGAGTTCGATTCTGGAGACAGATATTTTCGATTATCTCTCTTTCGTACCATGCGGAATAACTTTTTTCCAAGCATATTTTTAGTCATCAAAGGTTGGATTTTCGGATTCAGCGAGTCGAAATACACCTAGAAACTCACCCATCAAAGTCCGATTTTGATTCTGAAAGAATATATTTTCGATCATCTCTTTTTCGTACCGTGCGAAATAACTTTTTTCCACGCAAATTTTTGGTCATCAGAGGTTGGATTTTCGGATTCAGCGGGTCGAAATACACCTAGAAACTCACCCATTAAAGTCCGATTTTGATTCTGAAAAAAAATATATTTTCGATCATCTCTTTTTCGAACCATGCGAAATAACCTCTTTCCAGGTGTATTGTCGTGTAACAGAGGTTGGATTTTTGGATTCAGCGGGTCAAAATACACCTATAAACCCACCCATCAAAGTTCGATTTAGCTTCTGGAGACAGATATTTTCGATCATCTCTTTTTCGAACCATGCGAAATAACTTTTTTCCAAGCATATTTTTGGTCATCAAAGGTTGGATTTTCGGATTCAGCGGGTCGGAATACACCCAGAAACTCACCCATCAAAGTCCGATTCCGATTCTGAAAAAAAATATTTTCGATCATCTCTTTTTCGTACCATGCGGAATAACTTCTTTCCAGGTGTATTTTCGCGTAACAAAGGTTGGATTTTTTGATTCAGCGGGTCAAAGTACACCTATGAACCCACCCATCAAAGTTCGATTTTGATTCTGGAGACAGATATTTTCGATCATCTCTTTTTCGAACCATGCGAAATAACTTTTTTCCAAGCATATTTTTGGTCATCAAAGGTTGGATTTTCGGATTCGGCGGTTCGAAATACACCTAGAAACTCACCCATCACAGTCCGATTCCGAGTCTGAAAAAAAATATTTTCGATCATCTCTTTTTCGTACCATGCGGAATAACTTCTTTCCAGAAGTATTTTCGTGTAACAAAGGTTTGATTTTTGGATTCCGCGGGTCAAAATACACCTATGAACCCACCCATCAAAGTTCGAGTTCGATTCTGGAGACAGATATTTTCGATTATCTCTTTTTCGTACCATGCGGAATAACTTTTTTCCAAGCATATTTTTGGTCATCAAAGGTTGGATTTTCGGATTCAGCGAGTCGAAATACACCTAGAAACTCACCCATCAAAGTCCGATTTTTATTCTGAAAAAATATATTTTCGATCATCTCTTTTTCGTACCGTGCGAAATAACTTTTTTCCAAGCAAATTTTTGGTCATCAGAGGTTGGATATTTGGATTCAGCGGGTCGAAATACACCTAGAAACTCACCCATTAAAGTCCGATTTTGATTCTGAAAACAAATATTTGCGATCATCTCTTTTTCGTACCATGCGGAATAACTTATTTCCAGGTGTATTCTCGTGTAACAAAGGTTGGATTCTTGGATTCAGCGGGTCAAAATACACCTATAAACCCACCCATCAAAGTTCGATTTCGATTCTGGAGACAGATATTTTCGATTATCTCTTTTTCGTACCATGCGGAATAACTTTTTTCCAAGCGTATTTTTGGTCATCAAACGTTGGATTTTCGGATTCAGCGAGTCGAAATACACCTAGAAACTCACCCATCAAAGTCCGATTTTGATTCTGAAAAAATATATTTTCGATCATCTCTTTTTCGTACCATGCGAAATAACTTCTTTCCAGAGGTATTGTCGTGTAACAAAGGTTGGATTTTTGGATTCAGCGGGTCAAAATACACCTATAAACCCACCCATCAAAGTTCGATTTCGATTCTGGAGACAGATATTTTCGATCATCTCTTTTTCGTACCGTGCGAAATAACTTTTTTCCACGCAAATTTTTGGTCATCAGAGGTTGGATTTTCGGATTCAGCGGGTCGAAATACACCTAGAAACTCACCCATTAAAGTCCGATTTTGATTCTGAAAAAAAATATATTTTCGATCATCTCTTTTTCGAACCATGCGAAATAACCTCTTTCCAGGTGTATTGTCGTGTAACAGAGGTTGGATTTTTGGATTCAGCGGGTCAAAATACACCTATAAACCCACCCATCAAAGTTCGATTTAGCTTCTGGAGACAGATATTTTCGATCATCTCTTTTTCGAACCATGCGAAATAACTTTTTTCCAAGCATATTTTTGGTCATCAAAGGTTGGATTTTCGGATTCAGCGGGTCGGAATACACCCAGAAACTCACCCATCAAAGTCCGATTCCGATTCTGAAAAAAAATATTTTCGATCATCTCTTTTTCGTACCATGCGGAATAACTTCTTTCCAGGTGTATTTTCGCGTAACAAAGGTTGGATTTTTTGATTCAGCGGGTCAAAGTACACCTATGAACCCACCCATCAAAGTTCGATTTTGATTCTGGAGACAGATATTTTCGATCATCTCTTTTTCGAACCATGCGAAATAACTTTTTTCCAAGCATATTTTTGGTCATCAAAGGTTGGATTTTCGGATTCGGCGGTTCGAAATACACCTAGAAACTCACCCATCACAGTCCGATTCCGAGTCTGAAAAAAAATATTTTCGATCATCTCTTTTTCGTACCATGCGGAATAACTTCTTTCCAGAAGTATTTTCGTGTAACAAAGGTTTGATTTTTGGATTCCGCGGGTCAAAATACACCTATGAACCCACCCATCAAAGTTCGAGTTCGATTCTGGAGACAGATATTTTCGATTATCTCTTTTTCGTACCATGCGGAATAACTTTTTTCCAAGCATATTTTTGGTCATCAAAGGTTGGATTTTCGGATTCAGCGAGTCGAAATACACCTAGAAACTCACCCATCAAAGTCCGATTTTTATTCTGAAAAAATATATTTTCGATCATCTCTTTTTCGTACCGTGCGAAATAACTTTTTTCCAAGCAAATTTTTGGTCATCAGAGGTTGGATATTTGGATTCAGCGGGTCGAAATACACCTAGAAACTCACCCATTAAAGTCCGATTTTGATTCTGAAAACAAATATTTGCGATCATCTCTTTTTCGTACCATGCGGAATAACTTATTTCCAGGTGTATTCTCGTGTAACAAAGGTTGGATTCTTGGATTCAGCGGGTCAAAATACACCTATAAACCCACCCATCAAAGTTCGATTTCGATTCTGGAGACAGATATTTTCGATTATCTCTTTTTCGTACCATGCGGAATAACTTTTTTCCAAGCGTATTTTTGGTCATCAAACGTTGGATTTTCGGATTCAGCGAGTCGAAATACACCTAGAAACTCACCCATCAAAGTCCGATTTTGATTCTGAAAAAATATATTTTCGATCATCTCTTTTTCGTACCATGCGAAATAACTTCTTTCCAGAGGTATTGTCGTGTAACAGAGGTTGGATTTTTGGATTCAGCGGGTCAAAATACACCTATAAACCCACCCATCAAAGTTCGATTTCGATTCTGGAGACAGATATTTTCGATCATCTCTTTTTCGTACCGTGCGAAATAACTTTTTTCCAAGCATATTTTTGGTCATCAGAGGTTGGATTTTCGGATTCAGCGGGTCGAAATACACCTAGAAACTCACCCATCAAAGTCCGATTCCGATTCTGAAAAAAAATATTTTCGATCATCTCTTTTTCGTACCATGCGGAATAACTTCTTTCCAGGTGTATTTTCGTGTAACAAAGGTTGGATTTTTGGATTCAGCGGGTCAAAATACACCTATAAACCCACCCATCAAAGTTCGATTTCGATTCTGGAGACAGATATTTTCGATTATCTCTTTTTCGTACCATGCGGAATAACTTTTTTCCAAGCATATTTTTGGTCATCAAACGTTGGATTTTCGGATTCAGCGAGTCGAAATACACCTAGAATCTCGACCATCATAGTCCGATTTTGATTCTGAAAAAATATATTTTCGATCATCTCTTTTTCGTACCGTGCGAAATAACTTTTTTCCAAGCATATTTTTGGTCATCAGAGGTTGGATTTTCGGATTCAGCGGGTCGAAATACACCTAGAAACTCACCCATTAAAGTCCGACTTTGATTCTGAAAAAAAATATTTTCGATCATCTCTTTTTCGTACCATGCGAAATAACTTCTTTCCAGAGGTATTGTCGTGTAACAAAGGTTGGATTTTCGGATTCAGCGGGTCGGAATACACCCAGAAACTCACCCATCAAAGTCCGATTCCGATTCTGAAAAAAAATATTTTCGATCATCTCTTTTTCGTACCATGCGGAATAACTTCTTTCCAGGTGTATTTTCGCGTAACAAAGGTTGGATTTTTTGATTCAGCGGGTCAAAGTACACCTATGAACCCACCCATCAAAGTTCGATTTTGATTCTGGAGACAGATATTTTCGATCATCTCTTTTTCGAACCATGCGAAATAACTTTTTTCCAAGCATATTTTTGGTCATCAAAGGTTGGATTTTCGGATTCGGCGGTTCGAAATACACCTAGAAACTCACCCATCACAGTCCGATTCCGAGTCTGAAAAAAAATATTTTCGATCATCTCTTTTTCGTACCATGCGGAATAACTTCTTTCCAGAAGTATTTTCGTGTAACAAAGGTTTGATTTTTGGATTCCGCGGGTCAAAATACACCTATGAACCCACCCATCAAAGTTCGAGTTCGATTCTGGAGACAGATATTTTCGATTATCTCTTTTTCGTACCATGCGGAATAACTTTTTTCCAAGCATATTTTTGGTCATCAAAGGTTGGATTTTCGGATTCAGCGAGTCGAAATACACCTAGAAACTCACCCATCAAAGTCCGATTTTTATTCTGAAAAAATATATTTTCGATCATCTCTTTTTCGTACCGTGCGAAATAACTTTTTTCCAAGCAAATTTTTGGTCATCAGAGGTTGGATATTTGGATTCAGCGGGTCGAAATACACCTAGAAACTCACCCATTAAAGTCCGATTTTGATTCTGAAAACAAATATTTGCGATCATCTCTTTTTCGTACCATGCGGAATAACTTATTTCCAGGTGTATTCTCGTGTAACAAAGGTTGGATTCTTGGATTCAGCGGGTCAAAATACACCTATAAACCCACCCATCAAAGTTCGATTTCGATTCTGGAGACAGATATTTTCGATTATCTCTTTTTCGTACCATGCGGAATAACTTTTTTCCAAGCGTATTTTTGGTCATCAAACGTTGGATTTTCGGATTCAGCGAGTCGAAATACACCTAGAAACTCACCCATCAAAGTCCGATTTTGATTCTGAAAAAATATATTTTCGATCATCTCTTTTTCGTACCATGCGAAATAACTTCTTTCCAGAGGTATTGTCGTGTAACAAAGGTTGGATTTTTGGATTCAGCGGGTCAAAATACACCTATAAACCCACCCATCAAAGTTCGATTTCGATTCTGGAGACAGATATTTTCGATCATCTCTTTTTCGTACCGTGCGAAATAACTTTTTTCCACGCAAATTTTTGGTCATCAGAGGTTGGATTTTCGGATTCAGCGGGTCGAAATACACCTAGAAACTCACCCATTAAAGTCCGATTTTGATTCTGAAAAAAAATATATTTTCGATCATCTCTTTTTCGAACCATGCGAAATAACCTCTTTCCAGGTGTATTGTCGTGTAACAGAGGTTGGATTTTTGGATTCAGCGGGTCAAAATACACCTATAAACCCACCCATCAAAGTTCGATTTAGCTTCTGGAGACAGATATTTTCGATCATCTCTTTTTCGAACCATGCGAAATAACTTTTTTCCAAGCATATTTTTGGTCATCAAAGGTTGGATTTTCGGATTCAGCGGGTCGGAATACACCCAGAAACTCACCCATCAAAGTCCGATTCCGATTCTGAAAAAAAATATTTTCGATCATCTCTTTTTCGTACCATGCGGAATAACTTCTTTCCAGGTGTATTTTCGCGTAACAAAGGTTGGATTTTTTGATTCAGCGGGTCAAAGTACACCTATGAACCCACCCATCAAAGTTCGATTTTGATTCTGGAGACAGATATTTTCGATCATCTCTTTTTCGAACCATGCGAAATAACTTTTTTCCAAGCATATTTTTGGTCATCAAAGGTTGGATTTTCGGATTCGGCGGTTCGAAATACACCTAGAAACTCACCCATCACAGTCCGATTCCGAGTCTGAAAAAAAATATTTTCGATCATCTCTTTTTCGTACCATGCGGAATAACTTCTTTCCAGAAGTATTTTCGTGTAACAAAGGTTTGATTTTTGGATTCCGCGGGTCAAAATACACCTATGAACCCACCCATCAAAGTTCGAGTTCGATTCTGGAGACAGATATTTTCGATTATCTCTTTTTCGTACCATGCGGAATAACTTTTTTCCAAGCATATTTTTGGTCATCAAAGGTTGGATTTTCGGATTCAGCGAGTCGAAATACACCTAGAAACTCACCCATCAAAGTCCGATTTTTATTCTGAAAAAATATATTTTCGATCATCTCTTTTTCGTACCGTGCGAAATAACTTTTTTCCAAGCAAATTTTTGGTCATCAGAGGTTGGATATTTGGATTCAGCGGGTCGAAATACACCTAGAAACTCACCCATTAAAGTCCGATTTTGATTCTGAAAACAAATATTTGCGATCATCTCTTTTTCGTACCATGCGGAATAACTTATTTCCAGGTGTATTCTCGTGTAACAAAGGTTGGATTCTTGGATTCAGCGGGTCAAAATACACCTATAAACCCACCCATCAAAGTTCGATTTCGATTCTGGAGACAGATATTTTCGATTATCTCTTTTTCGTACCATGCGGAATAACTTTTTTCCAAGCGTATTTTTGGTCATCAAACGTTGGATTTTCGGATTCAGCGAGTCGAAATACACCTAGAAACTCACCCATCAAAGTCCGATTTTGATTCTGAAAAAATATATTTTCGATCATCTCTTTTTCGTACCATGCGAAATAACTTCTTTCCAGAGGTATTGTCGTGTAACAAAGGTTGGATTTTTGGATTCAGCGGGTCAAAATACACCTATAAACCCACCCATCAAAGTTCGATTTCGATTCTGGAGACAGATATTTTCGATCATCTCTTTTTCGTACCGTGCGAAATAACTTTTTTCCAAGCATATTTTTGGTCATCAGAGGTTGGATTTTCGGATTCAGCGGGTCGAAATACACCTAGAAACTCACCCATCAAAGTCCGATTCCGATTCTGAAAAAAAATATTTTCGATCATCTCTTTTTCGTACCATGCGGAATAACTTCTTTCCAGGTGTATTTTCGTGTAACAAAGGTTGGATTTTTGGATTCAGCGGGTCAAAATACACCTATAAACCCACCCATCAAAGTTCGATTTCGATTCTGGAGACAGATATTTTCGATTATCTCTTTTTCGTACCATGCGGAATAACTTTTTTCCAAGCATATTTTTGGTCATCACACGTTGGATTTTCGGATTCAGCGAGTCGAAATACACCTAGAATCTCGACCATCATAGTCCGATTTTGATTCTGAAAAAATATATTTTCGATCATCTCTTTTTCGTACCGTGCGAAATAACTTTTTTCCAAGCATATTTTTGGTCATCAGAGGTTGGATTTTCGGATTCAGCGGGTCGAAATACACCTAGAAACTCACCCATTAAAGTCCGACTTTGATTCTGAAAAAAAATATTTTCGATCATCTCTTTTTCGTACCATGCGAAATAACTTCTTTCCAGAGGTATTGTCGTGTAACAAAGGTTGGATTTTTGGATTCAGCGGGTCAAAATACACCTATAAACCCACCCATCAAAGTTCGATTTCGATTCTGGAGACAGATATTTTCGATCATCTCTTTTTCGTACCATGCTAAATAACTTTTTTCCAAGCATATTTTTGGTCATCAAAGGTTGGATTTTCAGATTCAGCGGATCGAAATACACCCAGAAACTAAGCCATCAAAGTCCGATTCCGATTCTCAAAAAAAATATTTTCGATCATCTCTTTTTCGTACCATGCGGAATAACTTCTTTCCAGGTGTATTTTCGTGTAACAAAGGTTGGATTTTTTGATTCAGCGGGTCAAAGTACACCTATGAACCCACCCATCAAAGTTCGATTTCGATTCTGGAGACAGATATTTTCGATTATCGCTTTTTCGAACCATGCGAAATAACTTTTTTCCAAGCCTATTTTTGGTCATCAAAGGTTGGATTTTCGGATTCGGCGGTTCGAAATACACCTAGAAACTCACCCATCACAGTCCGATTCCGAGTCTGAAAAAAAATATTTTCGATCATCTCTTTTTCGTACCATGCGAAATAACTTCTTTCCAGAGGTATTGTCGTGTAACAAAGGTTGGATTTTTGGATTCAGCGGGTCAAAATACACCTATAAACCCACCCATCAAAGTTCGA
Source organism: Phymatocera aterrima (assembly GCA_963170745.1). Lineage (NCBI taxonomy): Eukaryota > Metazoa > Arthropoda > Insecta > Hymenoptera > Tenthredinidae > Phymatocera > Phymatocera aterrima. Next base: position 1,552,783 of record CAUJGY010000150.1, on the reverse strand, counting down.
TTTCGATTCTGGAGACAGATATTTTCAATCATCTCTTTTTCAAACCATGCGAAATAATTTTTTTCCAAGCATATTTTTGGTCATCAAAGGTTGGATTTTTTGATTCGGCGGTTCGAAATACACCTAGAAACTCACCCATCACAGTCCGATTCCGAGTCTGAAAAAAAATATTTTCGATCATCTCTTTTTCGTACCATGCGGAATAACTCTTTTCCAAGCATATTTTTGGTCATCAAAGGTTGGATTTTCGGATTCAGCAAGTCGAAATACACCTAGAAACTCACCCATCAAAGTCCGATTTTGATTCCGAAAAAATATATTTTCGATCATCTCTTTTTCGTACCGTGCGAAATAACTTTTTTCCAAGCATATTTTTGGTCATCAGAGGTTGGATTTTCGGATTCAGCGGGTCGAAATACACCTAGAAACTCTTCCATTAAAGTCCGATTTTGATTCTGAAAAAAAATATTTTCGATCATCTCTTTTTCGTACCATGCGAAATAACTTCTTTCCAGAGGTATTGTCGTGTAACAAAGGTTGGATTTTTGGATCCAGCGGGTCAAAATACAACTATAAACCCACCCATCAAAGTTCGATTTCGATTCTGGAGACAGGTATTTTCGATCATCTCTTTTTCGTACCATGCTAAATAACTTTTTTCCAAGCATATTTTTGGTCATCAAAGGTTGGATTTTCGGATTCAGCGGGTCGAAATACACCTAGAAACTCACCCATTAAAGTCCGATTTTGATTCTGAAAAAAAATATATTTTCGATCATCTCTTTTTCGAACCATGCGAAATAACTTCTTTCCAGGTGTATTGTCGTGTAACAGAGGTTGGATTTTTGGATTCAGCGGGTCAAAATACACCTATAAACCCACCCATCAAAATTCGATTTCGATTCTGGAGACAGATATTTTCGATCATCTCTTTTTCGTACCATGCTAAATAACTTTTTTCCAAGCATATTTTTGGTCATCAAAGGTTGGATTTTCGGATTCAGCGGGTCGGAATACACCCAGAAACTCACCCATCAAAGTCCGATTTTTATTCTGAAAAAATATATTTTCGATCATCTCTTTTTCGTACCGTGCGAAATAACTTTTTTCCAAGCAAATTTTTGGTCATCAGAGGTTGGATATTTGGATTCAGCGGGTCGAAATACACCTAGAAACTCACCCATTAAAGTCCGATTTTGATTCTGAAAACAAATATTTGCGATCATCTCTTTTTCGTACCATGCGGAATAACTTATTTCCAGGTGTATTCTCGTGTAACAAAGGTTGGATTCTTGGATTCAGCGGGTCAAAATACACCTATAAACCCACCCATCAAAGTTCGATTTCGATTCTGGAGACAGATATTTTCGATTATCTCTGTTTCGTACCATGCGGAATAACTTTTTTCCAAGCGTATTTTTGGTCATCAAACGTTGGATTTTCGGATTCAGCGAGTCGAAATACACCTAGAAACTCACCCATCAAAGTCCGATTTTGATTCTGAAAAAATATATTTTCGATCATCTCTTTTTCGTACCGTGCAAAATAACTTTTTTCCAAGCATGTTTTTGGTCATCAGAGGTTGGATTTTCGGATTCAGCGGGTCGAAATACACCTAGAAACTCACCCATTAAAGTCCGATTTTGATTCTGAAAAGAAATATTTTCGATCATCTCTTTTTCGTACCATGCGAAATAACTTCTTTCCAGAGGTATTGTCGTGTAACAAAGGTTGGATTTTTGGATTCAGCGGGTCAAAATACACCTATAAACCCACCCATCAAAGTTCGATTTCGATTCTGGAGACAGATATTTTCGATCATCTCTTTTTCGTACCGTGCGAAATAACTTTTTTCCAAGCATATTTTTGGTCATCAGAGGTTGGATTTTCGGATTCAGCGGGTCGAAATACACCTAGAAACTCACCCATTAAAGTCCGATTTTGATTCTGAAAAAAAATATATTTTCGATCATCTCTTTTTCGAACCATGCGAAATAACCTCTTTCCAGGTGTATTGTCGTGTAACAGAGGTTGGATTTTTGGATTCAGCGGGTCAAAATACACCTATAAACCCACCCATCAAAGTTCGATTTAGCTTCTGGAGACAGATATTTTCGATCATCTCTTTTTCGAACCATGCGAAATAACTTTTTTCCAAGCATATTTTTGGTCATCAAAGGTTGGATTTTCGGATTCAGCGGGTCGGAATACACCCAGAAACTCACCCATCAAAGTCCGATTCCGATTCTGAAAAAAAATATTTTCGATCATCTCTTTTTCGTACCATGCGGAATAACTTCTTTCCAGGTGTATTTTCGCGTAACAAAGGTTGGATTTTTTGATTCAGCGGGTCAAAGTACACCTATGAACCCACCCATCAAAGTTCGATTTTGATTCTGGAGACAGATATTTTCGATCATCTCTTTTTCGAACCATGCGAAATAACTTTTTTCCAAGCATATTTTTGGTCATCAAAGGTTGGATTTTCGGATTCGGCGGTTCGAAATACACCTAGAAACTCACCCATCACAGTCCGATTCCGAGTCTGAAAAAAAATATTTTCGATCATCTCTTTTTCGTACCATGCGGAATAACTTCTTTCCAGAAGTATTTTCGTGTAACAAAGGTTTGATTTTTGGATTCCGCGGGTCAAAATACACCTATGAACCCACCCATCAAAGTTCGAGTTCGATTCTGGAGACAGATATTTTCGATTATCTCTTTTTCGTACCATGCGGAATAACTTTTTTCCAAGCATATTTTTGGTCATCAAAGGTTGGATTTTCGGATTCAGCGAGTCGAAATACACCTAGAAACTCACCCATCAAAGTCCGATTTTTATTCTGAAAAAATATATTTTCGATCATCTCTTTTTCGTACCGTGCGAAATAACTTTTTTCCAAGCAAATTTTTGGTCATCAGAGGTTGGATATTTGGATTCAGCGGGTCGAAATACACCTAGAAACTCACCCATTAAAGTCCGATTTTGATTCTGAAAACAAATATTTGCGATCATCTCTTTTTCGTACCATGCGGAATAACTTATTTCCAGGTGTATTCTCGTGTAACAAAGGTTGGATTCTTGGATTCAGCGGGTCAAAATACACCTATAAACCCACCCATCAAAGTTCGATTTCGATTCTGGAGACAGATATTTTCGATTATCTCTTTTTCGTACCATGCGGAATAACTTTTTTCCAAGCGTATTTTTGGTCATCAAACGTTGGATGTTCGGATTCAGCGAGTCGAAATACACCTAGAAACTCACCCATCAAAGTCCGATTTTGATTCTGAAAAAATATATTTTCGATCATCTCTTTTTCGTACCATGCGAAATAACTTCTTTCCAGAGGTATTGTCGTGTAACAAAGGTTGGATTTTTGGATTCAGCGGGTCAAAATACACCTATAAACCCACCCATCAAAGTTCGATTTCGATTCTGGAGACAGATATTTTCGATCATCTCTTTTTCGTACCGTGCGAAATAACTTTTTTCCAAGCATATTTTTGGTCATCAGAGGTTGGATTTTCGGATTCAGCGGGTCGAAATACACCTAGAAACTCACCCATCAAAGTCCGATTCCGATTCTGAAAAAAAATATTTTCGATCATCTCTTTTTCGTACCATGCGGAATAACTTCTTTCCAGGTGTATTTTCGTGTAACAAAGGTTGGATTTTTGGATTCAGCGGGTCAAAATACACCTATAAACCCACCCATCAAAGTTCGATTTCGATTCTGGAGACAGATATTTTCGATTATCTCTTTTTCGTACCATGCGGAATAACTTTTTTCCAAGCATATTTTTGGTCATCAAACGTTGGATTTTCGGATTCAGCGAGTCGAAATACACCTAGAATCTCGACCATCATAGTCCGATTTTGATTCTGAAAAAATATATTTTCGATCATCTCTTTTTCGTACCGTGCGAAATAACTTTTTTCCAAGCATATTTTTGGTCATCAGAGGTTGGATTTTCGGATTCAGCGGGTCGAAATACACCTAGAAACTCACCCATTAAAGTCCGACTTTGATTCTGAAAAAAAATATTTTCGATCATCTCTTTTTCGTACCATGCGAAATAACTTCTTTCCAGAGGTATTGTCGTGTAACAAAGGTTGGATTTTTGGATTCAGCGGGTCAAAATACACCTATAAACCCACCCATCAAAGTTCGATTTCGATTCTGGAGACAGATATTTTCGATCATCTCTTTTTCGTACCATGCTAAATAACTTTTTTCCAAGCATATTTTTGGTCATCAAAGGTTGGATTTTCAGATTCAGCGGATCGAAATACACCCAGAAACTAAGCCATCAAAGACCGATTCCGATTCTCAAAAAAAATATTTTCGATCGTCTCTTTTTCGTACCATGCGGAATAACTTCTTTCCAGGTGTATTTTCGTGTAACAAAGGTTGGATTTTTTGATTCAGCGGGTCAAAGTACACCTATGAACCCACCCATCAAAGTTCGATTTCGATTCTGGAGACAGATATTTTCGATTATCGCTTTTTCGAACCATGCGAAATAACTTTTTTCCAAGCCTATTTTTGGTCATCAAAGGTTGGATTTTCGGATTCGGCGGTTCGAAATACACCTAGAAACTCACCCATCACAGTCCGATTCCGAGTCTGAAAAAAAATATTTTCGATCATCTCTTTTTCGTACCATGCGAAATAACTTCTTTCCAGAGGTATTGTCGTGTAACAAAGGTTGGATTTTTGGATTCAGCGGGTCAAAATACACCTATAAACCCACCCATCAAAGTTCGATTTCGATTCTGGAGACAGATATTTTCAATCATCTCTTTTTCAAACCATGCGAAATAATTTTTTTCCAAGCATATTTTTGGTCATCAAAGGTTGGATTTTTTGATTCGGCGGTTCGAAATACACCTAGAAACTCACCCATCACAGTCCGATTCCGAGTCTGAAAACAAATATTTTCGATCATCTCTTTTTCGTACCATGCGGAATAACTCATTTCCAAGCATATTTTTGGTCATCAAAGGTTGGATTTTCGGATTCAGCAAGTCGAAATACACCTAGAAACTCACCCATCAAAGTCCGATTTTGATTCCGAAAAAATATATTTTCGATCATCTCTTTTTCGTACCGTGCGAAATAACTTTTTTCCAAGCATATTTTTGGTCATCAGAGGTTGGATTTTCGGATTCAGCGGGTCGAAATACACCTAGAAACTCTTCCATTAAAGTCCGATTTTGATTCTGAAAAAAAATATTTTCGATCATCTCTTTTTCGTACCATGCGAAATAACTTCTTTCCAGAGGTATTGTCGTGTAACAAAGGTTGGATTTTTGGATCCAGCGGGTCAAAATACAACTATAAACCCACCCATCAAAGTTCGATTTCGATTCTGGAGACAGGTATTTTCGATCATCTCTTTTTCGTACCATGCTAAATAACTTTTTTCCAAGCATATTTTTGGTCATCAAAGGTTGGATTTTCGGATTCAGCGGGTCGAAATACACCTAGAAACTCACCCATTAAAGTCCGATTTTGATTCTGAAAAAAAATATATTTTCGATCATCTCTTTTTCGAACCATGCGAAATAACTTCTTTCCAGGTGTATTGTCGTGTAACAGAGGTTGGATTTTTGGATTCAGCGGGTCAAAATACACCTATAAACCCACCCATCAAAATTCGATTTCGATTCTGGAGACAGATATTTTCGATCATCTCTTTTTCGTACCATGCTAAATAACTTTTTTCCAAGCATATTTTTGGTCATCAAAGGTTGGATTTTCGGATTCAGCGGGTCGGAATACACCCAGAAACTCACCCATCAAAGTCCGATTCCGATTCTGAAAAAAAATATTTTCGATCATCTCTTTTTCGTACCATGCGGAATAACTTCTTTCCAGGCGTATTTTCGCGTAACAAAGGTTGGATTTTTTGATTCAGCGGGTCAAAGTACACCTATGAACCCACCTATCAAAGTTCGATTTTGATTCTGGAGACAGATATTATCGATCATCTCTTTTTCGAACCATGCGAAATAACTTTTTTCCAAGCATATTTTTGGTCATCAAAGGTTGGATTTTCGGATTTGGCGGTTCGAAATACACCTAGAAACTCACCCATCACAGTCCGATTCCGAGTCTGAAAAAAAATATTTTCGATCATCTCTTTTTCGTACCATGCGGAATAACTTCTTTCCAGAAGTATTTTCGTGTAACAAAGGTTTGATTTTTGGATTCCGCGGGTCAAAATACACCTATGAACCCACCCATCAAAGTTCGAGTTCGATTCTGGAGACAGATATTTTCGATTATCTCTTTTTCGTACCATGCGGAATAACTTTTTTCCAAGCATATTTTTGGTCATCAAAGGTTGGATTTTCGGATTCAGCGAGTCGAAATACACCTAGAAACTCACCCATCAAAGTCCGATTTTTATTCTGAAAAAATATATTTTCGATCATCTCTTTTTCGTACCGTGCGAAATAACTTTTTTCCAAGCAAATTTTTGGTCATCAGAGGTTGGATATTTGGATTCAGCGGGTCGAAATACACCTAGAAACTCACCCATTAATGTCCGATTTTGATTCTGAAAACAAATATTTGCGATCATCTCTTTTTCGTACCATGCGGAATAACTTATTTCCAGGTGTATTCTCGTGTAACAAAGGTTGGATTCTTGGATTCAGCGGGTCAAAATACACCTATAAACCCACCCATCAAAGTTCGATTTCGATTCTGGAGACAGATATTTTCGATTATCTCTGTTTCGTACCATGCGGAATAACTTTTTTCCAAGCGTATTTTTGGTCATCAAACGTTGGATTTTCGGATTCAGCGAGTCGAAATACACCTAGAAACTCACCCATCAAAGTCCGATTTTGATTCTGAAAAAATATATTTTCGATCATCTCTTTTTCGTACCGTGCAAAATAACTTTTTTCCGAACATGTTTTTGGTCATCAGAGGTTGGATTTTCGGATTCAGCGGGTCGAAATACACCTAGAAACTCACCCATTAAAGTCCGATTTTGATTCTGAAAAGAAATATTTTCGATCATCTCTTTTTCGTACCATGCGAAATAACTTCTTTCCAGAGGTATTGTCGTGTAACAAAGGTTGGATTTTTGGATTCAGCGGGTCAAAATACACCTATAAACCCACCCATCAAAGTTCGATTTCGATTCTGGAGACAGATATTTTCGATCATCTCTTTTTCGTACCGTGCGAAATAACTTTTTTCCAAGCATATTTTTGGTCATCAGAGGTTGGATTTTCGGATTCAGCGGGTCGAAATACACCTAGAAACTCACCCATCAAAGTCCGATTCCGATTCTGAAAAAGAATATTTTCGATCATCTCTTTTTCGTACCATGCGGAATAACTTCTTTCCAGGTGTATTTTCGTGTAACAAAGGTTGGATTTTTGGATTCAGCGGGTCAAAATACACCTATAAACCCACCCATCAAAGTTCGATTTCGATTCTGGAGACAGATATTTTCGATTATCTCTTTTTCGTACCATGCGGAATAACTTTTGTCCAAGCATATTTTTGGTCATCAAACGTTGGATTTTCGGATTCAGCGGGTCGAAATACACCTAGAAACTCACCCATTAAAGTCCGATTTTGATTCTGAAAAAAAATATATTTTCGATCATCTCTTTTTCGAACCATGCGAAATAACCTCTTTCCAGGTGTATTGTCGTGTAACAGAGGTTGGATTTTTGGATTCAGCGGGTCAAAATACACCTATAAACCCACCCATCAAAGTTCGATTTAGCTTCTGGAGACAGATATTTTCGATCATCTCTTTTTCGAACCATGCGAAATAACTTTTTTCCAAGCATATTTTTGGTCATCAAAGGTTGGATTTTCGGATTCAGCGGGTCGGAATACACCCAGAAACTCACCCATCAAAGTCCGATTCCGATTCTGAAAAAAAATATTTTCGATCATCTCTTTTTCGTACCATGCGGAATAACTTCTTTCCAGGTGTATTTTCGCGTAACAAAGGTTGGATTTTTTGATTCAGCGGGTCAAAGTACACCTATGAACCCACCCATCAAAGTTCGATTTTGATTCTGGAGACAGATATTTTCGATCATCTCTTTTTCGAACCATGCGAAATAACTTTTTTCCAAGCATATTTTTGGTCATCAAAGGTTGGATTTTCGGATTCGGCGGTTCGAAATACACCTAGAAACTCACCCATCACAGTCCGATTCCGAGTCTGAAAAAAAATATTTTCGATCATCTCTTTTTCGTACCATGCGGAATAACTTCTTTCCAGAAGTATTTTCGTGTAACAAAGGTTTGATTTTTGGATTCCGCGGGTCAAAATACACCTATGAACCCACCCATCAAAGTTCGAGTTCGATTCTGGAGACAGATATTTTCGATTATCTCTTTTTCGTACCATGCGGAATAACTTTTTTCCAAGCATATTTTTGGTCATCAAAGGTTGGATTTTCGGATTCAGCGAGTCGAAATACACCTAGAAACTCACCCATCAAAGTCCGATTTTTATTCTGAAAAAATATATTTTCGATCATCTCTTTTTCGTACCGTGCGAAATAACTTTTTTCCAAGCAAATTTTTGGTCATCAGAGGTTGGATATTTGGATTCAGCGGGTCGAAATACACCTAGAAACTCACCCATTAAAGTCCGATTTTGATTCTGAAAACAAATATTTGCGATCATCTCTTTTTCGTACCATGCGGAATAACTTATTTCCAGGTGTATTCTCGTGTAACAAAGGTTGGATTCTTGGATTCAGCGGGTCAAAATACACCTATAAACCCACCCATCAAAGTTCGATTTCGATTCTGGAGACAGATATTTTCGATTATCTCTTTTTCGTACCATGCGGAATAACTTTTTTCCAAGCGTATTTTTGGCCATCAAACGTTGGATTTTCGGATTCAGCGAGTCGAAATACACCTAGAAACTCACCCATCAAAGTCCGATTTTGATTCTGAAAAAATATATTTTCGATCATCTCTTTTTCGTACCATGCGAAATAACTTCTTTCCAGAGGTATTGTCGTGTAACAAAGGTTGGATTTTTGGATTCAGCGGGTCAAAATACACCTATAAACCCACCCATCAAAGTTCGATTTCGATTCTGGAGACAGATATTTTCGATCATCTCTTTTTCGTACCGTGCGAAATAACTTTTTTCCAAGCATATTTTTGGTCATCAGAGGTTGGATTTTCGGATTCAGCGGGTCGAAATACACCTAGAAACTCACCCATCAAAGTCCGATTCCGATTCTGAAAAAAAATATTTTCGATCATCTCTTTTTCGTACCATGCGGAATAACTTCTTTCCAGGTGTATTTTCGTGTAACAAAGGTTGGATTTTTGGATTCAGCGGGTCAAAATACACCTATAAACCCACCCATCAAAGTTCGATTTCGATTCTGGAGACAGATATTTTCGATTATCTCTTTTTCGTACCATGCGGAATAACTTTTTTCCAAGCATATTTTTGGTCATCAAACGTTGGATTTTCGGATTCAGCGAGTCGAAATACACCTAGAATCTCGACCATCATAGTCCGATTTTGATTCTGAAAAAATATATTTTCGATCATCTCTTTTTCGTACCGTGCGAAATAACTTTTTTCCAAGCATATTTTTGGTCATCAGAGGTTGGATTTTCGGATTCAGCGGGTCGAAATACACCTAGAAACTCACCCATTAAAGTCCGACTTTGATTCTGAAAAAAAATATTTTCGATCATCTCTTTTTCGTACCATGCGAAATAACTTCTTTCCAGAGGTATTGTCGTGTAACAAAGGTTGGATTTTTGGATTCAGCGGGTCAAAATACACCTATAAACCCACCCATCAAAGTTCGATTTCGATTCTGGAGACAGATATTTTCGATCATCTCTTTTTCGTACCATGCTAAATAACTTTTTTCCAAGCATATTTTTGGTCATCAAAGGTTGGATTTTCAGATTCAGCGGATCGAAATACACCCAGAAACTAAGCCATCAAAGTCCGATTCCGATTCTCAAAAAAAATATTTTCGATCGTCTCTTTTTCGTACCATGCGGAATAACTTCTTTCCAGGTGTATTTTCGTGTAACAAAGGTTGGATTTTTTGATTCAGCGGGTCAAAGTACACCTATGAACCCACCCATCAAAGTTCGATTTCGATTCTGGAGACAGATATTTTCGATTATCGCTTTTTCGAACCATGCGAAATAACTTTTTTCCAAGCCTATTTTTGGTCATCAAAGGTTGGATTTTCGGATTCGGCGGTTCGAAATACACCTAGAAACTCACCCATCACAGTCCGATTCCGAGTCTGAAAAAAAATATTTTCGATCATCTCTTTTTCGTACCATGCGAAATAACTTCTTTCCAGAGGTATTGTCGTGTAACAAAGGTTGGATTTTTGGATTCAGCGGGTCAAAATACACCTATAAACCCACCCATCAAAGTTCGATTTCGATTCTGGAGACAGATATTTTCAATCATCTCTTTTTCAAACCATGCGAAATAATTTTTTTCCAAGCATATTTTTGGTCATCAAAGGTTGGATTTTTTGATTCGGCGGTTCGAAATACACCTAGAAACTCACCCATCACAGTCCGATTCCGAGTCTGAAAACAAATATTTTCGATCATCTCTTTTTCGTACCATGCGGAATAACTCTTTTCCAAGCATATTTTTGGTCATCAAAGGTTGGATTTTCGGATTCAGCAAGTCGAAATACACCTAGAAACTCACCCATCAAAGTCCGATTTTGATTCCGAAAAAATATATTTTCGATCATCTCTTTTTCGTACCGTGCGAAATAACTTTTTTCCAAGCATATTTTTGGTCATCAGAGGTTGGATTTTCGGATTCAGCGGGTCGAAATACACCTAGAAACTCTTCCATTAAAGTCCGATTTTGATTCTGAAAAAAAATATTTTCGATCATCTCTTTTTCGTACCATGCGAAATAACTTCTTTCCAGAGGTATTGTCGTGTAACAAAGGTTGGATTTTTGGATCCAGCGGGTCAAAATACAACTATAAACCCACCCATCAAAGTTCGATTTCGATTCTGGAGACAGGTATTTTCGATCATCTCTTTTTCGTACCATGCTAAATAACTTTTTTCCAAGCATATTTTTGGTCATCAAAGGTTGGATTTTCGGATTCAGCGGGTCGAAATACACCTAGAAACTCACCCATTAAAGTCCGATTTTGATTCTGAAAAAAAATATATTTTCGATCATCTCTTTTTCGAACCATGCGAAATAACTTCTTTCCAGGTGTATTGTCGTGTAACAGAGGTTGGATTTTTGGATTCAGCGGGTCAAAATACACCTATAAACCCACCCATCAAAATTCGATTTCGATTCTGGAGACAGATATTTTCGATCATCTCTTTTTCGTACCATGCTAAATAACTTTTTTCCAAGCATATTTTTGGTCATCAAAGGTTGGATTTTCGGATTCAGCGGGTCGGAATACACCCAGAAACTCACCCATCAAAGTCCGATTCCGATTCTGAAAAAAAATATTTTCGATCATCTCTTTTTCGTACCATGCGGAATAACTTCTTTCCAGGCGTATTTTCGCGTAACAAAGGTTGGATTTTTTGATTCAGCGGGTCAAAGTACACCTATGAACCCACCTATCAAAGTTCGATTTTGATTCTGGAGACAGATATTATCGATCATCTCTTTTTCGAACCATGCGAAATAACTTTTTTCCAAGCATATTTTTGGTCATCAAAGGTTGGATTTTCGGATTTGGCGGTTCGAAATACACCTAGAAACTCACCCATCACAGTCCGATTCCGAGTCTGAAAAAAAATATTTTCGATCATCTCTTTTTCGTACCATGCGGAATAACTTCTTTCCAGAAGTATTTTCGTGTAACAAAGGTTTGATTTTTGGATTCCGCGGGTCAAAATACACCTATGAACCCACCCATCAAAGTTCGAGTTCGATTCTGGAGACAGATATTTTCGATTATCTCTTTTTCGTACCATGCGGAATAACTTTTTTCCAAGCATATTTTTGGTCATCAAAGGTTGGATTTTCGGATTCAGCGAGTCGAAATACACCTAGAAACTCACCCATCAAAGTCCGATTTTTATTCTGAAAAAATATATTTTCGATCATCTCTTTTTCGTACCGTGCGAAATAACTTTTTTCCAAGCAAATTTTTGGTCATCAGAGGTTGGATATTTGGATTCAGCGGGTCGAAATACACCTAGAAACTCACCCATTAATGTCCGATTTTGATTCTGAAAACAAATATTTGCGATCATCTCTTTTTCGTACCATGCGGAATAACTTATTTCCAGGTGTATTCTCGTGTAACAAAGGTTGGATTCTTGGATTCAGCGGGTCAAAATACACCTATAAACCCACCCATCAAAGTTCGATTTCGATTCTGGAGACAGATATTTTCGATTATCTCTGTTTCGTACCATGTGGAATAACTTTTTTCCAAGCGTATTTTTGGTCATCAAACGTTGGATTTTCGGATTCAGCGAGTCGAAATACACCTAGAAACTCACCCATCAAAGTCCGATTTTGATTCTGAAAAAATATATTTTCGATCATCTCTTTTTCGTACCGTGCAAAATAACTTTTTTCCGAACATGTTTTTGGTCATCAGAGGTTGGATTTTCGGATTCAGCGGGTCGAAATACACCTAGAAACTCACCCATTAAAGTCCGATTTTGATTCTGAAAAGAAATATTTTCGATCATCTCTTTTTCGTACCATGCGAAATAACTTCTTTCCAGAGGTATTGTCGTGTAACAAAGGTTGGATTTTTGGATTCAGCGGGTCAAAATACACCTATAAACCCACCCATCAAAGTTCGATTTCGATTCTGGAGACAGATATTTTCGATCATCTCTTTTTCGTACCGTGCGAAATAACTTTTTTCCAAGCATATTTTTGGTCATCAGAGGTTGGATTTTCGGATTCAGCGGGTCGAAATACACCTAGAAACTCACCCATCAAAGTCCGATTCCGATTCTGAAAAAGAATATTTTCGATCATCTCTTTTTCGTACCATGCGGAATAACTTCTTTCCAGGTGTATTTTCGTGTAACAAAGGTTGGATTTTTGGATTCAGCGGGTCAAAATACACCTATAAACCCACCCATCAAAGTTCGATTTCGATTCTGGAGACAGATATTTTCGATTATCTCTTTTTCGTACCATGCGGAATAACTTTTGTCCAAGCATATTTTTGGTCATCAAACGTTGGATTTTCGGATTCAGCGAGTCGAAATACACCTAGAATCTCGACCATCATAGTCCGATTTTGATTCTGAAAAAATATATTTTCGATCATCTCTTTTTCGTACCGTGCGAAATAACTTTTTTCCAAGCATATTTTTGGTCATCAGAGGTTGGATTTTCGGATTCAGCGGGTCGAAATACACCTAGAAACTCACCCATTAAAGTCCGACTTTGATTCTGAAAAAAAATATTTTCGATCATCTCTTTTTCGTACCATGCGAAATAACTTCTTTCCAGAGGTATTGTCGTGTAACGAAGGTTGGATTTTTGGATTCAGCGGGTCAAAATACACCTATAAACCCACCCATCAAAGTTCGATTTCGATTCTGGAGACAGATATTTTCGATCATCTCTTTTTCGTACCATGCTAAATAACTTTTTTCCAAGCATATTTTTGGTCATCAAAGGTTGGATTTTCAGATTCAGCGGATCGAAATACACCCAGAAACTAAGCCATCAAAGTCCGATTCCGATTCTCAAAAAAAATATTTTCGATCATCTCTTTTTCGTACCATGCGGAATAACTTCTTTCCAGGTGTATTTTCGTGTAACAAAGGTTGGATTTTTTGATTCAGCGGGTCAAAGTACACCTATGAACCCACCCATCAAAGTTCGATTTCGATTCTGGAGACAGATATTTTCGATTATCGCTTTTTCGAACCATGCGAAATAACTTTTTTCCAAGCCTATTTTTGGTCATCAAAGGTTGGATTTTCGGATTCGGCGGTTCGAAATACACCTAGAAACTCACCCATCACAGTCCGATTCCGAGTCTGAAAAAAAATATTTTCGATCATCTCTTTTTCGTACCATGCGAAATAACTTCTTTCCAGAGGTATTGTCGTGTAACAAAGGTTGGATTTTTGGATTCAGCGGGTCAAAATACACCTATAAACCCACCCATCAAAGTTCGATTTCGATTCTGGAGACAGATATTTTCGATTATCTCTGTTTCGTACCATGCGGAATAACTTTTTTCCAAGCGTATTTTTGGTCATCAAACGTTGGATTTTCGGATTCAGCGAGTCGAAATACACCTAGAAACTCACCCATCAAAGTCCGATTTTGATTCTGAAAAAATATATTTTCGATCATCTCTTTTTCGTACCGTGCAAAATAACTTTTTTCCGAACATGTTTTTGGTCATCAGAGGTTGGATTTTCGGATTCAGCGGGTCGAAATACACCTAGAAACTCACCCATTAAAGTCCGATTTTGATTCTGAAAAGAAATATTTTCGATCATCTCTTTTTCGTACCATGCGAAATAACTTCTTTCCAGAGGTATTGTCGTGTAACAAAGGTTGGATTTTTGGATTCAGCGGGTCAAAATACACCTATAAACCCACCCATCAAAGTTCGATTTCGATTCTGGAGACAGATATTTTCGATCATCTCTTTTTCGTACCGTGCGAAATAACTTTTTTCCAAGCATATTTTTGGTCATCAGAGGTTGGATTTTCGGATTCAGCGGGTCGAAATACACCTAGAAACTCACCCATCAAAGTCCGATTCCGATTCTGAAAAAGAATATTTTCGATCATCTCTTTTTCGTACCATGCGGAATAACTTCTTTCCAGGTGTATTTTCGTGTAACAAAGGTTGGATTTTTGGATTCAGCGGGTCAAAATACACCTATAAACCCACCCATCAAAGTTCGATTTCGATTCTGGAGACAGATATTTTCGATTATCTCTTTTTCGTACCATGCGGAATAACTTTTGTCCAAGCATATTTTTGGTCATCAAACGTTGGATTTTCGGATTCAGCGAGTCGAAATACACCTAGAATCTCGACCATCATAGTCCGATTTTGATTCTGAAAAAATATATTTTCGATCATCTCTTTTTCGTACCGTGCGAAATAACTTTTTTCCAAGCATATTTTTGGTCATCAGAGGTTGGATTTTCGGATTCAGCGGGTCGAAATACACCTAGAAACTCACCCATTAAAGTCCGACTTTGATTCTGAAAAAAAATATTTTCGATCATCTCTTTTTCGTACCATGCGAAATAACTTCTTTCCAGAGGTATTGTCGTGTAACGAAGGTTGGATTTTTGGATTCAGCGGGTCAAAATACACCTATAAACCCACCCATCAAAGTTCGATTTCGATTCTGGAGACAGATATTTTCGATCATCTCTTTTTCGTACCATGCTAAATAACTTTTTTCCAAGCATATTTTTGGTCATCAAAGGTTGGATTTTCAGATTCAGCGGATCGAAATACACCCAGAAACTAAGCCATCAAAGTCCGATTCCGATTCTCAAAAAAAATATTTTCGATCATCTCTTTTTCGTACCATGCGGAATAACTTCTTTCCAGGTGTATTTTCGTGTAACAAAGGTTGGATTTTTTGATTCAGCGGGTCAAAGTACACCTATGAACCCACCCATCAAAGTTCGATTTCGATTCTGGAGACAGATATTTTCGATTATCGCTTTTTCGAACCATGCGAAATAACTTTTTTCCAAGCCTATTTTTGGTCATCAAAGGTTGGATTTTCGGATTCGGCGGTTCGAAATACACCTAGAAACTCACCCATCACAGTCCGATTCCGAGTCTGAAAAAAAATATTTTCGATCATCTCTTTTTCGTACCATGCGAAATAACTTCTTTCCAGAGGTATTGTCGTGTAACAAAGGTTGGATTTTTGGATTCAGCGGGTCAAAATACACCTATAAACCCACCCATCAAAGTTCGATTTCGATTCTGGAGACAGATATTTTCGATCATCTCTTTTTCAAACCATGCGAAATAATTTTTTTCCAAGCATATTTTTGGTCATCAAAGGTTGGATTTTTCGATTCGGCGGTTCGAAATACACCTAGAAACTCACCCATCACAGTCCGATTCCGAGTCTGAAAAAAAATATTTTCGATCATCTCTTTTTCGTACCATGCGGAATAACTCTTTTCCAAGCATATTTTTGGTCATCAAAGGTTGGATTTTCGGATTCAGCAAGTCGAAATACACCTAGAAACTCACCCATCAGAGTCCGATTTTGATTCCGAAAAAATATATTTTCGATCATCTCTTTTTCGTACCGTGCGAAATAACTTTTTTCCAAGCATATTTTTGGTCATCAGAGGTTGGATTTTCGGATTCAGCGGGTCGAAATACACCTAGAAACTCTTCCATTAAAGTCCGATTTTGATTCTGAAAAAAAATATTTTCGATCATCTCTTTTTCGTACCATGCGAAATAACTTCTTTCCAGAGGTATTGTCGTGTAACAAAGGTTGGATTTTTGGATCCAGCGGGTCAAAATACAACTATAAACCCACCCATCAAAGTTCGATTTCGATTCTGGAGACAGGTATTTTCGATCATCTCTTTTTCGTACCATGCTAAATAACTTTTTTCCAAGCATATTTTTGGTCATCAAAGGTTGGATTTTCGGATTCAGCGGGTCGAAATACACCTAGAAACTCACCCATTAAAGTCCGATTTTGATTCTGAAAAAAAATATATTTTCGATCATCTCTTTTTCGAACCATGCGAAATAACTTCTTTCCAGGTGTATTGTCGTGTAACAGAGGTTGGATTTTTGGATTCAGCGGGTCAAAATACACCTATAAACCCACCCATCAAAATTCGATTTCGATTCTGGAGACAGATATTTTCGATCATCTCTTTTTCGTACCATGCTAAATAACTTTTTTCCAAGCATATTTTTGGTCATCAAAGGTTGGATTTTCGGATTCAGCGGGTCGGAATACACCCAGAAACTCACCCATTAAAGTCCGATTCCGATTCTGAAAAAAAATATTTTCGATCATCTCTTTTTCGTACCATGCGGAATAACTTCTTTCCAGGCGTATTTTCGCGTGACAAAGGTTGGATTTTTTGATTCAGCGGGTCAAAGTACACCTATGAACCCACCTATCAAAGTTCGATTTTGATTCTGGAGACAGATATTATCGATCATCTCTTTTTCGAACCATGCGAAATAACTTTTTTCCAAGCATATTTTTGGTCATCAAAGGTTGGATTTTCGGATTCGGCGGTTCGAAATACACCTAGAAACTCGCCCATCACAGTCCGATTCCGAGTCTGAAAAAAAATATTTTCGATCATCTCTTTTTCGTACCATGCGGAATAACTTCTTTCCAGAAGTATTTTCGTGTAACATAGGTTTGATTTTTGGATTCCGCGGATCAAAATACACCTATAAACCCACCCATCAAAGTTCGAGTTCGATTCTGGAGACAGATATTTTCGATTATCTCTTTTTCGTACCATGCGGAATAACTTTTTTCCAAGCATATTTTTGGTCATCAAAGGTTGGATTTTCGGATTCAGCGAGTCGAAATACACCTAGAAACTCACCCATCAAAGTCCGATTTTGATTCTGAAAAAATATATTTTCGATCATCTCTTTTTCGTACCGTGCGAAATAACTTTTTTCCAAGCAAATTTTTGGTCATCAGAGGTTGGATTTTCGGATTCAGCGGGTCGAAATACACCTAGAAACTCACCCATTAAAGTCCGATTTTGATTCTGAAAAAAAATATATTTTCGATCATCTCTTTTTCGAACCATGCGAAATAACTTCTTTCCAGGTGTATTGTCGTGTAACAGAGGTTGGATTTTTGGATTCAGCGGGTCAAAATACACCTATAAACCCACCCATCAAAATTCGATTCCGATTCTGGAGACAGATATTTTCGATCATCTCTTTTTCGTGACGTGCGAAATAACTTTTTTCCAAGCATATTTTTGGTCATCGGAGGTTGGATTTTCGGATTCAGCGGGTCGAAATACACCTAGAAACTCACCCATTAAAGTCCGATTTTGATTCTGAAAAAAAATATTTTCGATCATCTCTTTTTCGTACCATGCGAAATAACTTCTTTCCAGAGGTATTGTCGTGTAACAAAGGTTGGATTTTTGGATCCAGCGGGTCAAAATACACCTATAAACCCACCCATCAAAGTTCGATTTCGATTCTGGAGACAGATATTTTCGATCATCTCTTTTTCGTACCATGCTAAATAACTTTTTTCCACGCATATTTTTGGTCATCAAAGGTTGGATTTTCGGATTCAGCGGGTCGAAATACACCTAGAAACTCACCCATCAAAGTCCGATTTTGATTCTGAAAAAATATATTTTCGATCATCTCTTTTTCGTACCGTGCGAAATAACTTTTTTCCACGCATATTTTTGGTCATCAAAGGTTGGATTTTTGGATTCGGCGGTTCGAAATACACCTAGAAACTCACCCATCACAGTCCGATTCCGAGTCTGAAAAAAAATATTTTCGATCATCTCTTTTTCGTACCATGCGGAATAACTTCTTTCCAGGTGTATTGTCGTGTAACAGAGGTTGGATTTTTTGATTCAGCGGGTCAAAGTACACCTATGAACCCACCCATCAAAGTTCGATTTTGATTCTGGAGACAGATATTTTCGATCATCTCTTTTTCGAACCATGCGAAATAACTTTTTTCCAAGCATATTTTTGGTCATCAAAGGTTGGATTTTCGGATTCGGCGGTTCGAAATACACCTATAAACCCACCCATCAAAGTTCGAGTTCGATTCTGGAGACAGATATTTTCGATTATCTCTTTTTCGTACCATGCGGAATAACTTTTTTCCAAGCATATTTTTGGTCATCAAAGGTTGGATTTTCGGATTCAGCGAGTCGAAATACACCTAGAAACTCACCCATCAAAGTCCGATTTTGATTCTGAAAAAATATATTTTCGATCATCTCTTTTTCGTACCGTGCGAAATAACTTTTTTCCAAGCATATTTTTGGTCATCAGAGGTTGGATTTTCGGATTCAGCGGGTCGAAATACACCTAGAAACTCACCCATCACAGTCCGATTCCGAGTCTGAAAAAAAATATTTTCGATCATCTCTTTTTCGTACCATGCAAAATAACTTCTTTCCAGGTGTATTTTCGTGTAACAAAGGTTGGATTTTTGGATTCAGCGGGTCAAAATACACCTATAAACCCACCCATCAAAGTTCGATTTTGATTCTGGAGACAGATATTTTCGATCATCTCTTTTTCGAACCATGCGAAATAACTTTTTTCCAAGCATATTTTTGGTCATCAAAGGTTGGATTTTCGGATTCGGCGGTTCGAAATACACCTAGAAACTCACCCATCACAGTCCGATTCCGAGTCTGAAAAAAAATATTTTCGATCATCTCTTTTGCGTACCATGCGGAATAACTTCTTTCCAGAAGTATTTTCGTGTAACAAAGGTTTGATTTTTGGATTCCGCGGGTCAAAATACACCTATAAACCCACCCATCAAAGTTCGAGTTCGATTCTGGAGACAGATATTTTCGATTATCTCTCTTTCGTACCATGCGGAATAACTTTTTTCCAAGCATATTTTTAGTCATCAAAGGTTGGATTTTCGGATTCAGCGAGTCGAAATACACCTAGAAACTCACCCATCAAAGTCCGATTTTGATTCTGAAAGAATATATTTTCGATCATCTCTTTTTCGTACCGTGCGAAATAACTTTTTTCCACGCAAATTTTTGGTCATCAGAGGTTGGATTTTCGGATTCAGCGGGTCGAAATACACCTAGAAACTCACCCATTAAAGTCCGATTTTGATTCTGAAAAAAAATATATTTTCGATCATCTCTTTTTCGAACCATGCGAAATAACCTCTTTCCAGGTGTATTGTCGTGTAACAGAGGTTGGATTTTTGGATTCAGCGGGTCAAAATACACCTATAAACCCACCCATCAAAGTTCGATTTAGCTTCTGGAGACAGATATTTTCGATCATCTCTTTTTCGAACCATGCGAAATAACTTTTTTCCAAGCATATTTTTGGTCATCAAAGGTTGGATTTTCGGATTCAGCGGGTCGGAATACACCCAGAAACTCACCCATCAAAGTCCGATTCCGATTCTGAAAAAAAATATTTTCGATCATCTCTTTTTCGTACCATGCGGAATAACTTCTTTCCAGGTGTATTTTCGCGTAACAAAGGTTGGATTTTTTGATTCAGCGGGTCAAAGTACACCTATGAACCCACCCATCAAAGTTCGATTTTGATTCTGGAGACAGATATTTTCGATCATCTCTTTTTCGAACCATGCGAAATAACTTTTTTCCAAGCATATTTTTGGTCATCAAAGGTTGGATTTTCGGATTCGGCGGTTCGAAATACACCTAGAAACTCACCCATCACAGTCCGATTCCGAGTCTGAAAAAAAATATTTTCGATCATCTCTTTTTCGTACCATGCGGAATAACTTCTTTCCAGAAGTATTTTCGTGTAACAAAGGTTTGATTTTTGGATTCCGCGGGTCAAAATACACCTATGAACCCACCCATCAAAGTTCGAGTTCGATTCTGGAGACAGATATTTTCGATTATCTCTTTTTCGTACCATGCGGAATAACTTTTTTCAAAGCATATTTTTGGTCATCAAAGGTTGGATTTTCGGATTCAGCGAGTCGAAATACACCTAGAAACTCACCCATCAAAGTCCGATTTTTATTCTGAAAAAATATATTTTCGATCATCTCTTTTTCGTACCGTGCGAAATAACTTTTTTCCAAGGAAATTTTTGGTCATCAGAGGTTGGATATTTGGATTCAGCGGGTCGAAATACACCTAGAAACTCACCCATTAAAGTCCGATTTTGATTCTGAAAACAAATATTTGCGATCATCTCTTTTTCGTACCATGCGGAATAACTTATTTCCAGGTGTATTCTCGTGTAACAAAGGTTGGATTCTTGGATTCAGCGGGTCAAAATACACCTATAAACCCACCCATCAAAGTTCGATTTCGATTCTGGAGACAGATATTTTCGATTATCTCTTTTTCGTACCATGCGGAATAACTTTTTTCCAAGCGTATTTTTGGTCATCAAACGTTGGATTTTCGGATTCAGCGAGTCGAAATACACCTAGAAACTCACCCATCAAAGTCCGATTTTGATTCTGAAAAAATATATTTTCGATCATCTCTTTTTCGTACCGTGCAAAATAACTTTTTTCCAAGCATGTTTTTGGTCATCAGAGGTTGGATTTTCGGATTCAGCGGGTCGAAATACACCTAGAAACTCACCCATTAAAGTCCGATTTTGATTCTGAAAAGAAATATTTTCGATCATCTCTTTTTCGTACCATGCGAAATAACTTCTTTCCAGAGGTATTGTCGTGTAACAAAGGTTGGATTTTTGGATTCAGCGGGTCAAAATACACCTATAAACCCACCCATCAAAGTTCGATTTCGATTCTGGAGACAGATATTTTCGATCATCTCTTTTTCGTACCGTGCGAAATAACTTTTTTCCAAGCATATTTTTGGTCATCAGAGGTTGGATTTTCGGATTCAGCGGGTCGAAATACACCTAGAAACTCACCCATCAAAGTCCGATTCCGATTCTGAAAAAAAATATTTTCGATCATCTCTTTTTCGTACCATGCAGAATAACTTCTTTCCAGGTGTATTTTCGTGTAACAAAGGTTGGATTTTTGGATTCAGCGGGTCAAAATACACCTATAAACCCACCCATCAAAGTTCGATTTCGATTCTGGAGACAGATATTTTCGATTATCTCTTTTTCGTACCATGCGGAATAACTTTTTTCCAAGCATATTTTTGGTCATCAAACGTTGGATTTTCGGATTCAGCGAGTCGAAATACACCTAGAATCTCGACCATCATAGTCCGATTTTGATTCTGAAAAAATATATTTTCGATCATCTCTTTTTCGTACCGTGCGAAATAACTTTTTTCCAAGCATATTTTTGGTCATCAGAGGTTGGATTTTCGGATTCAGCGGGTCGGAATACACCTAGAAACTCACCCATTAAAGTCCGACTTTGATTCTGAAAAAAAATATTTTCGATCATCTCTTTTTCGTACCATGCGGAATAACTTCTTTCCAGAGGTATTGTCGTGTAACAAAGGTTGGATTTTTGGATTCAGCGGGTCAAAATACACCTATAAACCCACCCATCAAAGTTCGATTTCGATTCTGGAGACAGATATTTTCGATCATCTCTTTTTCGTACCATGCTAAATAACTTTTTTCCAAGCATATTTTTGGTCATCAAAGGTTGGATTTTCAGATTCAGCGGATCGAAATACACCCAGAAACTAAGCCATCAAAGTCCGATTCCGATTCTCAAAAAAAATATTTTCGATCATCTCTTTTTCGTACCATGCGGAATAACTTCTTTCCAGGTGTATTTTCGTGTAACAAAGGTTGGATTTTTTGATTCAGCGGGTCAAAGTACACCTATGAACCCACCCATCAAAGTTCGATTTTGATTCTGGAGACAGATATTTTCGATTATCTCTCTTTCGTACCATGCGGAATAACTTTTTTCCAAGCATATTTTTAGTCATCAAAGGTTGGATTTTCGGATTCAGCGAGTCGAAATACACCTAGAAACTCACCCATCAAAGTCCGATTTTGATTCTGAAAGAATATATTTTCGATCATCTCTTTTTCGTACCGTGCGAAATAACTTTTTTCCACGCAAATTTTTGGTCATCAGAGGTTGGATTTTCGGATTCAGCGGGTCGAAATACACCTAGAAACTCACCCATTAAAGTCCGATTTTGATTCTGAAAAAAAATATATTTTCGATCATCTCTTTTTCGAACCATGCGAAATAACCTCTTTCCAGGTGTATTGTCGTGTAACAGAGGTTGGATTTTTGGATTCAGCGGGTCAAAATACACCTATAAACCCACCCATCAAAGTTCGATTTAGCTTCTGGAGACAGATATTTTCGATCATCTCTTTTTCGAACCATGCGAAATAACTTTTTTCCAAGCATATTTTTGGTCATCAAAGGTTGGATTTTCGGATTCAGCGGGTCGGAATACACCCAGAAACTCACCCATCAAAGTCCGATTCCGATTCTGAAAACAAATATTTGCGATCATCTCTTTTTCGTACCATGCGGAATAACTTATTTCCAGGTGTATTCTCGTGTAACAAAGGTTGGATTCTTGGATTCAGCGGGTCAAAATACACCTATAAACCCACCCATCAAAGTTCGATTTCGATTCTGGAGACAGATATTTTCGATTATCTCTTTTTCGTACCATGCGGAATAACTTTTTTCCAAGCGTATTTTTGGTCATCAAACGTTGGATTTTCGGATTCAGCGAGTCGAAATACACCTAGAAACTCACCCATCAAAGTCCGATTTTGATTCTGAAAAAATATATTTTCGATCATCTCTTTTTCGTACCGTGCAAAATAACTTTTTTCCAAGCATGTTTTTGGTCATCAGAGGTTGGATTTTCGGATTCAGCGGGTCGAAATACACCTAGAAACTGACCCATTAAAGTCCGATTTTGATTCTGAAAAGAAATATTTTCGATCATCTCTTTTTCGTACCATGCGAAATAACTTCTTTCCAGAGGTATTGTCGTGTAACAAAGGTTGGATTTTTGGATTCAGCGGGTCAAAATACACCTATAAACCCACCCATCAAAGTTCGATTTCGATTCTGGAGACAGATATTTTCGATCATCTCTTTTTCGTACCGTGCGAAATAACTTTTTTCCAAGCATATTTTTGGTCATCAGAGGTTGGATTTTCGGATTCAGCGGGTCGAAATACACCTAGAAACTCACCCATCAAAGTCCGATTCCGATTCTGAAAAAAAATATTTTCGATCATCTCTTTTTCGTACCATGCAGAATAACTTCTTTCCAGGTGTATTTTCGTGTAACAAAGGTTGGATTTTTGGATTCAGCGGGTCAAAATACACCTATAAACCCACCCATCAAAGTTCGATTTCGATTCTGGAGACAGATATTTTCGATTATCTCTTTTTCGTACCATGCGGAATAACTTTTTTCCAAGCATATTTTTGGTCATCAAACGTTGGATTTTCGGATTCAGCGAGTCGAAATACACCTAGAATCTCGACCATCATAGTCCGATTTTGATTCTGAAAAAATATATTTTCGATCATCTCTTTTTCGTACCGTGCGAAATAACTTTTTTCCAAGCATATTTTTGGTCATCAGAGGTTGGATTTTCGGATTCAGCGGGTCGGAATACACCTAGAAACTCACCCATTAAAGTCCGACTTTGATTCTGAAAAAAAATATTTTCGATCATCTCTTTTTCGTACCATGCGGAATAACTTCTTTCCAGAGGTATTGTCGTGTAACAAAGGTTGGATTTTTGGATTCAGCGGGTCAAAATACACCTATAAACCCACCCATCAAAGTTCGATTTCGATTCTGGAGACAGATATTTTCGATCATCGCTTTTTCGTACCATGCTAAATAACTTTTTTCCAAGCATATTTTTGGTCATCAAAGGTTGGATTTTCAGATTCAGCGGATCGAAATACACCCAGAAACTAAGCCATCAAAGTCCGATTCCGATTCTCAAAAAAAATATTTTCGATCATCTCTTTTTCGTACCATGCGGAATAACTTCTTTCCAGGTGTATTTTCGTGTAACAAAGGTTGGATTTTTTGATTCAGCGGGTCAAAGTACACCTATGAACCCACCCATCAAAGTTCGATTTTGATTCTGGAGACAGATATTTTCGATTATCTCTCTTTCGTACCATGCGGAATAACTTTTTTCCAAGCATATTTTTAGTCATCAAAGGTTGGATTTTCGGATTCAGCGAGTCGAAATACACCTAGAAACTCACCCATCAAAGTCCGATTTTGATTCTGAAAGAATATATTTTCGATCATCTCTTTTTCGTACCGTGCGAAATAACTTTTTTCCACGCAAATTTTTGGTCATCAGAGGTTGGATTTTCGGATTCAGCGGGTCGAAATACACCTAGAAACTCACCCATTAAAGTCCGATTTTGATTCTGAAAAAAAATATATTTTCGATCATCTCTTTTTCGAACCATGCGAAATAACCTCTTTCCAGGTGTATTGTCGTGTAACAGAGGTTGGATTTTTGGATTCAGCGGGTCAAAATACACCTATAAACCCACCCATCAAAGTTCGATTTAGCTTCTGGAGACAGATATTTTCGATCATCTCTTTTTCGAACCATGCGAAATAACTTTTTTCCAAGCATATTTTTGGTCATCAAAGGTTGGATTTTCGGATTCAGCGGGTCGGAATACACCCAGAAACTCACCCATCAAAGTCCGATTCCGATTCTGAAAAAAAATATTTTCGATCATCTCTTTTTCGTACCATGCGGAATAACTTCTTTCCAGGTGTATTTTCGCGTAACAAAGGTTGGATTTTTTGATTCAGCGGGTCAAAGTACACCTATGAACCCACCCATCAAAGTTCGATTTTGATTCTGGAGACAGATATTTTCGATCATCTCTTTTTCGAACCATGCGAAATAACTTTTTTCCAAGCATATTTTTGGTCATCAAAGGTTGGATTTTCGGATTCGGCGGTTCGAAATACACCTAGAAACTCACCCATCACAGTCCGATTCCGAGTCTGAAAAAAAATATTTTCGATCATCTCTTTTTCGTACCATGCGGAATAACTTATTTCCAGGTGTATTCTCGTGTAACAAAGGTTGGATTCTTGGATTCAGCGGGTCAAAATACACCTATAAACCCACCCATCAAAGTTCGATTTCGATTCTGGAGACAGATATTTTCGATTATCTCTTTTTCGTACCATGCGGAATAACTTTTTTCCAAGCGTATTTTTGGTCATCAAACGTTGGATTTTCGGATTCAGCGAGTCGAAATACACCTAGAAACTCACCCATCAAAGTCCGATTTTGATTCTGAAAAAATATATTTTCGATCATCTCTTTTTCGTACCGTGCAAAATAACTTTTTTCCAAGCATGTTTTTGGTCATCAGAGGTTGGATTTTCGGATTCAGCGGGTCGAAATACACCTAGAAACTGACCCATTAAAGTCCGATTTTGATTCTGAAAAGAAATATTTTCGATCATCTCTTTTTCGTACCATGCGAAATAACTTCTTTCCAGAGGTATTGTCGTGTAACAAAGGTTGGATTTTTGGATTCAGCGGGTCAAAATACACCTATAAACCCACCCATCAAAGTTCGATTTCGATTCTGGAGACAGATATTTTCGATCATCTCTTTTTCGTACCGTGCGAAATAACTTTTTTCCAAGCATATTTTTGGTCATCAGAGGTTGGATTTTCGGATTCAGCGGGTCGAAATACACCTAGAAACTCACCCATCAAAGTCCGATTCCGATTCTGAAAAAAAATATTTTCGATCATCTCTTTTTCGTACCATGCAGAATAACTTCTTTCCAGGTGTATTTTCGTGTAACAAAGGTTGGATTTTTGGATTCAGCGGGTCAAAATACACCTATAAACCCACCCATCAAAGTTCGATTTCGATTCTGGAGACAGATATTTTCGATTATCTCTTTTTCGTACCATGCGGAATAACTTTTTTCCAAGCATATTTTTGGTCATCAAAGGTTGGATTTTCAGATTCAGCGGATCGAAATACACCCAGAAACTAAGCCATCAAAGTCCGATTCCGATTCTCAAAAAAAATATTTTCGATCATCTCTTTTTCGTACCATGCGGAATAACTTCTTTCCAGGTGTATTTTCGTGTAACAAAGGTTGGATTTTTTGATTCAGCGGGTCAAAGTACACCTATGAACCCACCCATCAAAGTTCGATTTTGATTCTGGAGACAGATATTTTCGATTATCTCTCTTTCGTACCATGCGGAATAACTTTTTTCCAAGCATATTTTTAGTCATCAAAGGTTGGATTTTCGGATTCAGCGAGTCGAAATACACCTAGAAACTCACCCATCAAAGTCCGATTTTGATTCTGAAAGAATATATTTTCGATCATCTCTTTTTCGTACCGTGCGAAATAACTTTTTTCCACGCAAATTTTTGGTCATCAGAGGTTGGATTTTCGGATTCAGCGGGTCGAAATACACCTAGAAACTCACCCATTAAAGTCCGATTTTGATTCTGAAAAAAAATATATTTTCGATCATCTCTTTTTCGAACCATGCGAAATAACCTCTTTCCAGGTGTATTGTCGTGTAACAGAGGTTGGATTTTTGGATTCAGCGGGTCAAAATACACCTATAAACCCACCCATCAAAGTTCGATTTAGCTTCTGGAGACAGATATTTTCGATCATCTCTTTTTCGAACCATGCGAAATAACTTTTTTCCAAGCATATTTTTGGTCATCAAAGGTTGGATTTTCGGATTCAGCGGGTCGGAATACACCCAGAAACTCACCCATCAAAGTCCGATTCCGATTCTGAAAAAAAATATTTTCGATCATCTCTTTTTCGTACCATGCGGAATAACTTCTTTCCAGGTGTATTTTCGCGTAACAAAGGTTGGATTTTTTGATTCAGCGGGTCAAAGTACACCTATGAACCCACCCATCAAAGTTCGATTTTGATTCTGGAGACAGATATTTTCGATCATCTCTTTTTCGAACCATGCGAAATAACTTTTTTCCAAGCATATTTTTGGTCATCAAAGGTTGGATTTTCGGATTCGGCGGTTCGAAATACACCTAGAAACTCACCCATCACAGTCCGATTCCGAGTCTGAAAAAAAATATTTTCGATCATCTCTTTTTCGTACCATGCGGAATAACTTATTTCCAGGTGTATTCTCGTGTAACAAAGGTTGGATTCTTGGATTCAGCGGGTCAAAATACACCTATAAACCCACCCATCAAAGTTCGATTTCGATTCTGGAGACAGATATTTTCGATTATCTCTTTTTCGTACCATGCGGAATAACTTTTTTCCAAGCGTATTTTTGGTCATCAAACGTTGGATTTTCGGATTCAGCGAGTCGAAATACACCTAGAAACTCACCCATCAAAGTCCGATTTTGATTCTGAAAAAATATATTTTCGATCATCTCTTTTTCGTACCGTGCAAAATAACTTTTTTCCAAGCATGTTTTTGGTCATCAGAGGTTGGATTTTCGGATTCAGCGGGTCGAAATACACCTAGAAACTGACCCATTAAAGTCCGATTTTGATTCTGAAAAGAAATATTTTCGATCATCTCTTTTTCGTACCATGCGAAATAACTTCTTTCCAGAGGTATTGTCGTGTAACAAAGGTTGGATTTTTGGATTCAGCGGGTCAAAATACACCTATAAACCCACCCATCAAAGTTCGATTTCGATTCTGGAGACAGATATTTTCGATCATCTCTTTTTCGTACCGTGCGAAATAACTTTTTTCCAAGCATATTTTTGGTCATCAGAGGTTGGATTTTCGGATTCAGCGGGTCGAAATACACCTAGAAACTCACCCATCAAAGTCCGATTCCGATTCTGAAAAAAAATATTTTCGATCATCTCTTTTTCGTACCATGCAGAATAACTTCTTTCCAGGTGTATTTTCGTGTAACAAAGGTTGGATTTTTGGATTCAGCGGGTCAAAATACACCTATAAACCCACCCATCAAAGTTCGATTTCGATTCTGGAGACAGATATTTTCGATTATCTCTTTTTCGTACCATGCGGAATAACTTTTTTCCAAGCATATTTTTGGTCATCAAACGTTGGATTTTCGGATTCAGCGAGTCGAAATACACCTAGAATCTCGACCATCATAGTCCGATTTTGATTCTGAAAAAATATATTTTCGATCATCTCTTTTTCGTACCGTGCGAAATAACTTTTTTCCAAGCATATTTTTGGTCATCAGAGGTTGGATTTTCGGATTCAGCGGGTCGGAATACACCTAGAAACTCACCCATTAAAGTCCGACTTTGATTCTGAAAAAAAATATTTTCGATCATCTCTTTTTCGTACCATGCGGAATAACTTCTTTCCAGAGGTATTGTCGTGTAACAAAGGTTGGATTTTTGGATTCAGCGGGTCAAAATACACCTATGAACCCACCCATCAAAGTTCGATTTCGATTCTGGAGACAGATATTTTCGATCATCTCTTTTTCGTACCATGCTAAATAACTTTTTTCCAAGCATATTTTTGGTCATCAAAGGTTGGATTTTCAGATTCAGCGGATCGAAATACACCCAGAAACTAAGCCATCAAAGTCCGATTCCGATTCTCAAAAAAAATATTTTCGATCATCTCTTTTTCGTACCATGCGGAATAACTTCTTTCCAGGTGTATTTTCGTGTAACAAAGGTTGGATTTTTTGATTCAGCGGGTCAAAGTACACCTATGAACCCACCCATCAAAGTTCGATTTTGATTCTGGAGACAGATATTTTCGATTATCTCTCTTTCGTACCATGCGGAATAACTTTTTTCCAAGCATATTTTTAGTCATCAAAGGTTGGATTTTCGGATTCAGCGAGTCGAAATACACCTAGAAACTCACCCATCAAAGTCCGATTTTGATTCTGAAAGAATATATTTTCGATCATCTCTTTTTCGTACCGTGCGAAATAACTTTTTTCCACGCAAATTTTTGGTCATCAGAGGTTGGATTTTCGGATTCAGCGGGTCGAAATACACCTAGAAACTCACCCATTAAAGTCCGATTTTGATTCTGAAAAAAAATATATTTTCGATCATCTCTTTTTCGAACCATGCGAAATAACCTCTTTCCAGGTGTATTGTCGTGTAACAGAGGTTGGATTTTTGGATTCAGCGGGTCAAAATACACCTATAAACCCACCCATCAAAGTTCGATTTAGCTTCTGGAGACAGATATTTTCGATCATCTCTTTTTCGAACCATGCGAAATAACTTTTTTCCAAGCATATTTTTGGTCATCAAAGGTTGGATTTTCGGATTCAGCGGGTCGGAATACACCCAGAAACTCACCCATCGAAGTCCGATTCCGATTCTGAAAAAAAATATTTTCGATCATCTCTTTTTCGTACCATGCGGAATAACTTCTTTCCAGGTGTATTTTCGCGTAACAAAGGTTGGATTTTTTGATTCAGCGGGTCAAAGTACACCTATGAACCCACCCATCAAAGTTCGATTTTGATTCTGGAGACAGATATTTTCGATCATCTCTTTTTCGAACCATGCGAAATAACTTTTTTCCAAGCATATTTTTGGTCATCAAAGGTTGGATTTTCGGATTCGGCGGTTCGAAATACACCTAGAAACTCACCCATCACAGTCCGATTCCGAGTCTGAAAAAAAATATTTTCGATCATCTCTTTTTCGTACCATGCGGAATAACTTATTTCCAGGTGTATTCTCGTGTAACAAAGGTTGGATTCTTGGATTCAGCGGGTCAAAATACACCTATAAACCCACCCATCAAAGTTCGATTTCGATTCTGGAGACAGATATTTTCGATAATCTCTTTTTCGTACCATGCGGAATAACTTTTTTCCAAGCGTATTTTTGGTCATCAAACGTTGGATTTTCGGATTCAGCGAGTCGAAATACACCTAGAAACTCACCCATCAAAGTCCGATTTTGATTCTGAAAAAATATATTTTCGATCATCTCTTTTTCGTACCGTGCAAAATAACTTTTTTCCAAGCATGTTTTTGGTCATCAGAGGTTGGATTTTCGGATTCAGCGGGTCGAAATACACCTAGAAACTGACCCATTAAAGTCCGATTTTGATTCTGAAAAGAAATATTTTCGATCATCTCTTTTTCGTACCATGCGAAATAACTTCTTTCCAGAGGTATTGTCGTGTAACAAAGGTTGGATTTTTGGATTCAGCGGGTCAAAATACACCTATAAACCCACCCATCAAAGTTCGATTTCGATTCTGGAGACAGATATTTTCGATCATCTCTTTTTCGTACCGTGCGAAATAACTTTTTTCCAAGCATATTTTTGGTCATCAGAGGTTGGATTTTCGGATTCAGCGGGTCGAAATACACCTAGAAACTCACCCATCAAAGTCCGATTCCGATTCTGAAAAAAAATATTTTCGATCATCTCTTTTTCGTACCATGCAGAATAACTTCTTTCCAGGTGTATTTTCGTGTAACAAAGGTTGGATTTTTGGATTCAGCGGGTCAAAATACACCTATAAACCCACCCATCAAAGTTCGATTTCGATTCTGGAGACAGATATTTTCGATTATCTCTTTTTCGTACCATGCGGAATAACTTTTTTCCAAGCATATTTTTGGTCATCAAACGTTGGATTTTCGGATTCAGCGAGTCGAAATACACCTAGAATCTCGACCATCATAGTCCGATTTTGATTCTGAAAAAATATATTTTCGATCATCTCTTTTTCGTACCGTGCGAAATAACTTTTTTCCAAGCATATTTTTGGTCATCAGAGGTTGGATTTTCGGATTCAGCGGGTCGGAATACACCTAGAAACTCACCCATTAAAGTCCGACTTTGATTCTGAAAAAAAATATTTTCGATCATCTCTTTTTCGTACCATGCGGAATAACTTCTTTCCAGAGGTATTGTCGTGTAACAAAGGTTGGATTTTTGGATTCAGCGGGTCAAAATACACCTATAAACCCACCCATCAAAGTTCGATTTCGATTCTGGAGACAGATATTTTCGATCATCTCTTTTTCGTACCATGCTAAATAACTTTTTTCCAAGCATATTTTTGGTCATCAAAGGTTGGATTTTCAGATTCAGCGGATCGAAATACACCCAGAAACTAAGCCATCAAAGTCCGATTCCGATTCTCAAAAAAAATATTTTCGATCATCTCTTTTTCGTACCATGCGGAATAACTTCTTTCCAGGTGTATTTTCGTGTAACAAAGGTTGGATTTTTTGATTCAGCGGGTCAAAGTACACCTATGAACCCACCCATCAAAGTTCGATTTTGATTCTGGAGACAGATATTTTCGATTATCTCTCTTTCGTACCATGCGGAATAACTTTTTTCCAAGCATATTTTTAGTCATCAAAGGTTGGATTTTCGGATTCAGCGAGTCGAAATACACCTAGAAACTCACCCATCAAAGTCCGATTTTGATTCTGAAAGAATATATTTTCGATCATCTCTTTTTCGTACCGTGCGAAATAACTTTTTTCCACGCAAATTTTTGGTCATCAGAGGTTGGATTTTCGGATTCAGCGGGTCGAAATACACCTAGAAACTCACCCATTAAAGTCCGATTTTGATTCTGAAAAAAAATATATTTTCGATCATCTCTTTTTCGAACCATGCGAAATAACCTCTTTCCAGGTGTATTGTCGTGTAACAGAGGTTGGATTTTTGGATTCAGCGGGTCAAAATACACCTATAAACCCACCCATCAAAGTTCGATTTAGCTTCTGGAGACAGATATTTTCGATCATCTCTTTTTCGAACCATGCGAAATAACTTTTTTCCAAGCATATTTTTGGTCATCAAAGGTTGGATTTTCGGATTCAGCGGGTCGGAATACACCCAGAAACTCACCCATCGAAGTCCGATTCCGATTCTGAAAAAAAATATTTTCGATCATCTCTTTTTCGTACCATGCGGAATAACTTCTTTCCAGGTGTATTTTCGCGTAACAAAGGTTGGATTTTTTGATTCAGCGGGTCAAAGTACACCTATGAACCCACCCATCAAAGTTCGATTTTGATTCTGGAGACAGATATTTTCGATCATCTCTTTTTCGAACCATGCGAAATAACTTTTTTCCAAGCATATTTTTGGTCATCAAAGGTTGGATTTTCGGATTCGGCGGTTCGAAATACACCTAGAAACTCACCCATCACAGTCCGATTCCGAGTCTGAAAAAAAATATTTTCGATCATCTCTTTTTCGTACCATGCGGAATAACTTATTTCCAGGTGTATTCTCGTGTAACAAAGGTTGGATTCTTGGATTCAGCGGGTCAAAATACACCTATAAACCCACCCATCAAAGTTCGATTTCGATTCTGGAGACAGATATTTTCGATTATCTCTTTTTCGTACCATGCGGAATAACTTTTTTCCAAGCGTATTTTTGGTCATCAAACGTTGGATTTTCGGATTCAGCGAGTCGAAATACACCTAGAAACTCACCCATCAAAGTCCGATTTTGATTCTGAAAAAATATATTTTCGATCATCTCTTTTTCGTACCGTGCAAAATAACTTTTTTCCAAGCATGTTTTTGGTCATCAGAGGTTGGATTTTCGGATTCAGCGGGTCGAAATACACCTAGAAACTGACCCATTAAAGTCCGATTTTGATTCTGAAAAGAAATATTTTCGATCATCTCTTTTTCGTACCATGCGAAATAACTTCTTTCCAGAGGTATTGTCGTGTAACAAAGGTTGGATTTTTGGATTCAGCGGGTCAAAATACACCTATAAACCCACCCATCAAAGTTCGATTTCGATTCTGGAGACAGATATTTTCGATCATCTCTTTTTCGTACCGTGCGAAATAACTTTTTTCCAAGCATATTTTTGGTCATCAGAGGTTGGATTTTCGGATTCAGCGGGTCGAAATACACCTAGAAACTCACCCATCAAAGTCCGATTCCGATTCTGAAAAAAAATATTTTCGATCATCTCTTTTTCGTACCATGCGGAATAACTTCTTTCCAGGTGTATTTTCGTGTAACAAAGGTTGGATTTTTGGATTCAGCGGGTCAAAATACACCTATAAACCCACCCATCAAAGTTCGATTTCGATTCTGGAGACAGATATTTTCGATCATCTCTTTTTCGTACCATGCTAAATAACTTTTTTCCAAGCATATTTTTGGTCATCAAAGGTTGGATTTTCAGATTCAGCGGATCGAAATACACCCAGAAACTAAGCCATCAAAGTCCGATTCCGATTCTCAAAAAAAATATTTTCGATCATCTCTTTTTCGTACCATGCGGAATAACTTCTTTCCAGGTGTATTTTCGTCTAACAAAGGTTGGATTTTTTGATTCAGCGGGTCAAAGTACACCTATGAACCCACCCATCAAAGTTCGATTTTGATTCTGGAGACAGATATTTTCGATTATCTCTCTTTCGTACCATGCGGAATAACTTTTTTCCAAGCATATTTTTAGTCATCAAAGGTTGGATTTTCGGATTCAGCGAGTCGAAATACACCTAGAAACTCACCCATCAAAGTCCGATTTTGATTCTGAAAGAATATATTTTCGATCATCTCTTTTTCGTACCGTGCGAAATAACTTTTTTCCACGCAAATTTTTGGTCATCAGAGGTTGGATTTTCGGATTCAGCGGGTCGAAATACACCTAGAAACTCACCCATTAAAGTCCGATTTTGATTCTGAAAAAAAATATATTTTCGATCATCTCTTTTTCGAACCATGCGAAATAACCTCTTTCCAGGTGTATTGTCGTGTAACAGAGGTTGGATTTCTGGATTCAGCGGGTCAAAATACACCTATAAACCCACCCATCAAAGTTCGATTTAGCTTCTGGAGACAGATATTTTCGATCATCTCTTTTTCGAACCATGCGAAATAACTTTTTTCCAAGCATATTTTTGGTCATCAAAGGTTGGATTTTCGGATTCAGCGGGTCGGAATACACCCAGAAACTCACCCATCAAAGTCCGATTCCGATTCTGAAAAAAAATATTTTCGATCATCTTTTTTTCGTACCATGCGGAATAACTTCTTTCCAGGTGTATTTTCGCGTAACAAAGGTTGGATTTTTTGATTCAGCGGGTCAAAGTACACCTATGAACCCACCCATCAAAGTTCGATTTTGATTCTGGAGACAGATATTTTCGATCATCTCTTTTTCGAACCATGCGAAATAACTTTTTTCCAAGCATATTTTTGGTCATCAAAGGTTGGATTTTCGGATTCGGCGGTTCGAAATACACCTAGAAACTCACCCATCACAGTCCGATTCCGAGTCTGAAAAAAAATATTTTCGATCATCTCTTTTTCGTACCATGCGGAATAACTTATTTCCAGGTGTATTCTCGTGTAACAAAGGTTGGATTCTTGGATTCAGCGGGTCAAAATCAGTGTTGCCAGATCAGGGGATTTCCCCCTAGATTTAGGGGTTTTTTGGGAACGTTAGGGGGCATTTAGGGGGAAAAAATGTTTAGGGTATTTTTTAGGGGAAGCCAAATTCCCGTTTTTTTTTGGCAAATCAAGCAACCGAGGTTGCCAGCCGTATGTCTGAACCCAGAATAACCCAACACAACCCAACCCAAACCTGAATCCAAAACAACCCAACATAGTATAACATACGCAGGTATGCGAGCAATGCAAGGTCCAGTCTATGATTTACATCCAAAATTGATATTTTTTTCTTTTGCTGCCATAATTGGAATGATATGGTCCATCGAACATTAATTATCGAAGCAAGCGACCGCATTCATATAAAATGAATCTCGGGCGGGGTAAGGGTGGGGGTATTTAGGGGATTTTTAGGGGGAAATAGAAATTACCTAGGGGGAACCTACGTGAACCATCTGGCAACACTGGTCAAAATACACCTATAAACCCACCCATCAAAGTTCGATTTCGATTCTGGAGACAGATATTTTCGATTATCTCTTTTTCGTACCATGCGGAATAACTTTTTTCCAAGCGTATTTTTGGTCATCAAACGTTGGATTTTCGGATTCAGCGAGTCGAAATACACCTAGAAACTCACCCATCAAAGTCCGATTTTGATTCTGAAAAAATATATTTTCGATCATCTCTTTTTCGTACCGTGCAAAATAACTTTTTTCCAAGCATGTTTTTGGTCATCAGAGGTTGGATTTTCGGATTCAGCGGGTTGAAATACACCTAGAAACTGACCCATTAAAGTCCGATTTTGATTCTGAAAAGAAATATTTTCGATCATCTCTTTTTCGTACCATGCGAAATAACTTCTTTCCAGAGGTATTGTCGTGTAACAAAGGTTGGATTTTTGGATTCAGCGGGTCAAAATACACCTATAAACCCACCCATCAAAGTTCGATTTCGATTCTGGAGACAGATATTTTCGATCATCTCTTTTTCGTACCGTGCGAAATAACTTTTTTCCAAGCATATTTCTGGTCATCAGAGGTTGGATTTTCGGATTCAGCGGGTCGAAATACACCTAGAAACTCACCCATCAAAGTCCGATTCCGATTCTGAAAAAAAATATTTTCGATCATCTCTTTTTCGTACCATGCGGAATAACTTCTTTCCAGGTGTATTTTCGTGTAACAAAGGTTGGATTTTTGGATTCAGCGGGTCAAAATACACCTATAAACCCACCCATCAAAGTTCGATTTCGATTCTGGAGACAGATATTTTCGATTATCTCTTTTTCGTACCATGCGGAATAACTTTTTTCCAAGCATATTTTTGGTCATCAAACGTTGGATTTTCGGATTCAGCGAGTCGAAATACACCTAGAATCTCGACCATCATAGTCCGATTTTGATTCTGAAAAAATATATTTTCGATCATCTCTTTTTCGTACCGTGCGAAATAACTTTTTTCCAAGCATATTTTTGGTCATCAGAGGTTGGATTTTCGGATTCAGCGGGTCGAAATACACCTAGAAACTCCCCCATTAAAGTCCGACTTTGATTCTGAAAAAAAATATTATCGATCATCTCTTTTTCGTACCATGCGAAATAACTTCTTTCCAGAGGTATTGTCGTGTAACAAAGGTTGGATTTTTGGATTCAGCGGGTCAAAATACACCTATAAACCCACCCATCAAAGTTCGATTTCGATTCTGGAGACAGATATTTTCGATCATCTCTTTTTCGTACCATGCTAAATAACTTTTTTCCAAGCATATTTTTGGTCATCAAAGGTTGGATTTTCAGATTCAGCGGATCGAAATACACCCAGAAACTAAGCCATCAAAGTCCGATTCCGATTCTCAAAAAAAATATTTTCGATCATCTCTTTTTCGTACCATGCGGAATAACTTCTTTCCAGGTGTATTTTCGTGTGACAAAGGTTGGATTTTTTGATTCAGCGGGTCAAAGTACACCTATGAACCCACCCATCAAAGTTCGATTTTGATTCTGGAGACAGATATTTTCGATCATCTCTTTTTCGAACCATGCGAAATAACTTTTTTCCAAGCATATTTTTGGTCATCAAAGGTTGGATTTTCGGATTCGACGGTTCGAAATACACCTAGAAACTCACCCATCACAGTCCGATTCCGAGTCTGAAAAAAAATATTTTCGATCATCTCTTTTTCGTACCATGCGGAATAACTTCTTTCCAGGTGTATTTTCGTGTAACAAAGGTTGGATTTTTGGGTTCAGCGGGTCAAAATACACCTATAAACCCACCCATCAAAGTTCGATTTCGATTCTGGAGACAGATATTTTCGATTATCTCTTTTTCGTACCATGCGGAATAACTTTTTTCCAAGCATATTTTTGGTCATCAAACGTTGGATTTTCGGATTCAGCGAGTCAAAATACACCTCGAAACTCACCCATCAAAGTCCGATTTTGATTCTGAAAAAATATATTTTCGATCATCTCTTTTTCGTACCGTGCAAAATAACTTTTTTCCAAGCATGTTTTTGGTCATCAGAGGTTGGAGTTTCGGATTCAGCGGGTCGAAATACACCTAGAAACTCACCCATTAAAGTCCGATTTTGATTCTGAAAAAAAAT
Source organism: Phymatocera aterrima (assembly GCA_963170745.1). Taxonomy (NCBI): domain Eukaryota; kingdom Metazoa; phylum Arthropoda; class Insecta; order Hymenoptera; family Tenthredinidae; genus Phymatocera; species Phymatocera aterrima. The sequence continues at coordinate 1,515,159 of CAUJGY010000150.1, read as the reverse complement.
ATTTTCGATCATCTCTTTTTCGTACCATGCGAAATAACTTCTTTCCAGAGGTATTGTCGTGTAACAAAGGTTGGATTTTTGGATTCAGCGGGTCAAAATACACCTATAAACCCACCCATCAAAGTTCGATTTCGATTCTGGAGACAGATATTTTCGATCATCTCTTTTTCGTACCACGCTAAATAACTTTTTTCCAAGCATATTTTTGGTCATCAAAGGTTCGATTTTCGGATTCAGCGGGTCGGAATACACCCAGAAACTAAGCCATCAAAGTCCGATTCCGATTCTGAAAAAAAATATTTTCGATCATCTCTTTTTCGTACCATGCGGAATAACTTCTTTCCAGGTGTATTTTCGTGTAACAAAGGTTGGATTTTTGGTTCAGCGGGTCAAAGTACACCTATGAACCCACCCATCAAAGTTCGATTTTGATTCTGGAGACAGATATTTTCGATCATCTCTTTTTCGAACCATGCGAAATAACTTCTTTCCAGAGGTATTGTCGTGTAACAGAGGTTGGATTTTTGGATTCAGCGGGTCAAAATACACCTATAAACCCACCCATCAAAGTTCGATTTCGATTCTGGAGACAGATATTTTCGATCATCTCTTTTTCGTACCGTGCGAAATAACTTTTTTCCAAGCATATTTTTGGTCATCAGAGTTCGGAATCTCGGATTCAGCGGGTCGGAATACACCTAGAAACTCACCCATCAAAGTCCGATTTTGATTCTGAAAAAAAATATTTTCGATCATCTCTTTTTTGTACCATGCGGAATAACTTCTTTCCAGGTGTATTTTCGTGTAACAAAGGTTGGATTTTTGGATTCAGCGGGTCAAAATACACATATGAACCCACCCATCAAAGTTCGATTTTGATTCTGGAGACAGATATTTTCGATCATCTCTTTTTCGTACCATGCGAAATATCTTTTTTCCACGTATTTTGTTGGTCATCAAAGATCGTATTTTCAGATTCAGCGGGTCGAAATACACCTAGAAACTCACCCATCAAAGTCCGATTTTGATTCTGAAAAAAAATATTTTCGATCATCTCTTTCTCGTACCATGCGAAATGACTTTTTTCCAAGCATATTTTTGGTCATCAGAGGTTGGATTTTCGGATTCAGCGGGTCGAAATACACCTAGAAACTCACCCATTAAAGTCCGATTTTGATTCTGAAAAAAAATATATTTTCGATCATCTCTTTTTCGAACCATGCGAAATAACTTCTTTCCAGGTGTATTGTCGTGTAACAGAGGTTGGATTTTTGGATTCAGCGGGTCAAAATACACCTATAAACCCACCCATCAAAGTTCGATTTCGATTCTGGAGACAGATATTTTCGATCATCTCTTTTTCGAACCATGCGAAATAACTTTTTTCCAAGCATATTTTTGGTCATCAAAGGTTGGATTTTTGGATTCGGCGGTTCGAAATACACCCAGAAACTCACCCATCACAGTCCGATTCCGAGTCTGAAAAAAAATATTTTCGATTATCTCTTTTTCGTACCATGCGGAATAACTTTTTTCCAAGCATATTTTCGGTCATCAAACGTTGGATTTTCGGATTCAGCGAGTCGAAATACACCTAGAAACTCACCCATCAAAGTCCGATTTTGATTCTGAAGAAATATATTCTCGATCATCTCTTTTTCGTACCGTGCGAAATAACTTTTTTCCAAGCATATTTTTGGTCATCAGAGGTTGGATTTTCGGATTCAGCGGGTCGAAATACACCTAGAAACTCACCCATTAAAGTCCGATTTTGATTCTGAAAAAAAATATTTTCGATCATCTCTTTTTCGTACCATGCGAAATAACTTCTTTCCAGAGGTATTGTCGTGTAACAAAGGTTGGATTTTTGGATCCAGCGGGTCAAAATACACCTATAAACCCACCCATCAAAGTTCGATTTCGATTCTGGGGACAGATATTTTCGATCATCTCTTTTTCGTACCATGCTAAATAACTTTTTTCCAAGCATATTTTTGGTCATCAAAGGTTGGAGTTTCGGATTCAGCGGGTCGAAATACACCTAGAAACTCACCCATTAAAGTCCGATTTTGATTCTGAAAAAAAATATATTTTCGATCATCTCTTTTTCGAACCATGCGAAATAACTTCTTTCCAGGTGTATTGTCGTGTAACAGAGGTTGGATTTTTGGATTCAGCGGGTAAAAATACACCTATAAACCCACCCATCAAAGTTCGATTTCGATTCTGGAGACAGATATTTTCGATCATCTCTTTTTCGAACCATGCGAAATAACTTTTTTCCAAGCATATTTTTGGTCATCAAAGGTTGGATTTTCGGATTCGGCGGTTCGAAATACACCTAGAAACTCACCCATCACAGCCCGATTCCGAGTCCGAAAAAAAATATTTTCGATCATCTCTTTTTCGTACCGTGCGAAATAACTTTTTTCCAAGCATATTTTTGGTCATCAGAGGTTGGATTTTTGGATTCAGCGGGTCAAAATACACCTAGAAACTCACCCATTAAAGTCCGATTTTGATTCTGAAAAAAAATATATTTTCGATCATCTCTTTTTCGAACCATGCGAAATAACTTCTCTCCAGGCGTATTGTCGTGTAACAGAGGTTGAATTTTTGGATTCAGCGGGTCAAAATACACCTATAAACCCACCCATCAAAGTTCGATTTCGATTCTGGAGACAGATATTTTCGATCATCTCTTTTTCGTACCGTGCGAAATAACTTTTTTCCAAGCATATTTTTGGTCATCAGAGGTTGGATTTTTGGATTCAGCGGGTCGAAATACACCTAGAAACTCACCCATTAAAGTCCGATTTTGATTCTGAAAAAAAATATATTTTCGATCATCTCTTTTTCGAACCATGCGAAATAACTTCTTTCCAGGTGTATTGTCGTGTAACAGAGGTTGGATTTTTGGATTCAGCGGGTCAAAATACACCTATAAACCCACCCATCAAAGTTCGATTTCGATTCTGGAGACAGATATTTTCGATCATCTCTTTTTCGAACCATGCGAAATAACTTTTTTCCAAGCATATTTTTGGTCATCAAAGGTTGGATTTTTGGATTCGGCGGTTCGAAATACACCTAGAAACTCACCCATCACAGTCCGATTCCGAGTCTGAAAAAAAATATTTTCGATTATCTCTTTTTCGTACCATGCGGAATAACTTTTTTCCAAGCATATTTTTGGTCATCAAACGTTGGATTTTCGGATTCAGCGAGTCGAAATACACCTAGAAACTCACCCATCAAAGTCCGATTTTGATTCTGAAAAAATATATTTTCGATCATCTCTTTTTCGTACCGTGCGAAATAACTTTTTTCCAAGCATATTTTTGGTCATCAGAGGTTGGATTTTCGGATTCAGCGGGTCGAAATACACCTAGAAACTCACCCATTAAAGTCCGATTTTGATTCTGAAAAAAAATATTTTCGATCATCTCTTTTTCGTACCATGCGAAATAACTTCTTTCCAGAGGTATTGTCGTGTAACAAAGGTTGGATTTTTGGATCCAGCGGGTCAAAATACACCTATAAACCCACCCATCAAAGTTCGATTTCGATTCTGGGGACAGATATTTTCGATCATCTCTTTTTCGTACCATGCTAAATAACTTTTTTCCAAGCATATTTTTGGTTATCAAAGGTTGGAGTTTCGGATTCAGCGGGTCGAGATACACCTAGAAACTCACCCATTAAAGTCCGATTTCGATTCTGAAAAAAAATATATTTTCGATCATCTCTTTTTCGAACCATGCGAAATAACTTCTTTCCAGGTGTATTGTCGTGTAACAGAGGTTGGATTTTTGGATTCAGCGGGTAAAAATACACCTATAAACCCACCCATCAAAGTTCGATTTCGATTCTGGAGACAGATATTTTCGATCATCTCTTTTTCGTACCATGCGGAATAACTCTTTTCCAAGCATATTTTTGGTCATCAAAGGTTGGATTTTCGGATTCAGCGAGTCGAAATACACCTAGAAACTCACCCATCAAAGTCCGATTTTGATTCTGAAAAAATATATTTTCGATCATCTCTTTTTCGTACCGTGCGAAACAACTTTTTTCCAAGCATATTTTTGGTCATCAGAAGTTGGATTTTCGGATTCAGCGGGTCGAAATACACCTAGAAACTCTTCCATTAAAGTCCGATTTTGATTCTGAAAAAAAATATTTTCGATCATCTCTTTTTCGTACCATGCGAAATAACTTCTTTCCAGAGGTATTGTCGTGTAACAAAGGTTGGATTTTTGGATCCAGCGGGTCAAAATACAACTATAAACCCACCCATCAAAGTTCGATTTCGATTCTGGAGACAGGTATTTTCGATCATCTCTTTTTCGTACCATGCTAAATAACTTTTTTCCAAGCATATTTTTGGTCATCGAAGGTTGGATTTTCGGATTCAGCGGGTCGAAATACACCTAGAAACTCACCCATTGAAGTCCGATTTTGATTCTGAAAAAAAATATATTTTCGATCATCTCTTTTTCGAACCATGCGAAATAACTTCTTTCCAGGTGTATTGTCGTGTAACAGAGGTTGGATTTTTGGATTCAGCGGGTCAAAATACACCTATAAACCCACCCATCAAAATTCGATTTCGATTCTGGAGACAGATATTTTCGATCATCTCTTTTTCGTACCATGCTAAATAACTTTTTTCCAAGCATATTTTTGGTCATCAAAAGTTGGATTTTCGGATTCAGCGGGTCAGAATACACCCAGAAACTCACCCATCAAAGTCCGATTTCGATTCTGAAAAAAAATATTTTCGATCATCTCTTTTTCGTACCATGCGGAATAACTTCTTTCCAGGTGTATTTTCGCGTAACAAAGGTTGGATTTTTTGATTCAGCGGGTCAAAGTACACCTATGAACCCACCTATCAAAGTTCGATTTTGATTCTGGAGACAGATATTTTCGATCATCTCTTTTTCGAACCATGCGAAATAACTTTTTTCCAAGCATATTTTTGGTCATCAAAGGTTGGATTTTCGGATTCGGCGGTTCGAAATACACCTAGAAACTCACCCATCAAAGTCCGATTTTGATTCTGAAAAAATATATTTTCGATCATCTCTTTTTCGTACCGTGCGAAATAACTTTTTTCCAAGCATATTTTTGGACATCAGAGGTTGGATTTTCGGATTCAGCGGGTCGAAATACACCTAGAAACTCACCCATCACAGTCCGATTCCGAGTCTGAAAAAAAATATTTTCGATCATCTCTTTTTCGTACCATGCAAAATAACTTCTTTCCAGGTGTATTTTCGTGTAACAAAGGTTGGATTTTTGGATTCAGCGGGTCAAAATACACCAATAAACCCACCCATCAAAGTTCGATTTCGATTCTGGAGACAGATATTTTCGATCATCTCTTTTTCGTACCATGCTAAATAACTTTTTTCCAAGCATATTTTTGGTCATCAAAGGTTGGATTTTCGGATTCAGCGGGTCGGAATACACCTAGAAACTCACCCATCACAGTCCGATTCCGAGTCTGAAAAAAAATATTTTCGATCATCTCTTTTTCGTACCATGCAAAATAACTTCTTTCCAGGTGTATTTTCGTGTAACAAAGGTTGGATTTTTGGATTCAGCGGGTCAAAATACACCTATAAACCCACCCATCAAAGTTCGATTTCGATTCTGGAGACAGATATTTTCGATCATCTCTTTTTCGTACCATGCTAAATAACTTTATTCCAAGCATATTTTTGGTCATCAAAGGTTGGATTTTCGGATTCAGCGGGTCGGAATACACCCAGAAACTCACCCATCAAAGTCCGATTCCGATTCTGAAAAAAAATATTTTCGATCATCTCTTTTTCGTACCATGCGGAATAACTTCTTTCCAGGTGTATTTTCGCGTAACAAAGGTTGGATTTTTTGATTCAGCGGGTCAAAGTACACCTATGAACCCACCCATCAAAGTTCGATTTTGATTCTGGAGACAGATATTATCGATTATCTCTCTTTCGTACCATGCGGAATAACTTTTTTCCAAGCATATTTTTGGTCATCAAAGGTTGGATTTTCGGATTCAGCGAGTCGAAATACACCTAGAAACTCACCCATCAAAGTCCGATTTTTATTCTGAAAAAATATATTTTCGATCATCTCTTTTTCGTACCGTGCGAAATAACTTTTTTCCAAGCAAATTTTTGGTCATCAGAGGTTGGATTTTCGGATTCAGCGGGTCGAAATACACCTAGAAACTCACCCATTAAAGTCCGATTTTGATCCTGAAAAAAAATATATTTTCGATCATCTCTTTTTCGAACCATGCGAAATAACTTCTTTCCAGGTGTATTGTCGTGTAACAGAGGTTGAATTTTTGGATTCAGCGGGTCAAAATACACCTATAAACCCACCCATCAAAGTTCGATTTGGATTCTGGAGACAGATATTTTCGATCATCTCTTCTTCGTACCGTGCGGAATAACTTTTTTCCAAGCATATTTTTGGTCATCAGAGGTTGGATTTTTGGATTCAGCGGGTCGAAATACACCTAGAAACTCACCCATTAAAGTCCGATTTTGATTCTGAAAAAAAATATATTTTCGATCATCTCTTTTTTGAACCATGCGAAATAACCTCTTTCCAGGTGTATTGTCGTGTAACAGAGGTTGGATTTTTGGATTCAGCGGGTCAAAATACACCTATAAACCCACCCATCAAAGTTCGATTTCGATTCTGGAGACAGATATTTTCGATCATCTCTTTTTCGAACCATGCGAAATAACTTTTTTCCAAGCATATTTTTGGTCATCAAAGGTTGGATTTTCGGATTCAGCGGGTCGGAATACACCCAGAAACTCACCCATCAAAGTCCGATTCCGATTCTGAAAAAAAATATTTTCGATCATCTCTTTTTCGTACCATGCGGAATAACTTCTTTCCAGGTGTATTTTCGCGTAACAAAGGTTGGATTTTCGGATTCAGCGGGTCGAAATACACCTAGAAACTCACCCATTAAAGTCCGATTTTGATTCTGAAAAAAAATATTTTCGATTATCTCTTTTTCGTACCATGCGGAATAACTTTTTTCCAAGCATATTTTTGGTCATCAAACGTTGGATTTTCGGATTCAGCGAGTCGAAATACACCTATAAACTCACCCATCAAAGTCCGATTTTGATTCTGAAAAAATATATTTTCGATCATCTCTTTTTCGTACCGTGCGAAATAACTTTTTTCCAAGCATATTTTTGGTCATCAGAGGTTGGATTTTCGGATTCAGCGGGTCGAAATACACCTAGAAACTCACCCATTAAAGTCCGATTTTGATTCTGAAAAAAAATATTTTCGATCATCTCTTTTTCGTACCATGCGAAATAACTTCTTTCCAGAGGTATTGTCGTGTAACAAAGGTTGGATTTTTGGATCCAGCGGGTCAAAATACACCTATAAACCCACCCATCAAAGTTCGATTTCGATTCTGGAGACAGATATTTTCGATCATCTCTTTTTCGTACCATGCTGAATAACTTTTTTCCAAGCATATTTGTGGCCATCAAAGGTTGGAGTTTCGGATTCAGCGGGTCGAAATACAACTAGAAACTCACCCATTAAAGTCCGATTTTGATTCTGAAAAAAAATATATTTTCGATCATCTCTTTTTCGAACCATGCGAAATAACTTCTTTCCAGAGGTATTGTCGTGTAACAAAGGTTGGATTTTTGGATTCAGCGGGTCAAAATACACCTATAAACCCACCCATCAAAGTTCGATTTCGATTCTGGAGACAGATATTTTCGATCATCTCTTTTTCGAACCATGCGAAATAACTTTTTTCCAAGCATATTTTTGGTCATCATAGGTTGGATTTTCGGATTCGGCGGTTCGAAATACACCTAGAAACTCACCCATCACAGTCCGATTCCGAGTCTGCAAAAAAATATTTTCGATCATCTCTTTTTCGTACCGTGCGAAATAACTTTTTTCCAAGCATATTTTTGCTCATCAGAGGTTGGATTTTTGGATTCAGCGGGTCGAAATACACCTAGAAACTCACCCATTAAAGTCCGATTTTGATTCTGAAAAAAAATATATTTTCGATCATCTCTTTTTCGAACCATGCGAAATAACTTCTCTCCAGGTGTATTGTCGTGTAACAGAGGTTGGATTTTTGGATTCAGCGGGTCAAAATACACGTATAAACCCACCCATCAAAGTTCGATTTCGATTCTGGAGACAGATATTTTCGATCATCTCTTTTTCGAACCATGCGAAATAACTTTTTTCCAAGCATATTTTTGGTCATCACAGGTTGGATTTTCGGATTCGGCGGTTCGAAATACACCTAGAAACTCACCCATCAAAGTCCGATTTTGATTCTGACAAAATATATTTTCGATCATCTCTTTTTCGTACCGTGCGAAATAACTTTTTTCCAAGCATATTTTTGGTCATCAAAGGTTGGATTTTCGGATTCGGCGGTTCGAAATACACCTAGAAACTCACCCATCACAGTCCGATTCCGAGTCTGAAAAAAAATATTTTCGATCATCTCTTTTTCGTACCATGCAAAATAACTTCTTTCCAGGTGTATTTTCGTGTAACAAAGGTTTGATTTTTGGATTCCGCGGGTCAAAATACACCTATAAACCCACCCATCAAAGTTCGAGATCGATTCTGGAGACAGATATTTTCGATTATCTCTTTTTCGTACCATGCGGAATAACTTTTTTCCAAGCATATTTTTGGTTATCAAAGGTTGGATTTTCGGATTCAGCGAGTCGGAATACACCTAGAAACTCACCCATCAAAGTCCGATTTTTATTCTGAAAAAATATATTTTCGATCATCTCTTTTTCGTACCGTGCGAAATAACTTTTTTCCAAGCAAATTTTTGGTCATCAGAGGTTGGATTTTCGGATTCAGCGGGTCGAAATACACCTAGAAACTCACCCATTAAAGTCCGATTTTGATTCTGAAAAAAAATATATTTTCGATCATCTCTTTTTCGAACCATGCGAAATAACTTCTTTCCAGGTGTATTGTCGTGTAACAGAGGTTGAATTTTTGGATTCAGCGGGTCAAAATACACCTATAAACCCACCCATCAAAGTTCGATTTCGATTCTGGAGACAGATATTTTCGATCATCTCTTTTTCGTACCGTGCGAAATAACTTTTTTCCAAGCATATTTTTGGTCATCAGAGGTTGGATTTTTGGATTCAGCGGGTCGAAATACACCTAGAAACTCACCCATTAAAGTCCGATTTTGATTCTGAAAAAAAATATATTTTCGATCATCTCTTTTTCGAACCATGCGAAATAACTTCTTTCCAGGTGTATTGTCGTGTAACAGAGGTTGGATTCTTGGATTCAGCGGGTCAAAATACACCTATAAACCCACCCATCAAAATTCGATTTCGATTCTGGAGACAGATATTTTCGATCATCTCTTTTTCGAACCATGCGAAATAACTTTTTTCCAAGCATATTTTTGGTCATCAAAGGTTGGATTTTTGGATTCGGCGGTTCGAAATACACCCAGAAACTCACCCATCACAGTCCGATTCCGAGTCTGAAAAAAAATATTTTCGATTATCTCTTTTTCGTACCATGCGGAATAACTTTTTTCCAAGCATATTTTCGGTCATCAAACGTTGGATTTTCGGATTCAGCGAGTCGAAATACACCTAGAAACTCACCCATCAAAGTCCGATTTTGATTCTGAAAAAATATATTCTCGATCATCTCTTTTTCGTACCGTGCGAAATAACTTTTTTCCAAGCATATTTTTGGCCATCAGAGGTTGGATTTTCGGATTCAGCGGGTCGAAATACACCTAGAAACTCACCCATTAAAGTCCGATTTTGATTCTGAAAAAAAATATTTTCGATCATCTCTTTTTCGTACCATGCGAAATAACTTCTTTCCAGAGGTATTGTCGTGTAACAAAGGTTGGATTTTTGGATCCAGCGGGTCAAAATACACCTATAAACCCACCCATCAAAGTTCGATTTCGATTCTGGGGACAGATATTTTCGATCATCTCTTTTTCGTACCATGCTAAATAACTTTTTTCCAAGCATATTTTTGGTCATCAAAGGTTGGAGTTTCGGATTCAGCGGGTCGAAATACACCTAGAAACTCACCCATTAAAGTCCGATTTTGATTCTGAAAAAAAATATATTTTCGATCATCTCTTTTTCGAACCATGCGAAATAACTTCTTTCCAGGTGTATTGTCGTGTAACAGAGGTTGGATTTTTGGATTCAGCGGGTAAAAATACACCTATAAACCCACCCATCAAAGTTCGATTTCGATTCTGGAGACAGATATTTTCGATCATCTCTTTTTCGAACCATGCGAAATAACTTTTTTCCAAGCATATTTTTGGTCATCAAAGGTTGGATTTTCGGATTCGGCGGTTCGAAATACACCTAGAAACTCACCCATCACAGCCCGATTCCGAGTCCGAAAAAAAATATTTTCGATCATCTCTTTTTCGTACCGTGCGAAATAACTTTTTTCCAAGCATATTTTTGGTCATCAGAGGTTGGATTTTTGGATTCAGCGGGTCAAAATACACCTAGAAACTCACCCATTAAAGTCCGATTTTGATTCTGAAAAAAAATATATTTTCGATCATCTCTTTTTCGAACCATGCGAAATAACTTCTCTCCAGGTGTATTGTCGTGTAACAGAGGTTGAATTTTTGGATTCAGCGGGTCAAAATACACCTATAAACCCACCCATCAAAGTTCGATTTCGATTCTGGAGACAGATATTTTCGATCATCTCTTTTTCGTACCGTGCGAAATAACTTTTTTCCAAGCATATTTTTGGTCATCAGAGGTTGGATTTTTGGATTCAGCGGGTCGAAATACACCTAGAAACTCACCCATTAAAGTCCGATTTTGATTCTGAAAAAAAATATATTTTCGATCATCTCTTTTTCGAACCATGCGAAATAACTTCTTTCCAGGTGTATTGTCGTGTAACAGAGGTTGGATTTTTGGATTCAGCGGGTCAAAATACACCTATAAACCCACCCATCAAAGTTCGATTTCGATTCTGGAGACAGATATTTTCGATCATCTCTTTTTCGAACCATGCGAAATAACTTTTTTCCAAGCATATTTTTGGTCATCAAAGGTTGGATTTTTGGATTCGGCGGTTCGAAATACACCTAGAAACTCACCCATCACAGTCCGATTCCGAGTCTGAAAAAAAATATTTTCGATTATCTCTTTTTCGTACCATGCGGAATAACTTTTTTCCAAGCATATTTTTGGTCATCAAACGTTGGATTTTCGGATTCAGCGAGTCGAAATACACCTAGAAACTCACCCATCAAAGTCCGATTTTGATTCTGAAAAAATATATTTTCGATCATCTCTTTTTCGTACCGTGCGGAATAACTTTTTTCCAAGCATATTTTTGGTCATCAGAGGTTGGATTTTCGGATTCAGCGGGTCGAAATACACCTAGAAACTCAGCCATTAAAGTCCGATTTTGATTCTGAAAAAAAATATTTTCGATCATCTCTTTTTCGTACCATGCGAAATAACTTCTTTCCAGAGGTATTGTCGTGTAACAAAGGTTGGATTTTTGGATCCAGCGGGTCAAAATACACCTATAAACCCACCCATCAAAGTTCGATTTCGATTCTGGGGACAGATATTTTCGATCATCTCTTTTTCGTACCATGCTAAATAACTTTTTTCCAAGCATATTTTTGGTCATCAAAGGTTGGAGTTTCGGATTCAGCGGGTCGAGATACACCTAGAAACTCACCCATTAAAGTCCGATTTCGATTCTGAAAAAAAATATATTTTCGATCATCTCTTTTTCGAACCATGCGAAATAACTTCTTTCCAGGTGTATTGTCGTGTAACAGAGGTTGGATTTTTGGATTCAGCGGGTAAAAATACACCTATAAACCCACCCATCAAAGTTCGATTCCGATTCTGGAGACAGATATTTTCGATCATCTCTTTTTCGTACCATGCGGAATAACTCTTTTCCAAGCATATTTTTGGTCATCAAAGGTTGGATTTTCGGATTCAGCGAGTCGAAATACACCTAGAAACTCACCCATCAAAGTCCGATTTTGATTCTGAAAAAATATATTTTCGATCATCTCTTTTTCGTACCGTGCGAAACAACTTTTTTCCAAGCATATTTTTGGTCATCAGAAGTTGGATTTTCGGATTCAGCGGGTCGAAATACACCTAGAAACTCTTCCATTAAAGTCCGATTTTGATTCTGAAAAAAAATATTTTCGATCATCTCTTTTTCGTACCATGCGAAATAACTTCTTTCCAGAGGTATTGTCGTGTAACAAAGGTTGGATTTTTGGATCCAGCGGGTCAAAATACAACTATAAACCCACCCATCAAAGTTCGATTTCGATTCTGGAGACAGGTATTTTCGATCATCTCTTTTTCGTACCATGCTAAATAACTTTTTTCCAAGCATATTTTTGGTCATCAAAGGTTGGATTTTCGGATTCAGCGGGTCGGAATACACCTAGAAACTCACCCATCACAGTCCAATTCCGAGTCTGAAAAAAAATATTTTCGATCATCTCTTTTTCGTACCATGCAAAATAACTTCTTTCCAGGTGTATTTTCGTGTAACAAAGGTTGGATTTTTTGATTCAGCGGGTCAAAGTACACCTATGAACCCACCCATCAAAGTTCGATTTTGATTCTGGAGACAGATATTTTCGATTATCTCTCTTTCGTACCATGCGGAATAACTTTTTTCCAAGCATATTTTTGGTCATCAAAGGTTGGATTTTCGGATTCAGCGAGTCGAAATACACCTAGAAACTCACCCATCAAAGTCCGATTTTTATTCTGAAAAAATATATTTTCGATCATCTCTTTTTCGTACCGTGCGAAATAACTTTTTTCCAAGCAAATTTTTGGCCATCAGAGGTTGGATTTTCGGATTCAGCGGGTCGAAATACACCTAGAAACTCACCCATTAAAGTCCGATTTTGATCCTGAAAAAAAATATATTTTCGATCATCTCTTTTTCGAACCATGCGAAATAACTTCTTTCCAGGTGTATTGTCGTGTAACAGAGGTTGAATTTTTGGATTCAGCGGGTCAAAATACACCTATAAACCCACCCATCAAAGTTCGATTTGGATTCTGGAGACAGATATTTTCGATCATCTCTTCTTCGTACCGTGCGGAATAACTTTTTTCCAAGCATATTTTTGGTCATCAGAGGTTGGATTTTTGGATTCAGCGGGTCGAAATACACCTAGAAACTCACCCATTAAAGTCCGATTTTGATTCTGAAAAAAAATATATTTTCGATCATCTCTTTTTTGAACCATGCGAAATAACCTCTTTCCAGGTGTATTGTCGTGTAACAGCGGTTGGATTTTTGGATTCAGCGGGTCAAAATACACCTATAAACCCACCCATCAAAGTTCGATTTCGATTCTGGAGACAGATATTTTCGATCATCTCTTTTTCGAACCATGCGAAATAACTTTTTTCCAAGCATATTTTTGGTCATCAAAGGTTGGATTTTCGGATTCAGCGGGTCGGAATACACCCAGAAACTCACCCATCAAAGTCCGATTCCGATTCTGAAAAAAAATATTTTCAATCATCTCTTTTTCGTACCATGCGGAATAACTTCTTTCCAGGTGTATTTTCGCGTAACAAAGGTTGGATTTTCGGATTCAGCGGGTCGAAATACACCTAGAAACTCACCCATTAAAGTCCGATTTTGATTCTGAAAAAAAATATTTTCGATTATCTCTTTTTCGTACCATGCGGAATAACTTTTTTCCAAGCATATTTTTGGTCATCAAACGTTGGATTTTCGGATTCAGCGAGTCGAAATACACCTAGAAACTCACCCATCAAAGTCCGATTTTGATTCTGAAAAAATATATTTTCGATCATCTCTTTTTCGTACCGTGCGAAATAACTTTTTTCCAAGCATATTTTTGGTCATCAGAGGTTGGATTATCGGATTCAGCGGGTCGAAATACACCTAGAAACTCACCCATTAAAGTCCGATTTTGATTCTGAAAAAAAATATATTTTCGATCATCTCTTTTTCGAACCATGCGAAATAACTTCTTTCCAGAGGTATTGTCGTGTAACAAAGGTTGGATTTTTGGATTCAGCGGGTCAAAATACACCTATAAACCCACCCATCAAAGTTCGATTTCGATTCTGGAGACAGATATTCTCGATCATCTCTTTTTCGAACCATGCGAAATAACTTTTTTCCAAGCATATTTTTGGTCATCATAGGTTGGATTTTCGGATTCGGCGGTTCGAAATACACCTAGAAACTCACCCATCACAGTCCGATTCCGAGTCTGCAAAAAAATATTTTCGATCATCTCTTTTTCGTACCGTGCGAAATAACTTTTTTCCAAGCATATTTTTGCTCATCAGAGGTTGGATTTTTGGATTCAGCGGGTCGAAATACACCTAGAAACTCACCCATTAAAGTCCGATTTTGATTCTGAAAAAAAATATATTTTCGATCATCTCTTTTTCGAACCATGCGAAATAACTTCTCTCCAGGTGTATTGTCGTGTAACAGAGGTTGGATTTTTGGATTCAGCGGGTCAAAATACACGTATAAACCCACCCATCAAAGTTCGATTTCGATTCTGGAGACAGATATTTTCGATCATCTCTTTTTCGAACCATGCGAAATAACTTTTTTCCAAGCATATTTTTGGTCATCACAGGTTGGATTTTCGGATTCGGCGGTTCGAAATACACCTAGAAACTCACCCATCAAAGTCCGATTTTGATTCTGAAAAAATATATTTTCGATCATCTCTTTTTCGTACCGTGCGAAATAACTTTTTTCCAAGCATATTTTTGGTCATCAAAGGTTGGATTTTCGGATTCGGCGGTTCGAAATACACCTAGAAACTCACCCATCACAGTCCGATTCCGAGTCTGAAAAAAAATATTTTCGATCATCTCTTTTTCGTACCATGCAAAATAACTTCTTTCCAGGTGTATTTTCGTGTAACAAAGGTTGGATTTTTGGATTCAGCGGGTCAAAATACACCTATAAACCCACCCATCAAAGTTCGATTTCGATTCTGGAGACAGATATTTTCGATCATCTCTTTTTCGAACCATGCGAAATAACTTTTTTCCAAGCATATTTTTGGTCATCAAAGGTTGGATTTTTGGATTCGGCGGTTCGAAATACACCTAGAAACTCACCCATCACAGTCCGATTCCGAGTCTGAAAAAAAATATTTTCGATTATCTCTTTTTCGTACCATGCGGAATAACTTTTTTCCAAGCATATTTTCGGTCATCAAACGTTGGATTTTCGGATTCAGCGAGTCGAAATACACCTAGAAACTCACCCATCAAAGTCCGATTTTGATTCTGAAAAAATATATTCTCGATCATCTCTTTTTCGTACCGTGCGGAATAACTTTTTTCCAAGCATATTTTTGGTCATCAGAGGTTGGATTTTCGGATTCAGCGGGTCGAAATACACCTAGAAACTCACCCATTAAAGTCCGATTTTGATTCTGAAAAAAAATATTTTCGATCATCTCTTTTTCGTACCATGCGAAATAACTTCTTTCCAGAGGTATTGTCGTGTAACAAAGGTTGGAATTTTGGATCCAGCGGGTCAAAATACACCTATAAACCCACCCATCAAAGTTCGATTTCGATTCTGGGGACAGATATTTTCGATCATCTCTTTTTCGTACCATGCTAAATAACTTTTTTCCAAGCATATTTTTGGTCATCAAAGGTTGGAGTTTCGGATTCAGCGGGTCGAAATACACCTAGAAACTCACCCATTAAAGTCCGATTTTGATTCTGAAAAAAAATATATTTTCGATCATCTCTTTTTCGAACCATGCGAAATAACTTCTTTCCAGGTGTATTGTCGTGTAACAGAGGTTGGATTTTTGGATTCAGCGGGTAAAAATACACCTATAAACCCACCCATCAAAGTTCGATTTCGATTCTGGAGACAGATATTTTCGATCATCTCTTTTTCGAACCATGCGAAATAACTTTTTTCCAAGCATATTTTTGGTCATCAAAGGTTGGATTTTCGGATTCGGCGGTTCGAAATACACCTAGAAACTCACCCATCACAGCCCGATTCCGAGTCTGAAAAAAAATATTTTCGATCATCTCTTTTTCGTACCGTGCGAAATAACTTTTTTCCAAGCATATTTTTGGTCATCAGAGGTTGGATTTTTGGATTCAGCGGGTCGAAATACACCTAGAAACTCACCCATTAAAGTCCGATTTTGATTCTGAAAAAAAATATATTTTCGATCATCTCTTTTTCGAACCATGCGAAATAACTTCTCTCCAGGTGTATTGTCGTGTAACAGAGGTCGAATTTTTGGATTCAGCGGGTCAAAATACACCTATAAACCCACCCGTCAAAGTTCAATTTCGATTCTGGAGACAGATATTTTCGATCATCTCTTTTTCGTACCGTGCGAAATAACTTTTTTCCAAGCATATTTTTGGTCATCAGAGGTTGGATTTTTGGATTCAGCGGGTCGAAATACACCTAGAAACTCACCCATTAAAGTCCGATTTTGATTCTGAAAAAAAATATATTTTCGATCATCTCTTTTTCGAACCATGCGAAATAACTTCTTTCCAGGTGTATTGTCGTGTAACAGAGGTTGGATTTTTGGATTCAGCGGGTCAAATTACACCTATAAACCCACCCATCAAAGTTCGATTTCGATTCTGGAGACAGATATTTTCGATCATCTCTTTTTCGAACCATGCGAAATAACTTTTTTCCAAGCATATTTTTGGTCATCAAAGGTTGGATTTTTGGATTCGGCGGTTCGAAATACACCTAGAAACTCACCCATCACAGTCCGATTCCGAGTCTGAAAAAAAATATTTTCGATTATCTCTTTTTCGTACCATGCGGAATAACTTTTTTCCAAGCATATTTTTGGTCATCAAACGTTGGATTTTTGGATTCAGCGAGTCGAAATACACCTAGAAACTCACCCATCAAAGTCCGATTTTGATTCTGAAAAAATATATTTTCGATCATCTCTTTTTCGTACCGTGCGAAATAACTTTTTTCCAAGCATATTTTTGGTCATCAGAGGTTGGATTTTCGGATTCAGCGGGTCGAAATACACCTAGAAACTCACCCATTAAAGTCCGATTTTGATTCTGAAAAAAAATATTTTCGATCATCTCTTTTTCGTACCATGCGAAATAACTTCTTTCCAGAGGTATTGTCGTGTAACAAAGGTTGGATTTTTGGATCCAGCGGGTCAAAATACACCTATAAACCCACCCATCAAAGTTCGATTTCGATTCTGGGGACAGATATTTTCGATCATCTCTTTTTCGTACCATGCTAAATAACTTTTTTCCAAGCATATTTTTGGTCATCAAAGGTTGGAGTTTCGGATTCAGCGGGTCGAAATACACCTAGAAACTCACCCATTAAAGTCCGATTTCGATTCTGAAAAAAAATATATTTTCGATCATCTCTTTTTCGAACCATGCGAAATAACTTCTTTCCAGGTGTATTGTCGTGTAACAGAGGTTGGATTTTTGGATTCAGCGGGTAAAAATACACCTATAAACCCACCCATCAAAGTTCGATTTCGATTCTGGAGACAGATATTTTCGATCATCTCTTTTTCGAACCATGCGAAATAACTTTTTCCCAAGCATATTTTTGGTCATCAAAGGTTGGATTTTCGGATTCGGCGGTTCGAAATACACCTAGAAACTCACCCATCACAGTCCGATTCCGAGTCTGAAAGAAAATATTTTCGATCATCTCTTTTTCGTACCGTGCGAAATAACTTTTTTCCAAGCATATTTTTGGTCATCAGAGGTTGGATTTTTGGATTCAGCGGGTCGAAATACACCTAGAAACTCACCCATTAAAGTCCGATTTTGATTCTGAAAAAAAATATTTTCGATCATCTCTTTTTCGTACCATGCGAAATAACTTCTTTCCAGAGGTATTGTCGTGTAACAAAGGTTGGATCTTTGGATTCAGCGGGTCAAAATACACCTATAAACCCACCCATCAAAGTTCGATTTCGATTCTGGAGACAGATATTTTCGATCATCTCTTTTTCGAACCATGCGAAATAACTTTTTTCCAAGCATATTTTTGGTCATCAAAGGTTGGATTTTTGGATTCGGCGGTTCGAAATACACCTAGAAACTCACCCATCACAGTCCGATTCCGAGTCTGAAAAAAAATATTTTCGATCATCTCTTTTTCGTACCATGCAAAATAACTTCTTTCCAGGTGTATTTTCGTGTAACAAAGGTTTGATTTTTGGATTCAGCGGGTCAAAATACACCTATAAACCCACCCATCAAAGTTCGAGTTCGATTCTGGAGACAGATATTTTCGATCATCTCTTTTTCGTACCATGCGGAATAACTCTTTTCCAAGCATATTTTTGGTCATCAAAGGTTGGATTTTCGGATTCAGCGAGTCGAAATACACCTAGAAACTCACCCATCAAAGTCCGATTTTGATTCTGAAAAAATATATTTTCGATCATCTCTTTTTCGTACCGTGCGAAATAACTTTTTTCCAAGCATATTTTTGGTCATCAGAGGTTGGATTTTTGGATTCAGCGGGTCGAAATACACCTAGAAACTCTTCCATTAAAGTCCGATTTTGATTCTGAAAAAAAATATTTTCGATCATCTCTTTTTCGTACCATGCGAAATAACTTCTTTCCAGAGGTATTGTCGTGTAACAAAGGTTGGATTTTTGGATCCAGCGGGTCAAAATACAACTATGAACCCACCCATCAAAGTTCGATTTCGATTCTGGAGACAGGTATTTTCGATCATCTCTTCTTCGTACCATGCTAAATAACTTTTTTCCAAGCATATTTTTGGTCATCAAAGGTTGGATTTTCGGATTCAGCGGGTCGAAATACACCTAGAAACTCACCCATTGAAGTCCGATTTTGATTCTGAAAAAAAATATATTTTCGATCATCTCTTTTTCGAACCATGCGGAATAACTTCTTTCCAGGTGTATTGTCGTGTAACAGAGGTTGGATTTTTGGATTCAGCGGGTCAAAATACACCTATAAACCCACCCATCAAAATTCGATTTCGATTCTGGAGACAGATATTTTCGATCATCTCTTTTTCGTACCATGCTAAATAACTTTTTTCCAAGCATATTTTTGGTCATCAAAAGTTGGATTTTCGGATTCAGCGGGTCAGAATACACCCAGAAACTCACCCATCAAAGTCCGATTCCGATTCTGAAAAAAAATATTTTCGATCATCTCTTTTTCGTACCATGCGGAATAACTTCTTTCCAGGTGTATTTTCGCGTAACAAAGGTTGGATTTTTTGATTCAGCGGGTCAAAGTACACCTATGAACCCACCTATCAAAGTTCGATTTTGATTCTGGAGACAGATATTTTCGATCATCTCTTTTTCGAACCATGCGAAATAACTTTTTTCCAAGCATATTTTTGGTCATCAAAGGGTGGATTTTCGGATTCGGCGGTTCGAAATACACCTAGAAACTCACCCATCAAAGTCCGATTTTGATTCTGAAAAAATATATTTTCGATCATCTCTTTTTCGTACCGTGCGAAATAACTTTTTTCCAAGCATATTTTTGGACATCAGAGGTTGGATTTTCGGATTCAGCGGGTCGAAATACACCTAGAAACTCACCCATCACAGTCCGATTCCGAGTCTGAAACAAAATATTTTCGATCATCTCTTTTTCGTACCATGCAAAATAACTTCTTTCCAGGTGTATTTTCGTGTAACAAAGGTTGGATTTTTGGATTCAGCGGGTCAAAATACACCTATAAACCCACCCATCAAAGTTCGATTTCGATTCTGGAGACAGATATTTTCGATCATCTCTTTTTCGTACCATGCTAAATAACTTTTTTCCAAGCATATTTTTGGTCATCAAAGGTTGGATTTTCGGATTCAGCGGGTCGGAATACACCCAGAAACTCACCCATCAAAGTCCGATTCCGATTCTGAAAAAAAATATTTTCGATCATCTCTTTTTCGTACCATGCGGAATAACTTCTTTCCAGGTGTATTTTCGCGTAACAAAGGTTGGATTTTTTGATTCAGCGGGTCAAAGTACACCTATGAACCCACCCATCAAAGTTCGATTTTGATTCTGGAGACAGATATTTTCGATTATCTCTCTTTCGTACCATGCGGAATAACTTTTTTCCAAGCATATTTTTGGTCATCAAAGGTTGGATTTTCGGATTCAGCGAGTCGAAATACACCTAGAAACTCACCCATCAAAGTCCGATTTTTATTCTGAAAAAATATATTTTCGATCATCTCTTTTTCGTACCGTGCGAAATAACTTTTTTCCAAGCAAATTTTTGGTCATCAGAGGTTGGATTTTCGGATTCAGCGGGTCGAAATACACCTAGAAACTCACCCATTAAAGTCCGATTTTGATCCTGAAAAAAAATATATTTTCGATCATCTCTTTTTCGAACCATGCGAAATAACTTCTTTCCAGGTGTATTGTCGTGTAACAGAGGTTGAATTTTTGGATTCAGCGGGTCAAAATACACCTATAAACCCACCCATCAAAGTTCGATTTGGATTCTGGAGACAGATATTTTCGATCATCTCTTCTTCGTACCGTGCGGAATAACTTTTTTCCAAGCATATTTTTGGTCATCAGAGGTTGGATTTTTGGATTCAGCGGGTCGAAATACACCTAGAAACTCACCCATTAAAGTCCGATTTTGATTCTGAAAAAAAATATATTTTCGATCATCTCTTTTTTGAACCATGCGAAATAACCTCTTTCCAGGTGTATTGTCGTGTAACAGAGGTTGGATTTCTGGATTCAGCGGGTCAAAATACACCTATAAACCCACCCATCGAAGTTCGATTTCGATTCTGGAGACAGATATTTTCGATCATCTCTTTTTCGAACCATGCGAAATAACTTTTTTCCAAGCATATTTTTGGTCATCAAAGGTTGGATTTTCGGATTCAGCGGGTCGGAATACACCCAGAAACTCACCCATCAAAGTCCGATTCCGATTCTGAAAAAAAATATTTTCGATCATCTCTTTTTCGTACCATGCGGAATAACTTCTTTCCAGGTGTATTTTCGCGTAACAAAGGTTGGATTTTCGGATTCAGCGGGTCGAAATACACCTAGAAACTCACCCATTAAAGTCCGATTTTGATTCTGAAAAAAAATATTTTCGATTATCTCTTTTTCGTACCATGCGGAATAACTTTTTTCCAAGCATATTTTTGGTCATCAAACGTTGGATTTTCGGATTCAGCGAGTCGAAATACACCTAGAAACTCACCCATCAAAGTCCGATTTTGATTCTGAAAAAATATATTTTCGATCATCTCTTTTTCGTACCGTGCGAAATAACTTTTTTCCAAGCATATTTTTGGTCATCAGAGGTTGGATTTTCGGATTCAGCGGGTCGAAATACACCTAGAAACTCACCCATTAAAGTCCGATTTTGATTCTGAAAAAAAATATTTTCGATCATCTCTTTTTCGTACCATGCGAAATAACTTCTTTCCAGAGGTATTGTCGTGTAACAAAGGTTGGATTTTTGGATCCAGCGGGTCAAAATACACCTATAAACCCACCCATCAAAGTTCGATTTCGATTCTGGAGACAGATATTTTCGATCATCTCTTTTTCGTACCATGCTGAATAACTTTTTTCCAAGCATATTTTTGGCCATCAAAGGTTGGAGTTTCGGATTCAGCGGGTCGGAATACACCTAGAAACTCACCCATTAAAGTCCGATTTTGATTCTGAAAAAAAATATATTTTCGATCATCTCTTTTTCGAACCATGCGAAATAACTTCTTTCCAGGTGTATTTTCGTGTAACAAAGGTTTGATTTTTGGATTCAGCGGGTCAAAATACACCTATAAACCCACCCATCAAAGTTCGAGTTCGATTCTGGAGACAGATATTTTCGATCATCTCTTTTTCGTACCATGCGGAATAACTCTTTTCCAAGCATATTTTTGGTCATCAAAGGTTGGATTTTCGGATTCAGCGAGTCGAAATACACCTAGAAACTCACCCATCAAAGTCCGATTTTGATTCTGAAAAAATATATTTTCGATCATCTCTTTTTCGTACCGTGCGAAATAACTTTTTTCCAAGCATATTTTTGGTCATCAGAGGTTGGATTTTTGGATTCAGCGGGTCGAAATACACCTAGAAACTCTTCCATTAAAGTCCGATTTTGATTCTGAAAAAAAATATTTTCGATCATCTCTTTTTCGTACCATGCGAAATAACTTCTTTCCAGAGGTATTGTCGTGTAACAAAGGTTGGATTTTTGGATCCAGCGGGTCAAAATACAACTATGAACCCACCCATCAAAGTTCGATTTCGATTCTGGAGACAGGTATTTTCGATCATCTCTTCTTCGTACCATGCTAAATAACTTTTTTCCAAGCATATTTTTGGTCATCAAAGGTTGGATTTTCGGATTCAGCGGGTCGAAATACACCTAGAAACTCACCCATTGAAGTCCGATTTTGATTCTGAAAAAAAATATATTTTCGATCATCTCTTTTTCGAACCATGCGGAATAACTTCTTTCCAGGTGTATTGTCGTGTAACAGAGGTTGGATTTTTGGATTCAGCGGGTCAAAATACACCTATAAACCCACCCATCAAAATTCGATTTCGATTCTGGAGACAGATATTTTCGATCATCTCTTTTTCGTACCATGCTAAATAACTTTTTTCCAAGCATATTTTTGGTCATCAAAAGTTGGATTTTCGGATTCAGCGGGTCAGAATACACCCAGAAACTCACCCATCAAAGTCCGATTCCGATTCTGAAAAAAAATATTTTCGATCATCTCTTTTTCGTACCATGCGGAATAACTTCTTTCCAGGTGTATTTTCGCGTAACAAAGGTTGGATTTTTTGATTCAGCGGGTCAAAGTACACCTATGAACCCACCTATCAAAGTTCGATTTTGATTCTGGAGACAGATATTTTCGATCATCTCTTTTTCGAACCATGCGAAATAACTTTTTTCCAAGCATATTTTTGGTCATCAAAGGGTGGATTTTCGGATTCGGCGGTTCGAAATACACCTAGAAACTCACCCATCAAAGTCCGATTTTGATTCTGAAAAAATATATTTTCGATCATCTCTTTTTCGTACCGTGCGAAATAACTTTTTTCCAAGCATATTTTTGGACATCAGAGGTTGGATTTTCGGATTCAGCGGGTCGAAATACACCTAGAAACTCACCCATCACAGTCCGATTCCGAGTCTGAAACAAAATATTTTCGATCATCTCTTTTTCGTACCATGCAAAATAACTTCTTTCCAGGTGTATTTTCGTGTAACAAAGGTTGGATTTTTGGATTCAGCGGGTCAAAATACACCTATAAACCCACCCATCAAAGTTCGATTTCGATTCTGGAGACAGATATTTTCGATCATCTCTTTTTCGTACCATGCTAAATAACTTTTTTCCAAGCATATTTTTGGTCATCAAAGGTTGGATTTTCGGATTCAGCGGGTCGGAATACACCCAGAAACTCACCCATCAAAGTCCGATTCCGATTCTGAAAAAAATATTTTCGATCATCTCTTTTTCGTACCATGCGGAATAACTTCTTTCCAGGTGTATTTTCGCGTAACAAAGGTTGGATTTTTTGATTCAGCGGGTCAAAGTACACCTATGAACCCACCCATCAAAGTTCGATTTTGATTCTGGAGACAGATATTTTCGATTATCTCTCTTTCGTACCATGCGGAATAACTTTTTTCCAAGCATATTTTTGGTCATCAAAGGTTGGATTTTCGGATTCAGCGAGTCGAAATACACCTAGAAACTCACCCATCAAAGTCCGATTTTTATTCTGAAAAAATATATTTTCGATCATCTCTTTTTCGTACCGTGCGAAATAACTTTTTTCCAAGCAAATTTTTGGTCATCAGAGGTTGGATTTTCGGATTCAGCGGGTCGAAATACACCTAGAAACTCACCCATTAAAGTCCGATTTTGATCCTGAAAAAAAATATATTTTCGATCATCTCTTTTTCGAACCATGCGAAATAACTTCTTTCCAGGTGTATTGTCGTGTAACAGAGGTTGAATTTTTGGATTCAGCGGGTCAAAATACACCTATAAACCCACCCATCAAAGTTCGATTTGGATTCTGGAGACAGATATTTTCGATCATCTCTTCTTCGTACCGTGCGGAATAACTTTTTTCCAAGCATATTTTTGGTCATCAGAGGTTGGATTTTTGGATTCAGCGGGTCGAAATACACCTAGAAACTCACCCATTAAAGTCCGATTTTGATTCTGAAAAAAAATATATTTTCGATCATCTCTTTTTTGAACCATGCGAAATAACCTCTTTCCAGGTGTATTGTCGTGTAACAGAGGTTGGATTTCTGGATTCAGCGGGTCAAAATACACCTATAAACCCACCCATCGAAGTTCGATTTCGATTCTGGAGACAGATATTTTCGATCATCTCTTTTTCGAACCATGCGAAATAACTTTTTTCCAAGCATATTTTTGGTCATCAAAGGTTGGATTTTCGGATTCAGCGGGTCGGAATACACCCAGAAACTCACCCATCAAAGTCCGATTCCGATTCTGAAAAAAAATATTTTCGATCATCTCTTTTTCGTACCATGCGGAATAACTTCTTTCCAGGTGTATTTTCGCGTAACAAAGGTTGGATTTTCGGATTCAGCGGGTCGAAATACACCTAGAAACTCACCCATTAAAGTCCGATTTTGATTCTGAAAAAAAATATTTTCGATTATCTCTTTTTCGTACCATGCGGAATAACTTTTTTCCAAGCATATTTTTGGTCATCAAACGTTGGATTTTCGGATTCAGCGAGTCGAAATACACCTAGAAACTCACCCATCAAAGTCCGATTTTGATTCTGAAAAAATATATTTTCGATCATCTCTTTTTCGTACCGTGCGAAATAACTTTTTTCCAAGCATATTTTTGGTCATCAGAGGTTGGATTTTCGGATTCAGCGGGTCGAAATACACCTAGAAACTCACCCATTAAAGTCCGATTTTGATTCTGAAAAAAAATATTTTCGATCATCTCTTTTTCGTACCATGCGAAATAACTTCTTTCCAGAGGTATTGTCGTGTAACAAAGGTTGGATTTTTGGATCCAGCGGGTCAAAATACACCTATAAACCCACCCATCAAAGTTCGATTTCGATTCTGGAGACAGATATTTTCGATCATCTCTTTTTCGTACCATGCTGAATAACTTTTTTCCAAGCATATTTTTGGCCATCAAAGGTTGGAGTTTCGGATTCAGCGGGTCGGAATACACCTAGAAACTCACCCATTAAAGTCCGATTTTGATTCTGAAAAAAAATATATTTTCGATCATCTCTTTTTCGAACCATGCGAAATAACTTCTTTCCAGGTGTATTTTCGTGTAACAAAGGTTTGATTTTTGGATTCAGCGGGTCAAAATACACCTATAAACCCACCCATCAAAGTTCGAGTTCGATTCTGGAGACAGATATTTTCGATCATCTCTTTTTCGTACCATGCGGAATAACTCTTTTCCAAGCATATTTTTGGTCATCAAAGGTTGGATTTTCGGATTCAGCGAGTCGAAATACACCTAGAAACTCACCCATCAAAGTCCGATTTTGATTCTGAAAAAATATATTTTCGATCATCTCTTTTTCGTACCGTGCGAAATAACTTTTTTCCAAGCATATTTTTGGTCATCAGAGGTTGGATTTTCGGATTCAGCGGGTCGAAATACACCTAGAGACTCACCCATTGAAGTCCGATTTTGATTCTGAAAAAAAATATATTTTCGATCATCTCTTTTTCGAACCATGCGAAATAACTTCTTTCCAGGTGTATTGTCGTGTAACAGAGGTTGGATTTTTGGATTCAGCGGGTCAAAATACACCTATAAACCCACCCATCAAAATTCGATTTCGATTCTGGAGACAGATATTTTCGATCATCTCTTTTTCGTACCATGCTAAATAACTTTTTTCCAAGCATATTTTTGGTCATCAAAAGTTGGATTTTCGGATTCAGCGGGTCAGAATACACCCAGAAACTCACCCATCAAAGTCCGATTCCGATTCTGAAAAAAAATATTTTCGATCATCTCTTTTTCGTACCATGCGGAATAACTTCTTTCCAGGTGTATTATCGCGTAACAAAGGTTGGATTTTTTGATTCAGCGGGTCAAAGTACACCTATGAACCCACCTATCAAAGTTCGATTTTGATTCTGGAGACAGATATTTTCGATCATCTCTTTTTCGAACCATGCGAAATAACTTTTTTCCAAGCATATTTTTGGTCATCAAAGGTTGGATTTTCGGATTCGGCGGTTCGAAATACACCTAGAAACTCACCCATCAAAGTCCGATTTTGATTCTGAAAAAATATATTTTCGATCATCTCTTTTTCGTACCGTGCGAAATAACTTTTTTCCAAGCATATTTTTGGACATCAGAGGTTGGATTTTCGGATTCAGCGGGTCGAAATACACCTAGAAACTCACCCATCACAGTCCGATTCCGAGTCTGAAAAAAAATATTTTCGATCATCTCTTTTTCGTACCATGCAAAATAACTTCTTTCCAGGTGTATTTTCGTGTAACAAAGGTTGGATTTTTGGATTCAGCGGGTCAAAATACACCTATAAACCCACCCATCAAAGTTCGATTTCGATTCTGGAGACAGATATTTTCGATCATCTCTTTTTCGTACCATGCTGAATAACTTTTTTCCAAGCATATTTTTGGTCATCAAAGGTTGGATTTTCGGATTCAGCGGGTCGGAATACACCCAGAAACTCACCCATCAAAGTCCGATTCCGATTCTGAAAAAAAATATTTTCGATCATCTCTTTTTCGTACCATGCGGAATAACTTCTTTCCAGGTGTATTTTCGCGTAACAAAGGTTGGATTTTCGGATTCAGCGGGTCGAAATACACCTAGAAACTCACCCATGAAAGTCCGATTTTGATTCTGAAAAAAAATATTTTCGATTATCTCTTTTTCGTACCATGCGGAATAACTTTTTTCCAAGCATATTTTTGGTCATCAAACGTTGGATTTTCGGATTCAGCGAGTCGAAATACACCTAGAAACTCACCCATCAAAGTCCGATTTTGATTCTGAAAAAATATATTTTCGATCATCTCTTTTTCGTACCGTGCGAAATAACTTTTTTCCAAGCATATTTTTGGTCATCAGAGGTTGGATTTTCGGATTCAGCGGGTCGAAATACACATAGAAACTCACCCATTAAAGTCCGATTTTGATTCTGAAAAAAAATATTTTCGATCATCTCTTTTTCGTACCATGCGAAATAACTTCTTTCCAGAGGTATTGTCGTGTAACAAAGGTTGGATTTTTGGATCCAGCGGGTCAAAATACACCTATAAACACACCCATCAAAGTTCGATTTCGATTCTGGAGACAGATATTTTCGATCATCTCTTTTTCGAACCATGCGAAATAACTTTTTTCCAAGCATATTTTTGGTCATCAAAGGTTGGATTTTCGGATTCGGCGGTTCGAAATACACCTAGAAACTCACCCATCACAGTCCGATTCCGAGTCTGAAAAAAAATATTTTCGATCATCTCTTTTTCGTACCGTGCGAAATAACTTTTTTCCAAGCATATTTTTGCTCATCAGAGGTTGGATTTTTGGATTCAGCGGGTCGAAATACACCTAGAAACTCACCCATTAAAGTCCGATTTTGATTCTGAAAAAAAATATATTTTCGATCATCTCTTTTTCGAACCATGCGAAATAACTTCTCTCCAGGTGTATTGTCGTGTAACAGAGGTTGGATTTTTGGATTCAGCGGGTCAAAATACACGTATAAGCCCACCCATCAAAGTTCGATTTCGATTCTGGCGACAGATATTTTCGATCATCTCTTTTTCGAACCATGCGAAATAACTTTTTTCCAAGCATATTTTTGGTCATCAAAGGTTGGATTTTCGGATTCGGCGGTTCGAAATACACCTAGAAACTCACCCATCAAAGTCCGATTTTGATTCTGAAAAAATATATTTTCGATCATCTCTTTTTCGTACCGTGCGAAATAACTTTTTTCCAAGCATATTTTTGGTCATCAAAGGTTGGATTTTCGGATTCGGCGGTTCGAAATACACCTAGAAACTCACCCATCACAGTCCGATTCCGAGTCTGAAAAAAAATATTTTCGATCATCTCTTTTTCGTACCATGCTAAATAACTTCTGTCCAGGTGTATTTTCGTGTAACAAAGGTTGGATTTTTGGATTCAGCGGGTCAAAATACACCTATAAACCCACCCATCAAAGTTCGATTTCGATTCTGGAGACAGATATTTTCGATTATCTCTTTTTCGTACCATGCGGAATAACTTTTTTCCAAGCATATTTTTGGTCATCAAAGGTTGGATTTTCGGATTCAGCGAGTCGAAATACACCTAGAAACTCACCCATCAAAGTCCGATTTTGATTCTGAAAAAATATATTTTCGATCATCTCTTTTTCGTACCGTGCGAAATAACTTTTTTCCAAGCATATTTTTGGACATCAGAGGTTGGATTTTCGGATTCAGCGGGTCGAAATACACCTAGAAACTCACCCATCACAGTCCGATTCCGAGTCTGAAAAAAAATATTTTCGATCATCTCTTTTTCGTACCATGCAAAATAACTTCTTTCCAGGTGTATTTTCGTGTAACAAAGGTTGGATTTTTGGATTCAGCGGGTCAAAATACACCTATAAACCCACCCATCAAAGTTCGATTTCGATTCTGGAGACAGATATTTTCGATCATCTCTTTTTCGTACCATGCTAAATAACTTTTTTCCAAGCATATTTTTGGTCATCAAAGGTTGGATTTTCGGATTCAGCGGGTCGGAATACACCCAGAAACTCACCCATCAAAGTCCGATTCCGATTCTGAAAAAAAATATTTTCGATCATCTCTTTTTCGTACCATGCGGAATAACTTCTTTCCAGGTGTATTTTCGCGTAACAAAGGTTGGATTTTCGGATTCAGCGGGTCGAAATACACCTAGAAACTCACCCATGAAAGTCCGATTTTGATTCTGAAAAAAAATATTTTCGATTATCTCTTTTTCGTACCATGCGGAATAACTTTTTTCCAAGCATATTTTTGGTCATCAAACGTTGGATTTTCGGATTCAGCGAGTCGAAATACACCTAGAAACTCACCCATCAAAGTCCGATTTTGATTCTGAAAAAATATATTTTCGATCATCTCTTTTTCGTACCGTGCGAAATAACTTTTTTCCAAGCATATTTTTGGTCATCAGAGGTTGGATTTTCGGATTCAGCGGGTCGAAATACACATAGAAACTCACCCATTAAAGTCCGATTTTGATTCTGAAAAAAAATATTTTCGATCATCTCTTTTTCGTACCATGCGAAATAACTTCTTTCCAGAGGTATTGTCGTGTAACAAAGGTTGGATTTTTGGATCCAGCGGGTCAAAATACACCTATAAACCCACCCATCAAAGTTCGATTTCGATTCTGGAGACAGATATTTTCGATCATCTCTTTTTCGAACCATGCGAAATAACTTTTTTCCAAGCATATTTTTGGTCATCAAAGGTTGGATTTTCGGATTCGGCGGTTCGAAATACACCTAGAAACTCACCCATCACAGTCCGATTCCGAGTCTGAAAAAAAATATTTTCGATCATCTCTTTTTCGTACCGTGCGAAATAACTTTTTTCCAAGCATATTTTTGCTCATCAGAGGTTGGATTTTTGGATTCAGCGGGTCGAAATACACCTAGAAACTCACCCATTAAAGTCCGATTTTGATTCTGAAAAAAAATATATTTTCGATCATCTCTTTTTCGAACCATGCGAAATAACTTCTCTCCAGGTGTATTGTCGTGTAACAGAGGTTGGATTTTTGGATTCAGCGGGTCAAAATACACGTATAAACCCACCCATCAAAGTTCGATTTCGATTCTGGCGACAGATATTTTCGATCATCTCTTTTTCGAACCATGCGAAATAACTTTTTTCCAAGCATATTTTTGGTCATCAAAGGTTGGATTTTCGGATTCGGCGGTTCGAAATACACCTAGAAACTCACCCATCAAAGTCCGATTTTGATTCTGAAAAAATATATTTTCGATCATCTCTTTTTCGTACCGTGCGAAATAACTTTTTTCCAAGCATATTTTTGGTCATCAAAGGTTGGATTTTCGGATTCGGCGGTTCGAAATACACCTAGAAACTCACCCATCACAGTCCGATTCCGAGTCTGAAAAAAAATATTTTCGATCATCTCTTTTTCGTACCATGCTAAATAACTTCTGTCCAGGTGTATTTTCGTGTAACAAAGGTTGGATTTTTGGATTCAGCGGGTCAAAATACACCTATAAACCCACCCATCAAAGTTCGATTTCGATTCTGGAGACAGATATTTTCGATTATCTCTTTTTCGTACCATGCGGAATAACTTTTTTCCAAGCATATTTTTGGTCATCAAAGGTTGGATTTTCGGATTCAGCGAGTCGAAATACACCTAGAAACTCACCCATCAAAGTCCGATTTTGATTCTGAAAAAATATATTTTCGATCATCTCTTTTCCGTACCGTGCGAAATAACTTTTTTCCAAGCAAATTTTTGGTCATCAGAGGTTGGATTTTCGGATTCAGCGGGTCGAAATACACCTAGAAACTCACCCATTAAAGTCCGATTTTGATTCTGAAGAAAAATATATTTTCGATCATCTCTTTTTCGAACCATGCGAAATAACTTCTTTCCAGGTGTATTGTCGTGTAACAGAGGTTGAATTTTTGGATTCAGCGGGTCAAAATACACCTATAAACCCACCCATCAAAGTTCGATTTCGATTCTGGAGACAGATATTTTCGATCATCTCTTTTTCGTACCGTGCGAAATAACTTTTTTCCAAGCATATTTTTGGTCATCAGAGGTTGGATTTTTGGATTCAGCGGGTCGAAATACACCGAGAAACTCACCCATTAAAGTCCGATTTTGATTCTGAAAAAAAATATATTTTCGATCATCTCTTTTTCGAACCATGCGAAATAACCTCTTTCCAGGTGTATTGTCGTGTAACAGAGGTTGGATTTTTGGATTCAGCGGGTCAAAATACACCTATAAACCCACCCATCAAAGTTCGATTTCGATTCTGGAGACAGATATTTTCGATCATCTCTTTTTCGTACCATGCGAAATAACTTTTTTCCAAGCATATTTTTGGTGATCAGAGTTCGGAATCTCGGATTCAGCGGGTCGGAATACACCTAGAAACTCACCCATCAAAGTCCGATTTTGATTCTGAAAAAAAATATCTTCGATCATCTCTTTTTTGTACCATGCGGAATAACTTCTTTCCAGGTGTATTTTCGTGTAACAAAGGTTGGATTTTTGGATTCAGCGGGTCAAAATACACATATGAACCCACCCATCAAAGTTCGATTTTGATTCTGGAGACAGATATTTTCGATCATCTCTTTTTCGTACCATGCGAAATATCTTTTTTCCACGTATTTTGTTGGTCATCAAAGATCGTATTTTCAGATTCAGCGGGTCGAAATACACCTAGAAACTCACCCATCAAAGTCCGATTTTGATTCTGAAAAAAAATATTTTCGATCATCTCTTTCTCGTACCATGCGAAATGACTTTTTTCCAAGCATATTTTTGGTCATCAGAGGTTGGATTTTCGGATTCAGCGCGAGCGGGTCGAAATACACCTAGAAACTCACCCATTAAAGTCCGATATTGATTCTGAAAAACAAAATTTTCGATCATCTCTTTTTCGTACCATGCGAAATTACTTCGTTCCAGGTGTATTTTCCTGTAACAAAGGTTAGATTTTCGGATTCAGCGGGTCAAAATACACGTATAAACCCACCCATCAAAGTTCGATTTCGATTCTGGAGACAGATATTTTCGATCATCTTTTTTTCGTACCATGCCAAATAACTTTTTTCCAAGCATATTTTTGTTCATCAGAGGTTGGATTTTCGGATTCAGCGGGTCGAAATACACCTGGAAACTCACCCATTAGTGTCCGATTTTGATTCTGAAAAAAAATATTTTCGATCATCTCTTTTTCGTACCATGCGAAATAATTTCTTTTCAGGTGTATTTTCGTGTAACAAAGGTTGGATTTTTGGATTCAGCGGGTCAAAATACACCTATAAACCCACCCATCAAAGTTCGATTTCGATTCTGGAGACAGATGTTTTCGATCATCTCTTTTTCGTACCATGCGGAATAATTTTTTTCCAAGCATATTTTTGGTCATCAAAGTTCGGATTTTCGGATTCAACGGGTCGGAATACACCTAGAAACTCACCCATCAAAGTCCGATTTTGATTCTGAAAAAAAATATATTTTCGATCATCTCTTTTTTGAACCATGCGAAATAACCTCTTTCCAGGTGTATTGTCGTGTAACAGAGGTTGGATTTTTGGATTCAGCGGGTCAAAATACACCTATAAACCCACCCATCAAAGTTCGATTTCGATTCTGGAGACAGATATTTTCGATCATCTCTTTTTCGAACCATGCGAAATAACTTTTTTCCAAGCATATTTTTGGTCATCAAAGGTTGGATTTTCGGATTCAGCGGGTCGGAATACACCCAGAAACTCACCCATCAAAGTCCGATTTCGATTCTGAAAAAAAATATTTCCGATCATCTCTTTTTCGTACCATGCGGAATAACTTCTTTCCAGGTGTATTTTCGCGTAACAAAGGTTGGATTTTTTGATTCAGCGGGTCAAAGTACACCTATGAACCCACCCATCAAAGTTCGATTTTGATTCTGGAGACAGATATTTTCGATCATCTCTTTTTCGAACCATGCGAAATAACTTTTTTCCAAGCATATTTTT
Source organism: Phymatocera aterrima (assembly GCA_963170745.1). Lineage (NCBI taxonomy): Eukaryota > Metazoa > Arthropoda > Insecta > Hymenoptera > Tenthredinidae > Phymatocera > Phymatocera aterrima. The sequence continues at coordinate 1,482,241 of CAUJGY010000150.1, read as the reverse complement.
GGTCATCAAAGGTTGGATTTTCGGATTCGGCGGTTTGAAATACACCTAGAAACTCACCCATCACAGTCCGATTCCGAGTCTGAAAAAAAATATTTTCGATCATCTCTTTTTCGTACCATGCGGAATAACTTCTTTCCAGGTGTATTTTCGTGTAACAAAGGTTTGATTTTTGGATTCCGCGGGTCAAAATACACCTATAAACCCACCCATCAAAGTTCGAGATCGATTCTGGAGACAGATATTTTCGATTATCTCTTTTTCGTACCATGCGGAATAACTTTTTTCCAAGCATATTTTTGGTTATCAAAGGTTGGATTTTCGGATTCAGCGAGTCGGAATACACCTAGAAACTCACCCATCAAAGTCCGATTTTTATTCTGAAAAAATATATTTTCGATCATCTCTTTTTCGTACCGTGCGAAATAACTTTTTTCCAAGCAAATTTTTGGTCATCAGAGGTTGGATTTTCGGATTCAGCGGGTCGAAATACACCTAGAAACTCACCCATTAAAGTCCGATTTTGATTCTGAAGAAAAATATATTTTCGATCATCTCTTTTTCGAACCATGCGAAATAACTTCTTTCCAGGTGTATTGTCGTGTAACAGAGGTTGAATTTTTGGATTCAGCGGGTCAAAATACACCTATAAACCCACCCATCAAAGTTCGATTTCGATTCTGGAGACAGATATTTTCGATCATCTCTTTTTCGTACCGTGCGAAATAACTTTTTTCCAAGCATATTTTTGGTCATCAGAGGTTGGATTTTTGGATTCAGCGGGTCGAAATACACCTAGAAACTCACCCATTAAAGTCCGATTTTGATTCTGAAAAAAAATATATTTTCGATCATCTCTTTTTCGAACCATGCGAAATAACCTCTTTCCAGGTGTATTGTCGTGTAACAGAGGTTGGATTTTTGGATTCAGCGGGTCAAAATACACCTATAAACCCACCCATCAAAGTTCGATTTCGATTCTGGAGACAGATATTTTCGATCATCTCTTTTTCGTACCATGCGAAATAACTTTTTTCCAAGCATATTTTTGGTCATCAGAGTTCGGAATCTCGGATTCAGCGGGTCGGAATACACCTAGAAACTCACCCATCAAAGTCCGATTTTGATTCTGAAAAAAAATATCTTCGATCATCTCTTTTTTGTACCATGCGGAATAACTTCTTTCCAGGTGTATTTTCGTGTAACAAAGGTTGGATTTTTGGATTCAGCGGGTCAAAATACACATATGAACCCACCCATCAAAGTTCGATTTTGATTCTGGAGACAGATATTTTCGATCATCTCTTTTTCGTACCATGCGAAATATCTTTTTTCCACGTATTTTGTTGGTCATCAAAGATCGTATTTTCAGATTCAGCGGGTCGAAATACACCTAGAAACTCACCCATCAAAGTCCGATTTTGATTCTGAAAAAAAATATTTTCGATCATCTCTTTCTCGTACCATGCGAAATGACTTTTTTCCAAGCATATTTTTGGTCATCAGAGGTTGGATTTTCGGATTCAGCGCGAGCGGGTCGAAATACACCTAGAAACTCACCCATTAAAGTCCGATATTGATTCTGAAAAACAAAATTTTCGATCATCTCTTTTTCGTACCATGCGAAATTACTTCGTTCCAGGTGTATTTTCCTGTAACAAAGGTTAGATTTTCGGATTCAGCGGGTCAAAATACACGTATAAACCCACCCATCAAAGTTCGATTTCGATTCTGGAGACAGATATTTTCGATCATCTTTTTTTCGTACCATGCCAAATAACTTTTTTCCAAGCATATTTTTGTTCATCAGAGGTTGGATCTTCGGATTCAGCGGGTCGAAATACACCTGGAAACTCACCCATTAGTGTCCGATTTTGATTCTGAAAAAAAATATTTTCGATCATCTCTTTTTCGTACCATGCGAAATAATTTCTTTTCAGGTGTATTTTCGTGTAACAAAGGTTGGATTTTTGGATTCAGCGGGTCAAAATACACCTATAAACCCACCCATCAAAGTTCGATTTCGATTCTGGAGACAGATGTTTTCGATCATCTCTTTTTCGTACCATGCGGAATAATTTTTTTCCAAGCATATTTTTGGTCATCAAAGTTCGGATTTTCGGATTCAACGGGTCGGAATACACCTAGAAACTCACCCATCAAAGTCCGATTTTGATTCTGAAAAAAAATATATTTTCGATCATCTCTTTTTTGAACCATGCGAAATAACCTCTTTCCAGGTGTATTGTCGTGTAACAGAGGTTGGATTTTTGGATTCAGCGGGTCAAAATACACCTATAAACCCACCCATCAAAGTTCGATTTCGATTCTGGAGACAGATATTTTCGATCATCTCTTTTTCGAACCATGCGAAATAACTTTTTTCCAAGCATATTTTTGGTCATCAAAGGTTGGATTTTCGGATTCAGCGGGTCGGAATACACCCAGAAACTCACCCATCAAAGTCCGATTTCGATTCTGAAAAAAAATATTTTCGATCATCTCTTTTTCGTACCATGCGGAATAACTTCTTTCCAGGTGTATTTTCGCGTAACAAAGGTTGGATTTTTTGATTCAGCGGGTCAAAGTACACCTATGAACCCACCCATCAAAGTTCGATTTTGATTCTGGAGACAGATATTTTCGATCATCTCTTTTTCGAACCATGCGAAATAACTTTTTTCCAAGCATATTTTTGGTCATCAAAGGTTGGATTTTCGGATTCGGCGGTTCGAAATACACCTAGAAACTCACCCATCACAGTCCGATTCCGAGTCTGAAAAAAAATATTTTCGATCATCTCTTTTTCGTACCATGCGGAATAACTTCTTTCCAGGTGTATTTTCGTGTAACAAAGGTTTGATTTTTGGATTCCGCGGGTCAAAATACACCTATAAACCCACCCATCAAAGTTCGAGATCGATTCTGGAGACAGATATTTTCGATTATCTCTTTTTCGTACCATGCGGAATAACTTTTTTCCAAGCATATTTTTGGTTATCAAAGGTTGGATTTTCGGATTCAGCGAGTCGGAATACACCTAGAAACTCACCCATCAAAGTCCGATTTTTATTCTGAAAAAATATATTTTCGATCATCTCTTTTTCGTACCGTGCGAAATAACTTTTTTCCAAGCAAATTTTTGGTCATCAGAGGTTGGATTTTCGGATTCAGCGGGTCGAAATACACCTAGAAACTCACCCATTAAAGTCCGATTTTGATTCTGAAAAAAAATATATTTTCGATCATCTCTTTTTCGAACCATGCGAAATAACTTCTTTCCAGGTGTATTGTCGTGTAACAGAGGTTGAATTTTTGGATTCAGCGGGTCAAAATACACCTATAAACCCACCCATCAAAGTTCGATTCCGATTCTGGAGACAGATATTTTCGATCATCTCTTTTTCGTACCGTGCGAAATAACTTTTTTCCAAGCATATTTTTGGTCATCAGAGGTTGGATTTTTGGATTCAGCGGGTCGAAATACACCTAGAAACTCACCCATTAAAGTCCGATTTTGATTCTGAAAAAAAATATATTTTCGATCATCTCTTTTTCGAACCATGCGAAATAACTTCTTTCCAGGTGTATTGTCGTGTAACAGAGGTTGGATTTTTGGATTCAGCGGGTCAAAATACACCTATAAACCCACCCATCAAAGTTCGATTTCGATTCTGGAGACAGATATTTTCGATCATCTCTTTTTCGAACCATGCGAAATAACTTTTTTCCAAGCATATTTTTGGTCATCAAAGGTTGGATTTTTGGATTCGGCGGTTCGAAATACACCTAGAAACTCACCCATCACAGTCCGATTCCGAGTCTGAAAAAAAATATTTTCGATTATCTCTTTTTCGTACCATGCGGAATAACTTGTTTCCAAGCATATTTTCGGTCATCAAACGTTGGATTTTCGGATTCAGCGAGTCGAAATACACCTAGAAACTCACCCATCAAAGTCCGATTTTGATTCTGAAAAAATATATTCTCGATCATCTCTTTTTCGTACCGTGCGAAATAACTTTCTTCCAAGCATATTTTTGGTGATCAGAAGTTGGATTTTCGGATTCAGCGGGTCGAAATACACCTAGAAACTCACCCATTAAAGTCCGATTTTGATTCTGAAAAAAAATATTTTCGATCATCTCTTTTTCGTACCATGCGAAATAACTTCTTTCCAGAGGTATTGTCGTGTAACTAAGGTTGGATTTTTGGATCCAGCGGGTCAAAATACACCTATAAACCCACCCATCAAAGTTCGATTTCGATTCTGGGGACAGATATTTTCGATCATCTCTTTTTCGTACCATGCTAAATAACTTTTTTCCAAGCATATTTTTGGTCATCAAAGGTTGGAGTTTCGGATTCAGCGGGTCGAAATACACCTAGAAACTCACCCATTAAAGTCCGATTTTGATTCTGAAAAAAAATATATTTTCGATCATCTCTTTTTCGAACCATGCGAAATAACTTCTTTCCAGGTGTATTGTCGTGTAACAGAGGTTGGATTTTTGGATTCAGCGGGTAAAAATACACCTATAAACCCACCCATCAAAGTTCGATTTCGATTCTGGAGACAGATATTTTCGATCATCTCTTTTTCGAACCATGCGAAATAACTTTTTTCCAAGCATATTTTTGGTCATCAAAGGTTGGATTTTCGGATTCGGCGGTTCGAAATACACCTAGAAACTCACCCATCACAGCCCGATTCCGAGTCCGAAAAAAAATATTTTCGATCATCTCTTTTTCGTACCGTGCGAAATAACTTTTTTCCAAGCATATTTTTGGTCATCAGAGGTTAGATTTTTGGATTCAGCGGGTCAAAATACACCTAGAAACTCACCCATTAAAGTCCGATTTTGATTCTGAAAAAAAATATATTTTCGATCATCTCTTTTTCGAACCATGCGAAATAACTTCTCTCCAGGTGTATTGTCGTGTAACAGAGGTTGAATTTTTGGATTCAGCGGGTCAAAATACACCTATAAACCCACCCATCAAAGTTCGATTTTGATTCTGGAGACAGATATTTTCGATCATCTCTTTTTCGTACCGTGCGAAATAACTTTTTTCCAAGCATATTTTTGGTCATCAGAGGTTGGATTTTTGGATTCAGCGGGTCGAAATACACCTAGAAACTCACCCATTAAAGTCCGATTTTGATTCTGAAAAAAAATATATTTTCGATCATCTCTTTTTCGAACCATGCGAAATAACTTCTTTCCAGGTGTATTGTCGTGTAACAGAGGTTGGATTTTTGGATTCAGCGGGTCAAAATACACCTATAAACCCACCCATCAAAGTTCGATTTCGATTCTGGAGACAGATATTTTCGATCATCTCTTTTTCGAACCATGCGAAATAACTTTTTTCCAAGCATATTTTTGGTCATCAAAGGTTGGATTTTTGGATTCGGCGGTTCGAAATACACCTAGAAACTCACCCATCACAGTCCGATTCCGAGTCTGAAAAGAAATATTTTCGATTATCTCTTTTTCGTACCATGCGGAATAACTTTTTTCCAAGCATATTTTTGGTCATCAAACGTTGGATTTTCGGATCCAGCGAGTCGAAATACACCTAGAAACTCACCCATCAAAGTCCGATTTTGATTCTGAAAAAATATATTTTCGATCATCTCTTTTTCGTACCGTGCAAAATAACTTTTTTCCAAGCATATTTTTGGTCATCAGAGGTTGGATTTTCGGATTCAGCGGGTCGAAATACACCTAGAAACTCACCCATTAAAGTCCGATTTTGATTCTGAAAAAAAATATTTTCGATCATCTCTTTTTCGTACCATGCGAAATAACTTCTTTCCAGAGGTATTGTCGTGTAACAAAGGTTGGATTTTTGGATCCAGCGGGTCAAAATACACCTATAAACCCACCCATCAAAGTTCGATTTCGATTCTGGGGACAGATATTTTCGATCATCTCTTTTTCGTACCATGCTAAATAACTTTTTTCCAAGCATATTTTTGGTCATCAAAGGTTGGAGTTTCGGATTCAGCGGGTCGAAATACACCTAGAAACTCACCCATTAAAGTCCGATTTCGATTCTGAAAAAAAATATATTTTCGATCATCTCTTTTTCGAACCATGCGAAATAACTTCTTTCCAGGTGTATTGTCGTGTAACAGAGGTTGGATTTTTGGATTCAGCGGGTAAAAATACACCTATAAACCCACCCATCAAAGTTCGATTTCGATTCTGGAGACAGATATTTTCGATCATCTCTTTTTCGTACCATGCGGAATAACTTCTTTCCAGGTGTATTTTCGCGTAACAAAGGTTGGATTTTTTGATTCAGCGGGTCAAAGTACACCTATGAACCCACCTATCAAAGTTCGATTTTGATTCTGGAGACAGATATTTTCGATCATCTCTTTTTCGAACCATGCGAAATAACTTTTTTCCAAGCATATTTTTGGTCATCAAAGGTTGGATTTTCGGATTCGGCGGTTCGAAATACACCTAGAAACTCACCCATCAAAGTCCGATTTTGATTCTGAAAAAATATATTTTCGATCATCTCTTTTTCGTACCGTGCGAAATAACTTTTTTCCAAGCATATTTTTGGACATCAGAGGTTGGATTTTCGGATTCAGCGGGTCGAAATACACCTAGAAACTCTCCCATCACAGTCCGATTCCGAGTCTGAAAAAAAATATTTTCGATCATCTCTTCTTCGTACCATGCAAAATAACTTCTTTCCAGGTGTATTTTCGTGTAACAAAGGTTGGATTTTTGGATTCAGCGGGTCAAAATACACCTATAAACCCACCCATCAAAGTTCGATTTCGATTCTGGAGACAGATATTTTCGATCATCTCTTTTTCGTACCATGCTAAATAACTTTTTTCCAAGCATATTTTTGGTCATCAAAGGTTGGATTTTCGGATTCAGCGGGTCGGAATACACCCAGAAACTCACCCATCAAAGTCCGATTCCGATTCTGAAAAAAAATATTTTCGATCATCTCTTTTTCGTACCATGCGGAATAACTTCTTTCCAGGTGTATTTTCGCGTAACAAAGGTTGGATTTTTTGATTCAGCGGGTCAAAGTACACCTATGAACCCACCCATCAAAGTTTGATTTTGATTCTGGAGACAGATATTTTCGATTATCTCTCTTTCGTACCATGCGGAATAACTTTTTTCCAAGCATATTTTTGGTCATCAAAGGTTGGATTTTCGGATTCAGCGAGTCGAAATACACCTAGAAACTCACCCATCAAAGTCCGATTTTTATTCTGAAAAAATATATTTTCGATCATCTCTTTTTCGTACCGTGCGAAATAACTTTTTTCCAAGCAAATTTTTGGTCATCAGAGGTTGGATTTTCGGATTCAGCGGGTCGAAATACACCTAGAAACTCACCCATTAAAGTCCGATTTTGATCCTGAAAAAAAATATATTTTCGATCATCTCTTTTTCGAACCATGCGAAATAACTTCTTTCCAGGTGTATTGTCGTGTAACAGAGGTTGAATTTTTGGATTCAGCGGGTCAAAATACACCTATAAACCCACCCATCAAAGTTCGATTTGGATTCTGGAGACAGATATTTTCGATCATCTCTTCTTCGTACCGTGCGGAATAACTTTTTTCCAAGCATATTTTTGGTCATCAGAGGTTAGATTTTTGGATTCAGCGGGTCGAAATACACCTAGAAACTCACCCATTAAAGTCCGATTTTGATTCTGAAAAAAAATATATTTTCGATCATCTCTTTTTTGAACCATGCGAAATAACCTCTTTCCAGGTGTATTGTCGTGTAACAGAGGTTGGATTTTTGGATTCAGCGGGTCAAAATACACCTATAAACCCACCCATCAAAGTTCGATTTCGATTCTGGAGACAGATATTTTCGATCATCTCTTTTTCGAACCATGCGAAATAACTTTTTTCCAAGCATATTTTTGGTCATCAAAGGTTGGATTTTCGGATTCAGCGAGTCGGAATACACCCAGAAACTCACCCATCAAAGTCCGATTCCGATTCTGAAAAAAAATATTTTCGATCATCTCTTTTTCGTACCATGCGGAATAACTTCTTTCCAGGTGTATTTTCGCGTAACAAAGGTTGGATTTTCGGATTCAGCGGGTCGAAATACACCTAGAAACTCACCCATTAAAGTCCGATTTTCATTCTGAAAAAAAATATTTTCGATTATCTCTTTTTCGTACCATGCGGAATAACTTTTTTCCAAGCATATTTTTGGTCATCAAACGTTGGATTTTCGGATTCAGCGAGTCGAAATACACCTAGAAACTCACCCATCAAAGTCCGATTTTGATTCTGAAAAAATATATTTTCGATCATCTCTTTTTCGTACCGTGCGAAATAACTTTTTTCCAAGCATATTTTTGGTCATCAGAGGTTGGATTTTCGGATTCAGCGGGTCGAAATACACCTAGAAACTCACCCATTAAAGTCCGATTTTGATTCTGAAAAAAAATATTTTCGATCATCTCTTTTTCGTACCATGCGAAATAACTTCTTTCCAGAGGTATTGTCGTGTAACAAAGGTTGGATTTTTGGATCCAGCGGGTCAAAATACACCTATAAACCCACCCATCAAAGTTCGATTTCGATTCTGGAGACAGATATTTTCGATCATCTCTTTTTCGTACCATGCTGAATAACTTTTTTCCAAGCATATTTGTGGCCATCAAAGGTTGGAGTTTCGGATTCAGCGGGTCGAAATACACCTAGAAACTCACCCATTAAAGTCCCATTTTGATTCTGAAAAAAAATATATTTTCGATCATCTCTTTTTCGAACCATGCGAAATAACTTCTTTCCAGAGGTATTGTCGTGTAACAAAGGTTGGATTTTTGGATTCAGCGGGTCAAAATACACCTATAAACCCACCCATCAAAGTTCGATTTCGATTCTGGAGACAGATATTTTCGATCATCTCTTTTTCGAACCATGCGAAATAACTTTTTTCCAAGCATATTTTTGGTCATCAAAGGTTGGATTTTCGGATTCGGCGGTTCGAAATACACCTAGAAACTCACCCATCACAGTCCGATTCCGAGTCTGAAAAAAAATATTTTCGATCATCTCTTTTTCGTACCGTGCGAAATAACTTTTTTCCAAGCATATTTTTGCTCATCAGAAGTTGGATTTTTGGATTCAGCGGGTCGAAATACACCTAGAAACTCACCCATTAAAGTCCGATTTTGATTCTGAAAAAAAATATATTTTCGATCATCTCTTTTTCGAACCATGCGAAATAACTTCTCTCCAGGTGTATTGTCGTGTAACAGAGGTTGGATTTTTGGATTCAGCGGGTCAAAATACACGTATAAACCCACCCATCAAAGTTCGATTTCGATTCTGGAGACAGATATTTTCGATCATCTCTTTTTCGAACCATGCGAAATAACTTTTTTCCAAGCATATTTTTGGTCATCACAGGTTGGATTTTCGGATTCGGCGGTTCGAAATACACCTAGAAACTCACCCATCAAAGTCCGATTTTGATTCTGAAAAAATATATTTTCGATCATCTCTTTTTCGTACCGTGCGAAATAACTTTTTTCCAAGCATATTTTTGGTCATCAAAGGTTGGATTTTCGGATTCGGCGGTTCGAAATACACCTAGAAACTCACCCATCACAGTCCGATTCCGAGTCTGAAAAAAAATATTTTCGATCATCTCTTTTTCGTACCATGCAAAATAACTTCTTTCCAGGTGTATTTTCGTGTAACAAAGGTTGGATTTTTGGATTCAGCGGGTCAAAATACACCTATAAACCCACCCATCAAAGTTCGATTTCGATTCTGGAGACAGATATTTTCGATCATCTCTTTTTCGAACCATGCGAAATAACTTTTTTCCAAGCATATTTTTGGTCATCAAAGGTTGGATTTTTGGATTCGGCGGTTCGAAATACACCTAGAAACTCACCCATCACAGTCCGATTCCGAGTCTGAAAAAAAATATTTTCGATCATCTCTTTTTCGTACCATGCAAAATAACTTCTTTCCAGGTCTATTTTCGTGTAACAAAGGTTTGATTTTTGGATTCAGCGGGTCAAAATACACCTATAAACCCACCCATCAAAGTTCGAGTTCGATTCTGGAGACAGATATTTCCGATCATCTCTTTTTCGTACCATGCGGAATAACTCTTTTCCAAGCATATTTTTGGTCATCAAAGGTTGGATTTTCGGATTCAGCGAGTCGAAATACACCTAGAAACTCACCCATCAAAGTCCGATTTTGATTCTGAAAAAATATATTTTCGATCATCTCTTTTTCGTACCGTGCGAAATAACTTTTTTCCAAGCATATTTTTGGTCATCAGAGGTTGGATTTTCGGATTCAGCGGGTCGAAATACACCTAGAAACTCTTCCATTAAAGTCCGATTTTGATTCTGAAAAAAAATATTTTCGATCATCTCTTTTTCGTACCATGCGAAATAACTTCTTTCCAGAGGTATTGTCGTGTAACAAAGGTTGGATTTTTGGATCCAGCGGGTCAAAATACAACTATAAACCCACCCATCAAAGTTCGATTTCGATTCTGGAGACAGGTATTTTCGATCATCTCTTTTTCGTACCATGCTAAATAACTTTTTTCCAAGCATATTTTTGGTCATCAAAGGTTGGATTTTCGGATTCAGCGGGTCGAAATACACCTAGAAACTCACCCATTGAAGTCCGATTTTGATTCTGAAAAAAAATATATTTTCGATCATCTCTTTTTCGAACCATGCGAAATAACTTCTTTCCAGGTGTATTGTCGTGTAACAGAGGTTGGATTTTTGGATTCAGCGGGTCAAAATACACCTATAAACCCACCCATCAAAATTCGATTTCGATTCTGGAGACAGATATTTTCGATCATCTCTTTTTCGTACCATGCTAAATAACTTTTTTCCAAGCATATTTTTGGTCATCAAAAGTTGGATTTTCGGATTCAGCGGGTCAGAATACACCCAGAAACTCACCCATCAAAGTCCGATTTCGATTCTGAAAAAAAATATTTTCGATCATCTCTTTTTCGTACCATGCGGAATAACTTCTTTCCAGGTGTATTTTCGCGTAACAAAGGTTGGATTTTTTGATTCAGCGGGTCAAAGTACACCTATGAACCCACCTATCAAAGTTCGATTTTGATTCTGGAGACAGATATTTTCGATCATCTCTTTTTCGAACCATGCGAAATAACTTTTTTCCAAGCATATTTTTGGTCATCAAAGGTTGGATTTTCGGATTCGGCGGTTCGAAATACACCTAGAAACTCACCCATCAAAGTCCGATTTTGATTCTGAAAAAATATATTTTCGATCATCTCTTTTTCGTACCGTGCGAAATAACTTTTTTCCAAGCATATTTTTGGACATCAGAGGTTGGATTTTCGGATTCAGCGGGTCGAAATACACCTAGAAACTCACCCATCACAGTCCGATTCCGAGTCTGAAAAAAAAATATTTTCGATCATCTCTTTTTCGTACCATGCAAAATAACTTCTTTCCAGGTGTATTTTCGTGTAACAAAGGTTGGATTTTTGGATTCAGCGGGTCAAAATACACCTATAAACCCACCCATCAAAGTTCGATTTCGATTCTGGAGACAGATATTTTCGATCATCTCTTTTTCGTACCATGCTAAATAACTTTTTTCCAAGCATATTTTTGGTCATCAAAGGTTGGATTTTCGGATTCAGCGGGTCGGAATACACCCAGAAACTCACCCATCAAAGTCCGATTCCGATTCTGAAAAAAAATATTTTCGATCATCTCTTTTTCGTACCATGCGGAATAACTTCTTTCCAGGTGTATTTTCGCGTAACAAAGGTTGGATTTTTTGATTCAGCGGGTCAAAGTACACCTATGAATCCACCCATCAAAGTTCGATTTTGATTCTGGAGACAGATATTTTCGATTATCTCTCTTTCGTACCATGCGGAATAACTTTTTTCCAAGCATATTTTTGGTCATCAAAGGTTGGATTTTCGGATTCAGCGAGTCGAAATACACCTAGAAACTCACCCATCAAAGTCCGATTTTTATTCTGAAAAAATATATTTTCGATCATCTCTTTTTCGTACCGTGCGAAATAACTTTTTTCCAAGCAAATTTTTGGTCATCAGAGGTTGGATTTTCGGATTCAGCGGGTCGAAATACACCTAGAAACTCACCCATTAAAGTCCGATTTTGATCCTGAAAAAAAATATATTTTCGATCATCTCTTTTTCGAACCATGCGAAATAACTTCTTTCCAGGTGTATTGTCGTGTAACAGAGGTTGAATTTTTGGATTCAGCGGGTCAAAATACACCTATAAACCCACCCATCAAAGTTCGATTTGGATTCTGGAGACAGATATTTTCGATCATCTCTTCTTCGTACCGTGCGGAATAACTTTTTTCCAAGCATATTTTTGGTCATCAGAGGTTAGATTTTTGGATTCAGCGGGTCGAAATACACCTAGAAACTCACCCATTAAAGTCCGATTTTGATTCTGAAAAAAAATATATTTTCGATCATCTCTTTTTTGAACCATGCGAAATAACCTCTTTCCAGGTGTATTGTCGTGTAACAGAGGTTGGATTTTTGGATTCAGCGGGTCAAAATACACCTATAAACCCACCCATCAAAGTTCGATTTCGATTCTGGAGACAGATATTTTCGATCATCTCTTTTTCGAACCATGCGAAATAACTTTTTTCCAAGCATATTTTTGGTCATCAAAGGTTGGATTTTCGGATTCAGCGAGTCGGAATACACCCAGAAACTCACCCATCAAAGTCCGATTCCGATTCTGAAAAAAAATATTTTCGATCATCTCTTTTTCGTACCATGCGGAATAACTTCTTTCCAGGTGTATTTTCGCGTAACAAAGGTTGGATTTTCGGATTCAGCGGGTCGAAATACACCTAGAAACTCACCCATTAAAGTCCGATTTTGATTCTGAAAAAAAATATTTTCGATTATCTCTTTTTCGTACCATGCGGAATAACTTTTTTCCAAGCATATTTTTGGTCATCAAACGTTGGATTTTCGGATTCAGCGAGTCGAAATACACCTAGAAACTCACCCATCAAAGTCCGATTTTGATTCTGAAAAAATATATTTTCGATCATCTCTTTTTCGTACCGTGCGAAATAACTTTTTTCCAAGCATATTTTTGGTCATCAGAGGTTGGATTTTCGGATTCAGCGGGTCGAAATACACCTAGAAACTCACCCATTAAAGTCCGATTTTGATTCTGAAAAAAAATATTTTCGATCATCTCTTTTTCGTACCATGCGAAATAACTTCTTTCCAGAGGTATTGTCGTGTAACAAAGGTTGGATTTTTGGATCCAGCGGGTCAAAATACACCTATAAACCCACCCATCAAAGTTCGATTTCGATTCTGGAGACAGATATTTTCGATCATCTCTTTTTCGTACCATGCTGAATAACTTTTTTCCAAGCATATTTGTGGCCATCAAAGGTTGGAGTTTCGGATTCAGCGGGTCGAAATACACCTAGAAACTCACCCATTAAAGTCCGATTTTGATTCTGAAAAAAAATATATTTTCGATCATCTCTTTTTCGAACCATGCGAAATAACTTCTTTCCAGAGGTATTGTCGTGTAACAAAGGTTGGAGTTTTGGATTCAGCGGGTCAAAATACACCTATAAACCCACCCATCAAAGTTCGATTTCGATTCTGGAGACAGATATTTTCGATCATCTCTTTTTCGAACCATGCGAAATAACTTTTTTCCAAGCATATTTTTGGTCATCAAAGGTTGGATTTTCGGATTCGGCGGTTCGAAATACACCTAGAAACTCACCCATCACAGTCCGATTCCGAGTCTGAAAAAAAATATTTTCGATCATCTCTTTTTCGTACCGTGCGAAATAACTTCTTTCCAAGCATATTTTTGCTCATCAGAGGTTGGATTTTTGGATTCAGCGGGTCGAAATACACCTAGAAACTCACCCATTAAAGTCCGATTTTGATTCTGAAAAAAAATATATTTTCGATCATCTCTTTTTCGAACCATGCGAAATAACTTCTCTCCAGGTGTATTGTCGTGTAACAGAGGTTGGATTTTTGGATTCAGCGGGTCAAAATACACGTATAAACCCACCCATCAAAGTTCGATTTCGATTCTGGAGACAGATATTTTCGATCATCTCTTTTTCGAACCATGCGAAATAACTTTTTTCCAAGCATATTTTTGGTCATCACAGGTTGGATTTTCGGATTCGGCGGTTCGAAATACACCTAGAAACTCACCCATCAAAGTCCGATTTTGATTCTGAAAAAATATATTTTCGATCATCTCTTTTTCGTACCGTGCGAAATAACTTTTTTCCAAGCATATTTTTGGTCATCAAAGGTTGGATTTTCGGATTCGGCGGTTCGAAATACACCTAGAAACTCACCCATCACAGTCCGATTCCGAGTCTGAAAAAAAATATTTTCGATCATCTCTTTTTCGTACCATGCAAAATAACTTCTTTCCAGGTGTATTTTCGTGTAACAAAGGTTGGATTTTTGGATTCAGCGGGTCAAAATACACCTATAAACCCACCCATCAAAGTTCGATTTCGATTCTGGAGACAGATATTTTCGATCATCTCTTTTTCGAACCATGCGAAATAACTTTTTTCCAAGCATATTTTTGGTCATCAAAGGTTGGATTTTTGGATTCGGCGGTTCGAAATACACCTAGAAACTCACCCATCACAGTCCGATTCCGAGTCTGAAAAAAAATATTTTCGATTATCTCTTTTTCGTACCATGCGGAATAACTTTTTTCCAAGCATATTTTCGGTCATCAAACGTTGGATTTTCGGATTCAGCGAGTCGAAATACACCTAGAAACTCACCCATCAAAGTCCGATTTTGATTCTGAAAAAATATATTCTCGATCATCTCTATTTCGTACCGTGCGAAATAACTTTTTTCCAAGCATATTTTTGGTCATCAGAGGTTGGATTTTCGGATTCAGCGGGTCGAAATACACCTAGAAACTCACCCATTAAAGTCCGATTTTGATTCTGAAAAAAAATATTTTCGATCATCTCTTTTTCGTACCATGCGAAATAACTTCTTTCCAGAGGTATTGTCGTGTAACAAAGGTTGGATTTTTGGATCCAGCGGGTCAAAATACACCTATAAACCCACCCATCAAAGTTCGATTTCGATTCTGGGGACAGATATTTTCGATCATCTCTTTTTCGTACCATGCTAAATAACTTTTTTCCAAGCATATTTTTGGTCATCAAAGGTTGGAGTTTCGGATTCAGCGGGTCGAAATACACCTAGAAACTCACCCATTAAAGTCCGATTTTGATTCTGAAAAAAAATATATTTTCGATCATCTCTTTTTCGAACCATGCGAAATAACTTCTTTCCAGGTGTATTGTCGTGTAACAGAGGTTGGATTTTTGGATTCAGCGGGTAAAAATACACCTATAAACCCACCCATCAAAGTTCGATTTCGATTCTGGAGACAGATATTTTCGATCATCTCTTTTTCGAACCATGCGAAATAACTTTTTTCCAAGCATATTTTTGGTCATCAAAGGTTGGATTTTCGGATTCGGCGGTTCGAAATACACCTAGAAACTCACCCATCACAGCCCGATTCCGAGTCTGAAAAAAAATATTTTCGATCATCTCTTTTTCGTACCGTGCGAAATAACTTTTTTCCAAGCATATTTTTGGTCATCAGAGGTTGGATTTTTGGATTCAGCGGGTCGAAATACACCTAGAAACTCACCCATTAAAGTCCGATTTTGATTCTGAAAAAAAATATATTTTCGATCATCTCTTTTTCGAACCATGCGAAATAACTTCTCTCCAGGTGTATTGTCGTGTAACAGAGGTTGAATTTTTGGATTCAGCGGGTCAAAATACACCTATAAACCCACCCATCAAAGTTCAATTTCGATTCTGGAGACAGATATTTTCGATCATCTCTTTTTCGTACCGTGCGAAATAACTTTTTTCCAAGCATATTTTTGTTCATCAGAGGTTGGATTTTTGGATTCAGCGGGTCGAAATACACCTAGAAACTCAACCATTAAAGTCCGATTTTGATTCTGAAAAAAAATATATTTTCGATCATCTCTTTTTCGAACCATGCGAAATAACTTCTTTCCAGGTGTATTGTCGTGTAACAGAGGTTGGATTTTTGGATTCAGCGGGTCAAAATACACCTATAAACCCACCCATCAAAGTTCGATTTCGATTCTGGAGACAGATATTTTCGATCATCTCTTTTTCGAACCATGCGAAATAACTTTTTTCCAAGCATATTTTTGGTCATCAAAGGTTGGATTTTTGGATTCGGCGGTTCGAAATACACCTAGAAACTCACCCATCACAGTCCGATTCCGAGTCTGAAAAAAAATATTTTCGATTATCTCTTTTTCGTACCATGCGGAATAACTTTTTTCCAAGCATATTTTTGGTCATCAAACGTTGGATTTTCGGATTCAGCGAGTCGAAATACACCTAGAAACTCACCCATCAAAGTCCGATTTTGATTCTGAAAAAATATATTTTCGATCATCTCTTTTTCGTACCGTGCGAAATAACTTTTTTCCAAGCATATTTTTGGTCATCAGAGGTTGGATTTTCGGATTCAGCGGGTCGAAATACACCTAGAAACTCACCCATTAAAGTCCGATTTTGATTCTGAAAAAAAATATTTTCGATCATCTCTTTTTCGTACCATGCGAAATAACTTCTTTCCAGAGGTATTGTCGTGTAACAAAGGTTGGATTTTTGGATCCAGCGGGTCAAAATACACCTATAAACCCACCCATCAAAGTTCGATTTCGATTCTGGGGACAGATATTTTCGATCATCTCTTTTTCGTACCATGCTAAATAACTTTTTTCCAAGCATATTTTTGGTCATCAAAGGTTGGAGTTTCGGATTCAGCGGGTCAGAATACACCTAGGAACTCACCCATTGAAGTCCGATTTTGATTCTGAAAAAAAATATATTTTCGATCATCTCTTTTTCGAACCATGCGAAATAACTTCTTTCCAGGTGTATTGTCGTGTAACAGAGGTTGGATTTTTGGATTCAGCGGGTCAAAATACACCTATAAACCCACCCATCAAAATTCGATTTCGATTCTGGAGACAGATATTTTCGATCATCTCTTTTTCGTACCATGCTAAATAACTTTTTTCCAAGCATATTTTTGGTCATCAAAAGTTGGATTTTCGGATTCAGCGGGTCAGAATACACCCAGAAACTCACCCATCAAAGTCCGATTCCGATTCTGAAAAAAAATATTTTCGATCATCTCTTTTTCGTACCATGCGGAATAACTTCTTTCCAGGTGTATTTTCGCGTAACAAAGGTTGGAATTTTGGATTCAGCGGGTCAAAGTACACCTATGAACCCACCTATCAAAGTTCGATTTTGATTCTGGAGACAGATATTTTCGATCATCTCTTTTTCGAACCATGCGAAATAACTTTTTTCCAAGCATATTTTTGGTCATCAAAGGTTGGATTTTCGGATTCGGCGGTTCGAAATACACCTAGAAACTCACCCATCAAAGTCCGATTTTGATTCTGAAAAAATATATTTTCGATCATCTCTTTTTCGTACCGTGCGAAATAACTTTTTTCCAAGCATATTTTTGGTCATCAAAGGTTGGATTTTCGGATTCAGCGGGTCGGAATACACCCAGAAACTCACCCATCAAAGTTCGATTTTGATTCTGGAGACAGATATTTTCGATTATCTCTCTTTCGTACCATGCGGAATAACTTTTTTCCAAGCATATTTTTGGTCATCAAAGGTTGGATTTTCGGATTCAGCGAGTCGAAATACACCTAGAAACTCACCCATCAAAGTCCGATTTTTATTCTGAAAAAATATATTTTCGATCATCTCTTTTTCGTACCGTGCGAAATAACTTTTTTCCAAGCAAATTTTTGGTCATCAGACGTTGGATTTTCGGATTCAGCGGGTCGAAATACACCTAGAAACTCACCCATTAAAGTCCGATTTTGATCCTGAAAAAAAATATATTTTCGATCATCTCTTTTTCGAACCATGCGAAATAACTTCTTTCCAGGTGTATTGTCGTGTAACAGAGGTTGAATTTTTGGATTCAGCGGGTCAAAATACACCTATAAACCCACCCATCAAAGTTCGATTTGGATTCTGGAGACAGATATTTTCGATCATCTCTTCTTCGTACCGTGCGGAATAACTTTTTTCCAAGCATATTTTTGGTCATCAGAGGTTGGATTTTTGCATTCAGCGGGTCGAAATACACCTAGAAACTCACCCATTAAAGTCCGATTTTGATTCTGAAAAAAAATATATTTTCGATCATCTCTTTTTTGAACCATGCGAAATAACCTCTTTCCAGGTGTATTGTCGTGTAACAGAGGTTGGATTTTTGGATTCAGCGGGTCAAAATACACCTATAAACCCACCCATCGAAGTTCGATTTCGATTCTGGAGACAGATATTTTCGATCATCTCTTTTTCGAACCATGCGAAATAACTTTTTTCCAAGCATATTTTTGGTCATCAAAGGTTGGATTTTCGGATTCAGCGGGTCAGAATACACCCAGAAACTCACCCATCAAAGTCCGATTCCGATTCTGAAAAAAAATATTTTCGATCATCTCTTTTTCGTACCATGCGGAATAACTTCTTTCCAGGTGTATTTTCGCGTAACAAAGGTTGGATTTTCGGATTCAGCGGGTCGAAATACACCTAGAAACTCACCCATTAAAGTCCGATTTTGATTCTGAAAAAAAATATTTTCGATTATCTCTTTTTCGTACCATGCGGAATAACTTTTTTCCAAGCATATTTTTGGTCATCAAACGTTGGATTTTCGGATTCAGCGAGTCGAAATACACCTAGAAACTCACCCATCAAAGTCCGATTTTGATTCTGAAAAAATATATTTTCGATCATCTCTTTTTCGTACCGTGCGAAATAACTTTTTTCCAAGCATATTTTTGGTCATCAGAGGTTGGATTTTCGGATTCAGCGGGTCGAAATACACCTAGAAACTCACCCATTAAAGTCCGATTTTGATTCTGAAAAAAAATATTTTCGATCATCTCTTTTTCGTACCATGCGAAATAACTTCTTTCCAGAGGTATTGTCGTGTAACAAAGGTTGGATTTTTGGATCCAGCGGGTCAAAATACACCTATAAACCCACCCATCAAAGTTCGATTTCGATTCTGGAGACAGATATTTTCGATCATCTCTTTTTCGTACCATGCTGAATAACTTTTTTCCAAGCATATTTTTGGCCATCAAAGATTGGAGTTTCGGATTCAGCGGGTCGAAATACACCTAGAAACTCACCCATTAAAGTCCGATTTTGATTCTGAAAAAAAATATATTTTCGATCATCTCTTTTTCGAACCATGCGAAATAACTTCTTTCCAGGTGTATTTTCGTGTAACAAAGGTTTGATTTTTGGATTCAGCGGGTCAAAATACACCTATAAACCCACCCATCAAAGTTCGAGTTCGATTCTGGAGACAGATATTTTCGATCATCTCTTTTTCGTACCATGCGGAATAACTCTTTTCCAAGCATATTTTTGGTCATCAAAGGTTGGATTTTCGGATTCAGCGAGTCGAAATACACCTAGAAACTCACCCATCAAAGTCCGATTTTGATTCTGAAAAAATATATTTTCGATCATCTCTTTTTCGTACCGTGCGAAATAACTTTTTTCCAAGCATATTTTTGGTCATCAGAGGTTGGATTTTCGGATTCAGCGGGTCGAAATACACCTAGAAACTCTTCCATTAAAGTCCGATTTTGATTCTGAAAAAAAATATTTTCGATCATCTCTTTTTCGTACCATGCGAAATAACTTCTTTCCAGAGGTATTGTCGTGTAACAAAGGTTGGATTTTTGGATCCAGCGGGTCAAAATACAACTATAAACCCACCCATCAAAGTTCGATTTCGATTCTGGAGACAGGTATTTTCGATCATCTCTTTTTCGTACCATGCTAAATAACTTTTTTCCAAGCATATTTTTGGTCATCAAAGGTTGGATTTTCGGATTCAGCGGGTCGAAATACACCTAGAAACTCACCCATTGAAGTCCGATGTTGATTCTGAAAAAAAATATATTTTCGATCATCTCTTTTTCGAACCATGCGAAATAACTTCTTTCCAGGTGTATTGTCGTGTAACAGAGGTTGGATTTTTGGATTCAGCGGGTCAAAATACACCTATAAACCCACCCATCAAAATTCGATTTCGATTCTGGAGACAGATATTTTCGATCATCTCTTTTTCGTACCATGCTAAATAACTTTTTTCCAAGCATATTTTTGGTCATCAAAAGTTGGATTTTCGGATTCAGCGGGTCAGAATACACCCAGAAACTCACCCATCAAAGTCCGATTCCGATTCTGAAAAAAAATATTTTCGATCATCTCTTTTTCGTACCATGCGGAATAACTTCTTTCCAGGTGTATTTTCGCGTAACAAAGGTTGGATTTTTTGATTCAGCGGGTCAAACTACACCTATGAACCCACCTATCAAAGTTCGATTTTGATTCTGGAGACAGATATTTTCGATCATCTCTTTTTCGAACCATGCGAAATAACTTTTTTCCAAGCATATTTTTGGTCATCAAAGGTTGGATTTTCGGATTCGGCGGTTCGAAATACACCTAGAAACTCACCCATCAAAGTCCGATTTTGATTCTGAAAAAATATATTTTCGATCATCTCTTTTTCGTACCGTGCGAAATAACTTTTTTCCAAGCATATTTTTGGACATCAGAGGTTGGATTTTCGGATTCAGCGGGTCGAAATACACCTAGAAACTCACCCATCACAGTCCGATTCCGAGTCTGAAAAAAAATATTTTCGATCATCTCTTTTTCGTACCATGCAAAATAACTTCTTTCCAGGTGTATTTTCGTGTAACAAAGGTTGGATTTTTGGATTCAGCGGGTCAAAATACACCTAGAAACTCACCCATCAAAAACCGATTTTTATTCTGAAAAAATATATTTTCGATCATCTCTTTTTCGTACCGTGCGAAATAACTTTTTTCCAAGCAAATTTTTGGTCATCAGAGGTTGGATTGTCGGATTCAGCGGGTCGAAATACACCTAGAAACTCACCCATTAAAGTCCGATTTTGATCCTGAAAAAAAATATATTTTCGATCATCTCTTTTTCGAACCATGCGAAATAACTTCTTTCCAGGTGTATTGTCGTGTAACAGAGGTTGAATTTTTGGATTCAGCGGGTCAAAATACACCTATAAACCCACCCATCAAAGTTCGATTTGGATTCTGGAGACAGATATTTTCGATCATCTCTTCTTCGTACCGTGCGGAATAACTTTTTTCCAAGCATATTTTTGGTCATCAGAGGTTGGATTTTTGGATTCAGCGGGTCGAAATACACCTAGAAACTCACCCATTAAAGTCCGATTTTGATTCTGAAAAAAAATATATTTTCGATCATCTCTTTTTTGAACCATGCGAAATAACCTCTTTCCAGGTGTATTGTCGTGTAACAGAGGTTGGATTTTTGGATTCAGCGGGTCAAAATACACCTATAAACCCACCCATCGAAGATAGATTTCGATTCTGGAGACAGATATTTTCGATCATCTCTTTTTCGAACCATGCGAAATAACTTTTTTCCAAGCATATTTTTGGTCATCAAAGGTTGGATTTTCGGATTCAGCGGGTCGGAATACACCCAGAAACTCACCCATCAAAGTCCGATTCCGATTCTGAAAAAAAATATTTTCGATCATCTCTTTTTCGTACCATGCGGAATAACTTCTTTCCAGGTGTATTTTCGCGTAACAAAGGTTGGATTTTCGGATTCAGCGGGTCGAAATACACCTAGAAACTCACCCATTAAAGTCCGATTTTGATTCTGAAAAAAAATATTTTCGATTATCTCTTTTTCGTACCATGCGGAATAACTTTTTTCCAAGCATATTTTTGGTCATCAAACGTTGGATTTTCGGATTCAGCGAGTCGAAATACACCTAGAAACTCACCCATCAAAGTCCGATTTTGATTCTGAAAAAATATATTTTCGATCATCTCTTTTTCGTACCGTGCGAAATAACTTTTTTCCAAGCATATTTTTGGTCATCAGAGGTTGGATTTTCGGATTCAGCGGGTCGAAATACACCTAGAAACTCACCCATTAAAGTCCGATTTTGATTCTGAAAAAAAATATTTTCGATCATCTCTTTTTCGTACCATGCGAAATAACTTCTTTCCAGAGGTATTGTCGTGTAACAAAGGTTGGATTTTTGGATCCAGCGGGTCAAAATACACCTATAAACCCACCCATCAAAGTTCGATTTCGATTCTGGAGACAGATATTTTCGATCATCTCTTTTTCGTACCATGCTGAATAACTTTTTTCCAAGCATATTTTTGGCCATCAAAGGTTGGAGTTTCGGATTCAGCGGGTCGAAATACACCTAGAAACTCACCCATTAAAGTCCGATTTTGATTCTGAAAAAAAATATATTTTCGATCATCTCTTTTTCGAACCATGCGAAATAACTTCTTTCCAGAGGTATTGTCGTGTAACAAAGGTTGGATTTTTGGATTCAGCGGGTCAAAATACACCTATAAACCCACCCATCAAAGTTCGATTTCGATTCTGGAGACAGATATTTTCGATCATCTCTTTTTCGAACCATGCGAAATAACTTTTTTCCAAGCATATTTTTGGTCATCAAAGGTTGGATTTTCGGATTCGGCGGTTCGAAATACACCTAGAAACTCACCCATCACAGTCCGATTCCGAGTCTGAAAAAAAATATATTTTCGATCATCTCTTTTTCGAACCATGCGAAATAACTTCTTTCCAGAGGTATTGTCGTGTAACAAAGGTTGGATTTTTGGATCCAGCGGGTCAAAATACACCTATAAACCCACCCATCAAAGTTCGATTTCGATTCTGGAGACAGATATTTTCGATCATCTCTTTTTCGTACCATGCTGAATAACTTTTTTCCAAGCATATTTTTGGCCATCAAAGATTGGAGTTTCGGATTCAGCGGGTCGAAATACACCTAGAAACTCACCCATTAAAGTCCGATTTTGATTCTGAAAAAAAATATATTTTCGATCATCTCTTTTTCGAACCATGCGAAATAACTTCTTTCCAGGTGTATTTTCGTGTAACAAAGGTTTGATTTTTGGATTCAGCGGGTCAAAATACACCTATAAACCCACCCATCAAAGTTCGAGTTCGATTCTGGAGACAGATATTTTCGATCATCTCTTTTTCGTACCATGCGGAATAACTCTTTTCCAAGCATATTTTTGGTCATCAAAGGTTGGATTTTCGGATTCAGCGAGTCGAAATACACCTAGAAACTCACCCATCAAAGTCCGATTTTGATTCTGAAAAAATATATTTTCGATCATCTCTTTTTCGTACCGTGCGAAATAACTTTTTTCCAAGCATATTTTTGGTCATCAGAGGTTGGATTTTCGGATTCAGCGGGTCGAAATACACCTAGAAACTCTTCCATTAAAGTCCGATTTTGATTCTGAAAAAAAATATTTTCGATCATCTCTTTTTCGTACCATGCGAAATAACTTCTTTCCAGAGGTATTGTCGTGTAACAAAGGTTGGATTTTTGGATCCAGCGGGTCAAAATACAACTATAAACCCACCCATCAAAGTTCGATTTCGATTCTGGAGACAGGTATTTTCGATCATCTCTTTTTCGTACCATGCTAAATAACTTTTTTCCAAGCATATTTTTGGTCATCAAAGGTTGGATTTTCGGATTCAGCGGGTCGAAATACACCTAGAAACTCACCCATTGAAGTCCGATTTTGATTCTGAAAAAAAATATATTTTCGATCATCTCTTTTTCGAACCATGCGAAATAACTTCTTTCCAGGTGTATTGTCGTGTAACAGAGGTTGGATTTTTGGATTCAGCGGGTCAAAATACACCTATAAACCCACCCATCAAAATTCGATTTCGATTCTGGAGACAGATATTTTCGATCATCTCTTTTTCGTACCATGCTAAATAACTTTTTTCCAAGCATATTTTTGGTCATCAAAAGTTGGATTTTCGGATTCAGCGGGTCAGAATACACCCAGAAACTCACCCATCAAAGTCCGATTCCGATTCTGAAAAAAAATATTTTCGATCATCTCTTTTTCGTACCATGCGGAATAACTTCTTTCCAGGTGTATTTTCGCGTAACAAAGGTTGGATTTTTTGATTCAGCGGGTCAAACTACACCTATGAACCCACCTATCAAAGTTCGATTTTGATTCTGGAGACAGATATTTTCGATCATCTCTTTTTCGAACCATGCGAAATAACTTTTTTCCAAGCATATTTTTGGTCATCAAAGGTTGGATTTTCGGATTCGGCGGTTCGAAATACACCTAGAAACTCACCCATCAAAGTCCGATTTTGATTCTGAAAAAATATATTTTCGATCATCTCTTTTTCGTACCGTGCGAAATAACTTTTTTCCAAGCATATTTTTGGACATCAGAGGTTGGATTTTCGGATTCAGCGGGTCGAAATACACCTAGAAACTCACCCATCACAGTCCGATTCCGAGTCTGAAAAAAAATATTTTCGATCATCTCTTTTTCGTACCATGCAAAATAACTTCTTTCCAGGTGTATTTTCGTGTAACAAAGGTTGGATTTTTGGATTCAGCGGGTCAAAATACACCTAGAAACTCACCCATCAAAGTCCGATTTTTATTCTGAAAAAATATATTTTCGATCATCTCTTTTTCGTACCGTGCGAAATAACTTTTTTCCAAGCAAATTTTTGGTCATCAGAGGTTGGATTGTCGGATTCAGCGGGTCGAAATACACCTAGAAACTCACCCATTAAAGTCCGATTTTGATCCTGAAAAAAAATATATTTTCGATCATCTCTTTTTCGAACCATGCGAAATAACTTCTTTCCAGGTGTATTGTCGTGTAACAGAGGTTGAATTTTTGGATTCAGCGGGTCAAAATACACCTATAAACCCACCCATCAAAGTTCGATTTGGATTCTGGAGACAGATATTTTCGATCATCTCTTCTTCGTACCGTGCGGAATAACTTTTTTCCAAGCATATTTTTGGTCATCAGAGGTTGGATTTTTGGATTCAGCGGGTCGAAATACACCTAGAAACTCACCCATTAAAGTCCGATTTTGATTCTGAAAAAAAATATATTTTCGATCATCTCTTTTTTGAACCATGCGAAATAACCTCTTTCCAGGTGTATTGTCGTGTAACAGAGGTTGGATTTTTGGATTCAGCGGGTCAAAATACACCTATAAACCCACCCATCGAAGATAGATTTCGATTCTGGAGACAGATATTTTCGATCATCTCTTTTTCGAACCATGCGAAATAACTTTTTTCCAAGCATATTTTTGGTCATCAAAGGTTGGATTTTCGGATTCAGCGGGTCGGAATACACCCAGAAACTCACCCATCAAAGTCCGATTCCGATTCTGAAAAAAAATATTTTCGATCATCTCTTTTTCGTACCATGCGGAATAACTTCTTTCCAGGTGTATTTTCGCGTAACAAAGGTTGGATTTTCGGATTCAGCGGGTCGAAATACACCTAGAAACTCACCCATTAAAGTCCGATTTTGATTCTGAAAAAAAATATTTTCGATTATCTCTTTTTCGTACCATGCGGAATAACTTTTTTCCAAGCATATTTTTGGTCATCAAACGTTGGATTTTCGGATTCAGCGAGTCGAAATACACCTAGAAACTCACCCATCAAAGTCCGATTTTGATTCTGAAAAAATATATTTTCGATCATCTCTTTTTCGTACCGTGCGAAATAACTTTTTTCCAAGCATATTTTTGGTCATCAGAGGTTGGATTTTCGGATTCAGCGGGTCGAAATACACCTAGAAACTCACCCATTAAAGTCCGATTTTGATTCTGAAAAAAAATATTTTCGATCATCTCTTTTTCGTACCATGCGAAATAACTTCTTTCCAGAGGTATTGTCGTGTAACAAAGGTTGGATTTTTGGATCCAGCGGGTCAAAATACACCTATAAACCCACCCATCAAAGTTCGATTTCGATTCTGGAGACAGATATTTTCGATCATCTCTTTTTCGTACCATGCTGAATAACTTTTTTCCAAGCATATTTTTGGCCATCAAAGGTTGGAGTTTCGGATTCAGCGGGTCGAAATACACCTAGAAACTCACCCATTAAAGTCCGATTTTGATTCTGAAAAAAAATATATTTTCGATCATCTCTTTTTCGAACCATGCGAAATAACTTCTTTCCAGAGGTATTGTCGTGTAACAAAGGTTGGATTTTTGGATTCAGCGGGTCAAAATACACCTATAAACCCACCCATCAAAGTTCGATTTCGATTCTGGAGACAGATATTTTCGATCATCTCTTTTTCGAACCATGCGAAATAACTTTTTTCCAAGCATATTTTTGGTCATCAAAGGTTGGATTTTCGGATTCGGCGGTTCGAAATACACCTAGAAACTCACCCATCACAGTCCGATTCCGAGTCTGAAAAAAAATATTTTCGATCATCTCTTTTTCGTACCGTGCGAAATAACTTTTTTCCAAGCATATTTTTGCTCATCAGAGGTTGGATTTTTGGATTCAGCGGGTCGAAATACACCTAGAAACTCACCCATTAAAGTCCGATTTTGATTCTGAAAAAAAATATATTTTCGATCATCTCTTTTTCGAACCATGCGAAATAACTTCTCTCCAGGTGTATTGTCGTGTAACAGAGGTTGGATTTTTGGATTCAGCGGGTCAAAATACACGTATAAACCCACCCATCAAAGTTCGATTTCGATTCTGGAGACAGATATTTTCGATCATCTCTTTTTCGAACCATGCGAAATAACTTTTTTCCAAGCATATTTTTGGTCATCAAAGGTTGGATTTTCGGATTCGGCGGTTCGAAATACACCTAGAAACTCACCCATCAAAGTCCGATTTTGATTCTGAAAAAATATATTTTCGATCATCTCTTTTTCGTACCGTGCGAAATAACTTTTTTCCAAGCATATTTTTGGTCATCAAAGGTTGGATTTTCGGATTCGGCGGTTCGAAATACACCTAGAAACTCACCCATCACAGTCCGATTCCGAGTCTGAAAAAAAATATTTTCGATCATCTCTTTTTCGTACCATGCAAAATAACTTCTTTCCAGGTGTATTTTCGCGTAACAAAGGTTGGATTTTCGGATTCAGCGGGTCGAAATACACCTAGAAACTCACCCATTAAAGTCCGATTTTGATTCTGAAAAAAAATATTTTCGATCATCTCTTTTTCGTACCGTGCGAAATAACTTTTTTCCAAGCATATT
Organism: Phymatocera aterrima; assembly: GCA_963170745.1. Classification (NCBI taxonomy): domain Eukaryota; kingdom Metazoa; phylum Arthropoda; class Insecta; order Hymenoptera; family Tenthredinidae; genus Phymatocera; species Phymatocera aterrima. The sequence continues at coordinate 1,454,898 of CAUJGY010000150.1, read as the reverse complement.
TTTGGTCATCAGAGGTTGGATTTTCGGATTCAGCGGGTCGAAATACACCTAGAAACTCACCCATTAAAGTCCGATTTTGATTCTGAAAAAAAATATTTTCGATCATCTCTTTTTCGTACCATGCGAAATAACTTCTTTCCAGAGGTATTGTCGTGTAACAAAGGTTGGATTTTTGGATCCAGCGGGTCAAAATACACCTATAAACCCACCCATCAAAGTTCGATTTCGATTCTGGAGACAGATATTTTCGATCATCTCTTTTTCGTACCATGCTGAATAACTTTTTTCCAAGCATATTTTTGGCCATCAAAGGTTGGAGTTTCGGATTCAGCGGGTCGAAATACACCTAGAAACTCACACATTAAAGTCCGATTTTGATTCTGAAAAAAAATATATTTTCGATCATCTCTTTTTCGAACCATGCGAAATAACTTCTTTCCAGAGGTATTGTCGTGTAACAAAGGTTGGATTTTTGGATTCAGCGGGTCAAAATACACCTATAAACCCACCCATCAAAGTTCGATTTCGATTCTGGAGACAGATATTTTCGATCATCTCTTTTTCGAACCATGCGAAATAACTTTTTTCCAAGCATATTTTTGGTCATCAAAGGTTGGATTTTCGGATTCGGCGGTTCGAAATACACCTAGAAACTCACCCATCACAGTCCGATTCCGAGTCTGAAAAAAAATATTTTCGATCATCTCTTTTTCGTACCGTGCGAAATAACTTTTTTCCAAGCATATTTTTGCTCATCAGAGGTTGGATTTTTGGATTCAGCGGGTCGAAATACACCTAGAAACTCACCCATTAAAGTCCGATTTTGATTCTGAAAAAAAATATATTTTCGATCATCTCTTTTTCGAACCATGCGAAATAACTTCTCTCCAGGTGTATTGTCGTGTAACAGAGGTTGGATTTTTGGATTCAGCGGGTCAAAATACACGTATAAACCCACCCATCAAAGTTCGATTTCGATTCTGGAGACAGATATTTTCGATCATCTCTTTTTCGAACCATGCGAAATAACTTTTTTCCAAGCATATTTTTGGTCATCAAAGGTTGGATTTTCGGATTCGGCGGTTCGAAATACACCTAGAAACTCACCCATCAAAGTCCGATTTTGATTCTGAAAAAATATATTTTCGATCATCTCTTTTTCGTACCGTGCGAAATAACTTTTTTCCAAGCATATTTTTGGTCATCAAAGGTTGGATTTTCGGATTCGGCGGTTCGAAATACACCTAGAAACTCACCCATCACAGTCCGATTCCGAGTCTGAAAAAAAATATTTTCGATCATCTCTTTTTCGTACCATGCAAAATAACTTCTTTCCAGGTGTATTTTCGCGTAACAAAGGTTGGATTTTCGGATTCAGCGGGTCGAAATACACCTAGAAACTCACCCATTAAAGTCCGATTTTGATTCTGAAAAAAAATATTTTCGATTATCTCTTTTTCGTACCATGCGGAATAACTTTTTTCCAAGCATATTTTTGGTCATCAAACGTTGGATTTTCGGATTCAGCGAGTCGAAATACACCTAGAAACTCACCCATCAAAGTCCGATTTTGATTCTGAAAAAATATATTTTCGATCATCTCTTTTTCGTACCGTGCGAAATAACTTTTTTCCAAGCATATTTTTGGTCATCAGAGGTTGGATTTTCGGATTCAGCGGGTCGAAATACACCTAGAAACTCACCCATTAAAGTCCGATTTTGATTCTGAAAAAAAATATTTTCGATCATCTCTTTTTCGTACCATGCGAAATAACTTCTTTCCAGAGGTATTGTCGTGTAACAAAGGTTGGATTTTTGGATCCAGCGGGTCAAAATACACCTATAAACCCACCCATCAAAGTTCGATTTCGATTCTGGAGACAGATATTTTCGATCATCTCTTTTTCGTACCATGCTGAATAACTTTTTTCCAAGCATATTTTTGGCCATCAAAGGTTGGAGTTTCGGATTCAGCGGGTCGAAATACACCTAGAAACTCACCCATTAAAGTCCGATTTTGATTCTGAAAAAAAATATATTTTCGATCATCTCTTTTTCGAACCATGCGAAATAACTTCTTTCCAGGTGTATTTTCGTGTAACAAAGGTTGGATTTTTGGATTCAGCGGGTCAAAATACACCTATAAACCCACCCATCAAAGTTCGATTTCGATTCTGGAGACAGATATTTTCGATCATCTCTTTTTCGAACCATGCGAAATAACTTTTTTCCAAGCATATTTTTGGTCATCAAAGGTTGGATTTTCGGATTCGGCGGTTCGAAATACACCTAGAAACTCACCCATCACAGTCCGATTCCGAGTCTGAAAAAAAATATTTTCGATCATCTCTTTTTCGTACCGTGCGAAATAACTTTTTTCCAAGCATATTTTTGCTCATCAGAGGTTGGATTTTTGGATTCAGCGGGTCGAAATACACCTAGAAACTCACCCATTAAAGTCCGATTTTGATTCGGAAAAAAAATATATTTTCGATCATCTCTTTTTCGAACCATGCGAAATAACTTCTCTCCAGGTGTATTGTCGTGTAACAGAGGATGGATTTTTGGATTCAGCGGGTCAAAATACACGTATAAACCCACCCATCAAAGTTCGATTTCGATTCTGGAGACAGATATTTTCGATCATCTCTTTTTCGAACCATGCGAAATAACTTTTTTCCAAGCATATTTTTGGTCATCAAAGGTTGGATTTTCGGATTCGGCGGTTCGAAATACACCTAGAAACTCACCCATTAAAGTCCGATTTTGATTCTGAAAAAAAATATTTTCGATCATCTCTTTTTCGTACCATGCGAAATAACTTCTTTCCAGAGGTATTGTCGTGTAACAGAGGTTGAATTTTTGGATTCAGCGGGTCAAAATACACCTATAAACCCACCCATCAAAGTTCGATTTGGATTCTGGAGACAGATATTTTCGATCATCTCTTCTTCGTACCATGCAAAATAACTTCTTTCCAGGTGTATTTTCGCGTAACAAAGGTTGGATTTTCGGATTCAGCGGGTCGAAATACACCTAGAAACTCACCCATTAAAGTCCGATTTTGATTCTGAAAAAAAATATTTTCGATTATCTCTTTTTCGTACCATGCGGAATAACTTTTTTCCAAGCATATTTTTGGTCATCAAACGTTGGATTTTCGGATTCAGCGAGTCGAAATACACCTAGAAACTCACCCATCAAAGTCCGATTTTGATTCTGAAAAAATATATTTTCGATCATCTCTTTTTCGTACCGTGCGAAATAACTTTTTTCCAAGCATATTTTTGGTCATCAGAAGTTGGATTTTCGGATTCAGCGGGTCGAAATACACCTAGAAACTCACCCATTAAAGTCCGATTTTGATTCTGAAAAAAAATATTTTCGATCATCTCTTTTTCGTACCATGCGAAATAACTTCTTTCCAGAGGTATTGTCGTGTAACAAAGGTTGGATTTTTGGATCCAGCGGGTCAAAATACACCTATAAACCCACCCATCAAAGTTCGATTTCGATTCTGGAGACAGATATTTTCGATCATCTCTTTTTCGTACCATGCTGAATAACTTTTTTCCAAGCATATTTTTGGCCATCAAAGTTCGGAGTTTCGGATTCAGCGGGTCGAAATACACCTAGAAACTCACCCATTAAAGTCCGATTTTGATTCTGAAAAAAAATATATTTTCGATCATCTCTTTTTCGAACCATGCGAAATAACTTCTTTCCAGGTGTATTTTCGTGTAACAAAGGTTGGATTTTTGGATTCAGCGGGTCAAAATACACCTATGAACCCACCCATCAAAGTTCGATTTCGATTCTGGAGACAGATATTTTCGATCATCTCTTTTTCGAACCATGCGAAATAACTTTTTTCCAAGCATATTTTTGGTCATCAAAGGTTGGATTTTCGGATTCGGCGGTTCGAAATACACCTAGAAACTCACCCATCACAGTCCGATTCCGAGTCTGAAAAAAAATATTTTCGATCATCTCTTTTTCGTACCGTGCGAAATAACTTTTTTCCAAGCATATTTTTGCTCATCAGAGGTTGGATTTTTGGATTCAGCGGGTCGAAATACACCTAGAAACTCACCCATTAAAGTCCGATTTTGATTCGGAAAAAAAATATATTTTCGATCATCTCTTTTTCGAACCATGCGAAATAACTTCTCTCCAGGTGTATTGTCGTGTAACAGAGGTTGGATTTTTGGATTCAGCGGGTCAAAATACACGTATAAACCCACCCATCAAAGTTCGATTTCGATTCTGGAGACAGATATTTTCGATCATCTCTTTTTCGAACCATGCGAAATAACTTTTTTCCAAGCATATTTTTGGTCATCAAAGGTTGGATTTTCGGATTCGGCGGTTCGAAATACACCTTGAAACTCACCCATCAAAGTCCGATTTTGATTCTGAAAAAATATATTTTCGATCATCTCTTTTTCGTACCGTGCGAAATAACTTTTTTCCAAGCATATTTTTGGTCATCAAAGGTTGGATTTTCGGATTCGGCGGTTCGAAATACACCTAGAAACTCACCCATCACAGTCCGATTCCGAGTCTGAAAAAAAATATTTTCGATCATCTCTTTTTCGTACCATGCAAAATAACTTCTTTCCAGGTGTATTTTCGTGTAACAAAGGTTGGATTTTTGGATTCAGCGGGTCAAAATACACCTATAAACCCACCCATCAAAGTTCGATTTCGATTCTGGGGACAGATATTTTCGATCATCTCTTTTTCGTACCATGCTAAATAACTTTTTTCCAAGCATATTTTTGGTCATCAAAGGTTGGAGTTTCGGATTCAGCGGGTCGAAATACACCTAGAAACTCACCCATTAAAGTCCGATTTTGATTCTGAAAAAAAATATATTTTCGATCATCTCTTTTTCGAACCATGCGGAATAACTTCTTTCCAGGTGTATTGTCGTGTAACAGAGGTTGGATTTTTGGATTCAGCGGGTAAAAATACACCTATAAACCCACCCATCAAAGTTCGATTTCGATTCTGGAGACAGATATTTTCGATCATCTCTTTTTCGAACCATGCGAAATAACTTTTTTCCAAGCATATTTTTGGTCATCAAAGGTTGGATTTTCGGATTCGGCGGTTCGAAATACACCTAGAAACTCACCCATCACAGCCCGATTCCGAGTCTGAAAAAAAATATTTTCGATCATCTCTTTTTCGTACCGTGCGAAATAACTTTTTTCCAAGCATATTTTTGGTCATCAGAGGTTGGATTTTTGGATTCAGCGGGTCGAAATACACCTAGAAACTCACCCATTAAAGTCCGATTTTGATTCTGAAAAAAAATATATTTTCGATCATCTCTTTTTCGAACCATGCGAAATAACTTCTCTCCAGGTGTATTGTCGTGTAACAGAGGTTGAATTTTTGGATTCAGCGGGTCAAAATACACCTATAAACCCACCCATCAAAGTTCAATTTCGATTCTGGAGACAGATATTTTCGATCATCTCTTTTTCGTACCGTGCGAAATAACTTTTTTCCAAGCATATTTTTGGTCATCAGAGGTTGGATTTTTGGATTCAGCGGGTCGAAATACACCTAGAAACTCACCCATTAAAGTCCGATTTTGATTCTGAAAAAAAATATATTTTCGATCATCTCTTTTTCGAACCATGCGAAATAACTTCTTTCCAGGTGTATTGTCGTGTAACAGAGGTTGGATTTTTGGATTCAGCGGGTCAAAATACACCTATAAACCCACCCATCAAAGTTCGATTTCGATTCTGGAGACAGATATTTTCGATCATCTCTTTTTCGAACCATGCGAAATAACTTTTTTCCAAGCATATTTTTGGTCATCAAAGGTTGGATTTTTGGATTCGGCGGTTCGAAATACACCTAGAAACTCACCCATCACAGTCCGATTCCGAGTCTGAAAAAAAATATTTTCGATTATCTCTTTTTCGTACCATGCGGAATAACTTTTTTCCAAGCATATTTTTGGTCATCAAACGTTGGATTTTCGGATTCAGCGAGTCGAAATACACCTAGAAACTCACCCATCAAAGTCCGATTTTGATTCTGAAAAAATATATTTTCGATCATCTCTTTTTCGTACCGTGCGAAATAACTTTTTTCCAAGCATATTTTTGGTCATCAGAGGTTGGATTTTCGGATTCAGCGGGTCGAAATACACCTAGAAACTCACCCATTAAAGTCCGATTTTGATTCTGAAAAAAAATATTTTCGATCATCTCTTTTTCGTACCATGCGAAATAACTTCTTTCCAGAGGTATTGTCGTGTAACAAAGGTTGGATTTTTGGATCCAGCGGGTCAAAATACACCTATAAACCCACCCATCAAAGTTCGATTTCGATTCTGGGGACAGATATTTTCGATCATCTCTTTTTCGTACCATGCTAAATAACTTTTTTCCAAGCATATTTTTGGTCATCAAAGGTTGGAGTTTCGGATTCAGCGGGTCGAAATACACCTAGAAACTCACCCATTGAAGTCCGATTTTGATTCTGAAAAAAAATATATTTTCGATCATCTCTTTTTCGAACCATGCGAAATAACTTCTTTCCAGGTGTATTGTCGTGTAACAGAGGTTGGATTTTTGGATTCAGCGGGTCAAAATACACCTATAAACCCACCCATCAAAATTCGATTTCGATTCTGGAGACAGATATTTTCGATCATCTCTTTTTCGTACCATGCTAAATAACTTTTTTCCAAGCATATTTTTGGTCATCAAAAGTTGGATTTTCGGATTCAGCGGGTCAGAATACACCCAGAAACTCACCCATCAAAGTCCGATTCCGATTCTGAAAAAAAATATTTTCGATCATCTCTTTTTCGTACCATGCGGAATAACTTCTTTCCAGGTGTATTTTCGCGTAACAAAGGTTGGATTTTTTGATTCAGCGGGTCAAAGTACACCTATGAACCCACCTATCAAAGTTCGATTTTGATTCTGGAGACAGATATTTTCGATCATCTCTTTTTCGAACCATGCGAAATAACTTTTTTCCAAGCATATTTTTGGTCATCAAAGGTTGGATTTTCGGATTCGGCGGTTCGAAATACACCTAGAAACTCACCCATCAAAGTCCGATTTTGATTCTGAAAAAATATATTTTCGATCATCTCTTTTTCGTACCGTGCGAAATAACTTTTTTCCAAGCATATTTTTGGTCATCAGAGGTTGGATTTTCGGATTCAGCGGGTCGTAATACACCTAGAAACTCACCCATTAAAGTCCGATTTTGATTCTGAAAAAAAATATTTTCGATCATCTCTTTTTCGTACCATGCGAAATAACTTCTTTCCAGAGGTATTGTCGTGTAACAGAGGTTGAATTTTTGGATTCAGCGGGTCAAAATACACCTATAAACCCACCCATCAAAGTTCGATTTGGATTCTGGAGACAGATATTTTCGATCATCTCTTCTTCGTACCATGCAAAATAACTTCTTTCCAGGTGTATTTTCGCGTAACAAAGGTTGGATTTTCGGATTCAGCGGGTCGAAATACACCTAGAAACTCACCCATTAAAGTCCGATTTTGATTCTGAAAAAAAATATTTTCGATTATCTCTTTTTCGTACCATGCGGAATAACTTTTTTCCAAGCATATTTTTGGTCATCAAACGTTGGATTTTCGGATTCAGCGAGTCGAAATACACCTAGAAACTCACCCATCAAAGTCCGATTTTGATTCTGAAAAAATATATTTTCGATCATCTCTTTTTCGTACCGTGCGAAATAACTTTTTTCCAAGCATATTTTTGGTCATCAGAAGTTGGATTTTCGGATTCAGCGGGTCGAAATACACCTAGAAACTCACCCATTAAAGTCCGATTTTGATTCTGAAAAAAAATATTTTCGATCATCTCTTTTTCGTACCATGCGAAATAACTTCTTTCCAGAGGTATTGTCGTGTAACAAAGGTTGGATTTTTGGATCCAGCGGGTCAAAATACACCTATAAACCCACCCATCAAAGTTCGATTTCGATTCTGGAGACAGATATTTTCGATCATCTCTTTTTCGTACCATGCTGAATAACTTTTTTCCAAGCATATTTTTGGCCATCAAAGGTTGGAGTTTCGGATTCAGCGGGTCGAAATACACCTAGAAACTCACCCATTAAAGTCCGATTTTGATTCTGAAAAAAAATATATTTTCGATCATCTCTTTTTCGAACCATGCGAAATAACTTCTTTCCAGGTGTATTTTTGTGTAACAAAGGTTGGATTTTTGGATTCAGCGGGTCAAAATACACCTATAAACCCACCCATCAAAGTTCGATTTCGATTCTGGAGACAGATATTTTCGATCATCTCTTTTTCGAACCATGCGAAATAACTTTTTTCCAAGCATATTTTTGGTCATCAAAGGTTGGATTTTCGGATTCGGCGGTTCGAAATACACCTAGAAACTCACCCATCACAGTCCGATTCCGAGTCTGAAAAAAAATATTTTCGATCATCTCTTTTTCGTACCGTGCGAAATAACTTTTTTCCAAGCATATTTTTGCTCATCAGAGGTTGGATTTTTGGATTCAGCGGGTCGAAATACACCTAGAAACTCACCCATTAAAGTCCGATTTTGATTCGGAAAAAAAATATATTTTCGATCATCTCTTTTTCGAACCATGCGAAATAACTTCTCTCCAGGTGTATTGTCGTGTAACAGAGGTTGGATTTTTGGATTCAGCGGGTCAAAATACACGTATAAACCCACCCATCAAAGTTCGATTTCGATTCTGGAGACAGATATTTTCGATCATCTCTTTTTCGAACCATGCGAAATAACTTTTTTCCAAGCATATTTTTGGTCATCAAAGGTTGGATTTTCGGATTCGGCGGTTCGAAATACACCTTGAAACTCACCCATCAAAGTCCGATTTTGATTCTGAAAAAATATATTTTCGATCATCTCTTTTTCGTACCGTGCGAAATAACTTTTTTCCAAGCATATTTTTGGTCATCAAAGGTTGGATTTTCGGATTCGGCGGTTCGAAATACACCTAGAAACTCACCCATCACAGTCCGATTCCGAGTCTGAAAAAAAATATTTTCGATCATCTCTTTTTCGTACCATGCAAAATAACTTCTTTCCAGGTGTATTTTCGTGTAACAAAGGTTGGATTTTTGGATTCAGCGGGTCAAAATACACCTATAAACCCACCCATCAAAGTTCGATTTCGATTCTGGAGACAGATATTTTCGATCATCTCTTTTTCGAACCATGCGAAATAACTTTTTTCCAAGCATATTTTTGGTCATCAAAGGTTGGATTTTTGGATTCGGCGGTTCGAAATACACCTAGAAACTCACCCATCACAGTCCGATTCCGAGTCTGAAAAAAAATATTTTCGATTATCTCTTTTTCGTACCATGCGGAATAACTTTTTTCCAAGCATATTTTTGGCCATCAAAGGTTGGAGTTTCGGATTCAGCGGGTCGAAATACACCTAGAAACTCACCCATTAAAGTCCGATTTTGATTCTGAAAAAAAATATATTTTCGATCATCTCTTTTTCGAACCATGCGAAATAACTTCTTTCCAGGTGTATTTTTGTGTAACAAAGGTTGGATTTTTGGATTCAGCGGGTCAAAATACACCTATAAACCCACCCATCAAAGTTCGATTTCGATTCTGGAGACAGATATTTTCGATCATCTCTTTTTCGAACCATGCGAAATAACTTTTTTCCAAGCATATTTTTGGTCATCAAAGGTTGGATTTTCGGATTCGGCGGTTCGAAATACACCTAGAAACTCACCCATCACAGTCCGATTCCGAGTCTGAAAAAAAATATTTTCGATCATCTCTTTTTCGTACCGTGCGAAATAACTTTTTTCCAAGCATATTTTTGCTCATCAGAGGTTGGATTTTTGGATTCAGCGGGTCGAAATACACCTAGAAACTCACCCATTAAAGTCCGATTTTGATTCGGAAAAAAAATATATTTTCGATCATCTCTTTTTCGAACCATGCGAAATAACTTCTCTCCAGGTGTATTGTCGTGTAACAGAGGTTGGATTTTTGGATTCAGCGGGTCAAAATACACGTATAAACCCACCCATCAAAGTTCGATTTCGATTCTGGAGACAGATATTTTCGATCATCTCTTTTTCGAACCATGCGAAATAACTTTTTTCCAAGCATATTTTTGGTCATCAAAGGTTGGATTTTCGGATTCGGCGGTTCGAAATACACCTTGAAACTCACCCATCAAAGTCCGATTTTGATTCTGAAAAAATATATTTTCGATCATCTCTTTTTCGTACCGTGCGAAATAACTTTTTTCCAAGCATATTTTTGGTCATCAAAGGTTGGATTTTCGGATTCGGCGGTTCGAAATACACCTAGAAACTCACCCATCACAGTCCGATTCCGAGTCTGAAAAAAAATATTTTCGATCATCTCTTTTTCGTACCATGCAAAATAACTTCTTTCCAGGTGTATTTTCGTGTAACAAAGGTTGGATTTTTGGATTCAGCGGGTCAAAATACACCCATAAACCCACCCATCAAAGTTCGATTTCGATTCTGGAGACAGATATTTTCGATCATCTCTTTTTCGAACCATGCGAAATAACTTTTTTCCAAGCATATTTTTGGTCATCAAAGGTTGGATTTTTGGATTCGGCGGTTCGAAATACACCTAGAAACTCACCCATCACAGTCCGATTCCGAGTCTGAAAAAAAATATTTTCGATTATCTCTTTTTCGTACCATGCGGAATAACTTTTTTCCAAGCATATTTTCGGTCATCAAACGTTGGATTTTCGGATTCAGCGAGTCGAAATACACCTAGAAACTCACCCATCAATGTCCGATTTTGATTCTGAAAAAATATATTCTCGATCATCTCTTTTTCGTACCGTGCGAAATAACTTTTTTCCAAGCATATTTTTGGTCATCAGAGGTTGGATTTTCGGATTCAGCGGGTCGAAATACACCTAGAAACTCACCCATTAAAGTCCGATTTTGATTCTGAAAAAAAATATTTTCGATCATCTCTTTTTCGTACCATGCGAAATAACTTCTTTCCAGAGGTATTGTCGTGTAACAAAGGTTGGATTTTTGGATCCAGCGGGTCAAAATACACCTATAAACCCACCCATCAAAGTTCGATTGCGATTCTGGGGACAGATATTTTCGATCATCTCTTTTTCGTACCATGCTAAATAACTTTTTGCCAAGCATATTTTTGGTCATCAAAGGTTGGAGTTTCGGATTCAGCGGGTCGAAATACACCTAGAAACTCACCCATTAAAGTCCGATTTTGATTCTGAAAAAAAATATATTTTCGATCATCTCTTTTTCGAACCATGCGGAATAACTTCTTTCCAGGTGTATTGTCGTGTAACAGAGGTTGGATTTTTGGATTCAGCGGGTAAAAATACACCTATAAACCCACCCATCAAAGTTCGATTTCGATTCTGGAGACAGATATTTTCGATCATCTCTTTTTCGAACCATGCGAAATAACTTTTTTCCAAGCATATTTTTGGTCATCAAAGGTTGGATTTTCGGATTCGGCGGTTCGAAATACACCTAGAAACTCACCCATCACAGCCCGATTCCGAGTCTGAAAAAAAATATTTTCGATCATCTCTTTTTCGTACCGTGCGAAATAACTTTTTTCCAAGCATATTTTTGGTCATCAGAGGTTGGATTTTTGGATTCAGCGGGTCGAAATACACCTAGAAACTCACCCATTAAAGTCCGATTTTGATTCTGAAAAAAAATATATTTTCGATCATCTCTTTTTCGAACCATGCGAAATAACTTCTCTCCAGGTGTATTGTCGTGTAACAGAGGTTGAATTTTTGGATTCAGCGGGTCAAAATACACCTATAAACCCACCCATCAAAGTTCAATTTCGATTCTGGAGACAGATATTTTCGATCATCTCTTTTTCGTACCGTGCGAAATAACTTTTTTCCAAGCATATTTTTGGTCATCAGAGGTTGGATTTTTGGATTCAGCGGGTCGAAATACACCTAGAAACTCACCCATTAAAGTCCGATTTTGATTCTGAAAAAAAATATATTTTCGATCATCTCTTTTTCGAACCATGCGAAATAACTTCTTTCCAGGTGTATTGTCGTGTAACAGAGGTTGGATTTTTGGATTCAGCGGGTCAAAATACACCTATAAACCCACCCATCAAAGTTCGATTTCGATTCTGGAGACAGATATTTTCGATCATCTCTTTTTCGAACCATGCGAAATAACTTTTTTCCAAGCATATTTTTGGTCATCAAAGGTTGGATTTTTGGATTCGGCGGTTCGAAATACACCTAGAAACTCACCCATCACAGTCCGATTCCGAGTCTGAAAAAAAATATTTTCGATTATCTCTTTTTCGTACCATGCGGAATAACTTTTTTCCAAGCATATTTTCGGTCATCAAACGTTGGATTTTCGGATTCAGCGAGTCGAAATACACCTAGAAACTCACCCATCAATGTCCGATTTTGATTCTGAAAAAATATATTCTCGATCATCTCTTTTTCGTACCGTGCGAAATAACTTTTTTCCAAGCATATTTTTGGTCATCAGAGGTTGGATTTTCGGATTCAGCGGGTCGAAATACACCTAGAAACTCACCCATTAAAGTCCGATTTTGATTCTGAAAAAAAATATTTTCGATCATCTCTTTTTCGTACCATGCGAAATAACTTCTTTCCAGAGGTATTGTCGTGTAACAAAGGTTGGATTTTTGGATCCAGCGGGTCAAAATACACCTATAAACCCACCCATCAAAGTTCGATTGCGATTCTGGGGACAGATATTTTCGATCATCTCTTTTTCGTACCATGCTAAATAACTTTTTGCCAAGCATATTTTTGGTCATCAAAGGTTGGAGTTTCGGATTCAGCGGGTCGAAATACACCTAGAAACTCACCCATTAAAGTCCGATTTTGATTCTGAAAAAAAATATATTTTCGATCATCTCTTTTTCGAACCATGCGGAATAACTTCTTTCCAGGTGTATTGTCGTGTAACAGAGGTTGGATTTTTGGATTCAGCGGGTAAAAATACACCTATAAACCCACCCATCAAAGTTCGATTTCGATTCTGGAGACAGATATTTTCGATCATCTCTTTTTCGAACCATGCGAAATAACTTTTTTCCAAGCATATTTTTGGTCATCAAAGGTTGGATTTTCGGATTCGGCGGTTCGAAATACACCTAGAAACTCACCCATCACAGCCCGATTCCGAGTCTGAAAAAAAATATTTTCGATCATCTCTTTTTCGTACCGTGCGAAATAACTTTTTTCCAAGCATATTTTTGGTCATCAGAGGTTGGATTTTTGGATTCAGCGGGTCGAAATACACCTAGAAACTCACCCATTAAAGTCCGATTTTGATTCTGAAAAAAAATATATTTTCGATCATCTCTTTTTCGAACCATGCGAAATAACTTCTCTCCAGGTGTATTGTCGTGTAACAGAGGTTGAATTTTTGGATTCAGCGGGTCAAAATACACCTATAAACCCACCCATCAAAGTTCAATTTCGATTCTGGAGACAGATATTTTCGATCATCTCTTTTTCGTACCGTGCGAAATAACTTTTTTCCAAGCATATTTTTGGTCATCAGAGGTTGGATTTTTGGATTCAGCGGGTCGAAATACACCTAGAAACTCACCCATTAAAGTCCGATTTTGATTCTGAAAAAAAATATATTTTCGATCATCTCTTTTTCGAACCATGCGAAATAACTTCTTTCCAGGTGTATTGTCGTGTAACAGAGGTTGGATTTTTGGATTCAGCGGGTCAAAATACACCTATAAACCCACCCATCAAAGTTCGATTTCGATTCTGGAGACAGATATTTTCGATCATCTCTTTTTCGAACCATGCGAAATAACTTTTTTCCAAGCATATTTTTGGTCATCAAAGGTTGGATTTTTGGATTCGGCGGTTCGAAATACACCTAGAAACTCACCCATCACAGTCCGATTCCGAGTCTGAAAAAAAATATTTTCGATTATCTCTTTTTCGTACCATGCGGAATAACTTTTTTCCAAGCATATTTTTGGTCATCAAACGTTGGATTTTCGGATTCAGCGAGTCGAAATACACCTAGAAACTCACCCATCAAAGTCCGATTTTGATTCTGAAAAAATATATTTTCGATCATCTCTTTTTCGTACCGTGCGAAATAACTTTTTTCCAAGCATATTTTTGGTCATCAGAGGTTGGATTTTCGGATTCAGCGGGTCGAAATACACCTAGAAACTCACCCATTAAAGTCCGATTTTGATTCTGAAAAAAAATATTTTCGATCATCTCTTTTTCGTACCATGCGAAATAACTTCTTTCCAGAGGTATTGTCGTGTAACAAAGGTTGGATTTTTGGATCCAGCGGGTCAAAATACACCTATAAACCCACCCATCAAAGTTCGATTTCGATTCTGGGGACAGATATTTTCGATCATCTCTTTTTCGTACCATGCTAAATAACTTTTTTCCAAGCATATTTTTGGTCATCAAAGGTTGGAGTTTCGGATTCAGCGGGTCGAAATACACCTAGAAACTCACCCATTGAAGTCCGATTTTGATTCTGAAAAAAAATATTTTCGATCATCTCTTTTTCGTACCATGCGGAATAACTTCTTTCCAGGTGTATTTTCGCGTAACAAAGGTTGGATTTTTTGATTCAGCGGGTCAAAGTACACCTATGAACCCACCTATCAAAGTTCGATTTTGATTCTGGAGACAGATATTTTCGATCATCTCTTTTTCGAACCATGCGGAATAACTTTTTTCCAAGCATATTTTTGGTCATCAAAGGTTGGATTTTCGGATTCGGCGGTTCGAAATACACCTAGAAACTCACCCATCAAAGTCCGATTTTGATTCTGAAAAAATATATTTTCGATCATCTCTTTTTCGTACCGTGCGAAATAACTTTTTTCCAAGCATATTTTTGGACATCAGAGGTTGGATTTTCGGATTCAGCGGGTCGAAATACACCTAGAAACTCACCCATCACAGTCCGATTCCGAGTCTGAAAAAAAATATTTTCGATCATCTCTTTTTCGTACCATGCAAAATAACTTCTTTCCAGGTGTATTTTCGTGTAACAAAGGTTGGATTTTTGGATTCAGCGGGTCAAAATACACCTATAAACCCACCCATCAAAGTTCGATTTCGATTCTGGAGACAGATATTTTCGATCATCTCTTTTTCGTACCATGCTAAATAACTTTTTTCCAAGCATATTTTTGGTCATCAAAGGTTGAATTTTCGGATTCAGCGGGTCGGAATACACCCAGAAACTCACCCATCAAAGTCCGATTCCGATTCTGAAAAAAAATATTTTCGATCATCTCTTTTTCGTACCATGCGGAATAACTTCTTTCCAGGTGTATTTTCGCGTAACAAAGGTTGGATTTTTTGATTCAGCGGGTCAAAGTACACCTATGAACCCACCCATCAAAGTTCGATTTTGATTCTGGAGACAGATATTTTCGATTATCTCTCTTTCGTACCATGCGGAATAACTTTTTTCCAAGCATATTTTTGGTCATCAAAGGTTGGATTTTCGGATTCAGCGAGTCGAAATACACCTAGAAACTCACCCATCAAAGTCCGATTTTTATTCTGAAAAAATATATTTTCGATCATCTCTTTTTCGTACCGTGCGAAATAACTTTTTTCCAAGCAAATTTTTGGTCATCAGACGTTGGATTTTCGGATTCAGCGGGTCGAAATACACCTAGAAACTCACCCATTAAAGTCCGATTTTGATCCTGAAAAAAAATATATTTTCGATCATCTCTTTTTCGAACCATGCGAAATAACTTCTTTCCAGGTGTATTGTCGTGTAACAGAGGTTGAATTTTTGGATTCAGCGGGTCAAAATACACCTATAAACCCACCCATCAAAGTTCGATTTGGATTCTGGAGACAGATATTTTCGATCATCTCTTCTTCGTACCGTGCGGAATAACTTTTTTCCAAGCATATTTTTGGTCATCAGAGGTTGGATTTTTGCATTCAGCGGGTCGAAATACACCTAGAAACTCACCCATTAAAGTCCGATTTTGATTCTGAAAAAAAATATATTTTCGATCATCTCTTTTTTGAACCATGCGAAATAACCTCTTTCCAGGTGTATTGTCGTGTAACAGAGGTTGGATTTTTGGATTCAGCGGGTCAAAATACACCTATAAACCCACCCATCGAAGTTCGATTTCGATTCTGGAGACAGATATTTTCGATCATCTCTTTTTCGAACCATGCGAAATAACTTTTTTCCAAGCATATTTTTGGTCATCAAAGGTTGGATTTTCGGATTCAGCGGGTCGGAATACACCCAGAAACTCACCCATCAAAGTCCGATTCCGATTCTGAAAAAAAATATTTTCGATCATCTCTTTTTCGTACCATGCGGAATAACTTCTTTCCAGGTGTAGTTTCGCGTAACAAAGGTTGGATTTTCGGATTCAGCGGGTCGAAATACACCTAGAAACTCACCCATTAAAGTCCGATTTTGATTCTGAAAAAAAATATTTTCGATCATCTCTTTTTCGTACCATGCGAAATAACTTCTTTCCAGAGGTATTGTCGTGTAACAAAGGTTGGATTTTTAGATCCAGCGGGTCAAAATACACCTATAAACCCACCCATCAAAGTTCGATTTCGATTCTGGAGACAGATATTTTCGATCATCTCTTTTTCGTACCATGCTGAATAACTTTTTTCCAAGCATATTTTTGGCTATCAAAGATTGGAGTTTCGGATTCAGCGGGTCGAAATACACCTAGAAACTCACCCATTAAAGTCCGATTTTGATTCTGAAAAAAAATATATTTTCGATCATCTCTTTTTCGAACCATGCGAAATAACTTCTTTCCAGGTGTATTTTCGTGTGAAAAAGGTTTGATTTTTGGATTCAGCGGGTCAAAATACACCTATAAACCCACCCATCAAAGTTCGAGTTCGATTCTGGAGACAGATATTTTCGATCATCTCTTTTTCGTACCATGCGGAATAACTCTTTGCCAAGCATATTTTTGGTCATCAAAGGTTGGATTTTCGGATTCAGCGAGTCGAAATACACCTAGAAACTCACCCATCAAAGTCAGATTTTGATTCTGAAAAAATATATTTTCGATCATCTCTTTTTCGTACCGTGCGAAATAACTTTTTTCCAAGCATATTTTTGGTCATCAGAGGTTGGATTTTCGGATTCAGCGGGTCGAAATACACCTAGAAACTCTTCCATTAAAGTCCGATTTTGATTCTGAAAAAAAATATTTTCGATCATCTCTTTTTCGTACCATGCGAAATAACTTCTTTCCAGAGGTATTGTCGTGTAACAAAGGTTGGATTTTTGGATCCAGCGGGTCAAAATACAACTATAAACCCACCCATCAAAGTTCGATTTCGATTCTGGAGACAGGTATTTTCGATCATCTCTTTTTCGTACCATGCTAAATAACTTTTTTCCAAGCATATTTTTGGTCATCAAAGGTTGGATTTTCGGATTCAGCGGGTCGAAATACACCTAGAAACTCACCCATTGAAGTCCGATTTTGATTCTGAAAAAAAATATATTTTCGATCATCTCTTTTTCGAACCATGCGAAATAACTTCTTTCCAGGTGTATTGTCGTGTAACAGAGGTTGGATTTTTGGATTCAGCGGGTCAAAATACACCTATAAACCCACCCATCAAAATTCGATTTCGATTCTGGAGACAGATATTTTCGATCATCTCTTTTTCGTACCATGCTAAATAACTTTTTTCCAAGCATATTTTTGGTCATCAAAAGTTGGATTTTCGGATTCAGCGGGTCAGAATACACCCAGAAACTCACCCATCAAAGTCCGATTCCGATTCTGAAAAAAAATATTTTCGATCATCTCTTTTTCGTACCATGCGGAATAACTTCGTTCCAGGTGTATTTTCGCGTAACAAAGGTTGGATTTTTTGATTCAGCGGGTCAAAGTACACCTATGAACCCACCTATCAAAGTTCGATTTTGATTCTGGAGACAGATATTTTCGATCATCTCTTTTTCGAACCATGCGAAATAACTTTTTTCCAAGCATATTTTTGGTCATCAAAGGTTGGATTTTCGGATTCGGCGGTTCGAAATACACCTAGAAACTCACCCATCAAAGTCCGATTTTGATTCTGAAAAAATATATTTTCGATCATCTCTTTTTCGTACCGTGCGAAATAACTTTTTTCCAAGCATATTTTTGGACATCAGAGGTTGGATTTTCGGATTCAGCGGGTCGAAATACACCTAGAAACTCACCCATCACAGTCCGATTCCGAGTCTGAAAAAAAATATTTTCGATCATCTCTTTTTCGTACCATGCAAAATAACTTCTTTCCAGGTGTATTTTCGTGTAACGAAGGTTGGATTTTTGGATTCAGCGGGTCAAAATACACCTATAAACCCACCCATCAAAGTTCGATTTCGATTCTGGAGACAGATATTTTCGATCATCTCTTTTTCGTACCATGCTAAATAACTTTTTTCCAAGCATATTTTTGGTCATCAAAGGTTGGATTTTCGGATTCAGCGGGTCGGAATACACCCAGAAACTCACCCATCAAAGTCCGATTCCGATTCTGAAAAAAAATATTTTCGATCATCTCTTTTTCGTACCATGCGGAATAACTTCTTTCCAGGTGTATTTTCGCGTAACAAAGGTTGGATTTTCGGATTCAGCGGGTCGAAATACACCTAGAAACTCACCCATTAAAGTCCGATTTTGATTCTGAAAAAAAATATTTTCGATTATCTCTTTTTCGTACCATGCGGAATAACTTTTTTCCAAGCATATTTTTGGTCATCAAACGTTGGATTTTCGGATTCAGCGAGTCGAAATACACCTAGAAACTCACCCATCAAAGTCCGATTTTGATTCTGAAAAAATATATTTTCGATCATCTCTTTTTCGTACCGTGCAAAATAACTTTTTTCCAAGCATATTTTTGGTCATCAGAGGTTGGATTTTCGGATTCAGCGGGTCGAAATACACCTAGAAACTCACCCATTAAAGTCCGATTTTGATTCTGAAAAAAAATATTTTCGATCATCTCTTTTTCGTACCATGCGAAATAACTTCTTTCCAGAGGTATTGTCGTGTAACAAAGGTTGGATTTTTGGATCCAGCGGGTCAAAATACACCTATAAACCCACCCATCAAAGTTCGATTTCGATTCTGGAGACAGATATTTTCGATCATCTCTTTTTCGTACCATGCTGAATAACTTTTTTCCAAGCATATTTTTGGCCATCAAAGATTGGAGTTTCGGATTCAGCGGGTCGAAATACACCTAGAAACTCACCCATTAAAGTCCGATTTTGATTCTGAAAAAAAATATATTTTCGATCATCTCTTTTTCGAACCATGCGAAATAACTTCTTTCCAGGTGTATTTTCGTGTGAAAAAGGTTTGATTTTTGGATTCAGCGGGTCAAAATACACCTATAAACCCACCCATCAAAGTTCGAGTTCGATTCTGGAGACAGATATTTTCGATCATCTCTTTTTCGTACCATGCGGAATAACTCTTTGCCAAGCATATTTTTGGTCATCAAAGGTTGGATTTTCGGATTCAGCGAGTCGAAATACACCTAGAAACTCACCCATCAAAGTCCGATTTTGATTCTGAAAAAATATATTTTCGATCATCTCTTTTTCGTACCGTGCGAAATAACTTTTTTCCAAGCATATTTTTGGTCATCAGAGGTTGGATTTTCGGATTCAGCGGGTCGAAATACACCTAGAAACTCTTCCATTAAAGTCCGATTTTGATTCTGAAAAAAAATATTTTCGATCATCTCTTTTTCGTACCATGCGAAATAACTTCTTTCCAGAGGTATTGTCGTGTAACAAAGGTTGGATTTTTGGATCCAGCGGGTCAAAATACAACTATAAACCCACCCATCAAAGTTCGATTTCGATTCTGGAGACAGATATTTTCGATTATCTCTCTTTCGTACCATGCGGAATAACTTTTTTCCAAGCATATTTTTGGTCATCAAAGGTTGGATTTTCGGATTCAGCGAGTCGAAATACACCTAGAAACTCACCCATCAAAGTGCGATTTTTATTCTGAAAAAATATATTTTCGATCATCTCTTTTTCGTACCGTGCGAAATAACTTTTTTCCAAGCAAATTTTTGGTCATCAGAGGTTGGATTTTCGGATTCAGCGGGTCGAAATACACCTTGAAACTCACCCATTAAAGTCCGATTTTGATCCTGAAAAAAAATATATTTTCGATCATCTCTTTTTCGAACCATGCGAAATAACTTCTTTCCAGGTGTATTGTCGTGTAACAGAGGTTAAATTTTTGGATTCAGCGGGTCAAAATACACCTATAAACCCACCCATCAAAGTTCGATTTGGATTCTGGAGACAGATATTTTCGATCATCTCTTCTTCGTACCGTGCGGACTAACTTTTTTCCAAGCATATTTTTGGTCATCAGAGGTTGGATTTTTGGATTCAGCGGGTCGAAATACACCTAGAAACTCACCCATTGAAGTCCGATTTTGATTCTGAAAAAAAATATTTTCGATCATCTCTTTTTCGTACCATGCGGAATAACTTCTTTCCAGGTGTATTTTCGCGTAACAAAGGTTGGATTTTTTGATTCAGCGGGTCAAAGTACACCTATGAACCCACCTATCAAAGTTCGATTTTGATTCTGGAGACAGATATTTTCGATCATCTCTTTTTCGAACCATGCGAAATAACTTTTTTCCAAGCATATTTTTGGTCATCAAAGGTTGGATTTTCGGATTCGGCGGTTCGAAATACACCTAGAAACTCACCCATCAAAGTCCGATTTTGATTCTGAAAAAATATATTTTCGATCATCTCTTTTTCGTACCGTGCGAAATAACTTTTTTCCAAGCATATTTTTGGACATCAGAGGTTGGATTTTCGGATTCAGCGGGTCGAAATACACCTAGAAACTCACCCATCACAGTCCGATTCCGAGTCTGAAAAAAAATATTTTCGATCATCTCTTTTTCGTACCATGCAAAATAACTTCTTTCCAGGTGTATTTTCGTGTAACAAAGGTTGGATTTTTGGATTCAGCGGGTCAAAATACACCTATAAACCCACCCATCAAAGTTCGATTTCGATTCTGGAGACAGATATTTTCGATCATCTCTTTTTCGTACCATGCTAAATAACTTTTTTCCAAGCATATTTTTGGTCATCAAAGGTTGGATTTTCGGATTCAGCGGGTCGGAATACACCCAGAAACTCACCCATCAAAGTCCGATTCCGATTCTGAAAAAAAATATTTTCGATCATCTCTTTTTCGTACCATGCGGAATAACTTCTTTCCAGGTGTATTTTCGCGTAACAAAGGTTGGATTTTTTGATTCAGCGGGTCAAAGTACACCTATGAACCCACCCATCAAAGTTCGATTTTGATTCTGGAGACAGATATTTTCGATTATCTCTCTTTCGTACCATGCGGAATAACTTTTTTCCAAGCATATTTTTGGTCATCAAAGGTTGGATTTTCGGATTCAGCGAGTCGAAATACACCTAGAAACTCACCCATCAAAGTCCGATTTTTATTCTGAAAAAATATATTTTCGATCATCTCTTTTTCGTACCGTGCGAAATAACTTTTTTCCAAGCAAATTTTTGGTCATCAGACGTTGGATTTTCGGATTCAGCGGGTCGAAATACACCTAGAAACTCACCCATTAAAGTCCGATTTTGATCCTGAAAAAAAATATATTTTCGATCATCTCTTTTTCGAACCATGCGAAATAACTTCTTTCCAGGTGTATTGTCGTGTAACAGAGGTTGAATTTTTGGATTCAGCGGGTCAAAATACACCTATAAACCCACCCATCAAAGTTCGATTTGGATTCTGGAGACAGATATTTTCGATCATCTCTTCTTCGTACCGTGCGGAATAACTTTTTTCCAAGCATATTTTTGGTCATCAGAGGTTGGATTTTTGCATTCAGCGGGTCGAAATACACCTAGAAACTCACCCATTAAAGTCCGATTTTGATTCTGAAAAAAAATATATTTTCGATCATCTCTTTTTTGAACCATGCGAAATAACCTCTTTCCAGGTGTATTGTCGTGTAACAGAGGTTGGATTTTTGGATTCAGCGGGTCAAAATACACCTATAAACCCACCCATCGAAGTTCGATTTCGATTCTGGAGACAGATATTTTCGATCATCTCTTTTTCGAACCATGCGAAATAACTTTTTTCCAAGCATATTTTTGGTCATCAAAGGTTGGATTTTCGGATTCAGCGGGTCGGAATACACCCAGAAACTCACCCATCAAAGTCCGATTCCGATTCTGAAAAAAAATATTTTCGATCATCTCTTTTTCGTACCATGCGGAATAACTTCTTTCCAGGTGTAGTTTCGCGTAACAAAGGTTGGATTTTCGGATTCAGCGGGTCGAAATACACCTAGAAACTCACCCATTAAAGTCCGATTTTGATTCTGAAAAAAAATATTTTCGATCATCTCTTTTTCGTACCATGCGAAATAACTTCTTTCCAGAGGTATTGTCGTGTAACAAAGGTTGGATTTTTAGATCCAGCGGGTCAAAATACACCTATAAACCCACCCATCAAAGTTCGATTTCGATTCTGGAGACAGATATTTTCGATCATCTCTTTTTCGTACCATGCTGAATAACTTTTTTCCAAGCATATTTTTGGCTATCAAAGATTGGAGTTTCGGATTCAGCGGGTCGAAATACACCTAGAAACTCACCCATTAAAGTCCGATTTTGATTCTGAAAAAAAATATATTTTCGATCATCTCTTTTTCGAACCATGCGAAATAACTTCTTTCCAGGTGTATTTTCGTGTAAAAAAGGTTTGATTTTTGGATTCAGCGGGTCAAAATACACCTATAAACCCACCCATCAAAGTTCGAGTTCGATTCTGGAGACAGATATTTTCGATCATCTCTTTTTCGTACCATGCGGAATAACTCTTTGCCAAGCATATTTTTGGTCATCAAAGGTTGGATTTTCGGATTCAGCGAGTCGAAATACACCTAGAAACTCACCCATCAAAGTCAGATTTTGATTCTGAAAAAATATATTTTCGATCATCTCTTTTTCGTACCGTGCGAAATAACTTTTTTCCAAGCATATTTTTGGTCATCAGAGGTTGGATTTTCGGATTCAGCGGGTCGAAATACACCTAGAAACTCTTCCATTAAAGTCCGATTTTGATTCTGAAAAAAAATATTTTCGATCATCTCTTTTTCGTACCATGCGAAATAACTTCTTTCCAGAGGTATTGTCGTGTAACAAAGGTTGGATTTTTGGATCCAGCGGGTCAAAATACAACTATAAACCCACCCATCAAAGTTCGATTTCGATTCTGGAGACAGGTATTTTCGATCATCTCTTTTTCGTACCATGCTAAATAACTTTTTTCCAAGCATATTTTTGGTCATCAAAGGTTGGATTTTCGGATTCAGCGGGTCGAAATACACCTAGAAACTCACCCATTGAAGTCCGATTTTGATTCTGAAAAAAAATATATTTTCGATCATCTCTTTTTCGAACCATGCGAAATAACTTCTTTCCAGGTGTATTGTCGTGTAACAGAGGTTGGATTTTTGGATTCAGCGGGTCAAAATACACCTATAAACCCACCCATCAAAATTCGATTTCGATTCTGGAGACAGATATTTTCGATCATCTCTTTTTCGTACCATGCTAAATAACTTTTTTCCAAGCATATTTTTGGTCATCAAAAGTTGGATTTTCGGATTCAGCGGGTCAGAATACACCCAGAAACTCACCCATCAAAGTCCGATTCCGATTCTGAAAAAAAATATTTTCGATCATCTCTTTTTCGTACCATGCGGAATAACTTCGTTCCAGGTGTATTTTCGCGTAACAAAGGTTGGATTTTTTGATTCAGCGGGTCAAAGTACACCTATGAACCCACCTATCAAAGTTCGATTTTGATTCTGGAGACAGATATTTTCGATCATCTCTTTTTCGAACCATGCGAAATAACTTTTTTCCAAGCATATTTTTGGTCATCAAAGGTTGGATTTTCGGATTCGGCGGTTCGAAATACACCTAGAAACTCACCCATCAAAGTCCGATTTTGATTCTGAAAAAATATATTTTCGATCATCTCTTTTTCGTACCGTGCGAAATAACTTTTTTCCAAGCATATTTTTGGACATCAGAGGTTGGATTTTCGGATTCAGCGGGTCGAAATACACCTAGAAACTCACCCATCACAGTCCGATTCCGAGTCTGAAAAAAAATATTTTCGATCATCTCTTTTTCGTACCATGCAAAATAACTTCTTTCCAGGTGTATTTTCGTGTAACGAAGGTTGGATTTTTGGATTCAGCGGGTCAAAATACACCTATAAACCCACCCATCAAAGTTCGATTTCGATTCTGGAGACAGATATTTTCGATCATCTCTTTTTCGTACCATGCTAAATAACTTTTTTCCAAGCATATTTTTGGTCATCAAAGGTTGGATTTTCGGATTCAGCGGGTCGGAATACACCCAGAAACTCACCCATCAAAGTCCGATTCCGATTCTGAAAAAAAATATTTTCGATCATCTCTTTTTCGTACCATGCGGAATAACTTCTTTCCAGGTGTATTTTCGCGTAACAAAGGTTGGATTTTCGGATTCAGCGGGTCGAAATACACCTAGAAACTCACCCATTAAAGTCCGATTTTGATTCTGAAAAAAAATATTTTCGATTATCTCTTTTTCGTACCATGCGGAATAACTTTTTTCCAAGCATATTTTTGGTCATCAAACGTTGGATTTTCGGATTCAGCGAGTCGAAATACACCTAGAAACTCACCCATCAAAGTCCGATTTTGATTCTGAAAAAATATATTTTCGATCATCTCTTTTTCGTACCGTGCAAAATAACTTTTTTCCAAGCATATTTTTGGTCATCAGAGGTTGGATTTTCGGATTCAGCGGGTCGAAATACACCTAGAAACTCACCCATTAAAGTCCGATTTTGATTCTGAAAAAAAATATTTTCGATCATCTCTTTTTCGTACCATGCGAAATAACTTCTTTCCAGAGGTATTGTCGTGTAACAAAGGTTGGATTTTTGGATCCAGCGGGTCAAAATACACCTATAAACCCACCCATCAAAGTTCGATTTCGATTCTGGAGACAGATATTTTCGATCATCTCTTTTTCGTACCATGCTGAATAACTTTTTTCCAAGCATATTTTTGGCCATCAAAGATTGGAGTTTCGGATTCAGCGGGTCGAAATACACCTAGAAACTCACCCATTAAAGTCCGATTTTGATTCTGAAAAAAAATATATTTTCGATCATCTCTTTTTCGAACCATGCGAAATAACTTCTTTCCAGGTGTATTTTCGTGTGAAAAAGGTTTGATTTTTGGATTCAGCGGGTCAAAATACACCTATAAACCCACCCATCAAAGTTCGAGTTCGATTCTGGAGACAGATATTTTCGATCATCTCTTTTTCGTACCATGCGGAATAACTCTTTGCCAAGCATATTTTTGGTCATCAAAGGTTGGATTTTCGGATTCAGCGAGTCGAAATACACCTAGAAACTCACCCATCAAAGTCCGATTTTGATTCTGAAAAAATATATTTTCGATCATCTCTTTTTCGTACCGTGCGAAATAACTTTTTTCCAAGCATATTTTTGGTCATCAGAGGTTGGATTTTCGGATTCAGCGGGTCGAAATACACCTAGAAACTCTTCCATTAAAGTCCGATTTTGATTCTGAAAAAAAATATCTTCGATCATCTCTTTTTCGTACCATGCGAAATAACTTCTTTCCAGAGGTATTGTCGTGTAACAAAGGTTGGATTTTTGGATCCAGCGGGTCAAAATACAACTATAAACCCACCCATCAAAGTTCGATTTCGATTCTGGAGACAGATATTTTCGATTATCTCTCTTTCGTACCATGCGGAATAACTTTTTTCCAAGCATATTTTTGGTCATCAAAGGTTGGATTTTCGGATTCAGCGAGTCGAAATACACCTAGAAACTCACCCATCAAAGTGCGATTTTTATTCTGAAAAAATATATTTTCGATCATCTCTTTTTCGTACCGTGCGAAATAACTTTTTTCCAAGCAAATTTTTGGTCATCAGAGGTTGGATTTTCGGATTCAGCGGGTCGAAATACACCTTGAAACTCACCCATTAAAGTCCGATTTTGATCCTGAAAAAAAATATATTTTCGATCATCTCTTTTTCGAACCATGCGAAATAACTTCTTTCCAGGTGTATTGTCGTGTAACAGAGGTTAAATTTTTGGATTCAGCGGGTCAAAATACACCTATAAACCCACCCATCAAAGTTCGATTTGGATTCTGGAGACAGATATTTTCGATCATCTCTTCTTCGTACCGTGCGGACTAACTTTTTTCCAAGCATATTTTTGGTCATCAGAGGTTGGATTTTTGGATTCAGCGGGTCGAAATACACCTAGAAACTCACCCATTAAAGTCCGATTTTGATTCTGAAAAAAAATATATTTTCGATCATCTCTTTTTTGAACCATGCGAAATAACCTCTTTCCAGGTGTATTGTCGTGTAACAGAGGTTGGATTTTTGGATTCAGCGGGTCAAAATACACCTATAAACCCACCCATCGAAGTTCGATTTCGATTCTGGAGACAGATATTTTCGATCATCTCTTTTTCGAACCATGCGAAATAACTTTTTTCCAAGCATATTTTTGGTCATCAAAGGTTGGATTTTCGGATTCAGCGGGTCGGAATACACCCAGAAACTCACCCATCAAAGTCCGATTCCGATTCTGAAAAAAAATATTTTCGATCATCTCTTTTTCGTACCATGCGGAATAACTTCTTTCCAGGTGTATTTTCGCGTAACAAAGGTTGGATTTTCGGATTCAGCGGGTCGAAATACACCTAGAAACTCACCCATTAAAGTCCGATTTTGATTCTGAAAAAAAATATTTTCGATTATCTCTTTTTCGTACCATGCGGAATAACTTTTTTCCAAGCATATTTTTGGTCATCAAACGTTGGATTTTCGGATTCAGCGAGTCGAAATACACCTAGAAACTCACCCATCAAAGTCCGATTTTGATTCTGAAAAAATATATTTTCGATCATCTCTTTTTCGTACCGTGCGAAATAACTTTTTTCCAAGCATATTTTTGGTCATCAGAGGTTGGATTTTCGGATTCAGCGGGTCGAAATACACCTAGAAACTCACCCATTAAAGTCCGATTTTAATTCTGAAAAAAAATATTTTCGATCATCTCTTTTTCGTACCATGCGAAATAACTTCTTTCCAGAGGTATTGTCGTGTAACAAAGGTTGGATTTTTGGATCCAGCGGGTCAAAATACACCTATAAACCCACCCATCAAAGTTCGATTTCGATTCTGGAGACAGATATTTTCGATCATCTCTTTTTCGTACCATGCTGAATAACTTTTTTCCAAGCATATTTTTGGCCATCAAAGGTTGGAGTTTCGGATTCAGCGGGTCGAAATACACCTAGAAACTCACCCATTAAAGTCCGATTTTGATTCTGAAAAAAAATATATTTTCGATCATCTCTTTTTCGAACCATGCGAAATAACTTCTTTCCAGAGGTATTGTCGTGTAACAAAGGTTGGATTTTTGGATTCAGCGGGTCAAAATACACCTATAAACCCACCCATCAAAGTTCGATTTCGATTCTGGAGACAGATATTTTCGATCATCTCTTTTTCGAACCATGCGAAATAA
Source organism: Phymatocera aterrima (assembly GCA_963170745.1). NCBI lineage: Eukaryota > Metazoa > Arthropoda > Insecta > Hymenoptera > Tenthredinidae > Phymatocera > Phymatocera aterrima. The sequence continues at coordinate 1,427,134 of CAUJGY010000150.1, read as the reverse complement.
CTTTTTTCCAAGCATATTTTTGGTCATCAAAGGTTGGATTTTCGGATTCGGCGGTTCGAAATACACCTAGAAACTCACCCATCACAGTCCGATTCCGAGTCTGAAAAAAAATATTTTCGATCATCTCTTTTTCGTACCGTGCGAAATAACTTTTTTCCAAGCATATTTTTGCTCATCAGAGGTTGGATTTTTGGATTCAGCGGGTCGAAATACACCTAGAAACTCACCCATTAAAGTCCGATTTTGATTCTGAAAAAAAATATATTTTCGATCATCTCTTTTTCGAACCATGCGAAATAACTTCTCTCCAGGTGTATTGTCGTGTAACAGAGGTTGGATTTTTGGATTCAGCGGGTCAAAATACACGTATAAACCCACCCATCAAAGTTCGATTTCGATTCTGGAGACAGATATTTTCGATCATCTCTTTTTCGAACCATGCGAACTAACTTTTTTCCAAGCATATTTTTGGTCATCAAAGGTTGGATTTTCGGATTCAGCGAGTCGAAATACACCTAGAAACTCACCCATCAAAGTCAGATTTTGATTCTGAAAAAATATATTTTCGATCATCTCTTTTTCGTACCGTGCGAAATAACTTTTTTCCAAGCATATTTTTGGTCATCAGAGGTTGGATTTTCGGATTCAGCGGGTCGAAATACACCTAGAAACTCTTCCATTAAAGTCCGATTTTGATTCTGAAAAAAAATATTTTCGATCATCTCTTTTTCGTACCATGCGAAATAACTTCTTTCCAGAGGTATTGTCGTGTAACAAAGGTTGGATTTTTGGATCCAGCGGGTCAAAATACAACTATAAACCCACCCATCAAAGTTCGATTTCGATTCTGGAGACAGGTATTTTCGATCATCTCTTTTTCGTACCATGCTAAATAACTTTTTTCCAAGCATATTTTTGGTCATCAAAGGTTGGATTTTCGGATTCAGCGGGTCGAAATACACCTAGAAACTCACCCATTGAAGTCCGATTTTGATTCTGAAAAAAAATATATTTTCGATCATCTCTTTTTCGAACCATGCGAAATAACTTCTTTCCAGGTGTATTGTCGTGTAACAGAGGTTGGATTTTTGGATTCAGCGGGTCAAAATACACCTATAAACCCACCCATCAAAATTCGATTTCGATTCTGGAGACAGATATTTTCGATCATCTCTTTTTCGTACCATGCTAAATAACTTTTTTCCAAGCATATTTTTGGTCATCAAAAGTTGGATTTTCGGATTCAGCGGGTCAGAATACACCCAGAAACTCACCCATCAAAGTCCGATTCCGATTCTGAAAAAAAATATTTTCGATCATCTCTTTTTCGTACCATGCGGAATAACTTCGTTCCAGGTGTATTTTCGCGTAACAAAGGTTGGATTTTTTGATTCAGCGGGTCAAAGTACACCTATGAACCCACCTATCAAAGTTCGATTTTGATTCTGGAGACAGATATTTTCGATCATCTCTTTTTCGAACCATGCGAAATAACTTTTTTCCAAGCATATTTTTGGTCATCAAAGGTTGGATTTTCGGATTCGGCGGTTCGAAATACACCTAGAAACTCACCCATCAAAGTCCGATTTTGATTCTGAAAAAATATATTTTCGATCATCTCTTTTTCGTACCGTGCGAAATAACTTTTTTCCAAGCATATTTTTGGACATCAGAGGTTGGATTTTCGGATTCAGCGGGTCGAAATACACCTAGAAACTCACCCATCACAGTCCGATTCCGAGTCTGAAAAAAAATATTTTCGATCATCTCTTTTTCGTACCATGCAAAATAACTTCTTTCCAGGTGTATTTTCGTGTAACGAAGGTTGGATTTTTGGATTCAGCGGGTCAAAATACACCTATAAACCCACCCATCAAAGTTCGATTTCGATTCTGGAGACAGATATTTTCGATCATCTCTTTTTCGTACCATGCTAAATAACTTTTTTCCAAGCATATTTTTGGTCATCAAAGGTTGGATTTTCGGATTCAGCGGGTCGGAATACACCCAGAAACTCACCCATCAAAGTCCGATTCCGATTCTGAAAAAAAATATTTTCGATCATCTCTTTTTCGTACCATGCGGAATAACTTCTTTCCAGGTGTATTTTCGCGTAACAAAGGTTGGATTTTCGGATTCAGCGGGTCGAAATACACCTAGAAACTCACCCATTAAAGTCCGATTTTGATTCTGAAAAAAAATATTTTCGATTATCTCTTTTTCGTACCATGCGGAATAACTTTTTTCCAAGCATATTTTTGGTCATCAAACGTTGGATTTTCGGATTCAGCGAGTCGAAATACACCTAGAAACTCACCCATCAAAGTCCGATTTTGATTCTGAAAAAATATATTTTCGATCATCTCTTTTTCGTACCGTGCAAAATAACTTTTTTCCAAGCATATTTTTGGTCATCAGAGGTTGGATTTTCGGATTCAGCGGGTCGAAATACACCTAGAAACTCACCCATTAAAGTCCGATTTTGATTCTGAAAAAAAATATTTTCGATCATCTCTTTTTCGTACCATGCGAAATAACTTCTTTCCAGAGGTATTGTCGTGTAACAAAGGTTGGATTTTTGGATCCAGCGGGTCAAAATACACCTATAAACCCACCCATCAAAGTTCGATTTCGATTCTGGAGACAGATATTTTCGATCATCTCTTTTTCGTACCATGCTGAATAACTTTTTTCCAAGCATATTTTTGGCCATCAAAGATTGGAGTTTCGGATTCAGCGGGTCGAAATACACCTAGAAACTCACCCATTAAAGTCCGATTTTGATTCTGAAAAAAAATATATTTTCGATCATCTCTTTTTCGAACCATGCGAAATAACTTCTTTCCAGGTGTATTTTCGTGTGAAAAAGGTTTGATTTTTGGATTCAGCGGGTCAAAATACACCTATAAACCCACCCATCAAAGTTCGAGTTCGATTCTGGAGACAGATATTTTCGATCATCTCTTTTTCGTACCATGCGGAATAACTCTTTGCCAAGCATATTTTTGGTCATCAAAGGTTGGATTTTCGGATTCAGCGAGTCGAAATACACCTAGAAACTCACCCATCAAAGTCCGATTTTGATTCTGAAAAAATATATTTTCGATCATCTCTTTTTCGTACCGTGCGAAATAACTTTTTTCCAAGCATATTTTTGGTCATCAGAGGTTGGATTTTCGGATTCAGCGGGTCGAAATACACCTAGAAACTCTTCCATTAAAGTCCGATTTTGATTCTGAAAAAAAATATCTTCGATCATCTCTTTTTCGTACCATGCGAAATAACTTCTTTCCAGAGGTATTGTCGTGTAACAAAGGTTGGATTTTTGGATCCAGCGGGTCAAAATACAACTATAAACCCACCCATCAAAGTTCGATTTCGATTCTGGAGACAGATATTTTCGATTATCTCTCTTTCGTACCATGCGGAATAACTTTTTTCCAAGCATATTTTTGGTCATCAAAGGTTGGATTTTCGGATTCAGCGAGTCGAAATACACCTAGAAACTCACCCATCAAAGTGCGATTTTTATTCTGAAAAAATATATTTTCGATCATCTCTTTTTCGTACCGTGCGAAATAACTTTTTTCCAAGCAAATTTTTGGTCATCAGAGGTTGGATTTTCGGATTCAGCGGGTCGAAATACACCTTGAAACTCACCCATTAAAGTCCGATTTTGATCCTGAAAAAAAATATATTTTCGATCATCTCTTTTTCGAACCATGCGAAATAACTTCTTTCCAGGTGTATTGTCGTGTAACAGAGGTTAAATTTTTGGATTCAGCGGGTCAAAATACACCTATAAACCCACCCATCAAAGTTCGATTTGGATTCTGGAGACAGATATTTTCGATCATCTCTTCTTCGTACCGTGCGGACTAACTTTTTTCCAAGCATATTTTTGGTCATCAGAGGTTGGATTTTTGGATTCAGCGGGTCGAAATACACCTAGAAACTCACCCATTAAAGTCCGATTTTGATTCTGAAAAAAAATATATTTTCGATCATCTCTTTTTTGAACCATGCGAAATAACCTCTTTCCAGGTGTATTGTCGTGTAACAGAGGTTGGATTTTTGGATTCAGCGGGTCAAAATACACCTATAAACCCACCCATCGAAGTTCGATTTCGATTCTGGAGACAGATATTTTCGATCATCTCTTTTTCGAACCATGCGAAATAACTTTTTTCCAAGCATATTTTTGGTCATCAAAGGTTGGATTTTCGGATTCAGCGGGTCGGAATACACCCAGAAACTCACCCATCAAAGTCCGATTCCGATTCTGAAAAAAAATATTTTCGATCATCTCTTTTTCGTACCATGCGGAATAACTTCTTTCCAGGTGTATTTTCGCGTAACAAAGGTTGGATTTTCGGATTCAGCGGGTCGAAATACACCTAGAAACTCACCCATTAAAGTCCGATTTTGATTCTGAAAAAAAATATTTTCGATTATCTCTTTTTCGTACCATGCGGAATAACTTTTTTCCAAGCATATTTTTGGTCATCAAACGTTGGATTTTCGGATTCAGCGAGTCGAAATACACCTAGAAACTCACCCATCAAAGTCCGATTTTGATTCTGAAAAAATATATTTTCGATCATCTCTTTTTCGTACCGTGCGAAATAACTTTTTTCCAAGCATATTTTTGGTCATCAGAGGTTGGATTTTCGGATTCAGCGGGTCGAAATACACCTAGAAACTCACCCATTAAAGTCCGATTTTAATTCTGAAAAAAAATATTTTCGATCATCTCTTTTTCGTACCATGCGAAATAACTTCTTTCCAGAGGTATTGTCGTGTAACAAAGGTTGGATTTTTGGATCCAGCGGGTCAAAATACACCTATAAACCCACCCATCAAAGTTCGATTTCGATTCTGGAGACAGATATTTTCGATCATCTCTTTTTCGTACCATGCTGAATAACTTTTTTCCAAGCATATTTTTGGCCATCAAAGGTTGGAGTTTCGGATTCAGCGGGTCGAAATACACCTAGAAACTCACCCATTAAAGTCCGATTTTGATTCTGAAAAAAAATATATTTTCGATCATCTCTTTTTCGAACCATGCGAAATAACTTCTTTCCAGAGGTATTGTCGTGTAACAAAGGTTGGATTTTTGGATTCAGCGGGTCAAAATACACCTATAAACCCACCCATCAAAGTTCGATTTCGATTCTGGAGACAGATATTTTCGATCATCTCTTTTTCGAACCATGCGAAATAACTTTTTTCCAAGCATATTTTTGGTCATCAAAGGTTGGATTTTCGGATTCGGCGGTTCGAAATACACCTAGAAACTCACCCATCACAGTCCGATTCCGAGTCTGAAAAAAAATATTTTCGATCATCTCTTTTTCGTACCGTGCGAAATAACTTTTTTCCAAGCATATTTTTGCTCATCAGAGGTTGGATTTTTGGATTCAGCGGGTCGAAATACACCTAGAAACTCACCCATTAAAGTCCGATTTTGATTCTGAAAAAAAATATATTTTCGATCATCTCTTTTTCGAACCATGCGAAATAACTTCTCTCCAGGTGTATTGTCGTGTAACAGAGGTTGGATTTTTGGATTCAGCGGGTCAAAATACACGTATAAACCCACCCATCAAAGTTCGATTTCGATTCTGGAGACAGATATTTTCGATCATCTCTTTTTCGAACCATGCGAACTAACTTTTTTCCAAGCATATTTTTGGTCATCAAAGGTTGGATTTTCGGATTCGGCGGTTCGAAATACACCTAGAAACTCACCCATCAAAGTCCGATTTTGATTCTGAAAAAATATATTTTCGATCATCTCTTTTTCGTACCGTGCGAAATAACTTTTTTCCAAGCATATTTTTGGTCATCAAAGGTTGGATTTTCGGATTCGGCGGTTCGAAATACACCTAGAAACTCACCCATCACAGTCCGATTCCGAGTCTGAAAAAAAATATTTTCGATCATCTCTTTTTCGTACCATGCAAAATAACTTCTTTCCAGGTGTATTTTCGCGTAACAAAGGTTGGATTTTCGGATTCAGCGGGTCGAAATACACCTAGAAACTCACCCATTAAAGTCCGATTTTGATTCTGAAAAAAAATATTTTCGATTATCTCTTTTTCGTACCATGCGGAATAACTTTTTTCCAAGCATATTTTTGGTCATCAAACGTTGGATTTTCGGATTCAGCGAGTCGAAATACACCTAGAAACTCACCCATCAAAGTCCGATTTTGATTCTGAAAAAATATATTTTCGATCATCTCTTTTTCGTACCGTGCGAAATAACTTTTTTCCAAGCATATTTTTGGTCATCAGAGGTTGGATTTTCGGATTCAGCGGGTCGAAATACACCTAGAAACTCACCCATTAAAGTCCGATTTTGATTCTGAAAAAAAATATTTTCGATCATCTCTTTTTCGTACCATGCGAAATAACTTCTTTCCAGAGGTATTGTCGTGTAACAAAGGTTGGATTTTTGGATCCAGCGGGTCAAAATACACCTATAAACCCACCCATCAAAGTTCGATTTCGATTCTGGAGACAGATATTTTCGATCATCTCTTTTTCGTACCATGCTGAATAACTTTTTTCCAAGCATATTTTTGGCCATCAAAGGTTGGAGTTTCGGATTCAGCGGGTCGAAATACACCTAGAAACTCACCCATTAAAGTCCGATTTTGATTCTGAAAAAAAATATATTTTCGATCATCTCTTTTTCGAACCATGCGAAATGACTTCTTTCCAGAGGTATTGTCGTGTAACAAAGGTTGGATTTTTGGATTCAGCGGGTCAAAATACACCTATAAACCCACCCATCAAAGTTCGATTTCGATTCTGGAGACAGATATTTTCGATCATCTCTTTTTCGAACCATGCGAAATAACTTTTTTCCAAGCATATTTTTGGTCATCAAAGGTTGGATTTTCGGATTCGGCGGTTCGAAATACACCTAGAAACTCACCCATCACAGTCCGATTCCGAGTCTGAAAAAAAATATTTTCGATCATCTCTTTTTCGTACCGTGCGAAATAACTTTTTTCCAAGCATATTTTTGCTCATCAGAGGTTGGATTTTTGGATTCAGCGGGTCGAAATACACCTAGAAACTCACCCATTAAAGTCCGATTTTGATTCGGAAAAAAAATATATTTTCGATCATCTCTTTTTCGAACCATGCGAAATAACTTCTCTCCAGGTGTATTGTCGTGTAACAGAGGTTGGATTTTTGGATTCAGCGGGTCAAAATACACGTATAAACCCACCCATCAAAGTTCGATTTCGATTCTGGAGACAGATATTTTCGATCATCTCTTTTTCGAACCATGCGAAATAACTTTTTTCCAAGCATATTTTTGGTCATCAAAGGTTGGATTTTCGGATTCGGCGGTTCGAAATACACCTAGAAACTCACCCATCAAAGTCCGATTTTGATTCTGAAAAAATATATTTTCGATCATCTCTTTTTCGTACCGTGCGAAATAACTTTTTTCCAAGCATATTTTTGGTCATCAAAGGTTGGATTTTCGGATATGGCGGTTCGAAATACACCTAGAAACTCACCCATCACAGTCCGATTCCGAGTCTGAAAAAAAATATTTTCGATCATCTCTTTTTCGTACCATGCAAAATAACTTCTTTCCAGGTGTATTTTCGTGTAACAAAGGTTGGATTTTTGGATTCAGCGGGTCAAAATACACCTATAAACCCACCCATCAAAGTTCGATTTCGATTCTGGAGACAGATATTTTCGATTATCTCTTTTTCGTACCATGCGGAATAATTTTTTTCCAAGCATATTTTTGGTCATCAAACGTTGGATTTTCGGATTCAGCGAGTCGAAATACACCTAGAAACTCACCCATCAAAGTCCGATTTTGATTCTGAAAAAATATATTTTCGATCATCTCTTTTTCGTACCGTGCGGAATAACTTTTTTCCAAGCATATTTTTGGTCATCAGAGGTTAGATTTTCGGATTCAGCGGGTCGAAATACACCTAGAAACTCACCCATTAAAGTCCGATTTTGATTCTGAAAAAAAATATTTTCGATCATCTCTTTTTCGTACCATGCGAAATAACTTCTTTCCAGAGGTATTGTCGTGTAACAAAGGTTGGATTTTTGGATTCAGCGGGTCAAAATACACCTATAAACCCACCCATCAAAGTTCGATTTCGATTCTGGAGACAGATATTTTCGATCATCTCTTTTTCGAACCATGCGAAATAACTTTTTTCCAAGCATATTTTTGGTCATCAAAGGTTGGATTTTTGGATTCGGCGGTTCGAAATACACCTAGAAACTCACCCATCACAGTCCGATTCCGAGTCTGAAAAAAAATATTTTCGATCATCTCTTTTTCGTACCATGCAAAATAACTTCTTTCCAGGTGTATTTTCGTGTAACAAAGGTTTGATTTTTGGATTCAGTGGGTCAAAATACACCTATAAACCCACCCATCAAAGTTCGATTTCGATTCTGGAGACAGATATTTTCGATCATCTCTTTTTCGTACCATGCGGAATAACTCTTTTCCAAGCATATTTTTGCTCATCAAAGGTTGGATTTTCGGATTCAGCAAGTCGAAATACACCTAGAAACTCACCCATCAAAGTCCGATTTTGATTCCGAAAAAATATATTTTCGATCATCTCTTTTTCGTACCGTGCGAAATAACTTTTTTCCAAGCATATTTTTGGTCATCAGAGGTTGGATTTTCGGATTCAGCGGGTCGAAATACACCTAGAAACTCTTCCAATAAAGTCCGATTTTGATTCTGAAAAAAAATATTTTCGATCATCTCTTTTTCGTACCATGCGAAATAACTTCTTTCCAGAGGTATTGTCGTGTAACAAAGGTTGGATTTTTGGATCCAGCGGGTCAAAATACAACTATAAACCCACCCATCAAAGTTCGATTTCGATTCTGGAGACAGGTATTTTCGATCATCTCTTTTTCGTACCATGCTGAATAACTTTTTTCCAAGCATATTTTTGGTCATCAAAGGTTGGATTTTCGGATTCAGCGGGTCGAAATACACCTAGAAACTCACCCATTAAAGTCCGATTTTGATTCTGAAAAAAAATATATTTTCGATCATCTCTTTTTCGAACCATGCGAAATAACTTCTTTCCAGGTGTATTGTCGTGTAACAGAGGTTGGATTTTTGGATTCAGCGGGTCAAAATACACCTATAAACCCACCCATCAAAATTCGATTTCGATTCTGGAGACAGATATTTTCGATCATCTCTTTTTCGTACCATGCTAAATAACTTTTTTCCAAGCATATTTTTGGTCATCAAAGGTTGGATTTTCGGATTCAGCGGGTCGGAATACACCCAGAAACTCACCCATCAAAGTCCGATTCCGATTCTGAAAAAAAATATTTTCGATCATCTCTTTTTCGTACCATGCGGAATAACTTCTTTCCAGGCGTATTTTCGCGTAACAAAGGTTGGATTTTTTGATTCAGCGGGTCAAAGTACACCTATGAACCCACCTATCAAAGTTCGATTTTGATTCTGGAGACAGATATTTTCGATCATCTCTTTTTCGAACCATGCGAAATAACTTTTTTCCAAGCATATTTTTGGTCATCAAAGGTTGGATTTTCGGATTCGGCGGTTCGAAATACACCTAGAAACTCACCCATCACAGTCCGATTCCGAGTCTGAAAAAAAATATTTTCAATCATCTCTTTTTCGTACCATGCGGAATAACTTCTTTCCAGAAGTATTTTCGTGTAACAAAGGTTTGATTTTTGGATTCCGCGGATCAAAATACACCTATAAACCCACCCATCAAAGTTCGAGTTCGATTCTGGAGACAGATATTTTCGATTATCTCTTTTTCGTACCATGCGGAATAACTTTTTTCCAAGCATATTTTTGGCCATCAAAGGTTGGATTTTCGGATTCAGCGAGTCGAAATACACCTAGAAACTCACCCATCAAAGTCCGATTTTGATTCTGAAAAAATATATTTTCGATTATCTCTTTTTCGTACCGTGCGAAATAACTTTTTTCCAAGCAAATTTTTGGTCATCAGAGGTTGGATTTTCGGATTCAGCGGGTCGAAATACACCAAGAAACTCACCCATTAAAGTCCGATTTTGATTCTGAAAAAAAATATATTTTCGATCATCTCTTTTTCGAACCATGCGAAATAACTTCTTTCCAGGTGTATTGTCGTGTAACAGAGGTTGGATTTTTGGATTCAGCGGGTCAAAATACACCTATAAACCCACCCATCAAAGTTCGATTTCGATTCTGGAGACAGATATTTTCGATCATCTCTTTTTCGAACCATGCGAAATAACTTTTTTCCAAGCATATTTTTGGTCATCAAAGGTTGGATTTTCGGATTCGGCGGTTCGAAATACACCTAGAAACTCACCCATCACAGTCCGATTCCGAGTCTGAAAAAAAATATTTTCGATCATCTCTTTTTCGTACCGTGCGAAATAACTTTTTTCCAAGCATATTTTTGCTCATCAGAGGTTGGATTTTTGGATTCAGCGGGTCGAAATACACCTAGAAACTCACCCATTAAAGTCCGATTTTGATTCTGAAAAAAAATATATTTTCGATCATCTCTTTTTCGAACCATGCGAAATAACTTCTCTCCAGGTGTATTGTCGTGTAACAGAGGTTGGATTTTTGGATTCAGCGGGTCAAAATACACGTATAAACCCACCCATCAAAGTTCGATTTCGATTCTGGAGACAGATATTTTCGATCATCTCTTTTTCGAACCATGCGAACTAACTTTTTTCCAAGCATATTTTTGGTCATCAAAGGTTGGATTTTCGGATTCGGCGGTTCGAAATACACCTAGAAACTCACCCATCAAAGTCCGATTCTGATTCTGAAAAAATATATTTTCGATCATCTCTTTTTCGTACCGTGCGAAATAACTTTTTTCCAAGCATATTTTTGGTCATCAAAGGTTGGATTTTCGGATTCGGCGGTTCGAAATACACCTAGAAACTCACCCATCACAGTCCGATTCCGAGTCTGAAAAAAAATATTTTCGATCATCTCTTTTTCGTACCATGCGAAATAACTTTTTTCCAAGCATATTTTTGGTCATCAAAGGTTGGATTTTCGGATTCGGCGGTTCGAAATACACCTAGAAACTCACCCATCACAGTCCGATTCCGAGTCTGAAAAAAAATATTTTCGATCATCTCTTTTTCGTACCATGCGGAATAACTTCTTTCCAGAAGTATTTTCGTGTAACAAAGGTTTTATTTTTGGATTCCGCGGGTCAAAATACACCTATAAACCCACCCATCAAAGTTCGATTTCGATTCTGGAGACAGATATTTTCGATCATCTCTTTTTCGTACCATGCTAAATAACTTTTTTCCACGCATATTTTTGGTCATCAAAGGTTGGATTTTCGGATTCAGCGGGTCGAAATACACCTAGAAACTCACCCATTAACGTCCGATTTTGATTCTGAAAAAAAATATTTTCGATCATCTCTTTTTCGTACCATGCTAAATAACTTTTTTCCACGCATATTTTTGGTCATCAAAGGTTGGATTTTCGGATTCGGCGGGTCGAAATACACCTAGAAACTCACCCATTAAAGTCCGATTTTGATTCTGAAAAAAAATATTTTCGATCATCTCTTTTTCGTACCATGCGAAATAACTTCTTTCCAGAGGTATTGTCGTGTAACAAAGGTTGGATTTTTGGATCCAGCGGGTCAAAATACACCTATAAACCCACCCATCAAAGTTCGATTTCGATTCTGGAGACAGATATTTTCGATCATCTCTTTTTCGTACCATGCTAAATAACTTTTTTCCACGCATATTTTTGGTCATCAAAGGTTGGATTTTCGGATTCAGCGGGTCGAAATACACCTAGAAACTCACCCATTAACGTCCGATTTTGATTCTGAAAAAAAATATATTTTCGATCATCTCTTTTTCGAACCATGCGAAATAACTTCTTTCCAGGTGTATTGTCGTGTAACAGAGGTTGGATTTTTGGATTCAGCGGGTCAAAATACACCTATAAACCCACCCATCAAAGTTCGATTTCGATTCTGGAGACAGATATTTTCGATCATCTCTTTTTCGAACCATGCGAAATAACTTTTTTCCAAGCATATTTTTGGTTATCAAAGGTTGGATTTTCGGATTCGGCGGTTCGAAATACACCTAGAAACTCACCCGACACAGTCCGATTCCGAGTCTGAAGAAAAATATTTTCGATCATCTCTTTTTCGTACCGTGCGAAATAACTTTTTTCCAAGCATATTTTTGGTCATCAGAGGTTGGATTTTTGGATTCAGCGGGTCGAAATACACCTAGAAACTCACCCATTAAAGTCCGATTTTGATTCTGAAAAAAAATATATTTTCGATCATCTCTTTTTCGAACCATGCGAAATAACTTCTCTCCAGGTGTATTGTCGTGTAACAGAGGTTGGATTTTTGGATTCAGCGGGTCAAAATACACCTATGAACCCACCCATCAAAGTTCGATTTTGATTCTGGAGACAGATATTTTCGATCATCTCTTTTTCGAACCATGCGAAATAACTTTTTTCCAAGCATATTTTTGGTCATCAAAGGTTGGATTTTCGGATTCGGCGGTTCGAAATACACCTATAAACCCACCCATCAAAGTTCGAGTTCGATTCTGGAGACAGATATTTTCGATTATCTCTTTTTCGTACCATGCGGAATAACTTTTTTCCAAGCATATTTTTGGTCATCAAAGGTTGGATTTTCGGATTCAGCGAGTCGAAATACACCTAGAAACTCACCCATCAAAGTCCGATTTTGATTCTGAAAAAATATATTTTCGATCATCTCTTTTTCGTACCGTGCGAAATAACTTTTTTCCAAGCATATTTTTGGTCATCAGAGGTTGGATTTTCGGATTCAGCGGGTCGAAATACACCTAGAAACTCACCCATCACAGTCCGATTCCGAGTCTGAAAAAAAATATTTTCGATCATCTCTTTTTCGTACCATGCAAAATAACTTCTTTCCAGGTGTATTTTCGTGTAACAAAGGTTGGATTTTTGGATTCAGCGGGTCAAAATACACCTATAAACCCACCCATCAAAGTTCGATTTCGATTCTGGAGACAGATATTTTCGATCATCTCTTTTTCGTACCATGCTAAATAACTTTTTTCCAAGCATATTTTTGGTCATCAAAGGTTGGATTTTCGGATTCAGCGGGTCGGAATACACCCAGAATCTCACCCATCAAAGTCCGATTCCGATTCTGAAAAAAAATATTTTCGATCATCTCTTTTTCGTACCATGCGGAATAACTTCTTTCCAGGTGTATTTTCGCGTAACAAAGGTTGGATTTTTTGATTCAGCGGGTCAAAGTACACCTATGAACCCACCCATCAAAGTTCGATTTTGATTCTGGAGACAGATATTTTCGATCACCTCTTTTTCGAACCATGCGAAATAACTTTTTTCCAAGCATATTTTTGGTCATCAAAGGTTGGATTTTCTGATTCGGCGGTTCGAAATACACCTAGAAACTCACCCATCACAGTCCGATTCCGAGTCTGAAAAAAAATATTTCCGATCATCTCTTTTTCGTACCATGCGGAATAACTTCTTTCCAGAAGTATTTTCGTGTAACAAAGGTTCGATTTTTGGATTCCGCGGGTCAAAATACACCTATAAACCCACCCATCAAAGTTCGAGATCGATTATGGAGACAGATATTTTCGATTATCTCTCTTTCGTACCATGCGGAATAACTTTTTTCCAAGCATATTTTTAGTCATCAAAGGTTGGATTTTCGGATTCAGCGAGTCGAAATACACCTAGAAACTCACCCATCAAAGTCCGATTTTGATTCTGAAAAAATATATTTTCGATCATGTCTTTTTCGTACCGTGCGAAATAACTTTTTTCCACGCAAATTTTTGGTCATCAGAGGTTGGATTTTCGGATTCAGCGGGTCGAAATACACCTAGAAACTCACCGATTAAAGTCCGATTTTGATTCTGAAAAAAAATATATTTTCGATCATCTCTTTTTCGAACCATGCGAAATAACTTCTTTCCAGGTGTATTGTCGTGTAACAGAGGTTGGATTTTTGGATTCAGCGGGTCAAAATACACCTATAAACCCACCCATCAAAAGTCGATTCCGATTCTGGAGACAGATATTTTCGATCATCTCTTTTTCGTACCGTGCGAAATAACTTTTTTCCAAGCATATTTTTGGTCATCAGAGGTTGGATTTTCGGATTCAGCGGGTCGAAATACACCTAGAATCTCACCCATTAAAGTCCGATTTTGATTCTGAAAAAAAATATTTTCGATCATCTCTTTTTCGTACCATGCGAAATAACTTCTTTCCAGAGGTATTGTCGTGTAACTAAGGTTGGATTTTTGGATCCAGCGGGTCAAAATACACCTATAAACCCACCCATCAAAGTTCGATTTCGATTCTGGAGACAGATATTTTCGATCATCTCTTTTTCGTACCATGCTAAATAACTTTTTTCCACGCATATTTTTGGTCATCAAAGGTTGGATTTTCGGATTCAGCGGGTCGAAATACACCTAGAAACTCACCCATTAACGTCCGATTTTGATTCTGAAAAAAAATATATTTTCGATCATCTCTTTTTCGAACCATGCGAAATAACTTCTTTCCAGGTGTATTGTCGTGTAACAGAGGTTGGATTTTTGGATTCAGCGGGTCAAAATACACCTATAAACCCACCCATCAAAGTTCGATTTCGATTCTGGAGACAGATATTTTCGATCATCTCTTTTTCGAACCATGCGAAATAACTTTTTTCCAAGCAGATTTTTGGTTATCAAAGGTTGGATTTTCGGATTCGGCGGTTCGAAATACACCTAGAAACTCACCCATCACAGTCCGATTCCGAGTCTGAAAAAAAATATTTTCGATCATCTCTTTTTCGTACCGTGCGAAATAACTTTTTTCCAAGCATATTTTTGGTCATCAGAGGTTGGATTTTTGGATTCAGCGGGTCGAAATACACCTAGAAACTCACCCATTAAAGTCCGATTTTGATTCTGAAAAAAAATATATTTTCGATCATCTCTTTTTCGAACCATGCGAAATAACTTCTCTCCAGGTGTATTGTCGTGTAACAGAGGTTGGATTTTTGGATTCAGCGGGTCAAAATACACCTATAAACCCACCGATCGAAGTTCGATTTCGATTCTGGAGACAGATATTTTCGATCATCTCTTTTTCGAACCATGCGAAATAACTTTTTTCCAAGCATATTTTTGGTCATCAAAGGTTGGATTTTCGGATTCGGCGGTTCGAAATACACCTAGAAAATCACCCATCACAGTCCGATTCCGAGTCTGAAAAAAAATATTTTCGATCATCTCTTTTTCGTACCATGCGGAATAACTTCTTTCCAGGTGTATTGTCGTGTAACAGAGGTTGGATTTTTTGATTCAGCGGGTCAAAGTACACCTATGAACCCACCCATCAAAGTTCGATTTTGATTCTGGAGACAGATATTTTCGATCATCTCTTTTTCGAACCATGCGAAATAACTTTTTTCCAAGCATATTTTTGGTCATCAAAGGTTGGATTTTCGGATTCGGCGGTTCGAAATACACCTATAAACCCACCCATCAAAGTTCGAGTTCGATTCTGGAGACAGATATTTTCGATTATCTCTTTTTCGTACCATGCGGAATAACTTTTTTCCAAGCATATTTTTGGTCATCAAAGGTTGGATTTTCGGATTCAGCGAGTCGAAATACACCTAGAAACTCACCCATCAAAGTCCGATTTTGATTCTGAAAAAATATATTTTCGATCATCTCTTTTTCGTACCGTGCGAAATAACTTTTTTCCAAGCATATTTTTGGTCATCAGAGGTTGGATTTTCGGATTCAGCGGGTCGAAATACACCTAGAAACTCACCCATCACAGTCCGATTCCGAGTCTGAAAAAAAATATTTTCGATCATCTCTTTTTCGTACCATGCAAAATAACTTCTTTCCAGGTGTATTTTCGTGTAACAAAGGTTGGATTTTTGGATTCAGCGGGTCAAAATACACCTATAAACCCACCCATCAAAGTTCGATTTCGATTCTGGAGACAGATATTTTCGATCATCTCTTTTTCGTACCATGCTAAATAACTTTTTTCCAAGCATATTTTTGGTCATCAAAGATTGGATTTTCGGATTCAGCGGGTCGGAATACACCCAGAAACTCACCCATCAAAGTCCGATTCCGATTCTGAAAAAAAATATTTTCGATCATCTCTTTTTCGTACCATGCGGAATAACTTCTTTCCAGGTGTATTTTCGCGTAACAAAGGTTGGATTTTTTGATTCAGCGGGTCAAAGTACACCTATGAACCCACCCATCAAAGTTCGATTTTGATTCTGGAGACAGATATTTTCGATCACCTCTTTTTCGAACCATGCGAAATAACTTTTTTCCAAGCATATTTTTGGTCATCAAAGGTTGGATTTTCGGATTCGGCGGTTCGAAATACACCTAGAAACTCACCCATCACAGTCCGATTCCGAGTCTGAAAAAAAATATTTTCGATCATCTCTTTTTCGTACCATGCGGAATAACTTCTTTCCAGAAGTATTTTCGTGTAACAAAGGTTTGATTTTTGGATTCCGCGGGTCAAAATACACCTATAAACCCACCCATCAAAGTTCGAGTTCGATTCTGGAGACAGATATTTTCGATTATCTCTCTTTCGTACCATGCGGAATAACTTTTTTCCAAGCATATTTTTAGTCATCAAAGGTTGGATTTTCGGATTCAGCGAGTCGAAATACACCTAGAAACTCACCCATCAAAGTCCGATTTTGATTCTGAAAAAATATATTTTCGATCATGTCTTTTTCGTACCGTGCGAAATAACTTTTTTCCACGCAAATTTTTGGTCATCAGAGGTTGGATTTTCGGATTCAGCGGGTCGAAATACACCTAGAAACTCACCCATTAAAGTCCGATTTTGATTCTGAAAAAAAATATATTTTCGATCATCTCTTTTTCGAACCATGCGAAATAACCTCTTTCCAGGTGTATTGTCGTGTAACAGAGGTTGGATTTTTGGATTCAGCGGGTCAAAATACACCTATGAACCCACCCATCAAAGTTCGATTTTGATTCTGGAGACAGATATTTTCGATCATCTCTTTTTCGAACCATGCGAAATAACTTTTTTCCAAGCATATTTTTGGTCATCAAAGGTTGGATTTTCGGATTCGGCGGTTCGAAATACACCTAGAAACTCACCCATCACAGTCCGATTCCGAGTCTGAAAAAAAATATTTTCGATCATCTCTTTTTCGTACCATGCGGAATAACTTCTTTCCAGAAGTATTTTCGTGTAACAAAGGTTTGATTTTTGGATTCCGCGGGTCAAAATACACCTATAAACCCACCCATCAAAGTTCGAGTTCGATTCTGGAGACAGATATTTTCGATTATCTCTCTTTCGTACCATGCGGAATAACTTTTTTCCAAGCATATTTTTGGTCATCAAAGGTTGGATTTTCGGATTCAGCGAGTCGAAATACACCTAGAAACTCACCCATCAAAGTCCGATTTTTATTCTGAAAAAATATATTTTCGATCATCTCTTTTTCGTACCGTGCGAAATAACTTTTTTCCAAGCAAATTTTTGGTCATCAGAGGTTGGATATTTGGATTCAGCGGGTCGAAATACACCTAGAAACTCACCCATTAAAGTCCGATTTTGATTCTGAAAACAAATATTTGCGATCATCTCTTTTTCGTACCATGCGAAATAACTTCTTTCCAGGTGTATTCTCGTCTAACAAAGGTTGGATTCTTGGATTCAGCGTGTCAAAATACACCTATGAACCCACCCATCAAAGTTCGATTTCGATTCTGGAGACAGATATTTTCGATCATCTCTTTTTTGTACCATGCGAAATAACTTTTTTCCAAGCATATTTTTGGTCATCAGAGGTTCGATTCACGGATTCAGCGGGTCGAAATACGCCTAGAAACTCACCCATCAACGTCCGATTTTGATTCTGAAAAAAAATATTTTCGATCATCTCTTTTTCGTACCATGCGAAATAACTTTTTTCCAAGCATATTTTTGCTCATAAGAGGTTGGATTTTTGGACTCAGCGGGTCGAAATACACCTAGAAACTCACGCATTAAAGTCCGATTTCGATTCCTCAAAAAAATATTTTCGATCATCTCTTTTTTGTACCATGGGAAATAACTTCTTTCCAGGTGTATTTTCGTGTAACAAAGGTTGGAATTTTGGATTCAGCGGGTCAAAATACACCTATAAACCCACCCATCAAAGTTCGATTTCGATTCTGGAGACAGATATTTTCGATCATCTCTTTTTCGTACCATGCGAAATAACTCTTTTCCAAGCATATTTGTGGTCATCAAAGGTTGGATTTTCGGATTCAGCGGGTCGAAATACGCCTAGAAACTCACCCATCAAAATCCGATTTTGATTCTGAAAAAAAATATTTTCGATCATCTCTTTTTCGTACCATGCGAAATAACTTCTTTCCAGGTGTATTTTCGTGTAACAAAGGTTGGATTTTTGGATTCAGCGGGTCAAAATACACCTATGAACCCACCCATCAAAGTTCGATTTCGATTCTGGAGACAGATATTTTCGATCATCTCTTTTTCGTACCATGCGAAATAACTTTTTTCCAAGCATATTTTTGGTCATAAGAGGTTAGATTCTTGGATTCAGCGGGTCGGAATACACCTAGAAACTCACCCATTAAAGTCCGATTTCGATTCTGAACAAAAATCTTTTCGATCATCTCTTTTTCGTACCAGGCGAAATGACTTTTTTCCACGCATATTTTTGGTCATCAAAGGTTGGATTTTCGGATTCAGCGGGTCGGAATACACCTAGAAACTCACCCATCGAAGTTCGATTTCGATTCTGGAGACAGATATTTTCGATCATCTCTTTTTCGTACCATGCGAAATAACTTTTTTCCAAGCATATTTTTGCTCATCAAAGTTTGGATTTTCGGACTCAGCGGGACGAAATACACCTAGAAACTCACCCATCAAAGTCCGACTTTGATTCTGAAAAAAAATATTTTCGATCATCTCTGTTTCGTACCATGCGAAATAACTTCTTTCCAGGTGTATTTTCGTGTCACAAAGGTTGGATTTTTGGATTAAGCGGGTCATAATACACCTGTCAACCCATCCATCAAAGTTCGATTTCGATTCTGAAAAAAAATATTTTCGATCATCTCTTTTTCGTACCATGCGAAATAACTTTTGTCCAAGCATATTTTTGGTCATCAAAGGTTGGATTTTCGGATTCAGCGGGTCGAAATACACCTAGAAACTCACCCATCAAAGTCCGATTTTGATTGTGGAAAAAAATATTTTCGATCATCTCTTTTTCGTACCATGCGACATAACTTTTTTCCAAGCATATTTTTGGTCATTAGAGGTTGGATCTTCGGATTCAGCGGGTCGAAATACACCTAGAAACTCACCCATTAAAGTCCGATTTTGATTCCGAAAACAAATATTTTCGATCATCTCTTTTTCGTACCATGCGAAATAACTTCTTTCCAGGTGTATTTTCATGTAACAAAGGTTGGATTTTTGGCTCAGCGGGTCAAAATACACCTGTAAACCCACCCATCAAAGTTCGATTTCGATTCTGAGCAAAAATATTTTCGATCATCTCTTTTTCGTACCATGCGAAATAACTTTTTTCCAAGCATATTTTTGGTCATCAAAGGTTGGATTTTCGGATTCAGCGGGTCGAAATACACCTAGAAACTCACCCATTAAAGTCCGATTTTGATTCTGAAAACAAATATTTGCGATCATCTCTTTTTCGTACCATGCGAAATAACTTCTATCCAGGTGTATTCTCGTGTAACAAAGGTTGGATTCTTGGATTCAGCGGGTCAAAATACACCTATGAACCCACCCATCAAAGTTCGATTTCGATTCTGGAGACAGATATTTTCGATCATCTCTTTTTCGTACCATGCGAAATAACTTTTTTCCAAGCATATTTTTGGTCATCAAAGGTTCGATTCACGGATTCAGCGGGTCGAAATACGCCTAGAAACTCACCCATCAACGTCCGATTTTGATTCTGAAAAAAAATATTTTCGATCATCTCTTTTTCGTACCATGCGAAATAACTTTTTTCCAAGCATATTTTTGCTCATAAGAGGTTGGATTTTTGGACTCAGCGGGTCGAAATACACCTAGAAACTCACGCATTAAAGTCCGATTCCGATTCCTCAAAAAAATATTTTCGATCATCTCTTTTTTGTACCATGGGAAATAACTTCTTTCCAGATGTATTTTCGTGTAACAAAGGTTGGAATTTTGGATTCAGCGGGTCAAAATACACCTATAAAACCACCCATCAAAGTTCGATTTCGATTCTGGAGACAGATATTTTCGATCATCTCTTTTTCGTACCATGCGAAATAACTCTTTTCCAAGCATATTTTTGGTCATCAAAGGTTGGATTTTCGGATTCAGCGGGTCGAAATACGCCTAGAAACTCACCCATCAAAGTCCGATTTTGATTCTGAAAAAAAATATTTTCGATCATCTCTTTTTCGTACCATGCGAAATAACTTCTTTCCAGGTGTATTTTCGTGTAACAAAGGTTGGATTTTTGGATTCAGCGGGTCAGAATACACCTATAAACCCACCCATCAAAGTTCGATTTCGATTCTGGAGACAGATATTTTCGATCATCTCTTTTTCGTACCATGCGAAATAACTTTTTTCCAAGCATATTTTTGGTCATAAGAGGTTAGATTTTCGGATTCAGCGGGTCGGAATACACCTAGAAACTCACCCATTAAAGTCCGATTTCGATTCTGAACAAAAATATTTTCGATCATCTCTTTTTCGTACCAGGCGAAATGACTTTTTTCCAAGCATATTTTTGGTCATCAAAGGTTGGATTTTCGGATTTAGCGGGTCGGAATACACCTAGAAACTCACCCATCGAAGTTCGATTTCGATTCTGGAGACAGATATTTTCGATCATCTCTTTTTCGTACCATGCGAAATAACTTTTTTCCAAGCATATTTTTGCTCATCAAAGTTTGGATTTTCGGACTCAGCGGGACGAAATACACCTAGAAACTCACCCATCAAAGTCCGACTTTGATTCTGAAAAAAAATATTTTCGATCATCTCTGTTTCGTACCATGCGAAATAACTTCTTTCCAGGTGTATTTTCGTGTAACAAAGGTTGGATTTTTGGATTAAGCGGGTCATAATACACCTGTAAACCCACCCATCAAAGTTCGATTTCGATTCTGAAAAAAAATATTTTCGATCATCTCTTTTTCGTACCATGCGAAATAACTTTTGTCCAAGCATATTTTTGGTCATCAAAGGTTGGATTTTCGGATTCAGCGGGTCGAAATACACCTAGAAACTCACCCATCAAAGTCCGATTTTGATTGTGGAAAAAAATATTTTCGATCATCTCTTTTTCGTACCATGCGACATAACTTTTTTCCAAGCATATTTTTGGTCATTAGAGGTTGGATCTTCGGATTCAGCGGGTCGAAATACACCTAGAAACTCACCCATTAAAGTCCGATTTTGATTCCGAAAACAAATATTTTCGATCATCTTTTTTTCGTACCATGCGAAATAACTTCTTTCCAGGTGTATTTTCGTGTAACAAAGGTTGGATTTTTGGCTCAGCGGGTCAAAATACACCTGTAAACCCACCCATCAAAGTTCGATTTCGATTCTGAGAAAAAATATTTTCGATCATCTCTTTTTCGTACCATGCGAAATAACTTTTTTCCAAGCATATTTTTGGTCATCAAAGGTTGGATTTTCGGATTCAGCGGGTCGAAATACACCTAGAAACTCACTCATTAAAGTCCGATTTTGATTCTGAAAACAAATATTTGCGATCATCTCTTTTTCGTACCATGCGAAATAACTTCTTTCCAGGTGTATTCTCGTGTAATAAAGGTTGGATTCTTGGATCCAGCGGGTCAAAATACACCTATGAACCCACCCATCAAAGTTCGATTTCGATTCTGGAGACAGATATTTTCGATCATCTCTTTTTCGTACCATGCGAAATAACTTTTTTCCAAGCATATTTTTGGTCATCAAAGGTTCGATTCACGGATCCAGCGGGTCGAAATACGCCTAGAAACTCACCCATCAACGTCCGATTTTGATTCTGAAAAAAAATATTTTCGATCATCTCTTTTTCGTACCATGCGAAATAACTTTTTTCCAAGCATATTTTTGCTCATAAGAGGTTGGATTTTTGGACTCAGCGGGTCGAAATACACCTAGAAACTCACGCATTAAAGTCCGATTTCGATTCCTCAAAAAAATATTTTCGATCATCTCTTTTTTGTACCATGGGAAATAACTTCTTTCCAGGTGTATTTTCGTGTAACATAGGTTGGAATTTTGGATTCAGCGGGTCGAAATACACCTATAAAACCACCCATCAAAGTTCGATTTCGATTCTGGAGACAGATATTTTCGATCATCTCTTTTGCGTACCATGCGAAATAACTCTTTTCCAAGCATATTTTTGGTCATCAAAGGTTGGATTTTCGGATTCAGCGGGTCGAAATACGCCTAGAAACTCACCCATCAAAGTCCGATTTTGATTCTGAAAAAAAATATTTTCGATCATCTCTTTTTCGTACCATGCGAAATAACTTCTTTCCAGGTGTATTTTTGTGTAACAAAGGTTGGATTTTTGGATTCAGCGGGTCAGAATACACCTATAAACCCACCCATCAAAGTTCGATTTCGATTCTGGAGACAGATATTTTCGATCATCTCTTTTTCGTACCATGCGAAATAACTTTTTTCCAAGCATATTTTTTGTCATAAGAGGTTAGATTCTTGGATTCAGCGGGTCGGAATACACCTAGAAACTCACCCATTGAAGTCCGATTTCGATTCTGAACAAAAATCTTTTCGATCATCTCTTTTTCGTACCAGGCGAAATGACTTTTTTCCAAGCATATTTTTGGTCATCAAAGGTTGGATTTTCGGATTCAGCGGGTCGGAATACACCTAGAAACTCACCCATCGAAGTTCGATTTCGATTCTGGAGACAGATATTTTCGATCATCTCTTTTTCGTACCATGCGAAATAACTTTTTTCCAAGCATATTTTTGCTCATCAAAGTTTGGATTTTCGGACTCAGCGGGACGAAATACACCTAGAAACTCACCCATCAAAGTCCGACTTTGATTCTGAAAAAAAATATTTTCGATCATCTCTGTTCCGTACCATGCGAAATAACTTCTTTCCAGGTGTATTTTTGGTCATTAGAGGTTGGATCTTCGGATTCAGCGGGTCGGAATACACCTAGAAACTCACCCATCGAAGTTCGATTTCGATTCTGGAGACAGATATTTTCGATCATCTCTTTTTCGTACCATGCGAAATAACTTTTGTCCAAGCATATTTTTGGTCATCAAAGGTTGGATTTTCGGATTCAGCGGGTCGAAATACACCTAGAAACTCACCCATCAAAGTCCGATTTTGATTGTGGAAAAAAATATTTTCGATCATCTCTTTTTCGTACCATGCGACATAACTTTTTTCCAAGCATATTTTTGGTCATTAGAGGTTGGATCTTCGGATTCAGCGGGTCGAAATACACCTAGAAACTCACCCATTAAAGTCCGATTTTGATTCCGAAAACAAATATTTTCGATCATCTCTTTTTCGTACCATGCGAAATAACTTCTTTCCAGGTGTATTTTCGTGTAACAAAGGTTGGATTTTTGGCGCAGCGGGTCAAAATACACCTGTAAACCCACCCATCAAAGTTCGATTTCGATTCTGAGAAAAAATATTTTCGATCATCTCTTTTTCGAACCATGCGAAATAACTTTTGTCCAAGCATATTTTTGGTCATCAAAGGTTGGATTTTTGGATTCAGCGGGTCGAAATACACCTAGAAACTCACCCATCAAAGTCCGATTTTGATTGTGGAAAAAAATATTTTCGATCATCTCTTTTTCGTACCATGCGACATAACTTTTTTCCAAGCATATTTTTGGTCATTAGAGGTTGGATCTTCGGATTCAGCGGGTCGAAATACACCTAGAAACTCACCCATTAAAGTCCGATTTTGATTCCGAAAACAAATATTTTCGATCATCTCTTTTTCGTACCATGCGAAATAACTTCTTTCCAGGTGTATTTTCGTGTAACAAAGGTTGGATTTTTGGCGCAGCGGGTCAAAATACACCTGTAAACCCACCCATCAAAGTTCGATTTCGATTCTGAGAAAAAATATTTTCGATCATCTCTTTTTCGTACCATGCGAAATAACATTTTTCCAAGCATATTTTTGGTCATCAAAGGTTGGATTTTCGGATTCAGCGGGTCGAAATACACCTAGAAACTCACCCATTAAAGTCCGATTTTGATTCTGAACACAAATATTTGCGATCATCTCTTTTTCGTACCATGCGAAATAACTTCTTTCCAGGTGTATTCTCGTGTAACAAAGGTTGGATTCTTGGATTCAGCGGGTCAAAATACACCTATGAACCCACCCATCAAAGTTCGATTTCGATTCTGGAGACAGATATTTTCGATCATCTCTTTTTTGTACCATGCGAAATAACTTTTTTCCAAGCATATTTTTGGTCATCAGAGGTTCGATTCACGGATTCAGCGGGTCGAAATACGCCTAGAAACTCACCCATCAACGTCCGATTTTGATTCTGAAAAAAAATATTTTCGATCATCTCTTTTTCGTACCATGCGAAATAACTTTTTTCCAAGCATATTTTTGCTCATAAGAGGTTGGATTTTTGGACTCAGCGGGTCGAAATACACCTAGAAACTCACGCATTAAAGTCCGATTTCGATTCCTCAAAAAAATATTTTCGATCATCTCTTTTTTGTACCATGGGAAATAACTTCTTTCCAGGTGTATTTTCGTGTAACAAAGGTTGGAATTTTGGATTCAGCGGGTCGAAATACACCTATAAAACCACCCATCAAAGTTCGATTTCGATTCTGGAGACAGATATTTTCGATCATCTCTTTTGCGTACCATGCGAAATAACTCTTTTCCAAGCATATTTTTGGTCATCAAAGGTTGGATTTTCGGATTCAGCGGGTCGAAATACGCCTAGAAACTCACCCATCAAAGTCCGATTTTGATTCTGAAAAAAAATATTTTCGATCATCTCTTTTTCGTACCATGCGAAATAACTTCTTTCCAGGTGTATTTTTGTGTAACAAAGGTTGGATTTTTGGATTCAGCGGGTCAGAATACACCTATAAACCCACCCATCAAAGTTCGATTTCGATTCTGGAGACAGATATTTTCGATCATCTCTTTTTCGTACCATGCGAAATAACTTTTTTCCAAGCATATTTTTGGTCATAAGAGGTTAGATTCTTGGATTCAGCGGGTCGGAATACACCTAGAAACTCACCCATTAAAGTCCGATTTCGATTCTGAACAAAAATCTTTTCGATCATCTCTTTTTCGTACCAGGCGAAATGACTTTTTTCCACGCATATTTTTGGTCATCAAAGGTTGGATTTTCGGATTCAGCGGGTCGGAATACACCTAGAAACTCACCCATCGAAGTTCGATTTCGATTCTGGAGACAGATATTTTCGATCATCTCTTTTTCGTACCATGCGAAATAACTTTTTTCCAAGCATATTTTTGCTCATCAAAGTTTGGATTTTCGGACTCAGCGGGACGAAATACACCTAGAAACTCACCCATCAAAGTCCGACTTTGATTCTGAAAAAAAATATTTTCGATCATCTCTGTTTCGTACCATGCGAAATAACTTCTTTCCAGGTGTATTTTCGTGTAACAAAGGTTGGATTTTTGGATTAAGCGGGTCATAATACACCTGTCAACCCACCCATCAAAGTTCGATTTCGATTCTGAAAAAAAATATTTTCGATCATCTCTTTTTCGTACCATGCGAAATAACTTTTGTCCAAGCATATTTTTGGTCATCAAAGGTTGGATTTTCGGATTCAGCGGGTCGAAATACACCTAGAAACTCACCCATCAAAGTCCGATTTTGATTGTGGAAAAAAATATTTTCGATCATCTCTTTTTCGTACCATGCGACATAACTTTTTTCCAAGCATATTTTTGGTCATTAGAGGTTGGATCTTCGGATTCAGCGGGTCGAAATACACCTAGAAACTCACCCATTAAAGTCCGATTTTGATTCCGAAAACAAATATTTTCGATCATCTCTTTTTCGTACCATGCGAAATAACTTCTTTCCAGGTGTATTTTCATGTAACAAAGGTTGGATTTTTGGCTCAGCGGGTCAAAATACACCTGTAAACCCACCCATCAAAGTTCGATTTCGATTCTGAGCAAAAATATTTTCGATCATCTCTTTTTCGTACCATGCGAAATAACTTTTTTCCAAGCATATTTTTGGTCATCAAAGGTTGGATTTTCGGATTCAGCGGGTCGAAATACACCTAGAAACTCACCCATTAAAGTCCGATTTTGATTCTGAAAACAAATATTTGCGATCATCTCTTTTTCGTACCATGCGAAATAACTTCTATCCAGGTGTATTCTCGTGTAACAAAGGTTGGATTCTTGGATTCAGCGGGTCAAAATACACCTATGAACCCACCCATCAAAGTTCGATTTCGATTCTGGAGACAGATATTTTCGATCATCTCTTTTTCGTACCATGCGAAATAACTTTTTTCCAAGCATATTTTTGGTCATCAAAGGTTCGATTCACGGATTCAGCGGGTCGAAATACGCCTAGAAACTCACCCATCAACGTCCGATTTTGATTCTGAAAAAAAATATTTTCGATCATCTCTTTTTCGTACCATGCGAAATAACTTTTTTCCAAGCATATTTTTGCTCATAAGAGGTTGGATTTTTGGACTCAGCGGGTCGAAATACACCTAGAAACTCACGCATTAAAGTCCGATTCCGATTCCTCACAAAAATATTTTCGATCATCTCTTTTTTGTACCATGGGAAATAACTTCTTTCCAGATGTATTTTCGTGTAACAAAGGTTGGAATTTTGGATTCAGCGGGTCAAAATACACCTATAAAACCACCCATCAAAGTTCGATTTCGATTCTGGAGACAGATATTTTCGATCATCTCTTTTTCGTACCATGCGAAATAACTCTTTTCCAAGCATATTTTTGGTCATCAAAGGTTGGATTTTCGGATTCAGCGGGTCGAAATACGCCTAGAAACTCACCCATCAAAGTCCGATTTTGATTCTGAAAAAAAATATTTTCGATCATCTCTTTTTCGTACCATGCGAAATAACTTCTTTCCAGGTGTATTTTCGTGTAACAAAGGTTGGATTTTTGGATTCAGCGGGTCAGAATACACCTATAAACCCACCCATCAAAGTTCGATTTCGATTCTGGAGACAGATATTTTCGATCATCTCTTTTTCGTACCATGCGAAATAACTTTTTTCCAAGCATATTTTTGGTCATAAGAGGTTAGATTTTCGGATTCAGCGGGTCGGAATACACCTAGAAACTCACCCATTAAAGTCCGATTTCGATTCTGAACAAAAATATTTTCGATCATCTCTTTTTCGTACCAGGCGAAATGACTTTTTTCCAAGCATATTTTTGGTCATCAAAGGTTGGATTTTCGGATTTAGCGGGTCGGAATACACCTAGAAACTCACCCATCGAAGTTCGATTTCGATTCTGGAGACAGATATTTTCGATCATCTCTTTTTCGTACCATGCGAAATAACTTTTTTCCAAGCATATTTTTGCTCATAAAAGTTTGGATTTTCGGACTCAGCGGGACGAAATACACCTAGAAACTCACCCATCAAAGTCCGACTTTGATTCTGAAAAAAAATATTTTCGATCATCTCTGTTTCGTACCATGCGAAATAACTTCTTTCCAGGTGTATTTTCGTGTAACAAAGGTTGGATTTTTGGATTAAGCGGGTCATAATACACCTGTAAACCCACCCATCAAAGTTCGATTTCGATTCTGAAAAAAAATATTTTCGATCATCTCTTTTTCGTACCATGCGAAATAACTTTTGTCCAAGCATATTTTTGGTCATCAAAGGTTGGATTTTCGGATTCAGCGGGTCGAAATACACCTAGAAACTCACCCATCAAAGTCCGATTTTGATTGTGGAAAAAAATATTTTCGATCATCTCTTTTTCGTACCATGCGACATAACTTTTTTCCAAGCATATTTTTGGTCATTAGAGGTTGGATCTTCGGATTCAGCGGGTCGAAATACACCTAGAAACTCACCCATTAAAGTCCGATTTTGATTCCGAAAACAAATATTTTCGATCATCTTTTTTTCGTACCATGCGAAATAACTTCTTTCCAGGTGTATTTTCGTGTAACAAAGGTTGGATTTTTGGCTCAGCGGGTCAAAATACACCTGTAAACCCACCCATCAAAGTTCGATTTCGATTCTGAGAAAAAATATTTTCGATCATCTCTTTTTCGTACCATGCGAAATAACTTTTTTCCAAGCATATTTTTGGTCATCAAAGGTTGGATTTTCGGATTCAGCGGGTCGAAATACACCTAGAAACTCACTCATTAAAGTCCGATTTTGATTCTGAAAACAAATATTTGCGATCATCTCTTTTTCGTACCATGCGAAATAACTTCTTTCCAGGTGTATTCTCGTGTAATAAAGGTTGGATTCTTGGATCCAGCGGGTCAAAATACACCTATGAACCCACCCATCAAAGTTCGATTTCGATTCTGGAGACAGATATTTTCGATCATCTCTTTTTCGTACCATGCGAAATAACTTCTTTCCAGGTGTATTCTCGTGTAATAAAGGTTGGATTCTTGGATTCAGCGGGTCGAAATACACCTATAAAACCACCCATCAAAGTTCGATTTCGATTCTGGAGACAGATATTTTCGATCATCTCTTTTGCGTACCATGCGAAATAACTCTTTTCCAAGCATATTTTTGGTCATCAAAGGTTGGATTTTCGGATTCAGCGGGTCGAAATACGCCTAGAAACTCACCCATCAAAGTCCGATTTTGATTCTGAAAAAAAATATTTTCGATCATCTCTTTTTCGTACCATGCGAAATAACTTCTTTCCAGGTGTATTTTTGTGTAACAAAGGTTGGATTTTTGGATTCAGCGGGTCAGAATACACCTGTAAACCCACCCATCAAAGTTCGATTTCGATTCTGGAGACAGATATTTTCGATCATCTCTTTTTCGTACCAGGCGAAATGACTTTTTTCCAAGCATATTTTTGGTCATCAAAGGTTGGATTTTCGGATTCAGCGGGTCGGAATACACCTAGAAACTCACCCATCGAAGTTCGATTTTGATTCTGAAAAAAAATATTTTCGATCATCTCTTTTTCGTACCATGCGAAATAACTTTTTTCCAAGCATATTTTTGCTCATAAGAGGTTGGATTTTTGGACTCAGCGGGTCGAAATACACCTAGAAACTCACGCATTAAAGTCCGATTTCGATTCCTCAAAAAAATATTTTCGATCATCTCTTTTTTGTACCATGGGAAATAACTTCTTTCCAGGTGTATTTTCGTGTAACAAAGGTTGGAATTTTGGATTCAGCGGGTCGAAATACACCTATAAAACCACCCATCAAAGTTCGATTTCGATTCTGGAGACAGATATTTTCGATCATCTCTTTTGCGTACCATGCGAAATAACTCTTTTCCAAGCATATTTTTGGTCATCAAAGGTTGGATTTTCGGATTCAGCGGGTCGAAATACGCCTAGAAACTCACCCATCAAAGTCCGATTTTGATTCTGAAAAAAAATATTTTCGATCATCTCTTTTTCGTACCATGCGAAATAACTTCTTTCCAGGTGTATTTTTGTGTAACAAAGGTTGGATTTTTGGATTCAGCGGGTCAGAATACACCTATAAACCCACCCATCAAAGTTCGATTTCGATTCTGGAGACAGATATTTTCGATCATCTCTTTTTCGTACCATGCGAAATAACTTTTTTCCAAGCATATTTTTGGTCATAAGAGGTTAGATTCTTGGATTCAGCGGGTCGGAATACACCTAGAAACTCACCCATTAAAGTCCGATTTCGATTCTGAACAAAAATCTTTTCGATCATCTCTTTTTCGTACCAGGCGAAATGACTTTTTTCCACGCATATTTTTGGTCATCAAAGGTTGGATTTTCGGATTCAGCGGGTCGGAATACACCTAGAAACTCACCCATCGAAGTTCGATTTCGATTCTGGAGACGGATATTTTCGATCATCTCTTTTTCGTACCATGCGAAATAACTTTTTTCCAAGCATATTTTTGCTCATCAAAGTTTGGATTTTCGGACTCAGCGGGACGAAATACACCTAGAAACTCACCCATCAAAGTCCGACTTTGATTCTGAAAAAAAATATTTTCGATCATCTCTGTTTCGTACCATGCGAAATAACTTCTTTCCAGGTGTATTTTCGTGTAACAAAGGTTGGATTTTTGGATTAAGCGGGTCATAATACACCTGTCAACCCACCCATCAAAGTTCGATTTCGATTCTGAAAAAAAATATTTTCGATCATCTCTTTTTCGTACCATGCGAAATAACTTTTGTCCAAGCATATTTTTGGTCATCAAAGGTTGGATTTTCGGATTCAGCGGGTCGAAATACACCTAGAAACTCACCCATCAAAGTCCGATTTTGATTGTGGAAAAAAATATTTTCGATCATCTCTTTTTCGTACCATGCGACATAACTTTTTTCCAAGCATATTTTTGGTCATTAGAGGTTGGATCTTCGGATTCAGCGGGTCGAAATACACCTAGAAACTCACCCATTAAAGTCCGATTTTGATTCCGAAAACAAATATTTTCGATCATCTCTTTTTCGTACCATGCGAAATAACTTCTTTCCAGGTGTATTTTCATGTAACAAAGGTTGGATTTTTGGCTCAGCGGGTCAAAATACACCTGTAAACCCACCCATCAAAGTTCGATTTCGATTCTGAGCAAAAATATTTTCGATCATCTCTTTTTCGTACCATGCGAAATAACTTTTTTCCAAGCATATTTTTGGTCATCAAAGGTTGGATTTTCGGATTCAGCGGGTCGAAATACACCTAGAAACTCACCCATTAAAGTCCGATTTTGATTCTGAAAACAAATATTTGCGATCATCTCTTTTTCGTACCATGCGAAATAACTTCTATCCAGGTGTATTCTCGTGTAACAAAGGTTGGATTCTTGGATTCAGCGGGTCAAAATACACCTATGAACCCACCCATCAAAGTTCGATTTCGATTCTGGAGACAGATATTTTCGATCATCTCTTTTTCGTACCATGCGAAATAACTTTTTTCCAAGCATATTTTTGGTCATCAAAGGTTCGATTCACGGATTCAGCGGGTCGAAATACGCCTAGAAACTCACCCATCAACGTCCGATTTTGATTCTGAAAAAAAATATTTTCGATCATCTCTTTTTCGTACCATGCGAAATAACTTTTTTCCAAGCATATTTTTGCTCATAAGAGGTTGGATTTTTGGACTCAGCGGGTCGAAATACACCTAGAAACTCACGCATTAAAGTCCGATTCCGATTCCTCAAAAAAATATTTTCGATCATCTCTTTTTTGTACCATGGGAAATAACTTCTTTCCAGATGTATTTTCGTGTAACAAAGGTTGGAATTTTGGATTCAGCGGGTCAAAATACACCTATAAAACCACCCATCAAAGTTCGATTTCGATTCTGGAGACAGATATTTTCGATCATCTCTTTTTCGTACCATGCGAAATAACTCTTTTCCAAGCATATTTTTGGTCATCAAAGAATGGATTTTCGGATTCAGCGGGTCGAAATACGCCTAGAAACTCACCCATCAAAGTCCGATTTTGATTCTGAAAAAAAATATTTTCGATCATCTCTTTTTCGTACCATGCGAAATAACTTCTTTCCAGGTGTATTTTCGTGTAACAAAGGTTGGATTTTTGGATTCAGCGGGTCAGAATACACCTATAAACCCACCCATCAAAGTTCGATTTCGATTCTGGAGACAGATATTTTCGATCATCTCTTTTTCGTACCATGCGAAATAACTTTTTTCCAAGCATATTTTTGGTCATAAGAGGTTAGATTTTCGGATTCAGCGGGTCGGAATACACCTAGAAACTCACCCATCGAAGTTCGATTTCGATTCTGGAGACAGATATTTTCGATCATCTCTTTTTCGTACCATGCGAAATAACTTTTTTCCAAGCATATTTTTGCTCATCAAAGTTTGGATTTTCGGACTCAGCGGGACGAAATACACCTAGAAACTCACCCATCAAAGTCCGACTTTGATTCTGAAAAAAAATATTTTCGATCATCTCTGTTTCGTACCATGCGAAATAACTTCTTTCCAGGTGTATTTTCGTGTAACAAAGGTTGGATTTTTGGATTAAGCGGGTCATAATACACCTGTAAACCCACCCATCAAAGTTCGATTTCGATTCTGAAAAAAAATATTTTCGATCATCTCTTTTTCGTACCATGCGAAATAACTTTTGTCCAAGCATATTTTTGGTCATCAAAGGTTGGATTTTCGGATTCAGCGGGTCGAAATACACCTAGAAACTCACCCATCAAAGTCCGATTTTGATTGTGGAAAAAAATATTTTCGATCATCTCTTTTTCGTACCATGCGACATAACTTTTTTCCAAGCATATTTTTGGTCATTAGAGGTTGGATCTTCGGATTCAGCGGGTCGAAATACACCTAGAAACTCACCCATTAAAGTCCGATTTTGATTCCGAAAACAAATATTTTCGATCATCTTTTTTTCGTACCATGCGAAATAACTTCTTTCCAGGTGTATTTTCGTGTAACAAAGGTTGGATTTTTGGCTCAGCGGGTCAAAATACACCTGTAAACCCACCCATCAAAGTTCGATTTCGATTCTGAGAAAAAATATTTTCGATCATCTCTTTTTCGTACCATGCGAAATAACTTTTTTCCAAGCATATTTTTGGTCATCAAAGGTTGGATTTTCGGATTCAGCGGGTCGAAATACACCTAGAAACTCACTCATTAAAGTCCGATTTTGATTCTGAAAACAAATATTTGCGATCATCTCTTTTTCGTACCATGCGAAATAACTTCTTTCCAGGTGTATTCTCGTGTAATAAAGGTTGGATTCTTGGATCCAGCGGGTCAAAATACACCTATGAACCCACCCATCAAAGTTCGATTTCGATTCTGGAGACAGATATTTTCGATCATCTCTTTTTCGTACCATGCGAAATAACTTTTTTCCAAGCATATTTTTGGTCATCAAAGGTTCGATTCACGGATCCAGCGGGTCGAAATACGCCTAGAAACTCACCCATCAACGTCCGATTTTGATTCTGAAAAAAAATATTTTCGATCATCTCTTTTTCGTACCATGCGAAATAACTTTTTTCCAAGCATATTTTTGCTCATAAGAGGTTGGATTTTTGGACTCAGCGGGTCGAAATACACCTAGAAACTCACGCATTAAAGTCCGATTTCGATTCCTCAAAAAAATATTTTCGATCATCTCTTTTTTGTACCATGGGAAATAACTTCTTTCCAGGTGTATTTTCGTGTAACATAGGTTGGAATTTTGGATTCAGCGGGTCGAAATACACCTATAAAACCACCCATCAAAGTTCGATTTCGATTCTGGAGACAGATATTTTCGATCATCTCTTTTGCGTACCATGCGAAATAACTCTTTTCCAAGCATATTTTTGGTCATCAAAGGTTGGATTTTCGGATTCAGCGGGTCGAAATACGCCTAGAAACTCACCCATCAAAGTCCGATTTTGATTCTGAAAAAAAATATTTTCGATCATCTCTTTTTCGTACCATGCGAAATAACTTCTTTCCAGGTGTATTTTTGTGTAACAAAGGTTGGATTTTTGGATTCAGCGGGTCAGAATACACCTATAAACCCACCCATCAAAGTTCGATTTCGATTCTGGAGACAGATATTTTCGATCATCTCTTTTTCGTACCAGGCGAAATGACTTTTTTCCAAGCATATTTTTGGTCATCAAAGGTTGGATTTTCGGATTCAGCGGGTCGGAATACACCTAGAAACTCACCCATCGAAGTTCGATTTCGATTCTGGAGACAGATATTTTCGATCATCTCTTTTTCGTACCATGCGAAATAACTTTTTTCCAAGCATATTTTTGCTCATCAAAGTTTGGATTTTCGGACTCAGCGGGACGAAATACACCTAGAAACTCACCCATTAAAGTCCGACTTTGATTCTGAAAAAAAATATTTTCGATCATCTCTGTTCCGTACCATGCGAAATAACTTCTTTCCAGGTGTATTTTTGGTCATTAGAGGTTGGATCTTCGGATTCAGCGGGTCGGAATACACCTAGAAACTCACCCATCGAAGTTCGATTTCGATTCTGGAGACAGATATTTTCGATCATCTCTTTTTCGTACCATGCGAAATAACTTTTGTCCAAGCATATTTTTGGTCATCAAAGGTTGGATTTTCGGATTCAGCGGGTCGAAATACACCTAGAAACTCACCCATCAAAGTCCGATTTTGATTGTGGAAAAAAATATTTTCGATCATCTCTTTTTTGTACCATGCGACATAACTTTTTTCCAAGCATATTTTTGGTCATTAGAGGTTGGATCTTCGGATTCAGCGGGTCGAAATACACCTAGAAACTCACCCATTAAAGTCCGATTTTGATTCCGAAAACAAATATTTTCGATCATCTCTTTTTCGTACCATGCGAAATAACTTCTTTCCAGGTGTATTTTCGTGTAACAAAGGTTGGATTTTTGGCTCAGCGGGTCAAAATACACCTGTAAACCCACCCATCAAAGTTCGATTCCGATTCTGAGAAAAAATATTTTCGATCATCTCCTTTTCGTACCATGCGAAATAACTTTTTTCCAAGCATATTTTTGGTCATCAAAGGTTGGATTTTCGGATTCAGCGGGTCGAAATACACCTAGAAACTCACTCATTAAAGTCCGATTTTGATTCTGAAAACAAATATTTGCGATCATCTCTTTTTCGTACCATGCGAAATAACTTCTTTCCAGGTGTATTCTCGTGTAATAAAGGTTGGATTCTTGGATCCAGCGGGTCAAAATACACCTATGAACCCACCCATCAAAGTTCGATTTCGATTCTGGAGACAGATATTTTCGATCATCTCTTTTTCGTACCATGCGAAATAACTTTTTTCCAAGCATATTTTTGGTCATCAAAGGTTCGATTCACGGATTCAGCGGGTCGAAATACGCCTAGAAACTCACCCATCAACGTCCGATTTTGATTCTGAACAAAAATATTTTCGATCATCTCTTTTTCGTACCATGCGAAATAACTTTTTTCCAAGCATATTTTTGGTCATCAAAGGTTGGATTTTCGGATTCAGCGGGTCGAAATACACCTAGAAACTCACCCATTAAAGTCCGATTTTGATTCTGAAAACAAATATTTGCGATCATCTCTTTTTCGTACCATGCGAAATAACTTCTTTCCAGGTGTATTCTCGTGTAACAAAGGTTGGATTCTTGGATTCAGCGGGTCAAAATACACCTATGAACCCACCCATCAAAGTTCGATTTCGATTCTGGAGACAGATATTTTCGATCATCTCTTTTTCGTACCATGCGAAATAACTTTTTTCCAAGCATATTTTTGGTCATCAAAGGTTCGATTCACGGATTCAGCGGGTCGAAATACGCCTAGAAACTCACCCATCAACGTCCGATTTTGATTCTGAAAAAAAATATTTTCGATCATCTCTTTTTCGTACCATGCGAAATAACTTTTTTCCAAGCATATTTTTGCTCATAAGAGGTTGGATTTTTGGACTCAGCGGGTCGAAATACACCTAGAAACTCACGCATTAAAGTCCGATTTCGATTCCTCAAAAAAATATTTTCGATCATCTCTTTTTTGTACCATGGGAAATAACTTCTTTCCAGGTGTATTTTCGTGTAACAAAGGTTGGAATTTTGGATTCAGCGGGTCAAAATACACCTATAAAACCACCCATCAAAGTTCGATTTCGATTCTGGAGACAGATATTTTCGATCATCTCTTTTTCGTACCATGCGAAATAACTCTTTTCCAAGCATATTTTTGGTCATCAAAGGTTGGATTTTCGGATTCAGCGGGTCGAAATACGCCTAGAAACTCACCCATCAAAGTCCGATTTTAATTCTGAAAAAAAATATTTTCGATCATCTCTTTTTCGTACCATGCGAAATAACTTCTTTCCAGGTGTATTTTCGTGTAACAAAGGTTGGATTTTTGGATTCAGCGGGTCAGAATACACCTATAAACCCACCCATCAAAGTTCGATTTCGATTCTGGAGACAGATATTTTCGATCATCTCTTTTTCGTACCATGCGAAATAACTTTTTTCCAAGCATATTTTTGGTCATAAGAGGTTAGATTTTCGGATTCAGCGGGTCTGAATACACCTAGAAACTCACCCATTAAAGTCCGATTTCGATTCTGAACAAAAATATTTTCGATCATCTCTTTTTCGTACCAGGCGAAATGACTTTTTTCCAAGCATATTTTTGGTCATCAAAGGTTGGATTTTCGGATTCAGCGGGTCGGAATACACCTAGAAACTCACCCATCGAAGTTCGATTTCGATTCTGGAGACAGATATTTTCGATCATCTCTTTTTCGTACCATGCGAAATAACTTTTTTCCAAGCATATTTTTGCTCATCAAAGTTTGGATTTTCGGACTCAGCGGGACGAAATACACCTAGAAACTCACCCATCAAAGTCCGACTTTGATTCTGAAAAAAAATATTTTCGATCATCTCTGTTTCGTACCATGCGAAATAACTTCTTTCCAGGTGTATTTTCGTGTAACAAAGGTTGGATTTTTGGATTAAGCGGGTCATAATACACCTGTAAACCCACCCATCAAAGTTCGATTTCGATTCTGAAAAAAAATATTTTCGATCATCTCTTTTTCGTACCATGCGAAATAACTTTTGTCCAAGCATATTTTTGGTCATCAAAGGTTGGATTTTCGGATTCAGCGGGTCGAAATACACCTAGAAACTCACCCATCAAAGTCCGATTTTGATTGTGGAAAAAAATATTTTCGATCATCTCTTTTTCGTACCATGCGACATAACTTTTTTCCAAGCATATTTTTGGTCATTAGAGGTTGGATCTTCGGATTCAGCGGGTCGAAATACACCTAGAAACTCACCCATTAAAGTCCGATTTTGATTCCGAAAACAAATATTTTCGATCATCTTTTTTTCGTACCATGCGAAATAACTTCTTTCCAGGTGTATTTTCGTGTAACAAAGGTTGGATTTTTGGCTCAGCGGGTCAAAATACACCTGTAAACCCACCCATCAAAGTTCGATTTCGATTCTGAAAAAAAATATTTTCGATCATCTCTTTTTCGTACCATGCGAAATAACTTTTTTCCAAGCATATTTTTGGTCATCAAAGGTTGGATTTTCGGATTCAGCGGGTCGAAATACACCTAGAAACTCACTCATTGAAGTCCGATTTTGATTCTGAAAACAAATATTTGCGATCATCTCTTTTTCGTACCATGCGAAATAACTTCTTTCCAGGTGTATTCTCGTGTAATAAAGGTTGGATTCTTGGATCCAGCGGGTCAAAATACACCTATGAACCCACCCATCAAAGTTCGATTTCGATTCTGGAGACAGATATTTTCGATCATCTCTTTTTCGTACCATGCGAAATAACTTTTTTCCAAGCATATTTTTGGTCATCAAAGGTTCGATTCACGGATCCAGCGGGTCGAAATACGCCTAGAAACTCACCCATCAACGTCCGATTTTGATTCTGAAAAAAAATATTTTCGATCATCTCTTTTTCGTACCATGCGAAATAACTTTTTTCCAAGCATATTTTTGCTCATAAGAGGTTGGATTTTTGGACTCAGCGGGTCGAAATACACCTAGAAACTCACGCATTAAAGTCCGATTTCGATTCCTCAAAAAAATATTTTCGATCATCTCTTTTTTGTACCATGGGAAATAACTTCTTTCCAGGTGTATTTTCGTGTAACATAGGTTGGAATTTTGGATTCAGCGGGTCGAAATACACCTATAAAACCACCCATCAAAGTTCGATTTCGATTCTGGAGACAGATATTTTCGATCATCTCTTTTGCGTACCATGCGAAATAACTCTTTTCCAAGCATATTTTTGGTCATCAAAGGTTGGATTTTCGGATTCAGCGGGTCGAAATACGCCTAGAAACTCACCCATCAAAGTCCGATTTTGATTCTGAAAAAAAATATTTTCGATCATCTCTTTTTCGTACCATGCGAAATAACTTCTTTCCAGGTGTATTTTTGTGTAACAAAGGTTGGATTTTTGGATTCAGCGGGTCAGAATACACCTATAAACCCACCCATCAAAGTTCGATTTCGATTCTGGAGACAGATATTTTCGATCATCTCTTTTTCGTACCATGCGAAATAACTTTTTTCCAAGCATATTTTTTGTCATAAGAGGTTAGATTCTTGGATTCAGCGGGTCGGAATACACCTAGAAACTCACCCATTAAAGTCCGATTTCGATTCTGAACAAAAATCTTTTCGATCATCTCTTTTTCGTACCAGGCGAAATGACTTTTTTCCAAGCATATTTTTGGTCATCAAAGGTTGGATTTTCGGATTCAGCGGGTCGGAATACACCTAGAAACTCACCCATCGAAGTTCGATTTCGATTCTGGAGACAGATATTTTCGATCATCTCTTTTTCGTACCATGCGAAATAACTTTTTTCCAAGCATATTTTTGCTCATCAAAGTTTGGATTTTCGGACTCAGCGGGACGAAATACACCTAGAAACTCACCCATCAAAGTCCGACTTTGATTCTGAAAAAAAATATTTTCGATCATCTCTGTTCCGTACCATGCGAAATAACTTCTTTCCAGGTGTATTTTTGGTCATTAGAGGTTGGATCTTCGGATTCAGCGGGTCGGAATACACCTAGAAACTCACCCATCGAAGTTCGATTTCGATTCTGGAGACAGATATTTTCGATCATCTCTTTTTCGTACCATGCGAAATAACTTTTGTCCAAGCATATTTTTGGTCATCAAAGGTTGGATTTTCGGATTCAGCGGGTCGAAATACACCTAGAAACTCACCCATCAAAGTCCGATTTTGATTGTGGAAAAAAATATTTTCGATCATCTCTTTTTCGTACCATGCGACATAACTTTTTTCCAAGCATATTTTTGGTCATTAGAGGTTGGATCTTCGGATTCAGCGGGTCGAAATACACCTAGAAACTCACCCATTAAAGTCCGATTTTGATTCCGAAAACAAATATTTTCGATCATCTCTTTTTCGTACCATGCGAAATAACTTCTTTCCAGGTGTATTTTCGTGTAACAAAGGTTGGATTTTTGGCTCAGCGGGTCAAAATACACCTGTAAACCCACCCATCAAAGTTCGATTCCGATTCTGAGAAAAAATATTTTCGATCATCTCTTTTTCGTACCATGCGAAATAACTTTTTTCCAAGCATATTTTTGGTCATCAAAGGTTGGATTTTCGGATTCAGCGGGTCGAAATACACCTAGAAACTCACTCATTAAAGTCCGATTTTGATTCTGAAAACAAATATTTGCGATCATCTCTTTTTCGTACCATGCGAAATAACTTCTTTCCAGGTGTATTCTCGTGTAATAAAGGTTGGATTCTTGGATCCAGCGGGTCAAAATACACCTATGAACCCACCCATCAAAGTTCGATTTCGATTCTGGAGACAGATATTTTCGATCATCTCTTTTCCGTACCATGCGAAATAACTTTTTTCCAAGCATATTTTTGGTCATCAAAGGTTCGATTCACGGATTCAGCGGGTCGAAATACGCCTAGAAACTCACCCATCAACGTCCGATTTTGATTCTGAAAAAAAATATTTTCGATCATCTCTTTTTCGTACCATGCGAAATAACTTTTTTCCAAGCATATTTTTGGTCATCAAAGGTTGGATTTTCGGATTCAGCGGGTCGAAATACACCTAGAAACTCACCCATTAAAGTCCGATTTTGATTCTGAAAACAAATATTTGCGATCATCTCTTTTTCGTACCATGCGAAATAACTTCTTTCCAGGTGTATTCTCGTGTAACAAAGGTTGGATTCTTGGATTCAGCGGGTCAAAATACACCTATGAACCCACCCATCAAAGTTCGATTTCGATTCTGGAGACAGATATTTTCGATCATCTCTTTTTCGTACCATGCGAAATAACTTTTTTCCAAGCATATTTTTGGTCATCAAAGGTTCGATTCACGGATTCAGCGGGTCGAAATACGCCTAGAAACTCACCCATCAACGTCCGATTTTGATTCTGAAAAAAAATATTTTCGATCATCTCTTTTTCGTACCATGCGAAATAACTTTTTTCCAAGCATATTTTTGCTCATAAGAGGTTGGATTTTTGGACTCAGCGGGTCGAAATACACCTAGAAACTCACGCATTAAAGTCCGATTTCGATTCCTCAAAAAAATATTTTCGATCATCTCTTTTTTGTACCATGGGAAATAACTTCTTTCCAGGTGTATTTTCGTGTAACAAAGGTTGGAATTTTGGATTCAGCGGGTCAAAATACACCTATAAAACCACCCATCAAAGTTCGATTTCGATTCTGGAGACAGATATTTTCGATCATCTCTTTTTCGTACCATGCGAAATAACTCTTTTCCAAGCATATTTTTGGTCATCAAAGGTTGGATTTTCGGATTCAGCGGGTCGAAATACGCCTAGAAACTCACCCATCAACGTCCGATTTTGATTCTGAAAAAAAATATTTTCGATCATCTCTTTTTCGTACCATGCGAAATAACTTTTTTCCAAGCATATTTTTGCTCATAAGAGGTTGGATTTTTGGACTCAGCGGGTCGAAATACACCTAGAAACTCACGCATTAAAGTCCGATTTCGATTCCTCAAAAAAATATTTTCGATCATCTCTTTTTTGTACCATGGGAAATAACTTCTTTCCAGGTGTATTTTCGTGTAACAAAGGTTGGAATTTTGGATTCAGCGGGTCGAAATACACCTATAAAACCACCCATCAAAGTTCGATTTCGATTCTGGAGACAGATATTTTCGATCATCTCTTTTTCGTACCATGCGAAATAACTTTTTTCCAAGCATATTTTTTGTCATAAGAGGTTAGATTCTTGGATTCAGCGGGTCGGAATACACC
This sequence comes from Phymatocera aterrima, assembly GCA_963170745.1. Lineage (NCBI taxonomy): Eukaryota > Metazoa > Arthropoda > Insecta > Hymenoptera > Tenthredinidae > Phymatocera > Phymatocera aterrima. The sequence continues at coordinate 1,385,918 of CAUJGY010000150.1, read as the reverse complement.
TAGAAACTCACCCATTAAAGTCCGATTTCGATTCTGAACAAAAATCTTTTCGATCATCTCTTTTTCGTACCAGGCGAAATGACTTTTTTCCAAGCATATTTTTGGTCATCAAAGGTTGGATTTTCGGATTCAGCGGGTCGGAATACACCTAGAAACTCACCCATCGAAGTTCGATTTCGATTCTGGAGACAGATATTTTCGATCATCTCTTTTTCGTACCATGCGAAATAACTTTTTTCCAAGCATATTTTTGCTCATCAAAGTTTGGATTTTCGGACTCAGCGGGACGAAATACACCTAGAAACTCACCCATCAAAGTCCGACTTTGATTCTGAAAAAAAATATTTTCGATCATCTCTGTTCCGTACCATGCGAAATAACTTCTTTCCAGGTGTATTTTTGGTCATTAGAGGTTGGATCTTCGGATTCAGCGGGTCGGAATACACCTAGAAACTCACCCATCGAAGTTCGATTTCGATTCTGGAGACAGATATTTTCGATCATCTCTTTTTCGTACCATGCGAAATAACTTTTGTCCAAGCATATTTTTGGTCATCAAAGGTTGGATTTTCGGATTCAGCGGGTCGAAATACACCTAGAAACTCACCCATCAAAGTCCGATTTTGATTGTGGAAAAAAATATTTTCGATCATCTCTTTTTCGTACCATGCGACATAACTTTTTTCCAAGCATATTTTTGGTCATTAGAGGTTGGATCTTCGGATTCAGCGGGTCGAAATACACCTAGAAACTCACCCATTAAAGTCCGATTTTGATTCCGAAAACAAATATTTTCGATCATCTCTTTTTCGTACCATGCGAAATAACTTCTTTCCAGGTGTATTTTCGTGTAACAAAGGTTGGATTTTTGGCTCAGCGGGTCAAAATACACCTGTAAACCCACCCATCAAAGTTCGATTCCGATTCTGAGAAAAAATATTTTCGATCATCTCTTTTTCGTACCATGCGAAATAACTTTTTTCCAAGCATATTTTTGGTCATCAAAGGTTGGATTTTCGGATTCAGCGGGTCGAAATACACCTAGAAACTCACTCATTAAAGTCCGATTTTGATTCTGAAAACAAATATTTGCGATCATCTCTTTTTCGTACCATGCGAAATAACTTCTTTCCAGGTGTATTCTCGTGTAATAAAGGTTGGATTCTTGGATCCAGCGGGTCAAAATACACCTATGAACCCACCCATCAAAGTTCGATTTCGATTCTGGAGACAGATATTTTCGATCATCTCTTTTCCGTACCATGCGAAATAACTTTTTTCCAAGCATATTTTTGGTCATCAAAGGTTCGATTCACGGATTCAGCGGGTCGAAATACGCCTAGAAACTCACCCATCAACGTCCGATTTTGATTCTGAAAAAAAATATTTTCGATCATCTCTTTTTCGTACCATGCGAAATAACTTTTTTCCAAGCATATTTTTGGTCATCAAAGGTTGGATTTTCGGATTCAGCGGGTCGAAATACACCTAGAAACTCACCCATTAAAGTCCGATTTTGATTCTGAAAACAAATATTTGCGATCATCTCTTTTTCGTACCATGCGAAATAACTTCTTTCCAGGTGTATTCTCGTGTAACAAAGGTTGGATTCTTGGATTCAGCGGGTCAAAATACACCTATGAACCCACCCATCAAAGTTCGATTTCGATTCTGGAGACAGATATTTTCGATCATCTCTTTTTCGTACCATGCGAAATAACTTTTTTCCAAGCATATTTTTGGTCATCAAAGGTTCGATTCACGGATTCAGCGGGTCGAAATACGCCTAGAAACTCACCCATCAACGTCCGATTTTGATTCTGAAAAAAAATATTTTCGATCATCTCTTTTTCGTACCATGCGAAATAACTTTTTTCCAAGCATATTTTTGCTCATAAGAGGTTGGATTTTTGGACTCAGCGGGTCGAAATACACCTAGAAACTCACGCATTAAAGTCCGATTTCGATTCCTCAAAAAAATATTTTCGATCATCTCTTTTTTGTACCATGGGAAATAACTTCTTTCCAGGTGTATTTTCGTGTAACAAAGGTTGGAATTTTGGATTCAGCGGGTCAAAATACACCTATAAAACCACCCATCAAAGTTCGATTTCGATTCTGGAGACAGATATTTTCGATCATCTCTTTTTCGTACCATGCGAAATAACTCTTTTCCAAGCATATTTTTGGTCATCAAAGGTTGGATTTTCGGATTCAGCGGGTCGAAATACGCCTAGAAACTCACCCATCAACGTCCGATTTTGATTCTGAAAAAAAATATTTTCGATCATCTCTTTTTCGTACCATGCGAAATAACTTTTTTCCAAGCATATTTTTGCTCATAAGAGGTTGGATTTTTGGACTCAGCGGGTCGAAATACACCTAGAAACTCACGCATTAAAGTCCGATTTCGATTCCTCAAAAAAATATTTTCGATCATCTCTTTTTTGTACCATGGGAAATAACTTCTTTCCAGGTGTATTTTCGTGTAACAAAGGTTGGAATTTTGGATTCAGCGGGTCGAAATACACCTATAAAACCACCCATCAAAGTTCGATTTCGATTCTGGAGACAGATATTTTCGATCATCTCTTTTGCGTACCATGCGAAATAACTCTTTTCCAAGCATATTTTTGGTCATCAAAGGTTGGATTTTCGGATTCAGCGGGTCGAAATACGCCTAGAAACTCACCCATCAAAGTCCGATTTTGATTCTGAAAAAAAATATTTTCGATCATCTCTTTTTCGTACCATGCGAAATAACTTCTTTCCAGGTGTATTTTTGTGTAACAAAGGTTGGATTTTTGGATTCAGCGGGTCAGGATACACCTATAAACCCACCCATCAAAGTTCGATTTCGATTCTGGAGACAGATATTTTCGATCATCTCTTTTTCGTACCATGCGAAATAACTTTTTTCCAAGCATATTTTTGGTCATAAGAGGTTAGATTCTTGGATTCAGCGGGTCGGAATACACCTAGAAACTCACCCATTAAAGTCCGATTTCGATTCTGAACAAAAATCTTTTCGATCATCTCTTTTTCGTACCAGGCGAAATGACTTTATTCCAAGCATATTTTTGGTCATCAAAGGTTGGATTTTCGGATTCAGCGGGTCGGAATACACCTAGAAACTCACCCATCGAAGTTCGATTTCGATTCTGGAGACAGATATTTTCGATCATCTCTTTTTCGTACCATGCGAAATAACTTTTTTCCAAGCATATTTTTGCTCATCAAAGTTCGGATTTTCGGACTCAGCGGGACGAAATACACCTAGAAACTCACCCATCAAAGTCCGACTTTGATTCTGAAAAAAAATATTTTCGATCATCTCTGTTTCGTACCATGCGAAATAACTTCTTTCCAGGTGTATTTTCGTGTAACAAAGGTTGGATTTTTGGATTAAGCGGGTCATAATACACCTGTAAACCCACCCATCAAAGTTCGATTTCGATTCTGAAAAAAAATATTTTCGATCATCTCTTTTTCGTACCATGCGAAATAACTTTTGTCCAAGCATATTTTTGGTCATCAAAGGTTGGATTTTCGGATTCAGCGGGTCGAAATACACCTAGAAACTCACCCATCAAAGTCCGATTTTGATTGTGGAAAAAAATATTTTCGATCATCTCTTTTTCGTACCATGCGACATAACTTTTTTCCAAGCATATTTTTGGTCATTAGAGGTTGGATCTTCGGATTCAGCGGGTCGAAATACACCTAGAAACTCACCCATTAAAGTCCGATTTTGATTCCGAAAACAAATATTTTCGATCATCTCTTTTTCGTACCATGCGAAATAACTTCTTTCCAGGTGTATTTTCATGTAACAAAGGTTGGATTTTTGGCTCAGCGGGTCAAAATACACCTGTAAACCCACCCATCAAAGTTCGATTTCGATTCTGAGAAAAAATATTTTCGATCATCTCTTTTTCGTACCATGCGAAATAACTTTTTTCCAAGCATATTTTTTGTCATCAAAGGTTGGATTTTCGGATTCAGCGGGTCGAAATACACCTAGAAACTCACCCATTAAAGTCCGATTTTGATTCTGAAAACAAATATTTGCGATCATCTCTTTTTCGTACCATGCGAAATAACTTCTTTCCAGGTGTATTCTCGTGTAACAAAGGTTGGATTCTTGGATTCAGCGGGTCAAAATACACCTATGAACCCACCCATCAAAGTTCGATTTCGATTCTGGAGACAGATATTTTCGATCATCTCTTTTTCGTACCATGCGAAATAACTTTTTTCCAAGCATATTTTTGGTCATCAAAGGTTCGATTCACGGATTCAGCGGGTCGAAATACGCCTAGAAACTCACCCATCAACGTCCGATTTTGATTCTGAAAAAAAATATTTTCGATCATCTCTTTTTCGTACCATGCGAAATAACTTTTTTCCAAGCATATTTTTGCTCATAAGAGGTTGGATTTTTGGACTCAGCGGGTCGAAATACACCTAGAAACTCACGCATTAAAGTCCGATTTCGATTCCTCAAAAAAATATTTTCGATCATCTCTTTTTTGTACCATGGGAAATAACTTCTTTCCAGGTGTATTTTCGTGTAACAAAGGTTGGAATTTTGGATTCAGCGGGTCAAAATACACCTATAAAACCACCCATCAAAGTTCGATTTCGATTCTGGAGACAGATATTTTCGATCATCTCTTTTTCGTACCATGCGAAATAACTCTTTTCCAAGCATATTTTTGGTCATCAAAGGTTGGATTTTCGGATTCAGCGGGTCGAAATACGCCTAGAAACTCACCCATCAAAGTCCGATTTTGATTCTGAAAAAAAATATTTTCGATCATCTCTTTTTCGTACCATGCGAAATAACTTCTTTCCAGGTGTATTTTCGTGTAACAAAGGTTGGATTTTTGGATTCAGCGGGTCAGAATACACCTATAAACCCACCCATCAAAGTTCGATTTCGATTCTGGAGACAGATATTTTCGATCATCTCTTTTTCGTACCATGCGAAATAACTTTTTTCCAAGCATATTTTTGGTCATAAGAGGTTAGATTTTCGGATTCAGCGGGTCGGAATACACCTAGAAACTCACCCATTAAAGTCCGATTTCGATTCTGAACAAAAATATTTTCGATCATCTCTTTTTCGTACCAGGCGAAATGACTTTTTTCCAAGCATATTTTTGGTCATCAAAGGTTGGATTTTCGGATTCAGCGGGTCGGAATACACCTAGAAACTCACCCATCGAAGTTCGATTTCGATTCTGGAGACAGATATTTTCGATCATCTCTTTTTCGTACCATGCGAAATAACTTTTTTCCAAGCATATTTTTGCTCATCAAAGTTTGGATTTTCGGACTCAGCGGGACGAAATACACCTAGAAACTCACCCATCAAAGTCCGACTTTGATTCTGAAAAAAAATATTTTCGATCATCTCTGTTTCGTACCATGCGAAATAACTTCTTTCCAGGTGTATTTTCGTGTAACAAAGGTTGGATTTTTGGATTAAGCGGGTCATAATACACCTGTAAACCCACCCATCAAAGTTCGATTTCGATTCTGAAAAAAAATATTTTCGATCATCTCTTTTTCGTACCATGCGAAATAACTTTTGTCCAAGCATATTTTTGGTCATCAAAGGTTGGATTTTCGGATTCAGCGGGTCGAAATACACCTAGAAACTCACCCATCAAAGTCCGATTTTGATTGTGGAAAAAAATATTTTCGATCATCTCTTTTTCGTACCATGCGACATAACTTTTTTCCAAGCATATTTTTGGTCATTAGAGGTTGGATCTTCGGATTCAGCGGGTCGAAATACACCTAGAAACTCACCCATTAAAGTCCGATTTTGATTCCGAAAACAAATATTTTCGATCATCTTTTTTTCGTACCATGCGAAATAACTTCTTTCCAGGTGTATTTTCGTGTAACAAAGGTTGGATTTTTGGCTCAGCGGGTCAAAATACACCTGTAAACCCACCCATCAAAGTTCGATTTCGATTCTGAGAAAAAATATTTTCGATCATCTCTTTTTCGTACCATGCGAAATAACTTTTTTCCAAGCATATTTTTGGTCATCAAAGGTTGGATTTTCGGATTCAGCGGGTCGAAATACACCTAGAAACTCACTCATTAAAGTCCGATTTTGATTCTGAAAACAAATATTTGCGATCATCTCTTTTTCGTACCATGCGAAATAACTTCTTTCCAGGTGTATTCTCGTGTAATAAAGGTTGGATTCTTGGATCCAGCGGGTCAAAATACACCTATGAACCCACCCATCAAAGTTCGATTTCGATTCTGGAGACAGATATTTTCGATCATCTCTTTTTCGTACCATGCGAAATAACTTTTTTCCAAGCATATTTTTGGTCATCAAAGGTTCGATTCACGGATCCAGCGGGTCGAAATACGCCTAGAAACTCACCCATCAACGTCCGATTTTGATTCTGAAAAAAAATATTTTCGATCATCTCTTTTTCGTACCATGCGAAATAACTTTTTTCCAAGCATATTTTTGCTCATAAGAGGTTGGATTTTTGGACTCAGCGGGTCGAAATACACCTAGAAACTCACGCATTAAAGTCCGATTTCGATTCCTCAAAAAAATATTTTCGATCATCTCTTTTTTGTACCATGGGAAATAACTTCTTTCCAGGTGTATTTTCGTGTAACATAGGTTGGAATTTTGGATTCAGCGGGTCGAAATACACCTATAAAACCACCCATCAAAGTTCGATTTCGATTCTGGAGACAGATATTTTCGATCATCTCTTTTGCGTACCATGCGAAATAACTCTTTTCCAAGCATATTTTTGGTCATCAAAGGTTGGATTTTCGGATTCAGCGGGTCGAAATACGCCTAGAAACTCACCCATCAAAGTCCGATTTTGATTCTGAAAAAAAATATTTTCGATCATCTCTTTTTCGTACCATGCGAAATAACTTCTTTCCAGGTGTATTTTTGTGTAACAAAGGTTGGATTTTTGGATTCAGCGGGTCAGAATACACCTATAAACCCACCCATCAAAGTTCGATTTCGATTCTGGAGACAGATATTTTCGATCATCTCTTTTTCGTACCATGCGAAATAACTTTTTTCCAAGCATATTTTTTGTCATAAGAGGTTAGATTCTTGGATTCAGCGGGTCGGAATACACCTAGAAACTCACCCATTAAAGTCCGATTTCGATTCTGAACAAAAATCTTTTCGATCATCTCTTTTTCGTACCAGGCGAAATGACTTTTTTCCAAGCATATTTTTGGTCATCAAAGGTTGGATTTTCGGATTCAGCGGGTCGGAATACACCTAGAAACTCACCCATCGAAGTTCGATTTCGATTCTGGAGACAGATATTTTCGATCATCTTTTTTTCGTACCATGCGAAATAACTTTTTTCCAAGCATATTTTTGCTCATCAAAGTTTGGATTTTCGGACTCAGCGGGACGAAATACACCTAGAAACTCACCCATCAAAGTCCGACTTTGATTCTGAAAAAAAATATTTTCGATCATCTCTGTTCCGTACCATGCGAAATAACTTCTTTCCAGGTGTATTTTTGGTCATTAGAGGTTGGATCTTCGGATTCAGCGGGTCGGAATACACCTAGAAACTCACCCATCGAAGTTCGATTTCGATTCTGGAGACAGATATTTTCGATCATCTCTTTTTCGTACCATGCGAAATAACTTTTGTCCAAGCATATTTTTGGTCATCAAAGGTTGGATTTTCGGATTCAGCGGGTCGAAATACACCTAGAAACTCACCCATCAAAGTCCGATTTTGATTGTGGAAAAAAATATTTTCGATCATCTCTTTTTCGTACCATGCGACATAACTTTTTTCCAAGCATATTTTTGGTCATTAGAGGTTGGATCTTCGGATTCAGCGGGTCGAAATACACCTAGAAACTCACCCATTAAAGTCCGATTTTGATTCCGAAAACAAATATTTTCGATCATCTCTTTTTCGTACCATGCGAAATAACTTCTTTCCAGGTGTATTTTCGTGTAACAAAGGTTGGATTTTTGGCTCAGCGGGTCAAAATACACCTGTAAACCCACCCATCAAAGTTCGATTCCGATTCTGAGAAAAAATATTTTCGATCATCTCTTTTTCGTACCATGCGAAATAACTTTTTTCCAAGCATATTTTTGGTCATCAAAGGTTGGATTTTCGGATTCAGCGGGTCGAAATACACCTAGAAACTCACTCATTAAAGTCCGATTTTGATTCTGAAAACAAATATTTGCGATCATCTCTTTTTCGTACCATGCGAAATAACTTCTTTCCAGGTGTATTCTCGTGTAATAAAGGTTGGATTCTTGGATCCAGCGGGTCAAAATACACCTATGAACCCACCCATCAAAGTTCGATTTCGATTCTAGAGACAGATATTTTCGATCATCTCTTTTTCGTACCATGCGAAATAACTTTTTTCCAAGCATATTTTTGGTCATCAAAGGTTCGATTCACGGATTCAGCGGGTCGAAATACGCCTAGAAACTCACCCATCAACGTCCGATTTTGATTCTGAAAAAAAATATTTTCGATCATCTCTTTTTCGTACCATGCGAAATAACTTTTTTCCAAGCATATTTTTGGTCATCAAAGGTTGGATTTTCGGATTCAGCGGGTCGAAATACACCTAGAAACTCACCCATTAAAGTCCGATTTTGATTCTGAAAACAAATATTTGCGATCATCTCTTTTTCGTACCATGCGAAATAACTTCTTTCCAGGTGTATTCTCGTGTAACAAAGGTTGGATTCTTGGATTCAGCGGGTCAAAATACACCTATGAACCCACCCATCAAAGTTCGATTTCGATTCTGGAGACAGATATTTTCGATCATCTCTTTTTCGTACCATGCGAAATAACTTTTTTCCAAGCATATTTTTGGTCATCAAAGGTTCGATTCACGGATTCAGCGGGTCGAAATACGCCTAGAAACTCACCCATCAACGTCCGATTTTGATTCTGAAAAAAAATATTTTCGATCATCTCTTTTTCGTACCATGCGAAATAACTTTTTTCCAAGCATATTTTTGCTCATAAGAGGTTGGATTTTTGGACTCAGCGGGTCGAAATACACCTAGAAACTCACGCATTAAAGTCCGATTTCGATTCCTCAAAAAAATATTTTCGATCATCTCTTTTTCGTACCATGGGAAATAACTTCTTTCCAGGTGTATTTTCGTGTAACAAAGGTTGGAATTTTGGATTCAGCGGGTCAAAATACACCTATAAAACCACCCATCAAAGTTCGATTTCGATTCTGGAGACAGATATTTTCGATCATCTCTTTTTCGTACCATGCGAAATAACTCTTTTCCAAGCATATTTTTGGTCATCAAAGGTTGGATTTTCGGATTCAGCGGGTCGAAATACGCCTAGAAACTCACCCATCAACGTCCGATTTTGATTCTGAAAAAAAATATTTTCGATCATCTCTTTTTCGTACCATGCGAAATAACTTTTTTCCAAGCATATTTTTGCTCATAAGAGGTTGGATTTTTGGACTCAGCGGGTCGAAATACACCTAGAAACTCACGCATTAAAGTCCGATTTCGATTCCTCAAAAAAATATTTTCGATCATCTCTTTTTTGTACCATGGGAAATAACTTCTTTCCAGGTGTATTTTCGTGTAACAAAGGTTGGAATTTTGGATTCAGCGGGTCGAAATACACCTATAAAACCACCCATCAAAGTTCGATTTCGATTCTGGAGACAGATATTTTCGATCATCTCTTTTGCGTACCATGCGAAATAACTCTTTTCCAAGCATATTTTTGGTCATCAAAGGTTGGATTTTCGGATTCAGCGGGTCGAAATACGCCTAGAAACTCACCCATCAAAGTCCGATTTTGATTCTGAAAAAAAATATTTTCGATCATCTCTTTTTCGTACCATGCGAAATAACTTCTTTCCAGGTGTATTTTTGTGTAACAAAGGTTGGATTTTTGGATTCAGCGGGTCAGAATACACCTATAAACCCACCCATCAAAGTTCGATTTCGATTCTGGAAACAGATATTTTCGATCATCTCTTTTTCGTACCATGCGAAATGACTTTTTTCCAAGCATATTTTTGGTCATAAGAGGTTAGATTCTTGGATTCAGCGGGTCGGAATACACCTAGAAACTCACCCATTAAAGTCCGATTTCGATTCTGAACAAAAATCTTTTCGATCATCTCTTTTTCGTACCAGGCGAAATGACTTTTTTCCAAGCATATTTTTGGTCATCAAAGGTTGGATTTTCGGATTCAGCGGGTCGGAATACACCTAGAAACTCACCCATCGAAGTTCGATTTCGATTCTGGAGACAGATATTTTCGATCATCTCTTTTTCGTACCATGCGAAATAACTTTTTTCCAAGCATATTTTTGCTCATCAAAGTTCGGATTTTCGGACTCAGCGGGACGAAATACACCTAGAAACTCACCCATCAAAGTCCGACTTTGATTCTGAAAAAAAATATTTTCGATCATCTCTGTTTCGTACCATGCGAAATAACTTCTTTCCAGGTGTATTTTCGTGTAACAAAGGTTGGATTTTTGGATTAAGCGGGTCATAATACACCTGTAAACCCACCCATCAAAGTTCGATTTCGATTCTGAAAAAAAATATTTTCGATCATCTCTTTTTCGTACCATGCGAAATAACTTTTGTCCAAGCATATTTTTGGTCATCAAAGGTTGGATTTTCGGATTCAGCGGGTCGAAATACACCTAGAAACTCACCCATCAAAGTCCGATTTTGATTGTGGAAAAAAATATTTTCGATCATCTCTTTTTCGTACCATGCGACATAACTTTTTTCCAAGCATATTTTTGGTCATTAGAGGTTGGATCTTCGGATTCAGCGGGTCGAAATACACCTAGAAACTCACCCATTAAAGTCCGATTTTGATTCCGAAAACAAATATTTTCGATCATCTCTTTTTCGTACCATGCGAAATAACTTCTTTCCAGGTGTATTTTCGTGTAACAAAGGTTGGATTTTTGGCTCAGCGGGTCAAAATACACCTGTAAACCCACCCATCAAAGTTCGATTTCGATTCTGAGAAAAAATATTTTCGATCATCTCTTTTTCGTACCATGCGAAATAACTTTTTTCCAAGCATATTTTTGGTCATCAAAGGTTGGATTTTCGGATTCAGCGGGTCGAAATACACCTGGAAACTCACTCATTAAAGTCCGATTTTGATTCTGAAAACAAATATTTGCGATCATCTCTTTTTCGTACCATGCGAAATAACTTCTTTCCAGGTGTATTCTCGTGTAATAAAGGTTGGATTCTTGGATCCAGCGGGTCAAAATACACCTATGAACCCACCCATCAAAGTTCGATTTCGATTCTGGAGACAGATATTTTCGATCATCTCTTTTTCGTACCATGCGAAATAACTTTTTTCCAAGCATATTTTTGGTCATCAAAGGTTCGATTCACGGATTCAGCGGGTCGAAATACGCCTAGAAACTCACCCATCAACGTCCGATTTTGATTCTGAAAAAAAATATTTTCGATCATCTCTTTTTCGTACCATGCGAAATAACTTTTTTCCAAGCATATTTTTGCTCATAAGAGGTTGGATTTTTGGACGCAGCGGGTCGAAATACACCTTGAAACTCACGCATTAAAGTCCGATTTCGATTCCTCAAAAAAATATTTTCGATCATCTCTTTTTTGTACCATGGGAAATAACTTCTTTCCAGGTGTATTTTCGTGTAACAAAGGTTGGAATTTTGGATTCAGCGGGTCGAAATACACCTATAAAACCACCCATCAAAGTTCGATTTCGATTCTGGAGACAGATATTTTCGATCATCTCTTTTGCGTACCATGCGAAATAACTCTTTTCCAAGCATATTTTTGGTCATCAAAGGTTGGATTTTCGGATTCAGCGGGTCGAAATACGCCTAGAAACTCACCCATCAAAGTCCGATTTTGATTCTGAAAAAAAATATTTTCGATCATCTCTTTTTCGTACCATGCGAAATGACTTCTTTCCAGGTGTATTTTTGTGTAACAAAGGTTGGATTTTTGGATTCAGCGGGTCAGAATACACCTATAAACCCACCCATCAAAGTTCGATTTCGATTCTGGAGACAGATTTTTTCGATCATCTCTTTTTCGAACCATGCGAAATAACTTTTTTCCAAGCATATTTTTGGTCATAAGAGGTTAGATTTTCGGATTCAGCGGGTCGGAATACACCTAGAAACTCACCCATTAAAGTCCGATTTCGATTCTGAACAAAAATATTTTCGATCATCTCTTTTTCGTACCAGGCGAAATGACTTTTTTCCAAGCATATTTTTGGTCATCAAAGGTTGGATTTTCGGATTCAGCGGGTCGGAATACACCTAGAAACTCACCCATCGAAGTTCGATTTCGATTCTGGAGACAGATATTTTCGATCATCTCTTTTTCGTACCATGCGAAATAACTTTTTTCCAAGCATATTTTTGCTCATCAAAGTTTGGATTTTCGGACTCAGCGGGACGAAATACACCTAGAAACTCACCCATCAAAGTCCGACTTTGATTCTGAAAAAAAATATTTTCGATCATCTCTGTTTCGTACCATGCGAAATAACTTCTTTCCAGGTGTATTTTCGTGTAACAAAGGTTGGATTTTTGGATTAAGGGGGTCATAATACACCTGTAAACCCACCCATCAAAGTTCGATTTCGATTCTGAAAAAAAATATTTTCGATCATCTCTTTTTCGTACCATGCGAAATAACTTTTGTCCAAGCATATTTTTGGTCATCAAAGGTTGGATTTTCGGATTCAGCGGGTCGAAATACACCTAGAAACTCACCCATCAAAGTCCGATTTTGATTGTGGAAAAAAATATTTTCGATCATCTCTTTTTCGTACCATGCGACATAACTTTTTTCCAAGCATATTTTTGGTCATTAGAGGTTGGATCTTCGGATTCAGCGGGTCGAAATACACCTAGAAACTCACCCATTAAAGTCCGATTTTGATTCCGAAAACAAATATTTTCGATCATCTCTTTTTCGTACCATGCGAAATAACTTCTTTCCAGGTGTATTTTCGTGTAACAAAGGTTGGATTTTTGGCTCAGCGGGTCAAAATACACCTGTAAACCCACCCATCAAAGTTCGATTTCGATTCTGAGAAAAAATATTTTCGATCATCTCTTTTTCGTACCATGCGAAATAACTTTTTTCCAAGCATATTTTTGGTCATCAAAGGTTGGATTTTCGGATTCAGCGGGTCGAAATACACCTAGAAACTCACCCATTAAAGTCCGATTTTGATTCTGAAAACAAATATTTGCGATCATCTCTTTTTCGTACCATGCGAAATAACTTCTTTCCAGGTGTATTCTCGTGTAACAAAGGTTGGATTCTTGGATTCAGCGGGTCAAAATACACCTATGAACCCACCCATCAAAGTTCGATTTCGATTCTGGAGACAGATATTTTCGATCATCTCTTTTTCGTACCATGCGAAATAACTTTTTTCCAAGCATATTTTTGGTCATCAAAGGTTCGATTCACGGATTCAGCGGGTCGAAATACGCCTAGAAACTCACCCATCAACGTCCGATTTTGATTCTGAAAAAAAATATTTGCGATCATCTCTTTTTCGTACCATGCGAAATAACTTCTTTCCAGGTGTATTCTCGTGTAATAAAGGTTGGATTCTTGGATCCAGCGGGTCAAAATACACCTATGAACCCACCCATCAAAGTTCGATTTCGATTCTGGATACAGATATTTTCGATCATCTCTTTTTCGTACCATGCGAAATAACTTTTTTCCAAGCATATTTTTGGTCATCAAAGGTTCGATTCACGGATTCAGCGGGTCGAAATACGCCTAGAAACTCACCCATCAACGTCCGATTTTGATTCTGAAAAAAAATATTTTCGATCATCTCTTTTTCGTACCATGCGAAATAACTTTTTTCCAAGCATATTTTTGCTCATAATAGGTTGGATTTTTGGACTCAGCGGGTCGAAATACACCTAGAAACTCACGCATTAAAGTCCGATTTCGATTCCTCAAAAAAATATTTTCGATCATCTCTTTTTTGTACCATGGGAAATAACTTCTTTCCAGGTGTATTTTCGTGTAACAAAGGTTGGAATTTTGGATTCAGCGGGTCGAAATACACCTATAAAACCACCCATCAAAGTTCGATTTCGATTCTGGAGACAGATATTTTCGATCATCTCTTTTGCGTACCATGCGAAATAACTCTTTTCCAAGCATATTTTTGGTCATCAAAGGTTGGATTTTCGGATTCAGCGGGTCGAAATACGCCTAGAAACTCACCCATCAAAGTCCGATTTTGATTCTGAAAAAAAATATTTTCGATCATCTCTTTTTCGTACCATGCGAAATAACTTCTTTCCAGGTGTATTTTTGTGTAACAAAGGTTGGATTTTTGGATTCAGCGGGTCAGAATACACCTATAAACCCACCCATCAAAGTACGATTTCGATTCTGGAGACAGATATTTTCGATCATCTCTTTTTCGTACCATGCGAAATAACTTTTTTCCAAGCATATTTTTGGTCATAAGAGGTTAGATTCTTGGATTCAGCGGGTCGGAATACACCTAGAAACTCACCCATCAAAGTCCGATTTCGATTCTGAACAAAAATCTTTTCGATCATCTCTTTTTCGTACCAGGTGAAATGACTTTTTTCCAAGCATATTTTTGGTCATCAAAGGTTGAATTTTCGGATTCAGCGGGTCGGAATACACCTAGAAACTCACCCATCGAAGTTCGATTTTGATTCTGGAGACAGATATTTTCGATCAGCTCTTTTTCGTACCATGCGAAATAACTTTTTTCCAAGCATATTTTTGCTCATCAAAGTTTGGATTCTCGGACTCAGCGGGACGAAATACACCTAGAAACTCACCCATCAAAGTCCGACTTTGATTCTGAAAAAAAATATTTTCGATCATCTCTGTTTCGTACCATGCGAAATAACTTCTTTCCAGGTGTATTTTCGTGTAACAAAGGTTGGATTTTTGGATTAAGCGGGTCATAATACACCTGTAAACCCACCCATCAAAGTTCGATTTCGATTCTGAAAAAAAATATTTTCGATCATCTCTTTTTCGTACCATGCGAAATAACTTTTGTCCAAGCATATTTTTGGTCATCAAAGGTTGGATTTTCGGATTCAGCGGGTCGAAATACACCTAGAAACTCACCCATCAAAGTCCGATTTTGATTGTGGAAAAAAATATTTTCGATCATCTCTTTTTCGTACCATGCGACATAACTTTTTTCCAAGCATATTTTTGGTCATTAGAGGTTGGATCTTCGGATTCAGCGGGTCGAAATACACCTAGAAACTCACCCATTAAAGTCCGATTTTGATTCCGAAAACAAATATTTTCGATCATCTCTTTTTCGTACCATGCGAAATAACTTCTTTCCAGGTGTATTTTCGTGTAACAAAGGTTGGATTTTTGGCTCAGCGGGTCAAAATACACCTGTAAACCCACCCATCAAAGTTCGATTTCGATTCTGAGAAAAAATATTTTCGATCATCTCTTTTTCGTACCATGCGAAATAACTTTTTTCCAAGCATATTTTTGGTCATCAAAGGTTGGATTTTCGGATTCAGCGGGTCGAAATACACCTAGAAACTCACTCATTAAAGTCCGATTTTGATTCTGAAAACAAATATTTGCGATCATCTCTTTTTCGTACCATGCGAAATAACTTCTTTCCAGGTGTATTCTCGTGTAATAAAGGTTGGATTCTTGGATCCAGCGGGTCAAAATACACCTATGAACCCACCCATCAAAGTTCGATTTCGATTCTGGAGACAGATATTTTCGATCATCTCTTTTTCGTACCATGCGATATAACTTTTTTCCAAGCATATTTTTGGTCATCAAAGGTTGGATTTTTGGACTCAGCGGGTCGAAATACACCTAGAAACTCACGCATTAAAGTCCGATTTCGATTCCTCAAAAAAATATTTTCGATCATCTCTTTTTTGTACCATGGGAAATAACTTCTTTCCAGGTGTATTTTCGTGTAACAAAGGTTGGAATTTTGGATTC
Source organism: Phymatocera aterrima (assembly GCA_963170745.1). NCBI lineage: Eukaryota > Metazoa > Arthropoda > Insecta > Hymenoptera > Tenthredinidae > Phymatocera > Phymatocera aterrima. Next base: position 1,369,851 of record CAUJGY010000150.1, on the reverse strand, counting down.
AGCGGGTCGAAATACACCTATAAAACCACCCATCAAAGTTCGATTTCGATTCTGGAGACAGATATTTTCGATCATCTCTTTTGCGTACCATGCGAAATAACTCTTTTCCAAGCATATTTTTGGTCATCAAAGGTTGGATTTTCGGATTCAGCGGGTCGAAATACGCCTAGAAACTCACCCATCAAAGTCCGATTTTGATTCTGAAAAAAAATATTTTCGATCATCTCTTTTTCGTACCATGCGAAATAACTTCTTTCCAGGTGTATTTTTGTGTAACAAAGGTTGGATTTTTGGATTCAGCGGGTCAGAATACACCTATAAACCCACCCATCAAAGTTCGATTTCGATTCTGGAGACAGATATTCTCGATCATCTCTTTTTCGTACCATGCGAAATAACTTTTTTCCAAGCATATTTTTGGTCATAAGAGGTTAGATTCTTGGATTCAGCGGGTCGGAATACACCTAGAAACTCACCCATTAAAGTCCGATTTCGATTCTGAACAAAAATCTTTTCGATCATCTCTTTTTCGTACCAGGCGAAATGACTTTTTTCCAAGCATATTTTTGGTCATCAAAGGTTGGATTTTCGGATTCAGCGGGTCGGAATACACCTAGAAACTCACCCATCGAAGTTCGATTTCGATTCTGGAGACAGATATTTTCGATCATCTCTTTTTCGTACCATGCAAAATAACTTTTTTCCAAGCATATTTTTGCTCATCAAAGTTTGGATTTTCGGACTCAGCGGGACGAAATACACCTAGAAACTCACCCATCAAAGTCCGACTTTGATTCTGAAAAAAAATATTTTCGATCATCTCTGTTTCGTACCATGCGAAATAACTTCTTTCCAGGTGTATTTTCGTGTAACAAAGGTTGGATTTTTGGATTAAGCGGGTCATAATACACCTGTCAACCCACCCATCAAAGTTCGATTTCGATTCTGAAAAAAAATATTTTCGATCATCTCTTTTTCGTACCATGCGAAATAACTTTTGTCCAAGCATATTTTTGGTCATCAAAGGTTGGATTTTCGGATTCAGCGGGTCGAAATACACCTAGAAACTCACCCATCAAAGTCCGATTTTGATTGTGGAAAAAAATATTTTCGATCATCTCTTTTTCGTACCATGCGACATAACTTTTTTCCAAGCATATTTTTGGTCATTAGAGGTTGGATCTTCGGATTCAGCGGGTCGAAATACACCTAGAAACTCACCCATTAAAGTCCGATTTTGATTCCGAAAACAAATATTTTCGATCATCTCTTTTTCGTACCATGCGAAATAACTTCTTTCCAGGTGTATTTTCATGTAACAAAGGTTGGATTTTTGGCTCAGCGGGTCAAAATACACCTGTAAACCCACCCATCAAAGTTCGATTTCGATTCTGAGAAAAAATATTTTCGATCATCTCTTTTTCGTACCATGCGAAATAACTTTTTTCCAAGCATATTTTTGGTCATCAAAGGTTGGATTTTCGGATTCAGCGGGTCGAAATACACCTAGAAACTCACCCATTAAAGTCCGATTTTGATTCTGAAAACAAATATTTGCGATCATCTCTTTTTCGTACCATGCGAAATAACTTCTTTCCAGGTGTATTCTCGTGTAACAAAGGTTGGATTCTTGGATTCAGCGGGTCAAAATACACCTATGAACCCACCCATCAAAGTTCGATTTCGATTCTGGAGACAGATATTTTCGATCATCTCTTTTTCGTACCATGCGAAATAACTTTTTTCCAAGCATATTTTTGGTCATCGAAGGTTCGATTCACGGATTCAGCGGGTCGAAATACGCCTAGAAACTCACCCATCAACGTCCGATTTTGATTCTGAAAAAAAATATTTTCGATCATCTCTTTTTCGTACCATGCGAAATAACTTTTTTCCAAGCATATTTTTGCTCATAAGAGGTTGGATTTTTGGACTCAGCGGGTCGAAATACACCTAGAAACTCACGCATTAAAGTCCGATTTCGATTCCTCAAAAAAATATTTTCGATCATCTCTTTTTTGTACCATGGGAAATAACTTCTTTCCAGGTGTATTTTCGTGTAACAAAGGTTGGAATTTTGGATTCAGCGGGTCAAAATACACCTATAAAACCACCCATCAAAGTTCGATTTCGATTCTGGAGACAGATATTTTCGATCATCTCTTTTTCGTACCATGCGAAATAACTCTTTTCCAAGCATATTTTTGGTCATCAAAGGTTGGATTTTCGGATTCAGCGGGGCGAAATACGCCTAGAAACTCACCCATCAAAGTCCGATTTTGATTCTGAAAAAAAATATTTTCGATCATCTCTTTTTCGTACCATGCGAAATAACTTCTTTCCAGGTGTATTTTCGTGTAACAAAGGTTGGATTTTTGGATTCAGCGGGTCAGAATACAACTATAAACCCACCCATCAAAGTTCGATTTCGATTCTGGAGACAGATATTTTCGATCATCTCTTTTTCGTACCATGCGAAATAACTTTTTTCCAAGCATATTTTTGGTCATAAGAGGTTAGATTCTTGGATTCAGCGGGTCGGAATACACCTAGAAACTCACCCATTAAAGTCCGATTTCGATTCTGAACAAAAATATTTTCGATCATCTCTTTTTCGTACCAGGCGAAATGACTTTTTTCCAAGCATATTTTTGGTCATCAAAGGTTGGATTTTCGGATTCAGCGGGTCGGAATACACCTAGAAACTCACCCATCGAAGTTCGATTTCGATTCTGGAGACAGATATTTTCGATCATCTCTTTTTCGTACCATGCGAAATAACTTTTTTCCAAGCATATTTTTGCTCATCAAAGTTTGGATTTTCGGACTCAGCGGGACGAAATACACCTAGAAACTCACCCATCAAAGTCCGACTTTGATTCTGAAAAAAAATATTTTCGATCATCTCTGTTTCGTACCATGCGAACTAACTTCTTTCCAGGTGTATTTTCGTGTAACAAAGGTTGGATTTTTGGATTAAGCGGGTCATAATACACCTGTAAACCCACCCATCAAAGTTCGATTTCGATTCTGAGAAAAAATATTTTCGATCATCTCTTTTTCGTACCATGCGAAATAACTTTTTTCCAAGCATATTTTTGCTCATAAGAGGTTGGATTTCTGGACTCAGCGGGTCGAAATACACCTAGAAACTCACGCATTAAAGTCCGATTTCGATTCCTCAAAAAAATATTTTCGATCATCTCTTTTTTGTACCATGGGAAATAACTTCTTTCCAGGTGTATTTTCGTGTAACAAAGTTTGGATTCTCGGACTCAGCGGGACGAAATACACCTAGAAACTCACCCATCAAAGTCCGACTTTGATTCTGAAAAAAAATATTTTCGATCATCTCTGTTTCGTACCATGCGAAATAACTTCTTTCCAGGTGTATTTTCGTGTAACAAAGGTTGGATTTTTGGATTAAGCGGGTCATAATACACCTGTAAACCCACCCATCAAAGTTCGATTTCGATTCTGAAAAAAAATATTTTCGATCATCTCTTTTTCGTACCATGCGAAATAACTTTTGTCCAAGCATATTTTTGGTCATCAAAGGTTGGATTTTCGGATTCAGCGGGTCGAAATACACCTAGAAACTCACCCATCAAAGTCCGATTTTGATTGTGGAAAAAAATATTTTCGATCATCTCTTTTTCGTACCATGCGACATAACTTTTTTCCAAGCATATTTTTGGTCATTAGAGGTTGGATCTTCGGATTCAGCGGGTCGAAATACACCTAGAAACTCACCCATTAAAGTCCGATTTTGATTCCGAAAACAAATATTTTCGATCATCTCTTTTTCGTACCATGCGAAATAACTTCTTTCCAGGTGTATTTTCGTGTAACAAAGGTTGGATTTTTGGCTCAGCGGGTCAAAATACACCTGTAAACCCACCCATCAAAGTTCGATTTCGATTCTGAGAAAAAATATTTTCGATCATCTCTTTTTCGTACCATGCGAAATAACTTTTTTCCAAGCATATTTTTGGTCATCAAAGGTTGGATTTTCGGATTCAGCGGGTCGAAATACACCTAGAAACTCACTCATTAAAGTCCGATTTTGATTCTGAAAACAAATATTTGCGATCATCTCTTTTTCGTACCATGCGAAATAACTTCTTTCCAGGTGTATTCTCGTGTAATAAAGGTTGGATTCTTGGATCCAGCGGGTCAAAATACACCTATGAACCCACCCATCAAAGTTCGATTTCGATTCTGGAGACAGATATTTTCGATCATCTCTTTTTCGTACCATGCGATATAACTTTTTTCCAAGCATATTTTTGGTCATCAAAGGTTGGATTTTTGGACTCAGCGGGTCGAAATACACCTAGAAACTCACGCATTAAAGTCCGATTTCGATTCCTCAAAAAAATATTTTCGATCATCTCTTTTTTGTACCATGGGAAATAACTTCTTTCCAGGTGTATTTTCGTGTAACAAAGGTTGGAATTTTGGATTCAGCGGGTCGAAATACACCTATAAAACCACCCATCAAAGTTCGATTTCGATTCTGGAGACAGATATTTTCGATCATCTCTTTTGCGTACCATGCGAAATAACTCTTTTCCAAGCATATTTTTGGTCATCAAAGGTTGGATTTTCGGATTCAGCGGGTCGAAATACGCCTAGAAACTCACCCATCAAAGTCCGATTTTGATTCTGAAAAAAAATATTTTCGATCATCTCTTTTTCGTACCATGCGAAATAACTTCTTTCCAGGTGTATTTTTGTGTAACAAAGGTTGGATTTTTGGATTCAGCGGGTCGAAATACACCTATAAAACCACCCATCAAAGTTCGATTTCGATTCTGGAGACAGATATTTTCGATCATCTCTTTTTCGTACCATGCGAAATAACTTTTTTCCAAGCATATTTTTGGTCATAAGAGGTTAGATTCTTGGATTCAGCGGGTCGGAATACACCTAGAAACTCACCCATTAAAGTCCGATTTCGATTCTGAACAAAAATCTTTTCGATCATCTCTTTTTCGTACCAGGCGAAATGACTTTTTTCCAAGCATATTTTTGGTCATCAAAGGTTGGATTTTCGGATTCAGCGGGTCGGAATACACCTAGAAACTCACCCATCGAAGTTCGATTTCGATTCTGGAGACAGATATTTTCGATCATCTCTTTTTCGTACCATGCGAAATAACTTTTTTCCAAGCATATTTTTGCTCATCAAAGTTTGGATTTTCGGACTCAGCGGGACGAAATACACCTAGAAACTCACCCATCAAAGTCCGACTTTGATTCTGAAAAAAAATATTTTCGATCATCTCTGTTTCGTACCATGCGAAATAACTTCTTTCCAGGTGTATTTTCGTGTAACAAAGGTTGGATTTTTGGATTAAGCGGGTCATAATACACCTGTAAACCCACCCATCAAAGTTCGATTTCGATTCTGAAAAAAAATATTTTCGATCATCTCTTTTTCGTACCATGCGAAATAACTTTTGTCCAAGCATATTTTTGGTCATCAAAGGTTGGATTTTCGGATTCAGCGGGTCGAAATACACCTAGAAACTCACCCATCAAAGTCCGATTTTGATTGTGGAAAAAAATATTTTCGATCATCTCTTTTTCGTACCATGCGACATAACTTTTTTCCAAGCATATTTTTGGTCATTAGAGGTTGGATCTTCGGATTCAGCGGGTCGAAATACACCTAGAAACTCACCCATTAAAGTCCGATTTTGATTCCGAAAACAAATATTTTCGATCATCTCTTTTTCGTACCATGCGAAATAACTTCTTTCCAGGTGTATTTTCATGTAACAAAGGTTGGATTTTTGGCTCAGCGGGTCAAAATACACCTGTAAACCCACCCATCAAAGTTCGATTTCGATTCTGAGAAAAAATATTTTCGATCATCTCTTTTTCGTACCATGCGAAATAACTTTTTTCCAAGCATATTTTTGGTCATCAAAGGTTGGATTTTCGGATTCAGCGGGTCGAAATACACCTAGAAACTCACCCATTAAAGTCCGATTTTGATTCTGAAAACAAATATTTGCGATCATCTCTTTTTCGTACCATGCGAAATAACTTCTTTCCAGGTGTATTCTCGTGTAACAAAGGTTGGATTCTTGGATTCAGCGGGTCAAAATACACCTATGAACCCACCCATCAAAGTTCGATTTCGATTCTGGAGACAGATATTTTCGATCATCTCTTTTTCGTACCATGCGAAATAACTTTTTTCCAAGCATATTTTTGGTCATCGAAGGTTCGATTCACGGATTCAGCGGGTCGAAATACGCCTAGAAACTCACCCATCAACGTCCGATTTTGATTCTGAAAAAAAATATTTTCGATCATCTCTTTTTCGTACCATGCGAAATAACTTTTTTCCAAGCATATTTTTGCTCATAAGAGGTTGGATTTTTGGACTCAGCGGGTCGAAATACACCTAGAAACTCACGCATTAAAGTCCGATTTCGATTCCTCAAAAAAATATTTTCGATCATCTCTTTTTTGTACCATGGGAAATAACTTCTTTCCAGGTGTATTTTCGTGTAACAAAGGTTGGAATTTTGGATTCAGCGGGTCAAAATACACCTATAAAACCACCCATCAAAGTTCGATTTCGATTCTGGAGACAGATATTTTCGATCATCTCTTTTTCGTACCATGCGAAATAACTCTTTTCCAAGCATATTTTTGGACATCAAAGGTTGGATTTTCGGATTCAGCGGGGCGAAATACGCCTAGAAACTCACCCATCAAAGTCCGATTTTGATTCTGAAAAAAAATATTTTCGATCATCTCTTTTTCGTACCATGCGAAATAACTTCTTTCCAGGTGTATTTTCGTGTAACAAAGGTTGGATTTTTGGATTCAGCGGGTCAGAATACAACTATAAACCCACCCATCAAAGTTCGATTTCGATTCTGGAGACAGATATTTTCGATCATCTCTTTTTCGTACCATGCGAAATAACTTTTTTCCAAGCATATTTTTGGTCATAAGAGGTTAGATTCTTGGATTCAGCGGGTCGGAATACACCTAGAAACTCACCCATTAAAGTCCGATTTCGATTCTGAACAAAAATATTTTCGATCATCTCTTTTTCGTACCAGGCGAAATGACTTTTTTCCAAGCATATTTTTGGTCATCAAAGGTTGGATTTTCGGATTCAGCGGGTCGGAATACACCTAGAAACTCACCCATCGAAGTTCGATTTCGATTCTGGAGACAGATATTTTCGATCATCTCTTTTTCGTACCATGCGAAATAACTTTTTTCCAAGCATATTTTTGCTCATCAAAGTTTGGATTTTCGGACTCAGCGGGACGAAATACACCTAGAAACTCACCCATCAAAGTCCGACTTTGATTCTGAAAAAAAATATTTTCGATCATCTCTGTTTCGTACCATGCGAACTAACTTCTTTCCAGGTGTATTTTCGTGTAACAAAGGTTGGATTTTTGGATTAAGCGGGTCATAATACACCTGTAAACCCACCCATCAAAGTTCGATTTCGATTCTGAGAAAAAATATTTTCGATCATCTCTTTTTCGTACCATGCGAAATAACTTTTTTCCAAGCATATTTTTGCTCATAAGAGGTTGGATTTTTGGACTCAGCGGGTTGAAATACACCTAGAAACTCACGCATTAAAGTCCGATTTCGATTCCTCAAAAAAATATTTTCGATCATCTCTTTTTTGTACCATGGGAAATAACTTCTTTCCAGGTGTATTTTCGTGTAACAAAGGTTGGAATTTTGGATTCAGCGGGTCGAAATACACCTATAAAACCACCCATCAAAGTTCGATTTCGATTCTGGAGACAGATATTTTCGATCATCTCTTTTGCGTACCATGCGAAATAACTCTTTTCCAAGCATATTTTTGGTCATCAAAGGTTGGATTTTCGGATTCAGCGGGTCGAAATACGCCTAGAAACTCACCCATCAAAGTCCGATTTTGATTCTGAAAAAAAATATTTTCGATCATCTCTTTTTCGATTTTTGTGTAACAAAGGTTGGATTTTTGGATTCAGCGGGTCAGAATACACCTATAAACCTACCCATCAAAGTTCGATTTCGATTCTGGAGACAGATATTTTCGATCATCTCTTTTTCGTACCATGCGAAATAACTTTTTTCCAAGCATATTTTTGGTCATAAGAGGTTAGATTCTTGGATTCAGCGGGTCGGAATACACCTAGAAACTCACCCATTAAAATCCGATTTCGATTCTGAACAAAAATCTTTCCGATCATCTCTTTTTCGTACCAGGCGAAATGACTTTTTTCCAAGCATATTTTTGGTCATCAAAGGTTGGATTTTCGGATTCAGCGGGTCGGAATACACCTAGAAACTCACCCATCGAAGTTCGATTTCGATTCTGGAGACAGATATTTTCGATCATCTCTTTTTCGTACCATGCGAAATAACTTTTTTCCAAGCATATTGTTGCTCATCAAAGTTTGGATTTTCGGACTCAGCGGGACGAAATATACCTAGAAACTCACCCATCAAAGTCCGACTTTGATTCTGAAAAAAAATATTTTCGATCATCTCTGTTTCGTACCATGCGAAATAACTTCTTTCCAGGTGTATTTTCGTGTAACAAAGGTTGGATTCTTGGATTAAGCGGGTCATAATACACCTGTAAACCCACCCATCAGAGTTCGATTTCGATTCTGAAAAAAAATATTTTCGATCATCTCTTTTTCGTACCATGCGAAATAACTTTTGTCCACGCATATTTTTGGCCATCAAAGGTTGGATTTTCGGATTCAGCGGGTCGAAATACACCTAGAAACTCACCCATCAAAGTCCGATTTTGATTGTGGAAAAAAATATTTTCGATCATCTCTTTTTCGTACCATGCGACATAACTTTTTTCCAAGCATATTTTTGGTCATTAGAGGTTGGATCTTCGGATTCAGCGGGTCGAAATACACCTAGAAACTCACCCATTAAAGTCCGATTTTGATTCCGAAAACAAATATTTTCGATCATCTCTTTTTCGTACCATGCGAAATAACTTCTTTCCAGGTGTATTTTCATGTAACAAAGGTTGGATTTTTGGCTCAGCGGGTCAAAATACACCTGTTAACCCACCCATCAAAGTTCGATTTCGATTCTGAGAAAAAATATTTTCGATCATCTCTTTTTCGTACCATGCGAAATAACTTCTTTCCAGGTGTATTCTCGTGTAACAAAGGTTGGATTCTTGGATTCAGCGGGTCAAAATACACCTATGAACCCACCCATCAAAGTTCGATTTCGATTCTGGAGACAGATATTTTCGATCATCTCTTTTTCGTACCATGCGAAATAACTTTTTTCCAAGCATATTTTTGGTCTTCAAAGGTTCGATTCACGGATTCAGCGGGTCGAAATACGCCTAGAAACTCACCCATCAACGTCCGATTTTGATTCTGAAAAAAAATATTTTCGATCATCTCTTTTTCGTACCATGCGAAATAACTTTTTTCCAAGCATATTTTTGCTCATAAGAGGTTGGATTTTTGGACTCAGCGGGTCGAAATACACCTAGAAACTCACGCATTAAAGTCCGATTTCGATTCCTCAAAAAAATATTTTCGATCATCTCTTTTTTGTACCATGGGAAATAACTTCTTTCCAGGTGTATTTTCGTGTAACAAAGGTTGGATTTTTGGATTCAGCGGGTCAGAATACACCTATAAACCCACCCATCAAAGTTCGATTTCGATTCTGGAGACAGATATTTTCGATCATCTCTTTTTCGTACCATGCGAAATAACTTTTTTCCAAGCATATTTTTGATCACCAAAGGTTGGATTTCCGGATTCAGCCGGTCGAAATACACCTAGAAACTCACCCATCAAAGTCCGATTTTGATTCTGAAAAAAAATATTTTCGATCATCTCTTTTTCGTACCATGCGAAATAACTCTTTTCCAAGCATATTTTTGGTCATCAAAGGTTGGATTTTCGGATTCAGCGGGTCGAAATACGCCTAGAAACTCACCCATCAAAGTCCGATTTTGATTCTGACAAAAAATATTTTCGATCATCTCTTTTTCGTACCATGCGAAATAACTTCTTTCCAGGTGTATTTTCGTGTAACAAAGGTTGGATTTTTGGATTCAGCGGGTCAGAATACACCTATAAACCCACCCATCAAAGTTCGATTTCGATTCTGGAGACAGATATTTTCGATCATCTCTTTTTCGTACCATGCGAAATAACTTTTTTCCAAGCATATTTTTGGTCATAAGAGGTTAGATTCTTGGATTCAGCGGGTCGGAATACACCTAGAAACTCACCCATTGAAGTCCGATTTCGATTCTGAACAAAAATATTTTCGATCATCTCTTTTTCGTACCAGGCGAAATGACTTTTTTCCAAGCATATTTTTGGTCATCAAAGGTTGGATTTTCGGATTCAGCGGGTCGGAATACACCTAGAAACTCACCCATCGAAGTTCGATTTCGATTCTGGAGACAGATATTTTCGATCATCTCTTTTTCGTACCATGCGAAATAACTTTTTTCCAAGCATATTTTTGCTCATCAAAGTTTGGATTTTCGGACTCAGCGGGACGAAATACACCTAGAAACTCACCCATCAAAGTCCGACTTTGATTCTGAAAAAAAATATTTTCGATCATCTCTGTTTCGTACCATGCGAAATAACTTCTTTCCAGGTGTATTTTCGTGTAACAAAGGTTGGATTTTTGGATTAAGCGGGTCATAATACACCTGTAAACCCACCCATCAAAGTTCGATTTCGATTCTGAGAAAAAATATTTTCGATCATCTCTTTTTCGTACCATGCGAAATAACTTTTTTCCAAGCATATTTTTGCTCATAAGAGGTTGGATTTTTGGACTCAGCGGGTCGAAATACACCTAGAAACTCACGCATTAAAGTCCGATTTCGATTCCTCAAAAAAATATTTTCGATCATCTCTTTTTTGTACAATGGGAAATAACTTCTTTCCAGGTGTATTTTCGTGTAACAAAGGTTGGAATTTTGGATTCAGCGGGTCGAAATACACCTATAAAACCACCCATCAAAGTTCGATTTCGATTCTGGAGACAGATATTTTCGATCATCTCTTTTGCGTACCATGCGAAATAACTCTTTTCCAAGCATATTTTTGGTCATCAAAGGTTGGATTTTCGGATTCAGCGGGTCGAAATACGCCTAGAAACTCACCCATCAAAGTCCGATTTTGATTCTGAAAAAAAATATTTTCGATCATCTCTTTTTCGTACCATGCGAAATAACTTCTTTCCAGGTGTATTTTTGTGTAACAAAGGTTGGATTTTTGGATTCAGCGGGTCAGAATACACCTATAAACCCACCCATCAAAGTTCGATTTCGATTCTGGAGACAGATATTTTCGATCATCTCTTTTTCGTACCATGCGAAATAACTTTTTTCCAAGCATATTTTTGGTCATAAGAGGTTAGATTCTTGGATTCAGCGGGTCGGAATACACCTAGAAACTCACCCATTAAAGTCCGATTTCGATTCTGAACAAAAATCTTTTCGATCATCTCTTTTTCGTACCAGGCGAAATGACTTTTTTCCAAGCATATTTTTGGTCATCAAAGGTTGGATTTTCGGATTCAGCGGGTCGGAATACACCTAGAAACTCACCCATCGAAGTTCGATTTCGATTCTGGAGACAGATATTTTCGATCATCCCTTTTTCGTACCATGCGAAATAACTTTTTTCCAAGCATATTGTTGCTCATCAAAGTTTGGATTTTCGGACTCAGCGGGACGAAATATACCTAGAAACTCACTCATCAAAGTCCGACTTTGATTCTGAAAAAAAATATTTTCGATCATCTCTGTTTCGTACCATGCGAAATAACTTCTTTCCAGGTGTATTTTCGTGTAACAAAGGTTGGATTTTTGGATTAAGTGGGTCATAATACACCTGTAAACCCATCCATCAAAGTTCGATTTCGATTCTGAAAAAAAATATTTTCGATCATCTCTTTTTCGTACCATGCGAAATAACTTTTGTCCAAGCATATTTTTGGTCATCAAAGGTTGGATTTTCGGATTCAGCGGGTCGAAATACACCTAGAAACTCACCCATCAAAGTCCGATTTTGATTGTGGAAAAAAATATTTTCGATCATCTCTTTTTCGTACCATGCGACATAACTTTTTTCCAAGCATATTTTTGGTCATTAGAGGTTGGATCTTCGGATTCAGCGGGTCGAAATACACCTAGAAACTCACCCATTAAAGTCCGATTTTGATTCCGAAAACAAATATTTTCAATCATCTCTTTTTCGTACCATGCGAAATAACTTCTTTCCAGGTGTATTTTCATGTAACAAAGGTTGGATTTTTGGCTCAGCGGGTCAAAATACACCTGTTAACCCACCCATCAAAGTTCGATTTCGATTCTGAGAAAAAATATTTTCGATCATCTCTTTTTCGTACCATGCGAAATAACTTTTTTCCAAGCATATTTTTGGTCATCAAAGGTTGGATTTTCGGATTCAGCGGGTCGAAATACACCTAGAAACTCACCCATTAAAGTCCGATTTTGATTCTGAAAACAAATATTTGCGATCATCTCTTTTTCGTACCATGCGAAATAACTTCTTTCCAGGTGTATTCTCGTGTAACAAAGGTTGGATTCTTGGATTCAGCGGGTCAAAATACACCTATGAACCCACCCATCAAAGTTCGATTTCGATTCTGGAGACAGATATTTTCGATCATCTCTTTTTCGTACCATGCGAAATAACTTTTTTCCAAGCATATTTTTGGTCATCAAAGGTTCGATTCACGGATTCAGCGGGTCGAAATACGCCTAGAAACTCACCCATCAACGTCCGATTTTGATTCTGAAAAAAAATATTTTCGATCATCTCTTTTTCGTACCATGCGAAATAACTTTTTTCCAAGCATATTTTTGCTCATAAGAGGTTGGATTTTTGGACTCAGCGGGTCGAAATACACCTAGAAACTCACGCATTAAAGTCCGATTTCGATTCCTCAAAAAAATATTTTCGATCATCTCTTTTTTGTACCATGGGAAATCACTTCTTTCCAGGTGTATTTTCGTGTAACAAAGGTTGGAATTTTGGATTCAGCGGGTCAAAATACACCTATAAAACCACCCATCAAAGTTCGATTTCGATTCTGGAGACAGATATTTTCGATCATCTCTTTTTCGTACCATGCGAAATAACTCTTTTCCAAGCATATTTTTGGTCATCAAAGGTTGGATTTTCGGATTCAGCGGGTCGAAATACGCCTAGAAACTCACCCATCAAAGTCCGATTTTGATTCTGAAAAAAAATATTTTCGATCATCTCTTTTTTGTACCATGGGAAATAACTTCTTTCCAGGTGTATTTTCGTGTAACAAAGGTTGGAATTTTGGATTCAGCGGGTCAAAATACACCTATAAAACCACCCATCAAAGTTCGATTTCGATTCTGGAGACAGATATTTTCGATCATCTCTTTTTCGTACCATGCGAAATAACTCTTTTCCAAGCATATTTTTGGTCATCAAAGGTTGGATTTTCGGATTCAGCGGGTCGAAATACGCCTAGAAACTCACCCATCAAAGTCCGATTTTGATTCTGACAAAAAATATTTTCGATCATCTCTTTTTCGTACCATGCGAAATAACTTCTTTCCAGGTGTATTTTCGTGTAACAAAGGTTGGATTTTTGGATTCAGCGGGTCAGAATACACCTATAAACCCACCCATCAAAGTTCGATTTCGATTCTGGAGACAGATATTTTCGATCATCTCTTTTTCGTACCATGCGAAATAACTTTTTTCCAAGCATATTTTTGGTCATAAGAGGTTAGATTCTTGGATTCAGCGGGTCGGAATACACCTAGAAACTCACCCATTGAAGTCCGATTTCGATTCTGAACAAAAATATTTTCGATCATCTCTTTTTCGTACCAGGCGAAATGACTTTTTTCCAAGCATATTTTTGGTCATCAAAGGTTGGATTTTCGGATTCAGCGGGTCGGAATACACCTAGAAACTCACCCATCGAAGTTCGATTTCGATTCTGGAGACAGATATTTTCGATCATCTCTTTTTCGTACCATGCGAAATAACTTTTTTCCAAGCATATTTTTGCTCATCAAAGTTTGGATTTTCGGACTCAGCGGGACGAAATACACCTAGAAACTCACCCATCAAAGTCCGACTTTGATTCTGAAAAAAAATATTTTCGATCATCTCTGTTTCGTACCATGCGAAATAACTTCTTTCCAGGTGTATTTTCGTGTAACAAAGGTTGGATTTTTGGATTAAGCGGGTCATAATACACCTGTAAACCCACCCATCAAAGTTCGATTTCGATTCTGAGAAAAAATATTTTCGATCATCTCTTTTTCGTACCATGCGAAATAACTTTTTTCCAAGCATATTTTTGCTCATAAGAGGTTGGATTTTTGGACTCAGCGGGTCGAAATACACCTAGAAACTCACGCATTAAAGTCCGATTTCGATTCCTCAAAAAAATATTTTCGATCATCTCTTTTTTGTACAATGGGAAATAACTTCTTTCCAGGTGTATTTTCGTGTAACAAAGGTTGGAATTTTGGATTCAGCGGGTCGAAATACACCTATAAAACCACCCATCAAAGTTCGATTTCGATTCTGGAGACAGATATTTTCGATCATCTCTTTTGCGTACCATGCGAAATAACTCTTTTCCAAGCATATTTTTGGTCATCAAAGGTTGGATTTTCGGATTCAGCGGGTCGAAATACGCCTAGAAACTCACCCATCAAAGTCCGATTTTGATTCTGAAAAAAAATATTTTCGATCATCTCTTTTTCGTACCATGCGAAATAACTTCTTTCCAGGTGTATTTTTGTGTAACAAAGGTTGGATTTTTGGATTCAGCGGGTCAGAATACACCTATAAACCCACCCATCAAAGTTCGATTTCGATTCTGGAGACAGATATTTTCGATCATCTCTTTTTCGTACCATGCGAAATAACTTTTTTCCAAGCATATTTTTGGTCATAAGAGGTTAGATTCTTGGATTCAGCGGGTCGGAATACACCTAGAAACTCACCCATTAAAGTCCGATTTCGATTCTGAACAAAAATCTTTTCGATCATCTCTTTTTCGTACCAGGCGAAATGACTTTTTTCCAAGCATATTTTTGGTCATCAAAGGTTGGATTTTCGGATTCAGCGGGTCGGAATACACCTAGAAACTCACCCATCGAAGTTCGATTTCGATTCTGGAGACAGATATTTTCGATCATCCCTTTTTCGTACCATGCGAAATAACTTTTTTCCAAGCATATTGTTGCTCATCAAAGTTTGGATTTTCGGACTCAGCGGGACGAAATATACCTAGAAACTCACTCATCAAAGTCCGACTTTGATTCTGAAAAAAAATATTTTCGATCATCTCTGTTTCGTACCATGCGAAATAACTTCTTTCCAGGTGTATTTTCGTGTAACAAAGGTTGGATTTTTGGATTAAGCGGGTCATAATACACCTGTAAACCCATCCATCAAAGTTCGATTTCGATTCTGAAAAAAAATATTTTCGATCATCTCTTTTTCGTACCATGCGAAATAACTTTTGTCCAAGCATATTTTTGGTCATCAAAGGTTGGATTTTCGGATTCAGTGGGTCGAAATACACCTAGAAACTCACCCATCAAAGTCCGATTTTGATTGTGGAAAAAAATATTTTCGATCATCTCTTTTTCGTACCATGCGACATAACTTTTTTCCAAGCATATTTTTGGTCATTAGAGGTTGGATCTTCGGATTCAGCGGGTCGAAATACACCTAGAAACTCACCCATTAAAGTCCGATTTTGATTCCGAAAACAAATATTTTCAATCATCTCTTTTTCGTACCATGCGAAATAACTTCTTTCCAGGTGTATTTTCATGTAACAAAGGTTGGATTTTTGGCTCAGCGGGTCAAAATACACCTGTTAACCCACCCATCAAAGTTCGATTTCGATTCTGAGAAAAAATATTTTCGATCATCTCTTTTTCGTACCATGCGAAATAACTTTTTTCCAAGCATATTTTTGGTCATCAAAGGTTGGATTTTCGGATTCAGCGGGTCGAAATACACCTAGAAACTCACCCATTAAAGTCCGATTTTGATTCTGAAAACAAATATTTGCGATCATCTCTTTTTCGTACCATGCGAAATAACTTCTTTCCAGGTGTATTCTCGTGTAACAAAGGTTGGATTCTTGGATTCAGCGGGTCAAAATACACCTATGAACCCACCCATCAAAGTTCGATTTCGATTCTGGAGACAGATATTTTCGATCATCTCTTTTTCGTACCATGCGAAATAACTTTTTTCCAAGCATATTTTTGGTCATCAAAGGTTCGATTCACGGATTCAGCGGGTCGAAATACGCCTAGAAACTCACCCATCAACGTCCGATTTTGATTCTGAAAAAAAATATTTTCGATCATCTCTTTTTCGTACCATGCGAAATAACTTTTTTCCAAGCATATTTTTGCTCATAAGAGGTTGGATTTTTGGACTCAGCGGGTCGAAATACACCTAGAAACTCACGCATTAAAGTCCGATTTCGATTCCTCAAAAAAATATTTTCGATCATCTCTTTTTTGTACCATGGGAAATCACTTCTTTCCAGGTGTATTTTCGTGTAACAAAGGTTGGAATTTTGGATTCAGCGGGTCAAAATACACCTATAAAACCACCCATCAAAGTTCGATTTCGATTCTGGAGACAGATATTTTCGATCATCTCTTTTTCGTACCATGCGAAATAACTCTTTTCCAAGCATATTTTTGGTCATCAAAGGTTGGATTTTCGGATTCAGCGGGTCGAAATACGCCTAGAAACTCACCCATCAAAGTCCGATTTTGATTCTGAAAAAAAATATTTTCGATCATCTCTTTTTCGTACCATGCGAAATAACTTCTTTCCAGGTGTATTTTCGTGTAACAAAGGTTGGATTTTTGGATTCAGCGGGTCAGAATACACCTATAAACCCACCCATCAAAGTTCGATTTCGATTCTGGAGACAGATATTTTCGATCATCTCTTTTTCGTACCATGCGAAATAACTTTTTTCCAAGCATATTTTTGGTCATAAGAGGTTAGATTCTTGGATTCAGCGGGTCGAAATACACCTAGAAACTCACCCATTAAAGTCCGATTTCGATTCTGAACAAAAATATTTTCGATCATCTCTTTTTCGTACCAGGCGAAATGACTTTTTTCCAAGCATATTTTTGGTCATCAAAGGTTGGATTTTCGGATTCAGCGGGTCGGAATACACCTAGAAACTCACCCATCGAAGTTCGATTTCGATTCTGGAGACAGATATTTTCGATCATCTCTTTTTCGTACCATGCGAAATAACTTTTTTCCAAGCATATTTTTGCTCATCAAAGTTTGGATTTTCGGACTCAGCGGGACGAAATACACCTAGAAACTCACCCATCAAAGTCCGACTTTGATTCTGAAAAAAAATATTTTCGATCATCTCTGTTTCGTACCATGCGAAATAACTTCTTCCCAGGTGTATTTTCGTGTAACAAAGGTTGGATTTTTGGATTAAGCGGGTCATAATACACCTGTAAACCCACCCATCAAAGTTTGATTTCGATTCTGAAAAAAAATATTTTCGATCATCTCTTTTTCGTACCATGCGAAATAACTTTTGTCCAAGCATATTTTTGGTCATCATAGGTTGGATTTTCGGATTCAGCGGGTCGAAATACACCTAGAAACTCACCCATCAAAGTCCGATTTTGATTGTGGAAAAAAATATTTTCGATCATCTCTTTTTCGTACCATGCGACATAACTTTTTTCCAAGCATATTTTTGGTCATTAGAGGTTGGATCTTCGGATTCAGCGGGTCGAAATACACCTAGAAACTCACCCATTAAAGTCCGATTTTGATTCCGAAAACAAATATTTTCGATCATCTCTTTTTCGTACCATGCGAAATAACTTCTTTCCAGGTGTATTTTCGTGTAACAAAGGTTGGATTTTTGGCTCAGCGGGTCAAAATACACCTATAAAACCACCCATCAAAGTTCGATTTCGATTCTGGAGACAGATATTTTCGATCATCTCTTTTTCGTACCATGCGAAATAACTCTTTTCCAAGCATATTTTTGGTCATCAAAGGTTGGATTTTCGGATTCAGCGGGTCGAAATACGCCTAGAAACTCACCCATCAAAGTCCGATTTTGATTCTGAAAAAAAATATTTTCGATCATCTCTTTTTCGTACCATGCGAAATAACTTCTTTCCAGGTGTATTTTCGTGTAACAAAGGTTGGATTTTTGGCTCACAGCGGGTCAAAATACACCTGTAAACCCACCCATCAAAGTTCGATTTCGATTCTGAGAAAATATATTTGCGATCATCTCTTTTTCGTACCATGCGAAATAACTTTTTTCCAAGCATATTTTTGGTCATCAAAGGTTGGATTTTCGGATTCAGCGGATCGAAATACACCTAGAAACTCACTCATTAAAGTCCGATTTTGATTCTGAAAACAAATATTTGCGATCATCTCTTTTTCGTACCATGCGAAATAACTTCTTTCCAGGTGTATTCTCGTGTAATAAAGGTTGGATTCTTGGATCCAGCGGGTCAAAATACACCTATGAACCCACCCATCAAAGTTCGATTTCGATTCTGGAGACAGATATTTTCGATCATCTCTTTTTCGTACCATGCGAAATAACTTTTTTCCAAGCATATTTTTGGTCATCAAAGGTTCGATTCACGGATTCAGCGGGTCGAAATACGCCTAGAAACTCACCCATCAACGTCCGATTTTGATTCTGAAAAAAAATATTTTCGATCATCTCTTTTTCGTACCATGCGAAATAACTTTTTTCCAAGCATATTTTTGCTCATAAGAGGTTGGATTTTTGGACTCAGCGGGTCGAAATACACCTAGAAACTCACGCATTAAAGTCCGATTTCGATTCCTCAAAAAAATATTTTCGATCATCTCTTTTTTGTACCATGGGAAATAACTTCTTTCCAGGTGTATTTTCGTGTAACAAAGGTTGGAATTTTGGATTCAGCGGGTCAAAATACACCTATAAAACCACCCATCAAAGTTCGATTTCGATTCTGGAGACAGATATTTCCGATCATCTCTTTTTCGTACCATGCGAAATAACTCTTTTCCAAGCATATTTTTGGTCATCAAAGGTTGGATTTTCGGATTCAGCGGGTCGAAATACGCCTAGAAACTCACCCATCAAAGTCCGATTTTGATTCTGAAAAAAAATATTTTCGATCATCTCTTTTTCGTACCATGCGAAATAACTTCTTTTCAGGTGTATTTTCGTGTAACAAAGGTTGGATTTTTGGATTCAGCGGGTCAGAATACACCTATAAACCCACCCATCAAAGTTCGATTTCGATTCTGGAGACAGATATTTTCGATCATCTCTTTTTCGTACCATGCGAAATAACTTTTTTCCAAGCATATTTTTGGTCATAAGAGGTTAGATTCTTGGATTCAGCGGGTCGGAATACACCTAGAAACTCACCCATTAAAGTCCGATTTTGATTCTGAACAAAAATATTTTCGATCATCTCTTTTTCGTACCAGGCGAAATGACTTTTTTCCAAGCATATTTTTGGTCATCAAAGGTTGAATTTTCGGATTCAGCGGGTCGGAATACACCTAGAAACTCACCCATCGAAGTTCGATTTCGATTCTGGAGACAGATATTTTCGATCATCTCTTTTTCGTACCATGCGAAATAACTTTTTCCAAGCATATTTTTGCTCATCAAAGTTTGGATTTTCGGACTCAGCGGGACGAAATACACCTAGAAACTCACCCATCAAAGTCCGACTTTGATTCTGAAAAAAAATATTTTCGATCATCTCTGTTTCGTACCATGCGAAATAACTTCTTTCCAGGTGTATTTTCGTGTAACAAAGGTTGGATTTTTGGATTAAGCGGGTCATAATACACCTGTAAACCCACCCATCAAAGTTCGATTTCGATTCTGAAAAAAAATATTTTCGATCATCTCTTTCTCGTACCATGCGAAATAACTTTTGTCCAAGCATATTTTTGGTAATCAAAGGTTGGATTTTCGGATTCAGCGGGTCGAAATACACCTAGAAACTCACCCATCAAAGTCCGATTTTGATTGTGGAAAAATATATTTTCGATCATCTCTTTTTCGTACCATGCGACATAACTTTTTTCCAATCATATTTTTGGTCATTAGAGGTTGGATCTTCGGATTCAGCGGCTCGAAATACACCTAGAAACTCACCCATTAAAGTCCGATTTTGATTCCGAAAACAAATATTTTCGATCATCTCTTTTTCGTACCATGCGAAATAACTTCTTTCCAGGTGTATTTCCGTGTAACAAAGGTTGGATTTTTGGCTCAGCGGGTCAAAATACACCTGTAAACCCACCCATCAAAGTTCGATTTCGATTCTGAGAAAAAATATTTTCGATCATCTCTTTTTCGTACCATGCGAAATAACTTTTTTCCAAGCATATTTTTGGTCATCAAAGGTTGGATTTTCGGATTCAGCGGGTCGAAATACACCTAGAAACTCACTCATTAAAGTCCGATTTTGATTCTGAAAACAAATATTTGCGATCAACTCTTTTTCGTACCATGCGAAATAACTTCTTTCCAGGTGTATTTTCGTGTAACAAAGGTTGGATTCTTGGATTCAGCGGGTCAAAATACACCTATGAACCCACCCATCAAAGTTCGATTTCGATTCTGGAGACAGATATTTTCGATCATCTCTTTTTCGTACCATGCGAAATAACTTTTTTCCAAGCATATTTTTGGTCATCAAAGGTTCGATTCACGGATTCAGCGGGTCGAAATACGCCTATAAACTCACCCATCAACGTCCGATTTTGATTCTGAAAAAAAATATTTTCGATCATCTCTTTTTCGTACCATGCGAAATAACTTTTTTCCAAGCATATTTTTGCTCATAAGAGGTTGGATTTTTGGACTCAGCGGGTCGAAATACACCTAGAAACTCACGCATTAAAGTCCGATTTCGATTCCTCAAAAAAATATTTTCGATCATCTCTTTTTTGTACCATGGGAAATAACTTCTTTCCAGGTGTATTTTCGTGTAACAAAGGTTGGAATTTTGGATTCAGCGGGTCAAAATACACCTATAAAACCACCCATCAAAGTTCGATTCCGATTCTGGAGACAGATATTTTCGATCATCACATTTTCGTACCATGCGAAATAACTCTTTTCCAAGCATATTTTTGGTCATCAAAGGTTGGATTTTCGGATTCAGCGTTTCGAAATACGCCTAGAAACTCACCCATCAAAGTCCGATTTTGATTCTGAAGAAAAATATTTGCGATCATCTCTTTTTCGTACCAGGCGAAATGACTTTTTTCCAAGCATATTTTTGGTCATCAAAGGTTGGATTTTCGGATTCAGCGGGTCGAAATACACCTAGAAACTCACTCATTAAAGTCCGATTTTGATTCTGAAAACAAATATTTGCGATCATCTCTTTTTCGTACCATGCGAAATAACTTCTTTCCAGGTGTATTCTCGTGTAATAAAGGTTGGATTCTTGGATCCAGCGGGTCAAAATACACCTATGAACCCACCCATCAAAGTTCGATTTCGATTCTGGAGACAGATATTTTCGATCATCTCTTTTTCGTACCATGCGAAATAACTTTTTTCCAAGCATATTTTTGGTCATCAAAGGTTCGATTCACGGATTCAGCGGGTCGAAATACGCCTAGAAACTCACCCATCAACGTCCGATTTTGATTCTGAAAAAAAATATTTTCGATCATCTCTTTTTCGTACCATGCGAAATAACTTTTTTCCAAGCATATTTTTGCTCATAAGAGGTTGGATTTTTGGACTCAGCGGCTCGAAATACACCTAGAAACTCACGCATTAAAGTCCGATTTCGATTCGTCAAAAAAATATTTTCGATCATCTCTTTTTTGTACCATGGGAAATAACTTCTTTCCAGGTGTATTTTCGTGTAACAAAGGTTGGAATTTTGGATTCAGCGGGTCAAAATACACCTATAAAACCACCCATCAAAGTTCGATTTCGATTCTGGAGACAGATATTTTCGATCATCTCTTTTTCGTACCATGCGAAATAACTCTTTTCCAAGCATATTTTTGGTCATCAAAGGTTGGATTTTCGGATTCAGCGGGTCGAAATACACCTAGAAACTCACTCATTAAAGTCCGATTTTGATTCTGAAAACAAATATTTGCGATCATCTCTTTTTCGTACCATGCGAAATAACTTCTTTCCAGGTGTATTCTCGTGTAATAAAGGTTGGATTCTTGGATCCAGCGGGTCAAAATACACCTATGAACCCACCCATCAAAGTTCGATTTCGATTCTGGAGACAGATATTTTCGATCATCTCTTTTTCGTACCATGCGAAATAACTTTTTTCCAAGCATATTTTTGGTCATCAAAGGTTCGATTCACGGATTCAGCGGGTCGAAATACGCCTAGAAACTCACCCATCAACGTCCGATTTTGATTCTGAAAAAAAATATTTTCGATCATCTCTTTTCCGTACCATGCGAAATAACTTTTTTCCAAGCATATTTTTGCTCATAAGAGGTTGGATTTTTGGACTCAGCGGGTCGAAATACACCTAGAAACTCACGCATTAAAGTCCGATTTCGATTCCTCAAAAAAATATTTTCGATCATCTCTTTTTTGTACCATGGGAAATAACTTCTTTCCAGGTGTATTTTCGTGTAACAAAGGTTGGAATTTTGGATTCAGCGGGTCAAAATACACCTATAAAACCACCCATCAAAGTTCGATTTCGATTCTGGAGACAGATATTTTCGATCATCTCTTTTTCGTACCATGCGAAATAACTCTTTTCCAAGCATATTTTTGGTCATCAAAGGTTGGATTTTCGGATTCAGCGGGTCGAAATACGCCTAGAAACTCACCCATCAAAGTCCGATTTTGATTCTGAAAAAAAATATTTTCGATCATCTCTTTTTCGTACCATGCGAAATAACTTCTTTCCAGGTGTATTTTCGTGTAACAAAGGTTGGATTTTTGGATTCAGCGGGTCAGAATACACCTATAAACCCACCCATCAAAGTTCGATTTCGATTCTGGAGACAGATATTTTCGATCATCTCTTTTTCGTACCATGCGAAATAACTTTTTTCCAAGCATATTTTTGGTCATAAGAGGTTAGATTCTTGGATTCAGCGGGTCGGAATACACCTAGAAACTCACCCATTAAAGTCCGATTTTGATTCTGAACAAAAATATTTTCGATCATCTCTTTTTCGTACCAGGCGAAATGACTTTTTTCCAAGCATATTTTTGGTCATCAAAGGTTGAATTTTCGGATTCAGCGGGTCGGAATACACCTAGAAACTCACCCATCGAAGTTCGATTTCGATTCTGGAGACAGATATTTTCGATCATCTCTTTTTCGTACCATGCGAAATAACTTTTTCCAAGCATATTTTTGCTCATCAAAGTTTGGATTTTCGGACTCAGCGGGACGAAATACACCTAGAAACTCACCCATCAAAGTCCGACTTTGATTCTGAAAAAAAATATTTTCGATCATCTCTGTTTCGTACCATGCGAAATAACTTCTTTCCAGGTGTATTTTCGTGTAACAAAGGTTGGATTTTTGGATTAAGCGGGTCATAATACACCTGTAAACCCACCCATCAAAGTTCGATTTCGATTCTGAAAAAAAATATTTTCGATCATCTCTTTCTCGTACCATGCGAAATAACTTTTGTCCAAGCATATTTCTGGTAATCAAAGGTTGGATTTTCGGATTCAGCGGGTCGAAATACACCTAGAAACTCACCCATCAAAGTCCGATTTTGATTGTGGAAAAATATATTTTCGATCATCTCTTTTTCGTACCATGCGACATAACTTTTTTCCAATCATATTTTTGGTCATTAGAGGTTGGATCTTCGGATTCAGCGGGTCGAAATACACCTAGAAACTCACCCATTAAAGTCCGATTTTGATTCCGAAAACAAATATTTTCGATCATCTCTTTTTCGTACCATGCGAAATAACTTCTTTCCAGGTGTATTTCCGTGTAACAAAGGTTGGATTTTTGGCTCAGCGGGTCAAAATACACCTGTAAACCCACCCATCAAAGTTCGATTTCGATTCTGAGAAAAAATATTTTCGATCATCTCTTTTTCGTACCATGCGAAATAACTTTTTTCCAAGCATATTTTTGGTCATCAAAGGTTGGATTTTCGGATTCAGCGGGTCGAAATACACCTAGAAACTCACTCATTAAAGTCCGATTTTGATTCTGAAAACAAATATTTGCGATCAACTCTTTTTCGTACCATGCGAAATAACTTCTTTCCAGGTGTATTTTCGTGTAACAAAGGTTGGATTCTTGGATTCAGCGGGTCAAAATACACCTATGAACCCACCCATCAAAGTTCGATTTCGATTCTGGAGACAGATATTTTCGATCATCTCTTTTTCGTACCATGCGAAATAACTTTTTTCCAAGCATATTTTTGGTCATCAAAGGTTCGATTCACGGATTCAGCGGGTCGAAATACGCCTATAAACTCACCCATCAACGTCCGATTTTGATTCTGAAAAAAAATATTTTCGATCATCTCTTTTTCGTACCATGCGAAATAACTTTTTTCCAAGCATATTTTTGCTCATAAGAGGTTGGATTTTTGGACTCAGCGGGTCGAAATACACCTAGAAACTCACGCATTAAAGTCCGATTTCGATTCCTCAAAAAAATATTTTCGATCATCTCTTTTTTGTACCATGGGAAATAACTTCTTTCCAGGTGTATTTTCGTGTAACAAAGGTTGGAATTTTGGATTCAGCGGGTCAAAATACACCTATAAAACCACCCATCAAAGTTCGATTCCGATTCTGGAGACAGATATTTTCGATCATCACATTTTCGTACCATGCGAAATAACTCTTTTCCAAGCATATTTTTGGTCATCAAAGGTTGGATTTTCGGATTCAGCGTTTCGAAATACGCCTAGAAACTCACCCATCAAAGTCCGATTTTGATTCTGAAGAAAAATATTTTCGATCATCTCTTTTTCGTACCAGGCGAAATGACTTTTTTCCAAGCATATTTTTGGTCATCAAAGGTTGGATTTTCGGATTCAGCGGGTCGAAATACACCTAGAAACTCACTCATTAAAGTCCGATTTTGATTCTGAAAACAAATATTTGCGATCATCTCTTTTTCGTACCATGCGAAATAACTTCTTTCCAGGTGTATTCTCGTGTAATAAAGGTTGGATTCTTGGATCCAGCGGGTCAAAATACACCTATGAACCCACCCATCAAAGTTCGATTTCGATTCTGGAGACAGATATTTTCGATCATCTCTTTTTCGTACCATGCGAAATAACTTTTTTCCAAGCATATTTTTGGTCATCAAAGGTTCGATTCACGGATTCAGCGGGTCGAAATACGCCTAGAAACTCACCCATCAACGTCCGATTTTGATTCTGAAAAAAAATATTTTCGATCATCTCTTTTTCGTACCATGCGAAATAACTTTTTTCCAAGCATATTTTTGCTCATAAGAGGTTGGATTTTTGGACTCAGCGGCTCGAAATACACCTAGAAACTCACGCATTAAAGTCCGATTTCGATTCCTCAAAAAAATATTTTCGATCATCTCTTTTTTGTACCATGGGAAATAACTTCTTTCCAGGTGTATTTTCGTGTAACAAAGGTTGGAATTTTGGATTCAGCGGGTCAAAATACACCTATAAAACCACCCATCAAAGTTCGATTTCGATTCTGGAGACAGATATTTTCGATCATCTCTTTTTCGTACCATGCGAAATAACTCTTTTCCAAGCATATTTTTGGTCATCAAAGGTTGGATTTTCGGATTCAGCGGGTCGAAATACACCTAGAAACTCACTCATTAAAGTCCGATTTTGATTCTGAAAACAAATATTTGCGATCATCTCTTTTTCGTACCATGCGAAATAACTTCTTTCCAGGTGTATTCTCGTGTAATAAAGGTTGGATTCTTGGATCCAGCGGGTCAAAATACACCTATGAACCCACCCATCAAAGTTCGATTTCGATTCTGGAGACAGATATTTTCGATCATCTCTTTTTCGTACCATGCGAAATAACTTTTTTCCAAGCATATTTTTGGTCATCAAAGGTTCGATTCACGGATTCAGCGGGTCGAAATACGCCTAGAAACTCACCCATCAACGTCCGATTTTGATTCTGAAAAAAAATATTTTCGATCATCTCTTTTTCGTACCATGCGAAATAACTTTTTTCCAAGCATATTTTTGCTCATAAGAGGTTGGATTTTTGGACTTAGCGGCTCGAAATACACCTAGAAACTCACGCATTAAAGTCCGATTTCGATTCCTCAAAAAAATATTTTCGATCATCTCTTTTTTGTACCATGGGAAATAACTTCTTTCCAGGTGTATTTTCGTGTAACAAAGGTTGGAATTTTGGATTCAGCGGGTCAAAATACACCTATAAAACCACCCATCAAAGTTCGATTTCGATTCTGGAGACAGATATTTTCGATCATCTCTTTTTCGTACCATGCGAAATAACTCTTTTCCAAGCATATTTTTGGTCATCAAAGGTTGGATTTTCGGATTCAGCGGGTCGAAATACGCCTAGAAACTCACCCATCAAAGTCCGATTTTGATTCTGAAAAAAAATATTTTCGATCATCTCTTTTTCGTACCATGCGAAATAACTTCTTTCCAGGTGTATTTTCGTGTAACAAAGGTTGGATTTTTGGCTCACAGCGGGTCAAAATACACCTGTAAACCCACCCATCAAAGTTCGATTTCGATTCTGAGAAAATATATTTGCGATCATCTCTTTTTCGTACCATGCGAAATAACTTTTTTCCAAGCATATTTTTGGTCATCAAAGGTTGGATTTTCGGATTCAGCGGGTCGAAATACACCTAGAAACTCACTCATTAAAGTCCGATTTTGATTCTGAAAACAAATATTTGCGATCATCTCTTTTTCGTACCATGCGAAATAACTTCTTTCCAGGTGTATTCTCGTGTAATAAAGGTTGGATTCTTGGATCCAGCGGGTCAAAATACACCTATGAACCCACCCATCAAAGTTCGATTTCGATTCTGGAGACAGATATTTTCGATCATCTCTTTTTCGTACCATGCGAAATAACTTTTTTCCAAGCATATTTTTGGTCATCAAAGGTTCGATTCACGGATTCAGCGGGTCGAAATACGCCTAGAAACTCACCCATCAACGTCCGATTTTGATTCTGAAAAAAAATATTTTCGATCATCTCTTTTTCGTACCATGCGAAATAACTTTTTTCCAAGCATATTTTTGCTCATAAGAGGTTGGATTTTTGGACTCAGCGGGTCGAAATACACCTAGAAACTCACGCATTAAAGTCCGATTTCGATTCCTCAAAAAAATATTTTCGATCATCTCTTTTTTGTACCATGGGAAATAACTTCTTTCCAGGTGTATTTTCGTGTAACAAAGGTTGGAATTTTGGATTCAGCGGGTCAAAATACACCTATAAAACCACCCATCAAAGTTCGATTTCGATTCTGGAGACAGATATTTTCGATCATCTCTTTTTCGTACCATGCGAAATAACTCTTTTCCAAGCATATTTTTGGTCATCAAAGGTTGGATTTTCGGATTCAGCGGGTCGAAATACGCCTAGAAACTCACCCATCAAAGTCCGATTTTGATTCTGAAAAAAAATATTTTCGATCATCTCTTTTTCGTACCATGCGAAATAACTTCTTTCCAGGTGTATTTTCGTGTAACAAAGGTTGGATTTTTGGATTCAGCGGGTCAGAATACACCTATAAACCCACCCATCAAAGTTCGATTTCGATTCTGGAGACAGATATTTTCGATCATCTCTTTTTCGTACCATGCGAAATAACTTTTTTCCAAGCATATTTTTGGTCATAAGAGGTTAGATTCTTGGATTCAGCGGGTCGGAATACACCTAGAAACTCACCCATTGAAGTCCGATTTTGATTCTGAACAAAAATATTTTCGATCATCTCTTTTTCGTACCAGGCGAAATGACTTTTTTCCAAGCATATTTTTGGTCATCAAAGGTTGAATTTTCGGATTCAGCGGGTCGGAATACACCTAGAAACTCACCCATCGAAGTTCGATTTCGATTCTGGAGACAGATATTTTCGATCATCTCTTTTTCGTACCATGCGAAATAACTTTTTCCAAGCATATTTTTGCTCATCAAAGTCTGGATTTTCGGACTCAGCGGGACGAAATACACCTAGAAACTCACCCATCAAAGTCCGACTTTGATTCTGAAAAAAAATATTTTCGATCATCTCTGTTTCGTACCATGCGAAATAACTTCTTTCCAGGTGTATTTTCGTGTAACAAAGGTTGGATTTTTGGATTAAGCGGGTCATAATACACCTGTAAACCCACCCATCAAAGTTCGATTTCGATTCTGAAAAAAAATATTTTCGATCATCTCTTTTTCGTACCATGCGAAATAACTTTTGTCCAAGCATATTTTTGGTAATCAAAGGTTGGATTTTTGGATTCAGCGGGTCGAAATACACCTAGAAACTCACCCATCAAAGTCCGATTTTGATTGTGGAAAAAAATATTTTCGATCATCTCTTTTTCGTACCATGCGACATAACTTTTTTCCAAGCATATTTTTGGTCATTAGAGGTTGGATCTTCGGATTCAGCGGGTCGAAATACACCTAGAAACTCACCCATTAAAGTCCGATTTTGATTCCGAAAACAAATATTTTCGATCATCTCTTTTTCGTACCATGCGAAATAACTTCTTTCCAGGTGTATTTCCGTGTAACAAAGGTTGGATTTTTGGCTCAGCGGGTCAAAATACACCTGTAAACCCACCCATCAAAGTTCGATTTCGATTCTGAGAAAAAATATTTTCGATCATCTCTTTTTCGTACCATGCGAAATAACTTTTTTCCAAGCATATTTTTGGTCATCAAAGGTTGGATTTTCGGATTCAGCGGGTCGAAATACACCTAGAAACTCACTCATTAAAGTCCGATTTTGATTCTGAAAACAAATATTTGCGATCAACTCTTTTTCGTACCATGCGAAATAACTTCTTTCCAGGTGTATTCTCGTGTAACAAAGGTTGGATTCTTGGATTCAGCGGGTCAAAATACACCTATGAACCCACCCATCAAAGTTCGATTTCGATTCTGGAGACAGATATTTTCGATCATCTCTTTTTCGTACCATGCGAAATAACTTTTTTCCAAGCATATTTTTGGTCATCAAAGGTTCGATTCACGGATTCAGCGGGTCGAAATACGCCTATAAACTCACCCATCAACGTCCGATTTTGATTCTGAAAAAAAATATTTTCGATCATCTCTTTTTCGTACCATGCGAAATAACTTTTTTCCAAGCATATTTTTGCTCATAAGAGGTTGGATTTTTGGACTCAGCGGGTCGAAATACACCTAGAAACTCACGCATTAAAGTCCGATTTCGATTCCTCAAAAAAATATTTTCGATCATCTCTTTTTTGTACCATGGGAAATAACTTCTTTCCAGGTGTATTTTCGTGTAACAAAGGTTGGAATTTTGGATTCAGCGGGTCAAAATACACCTATAAAACCACCCATCAAAGTTCGATTCCGATTCTGGAGACAGATATTTTCGATCATCACATTTTCGTACCATGCGAAATAACTCTTTTCCAAGCATATTTTTGGTCATCAAAGGTTGGATTTTCGGATTCAGCGTTTCGAAATACGCCTAGAAACTCACCCATCAAAGTCCGATTTTGATTCTGAAGAAAAATATTTTCGATCATCTCTTTTTCGTACCAGGCGAAATGACTTTTTTCCAAGCATATTTTTGGTCATCAAAGGTTGGATTTTCGGATTCAGCGGGTCGAAATACACCTAGAAACTCACTCATTAAAGTCCGATTTTGATTCTGAAAACAAATATTTGCGATCATCTCTTTTTCGTACCATGCGAAATAACTTCTTTCCAGGTGTATTCTCGTGTAATAAAGGTTGGATTCTTGGATCCAGCGGGTCAAAATACACCTATGAACCCACCCATCAAAGTTCGATTTCGATTCTGGAGACAGATATTTTCGATCATCTCTTTTTCGTACCATGCGAAATAACTTTTTTCCAAGCATATTTTTGGTCATCAAAGGTTCGATTCACGGATTCAGCGGGTCGAAATACGCCTAGAAACTCACCCATCAACGTCCGATTTTGATTCTGAAAAAAAATATTTTCGATCATCTCTTTTTCGTACCATGCGAAATAACTTTTTTCCAAGCATATTTTTGCTCATAAGAGGTTGGATTTTTGGACTCAGCGGCTCGAAATACACCTAGAAACTCACGCATTAAAGTCCGATTTCGATTCCTCAAAAAAATATTTTCGATCATCTCTTTTTTGTACCATGGGAAATAACTTCTTTCCAGGTGTATTTTCGTGTAACAAAGGTTGGAATTTTGGATTCAGCGGGTCAAAATACACCTATAAAACCACCCATCAAAGTTCGATTTCGATTCTGGAGACAGATATTTTCGATCATCTCTTTTTCGTACCATGCGAAATAACTCTTTTCCAAGCATATTTTTGGTCATCAAAGGTTGGATTTTCGGATTCAGCGGGTCGAAATACACCTAGAAACTCACTCATTAAAGTCCGATTTTGATTCTGAAAACAAATATTTGCGATCATCTCTTTTTCGTACCATGCGAAATAACTTCTTTCCAGGTGTATTCTCGTGTAATAAAGGTTGGATTCTTGGATCCAGCGGGTCAAAATACACCTATGAACCCACCCATCAAAGTTCGATTTCGATTCTGGAGACAGATATTTTCGATCATCTCTTTTTCGTACCATGCGAAATAACTTTTTTCCAAGCATATTTTTGGTCATCAAAGGTTCGATTCACGGATTCAGCGGGTCGAAATACGCCTAGAAACTCACCCATCAACGTCCGATTTTGATTCTGAAAAAAAATATTTTCGATCATCTCTTTTTCGTACCATGCGAAATAACTTTTTTCCAAGCATATTTTTGCTCATAAGAGGTTGGATTTTTGGACTTAGCGGCTCGAAATACACCTAGAAACTCACGCATTAAAGTCCGATTTCGATTCCTCAAAAAAATATTTTCGATCATCTCTTTTTTGTACCATGGGAAATAACTTCTTTCCAGGTGTATTTTCGTGTAACAAAGGTTGGAATTTTGGATTCAGCGGGTCAAAATACACCTATAAAACCACCCATCAAAGTTCGATTTCGATTCTGGAGACAGATATTTTCGATCATCTCTTTTTCGTACCATGCGAAATAACTCTTTTCCAAGCATATTTTTGGTCATCAAAGGTTGGATTTTCGGATTCAGCGGGTCGAAATACGCCTAGAAACTCACCCATCAAAGTCCGATTTTGATTCTGAAAAAAAATATTTTCGATCATCTCTTTTTCGTACCATGCGAAATAACTTCTTTCCAGGTGTATTTTCGTGTAACAAAGGTTGGATTTTTGGCTCACAGCGGGTCAAAATACACCTGTAAACCCACCCATCAAAGTTCGATTTCGATTCTGAGAAAATATATTTGCGATCATCTCTTTTTCGTACCATGCGAAATAACTTTTTTCCAAGCATATTTTTGGTCATCAAAGGTTGGATTTTCGGATTCAGCGGGTCGAAATACACCTAGAAACTCACTCATTAAAGTCCGATTTTGATTCTGAAAACAAATATTTGCGATCATCTCTTTTTCGTACCATGCGAAATAACTTCTTTCCAGGTGTATTCTCGTGTAATAAAGGTTGGATTCTTGGATCCAGCGGGTCAAAATACACCTATGAACCCACCCATCAAAGTTCGATTTCGATTCTGGAGACAGATATTTTCGATCATCTCTTTTTCGTACCATGCGAAATAACTTTTTTCCAAGCATATTTTTGGTCATCAAAGGTTCGATTCACGGATTCAGCGGGTCGAAATACGCCTAGAAACTCACCCATCAACGTCCGATTTTGATTCTGAAAAAAAATATTTTCGATCATCTCTTTTTCGTACCATGCGAAATAACTTTTTTCCAAGCATATTTTTGCTCATAAGAGGTTGGATTTTTGGACTCAGCGGGTCGAAATACACCTAGAAACTCACGCATTAAAGTCCGATTTCGATTCCTCAAAAAAATATTTTCGATCATCTCTTTTTTGTACCATGGGAAATAACTTCTTTCCAGGTGTATTTTCGTGTAACAAAGGTTGGAATTTTGGATTCAGCGGGTCAAAATACACCTATAAAACCACCCATCAAAGTTCGATTTCGATTCTGGAGACAGATATTTTCGATCATCTCTTTTTCGTACCATGCGAAATAACTCTTTTCCAAGCATATTTTTGGTCATCAAAGGTTGGATTTTCGGATTCAGCGGGTCGAAATACGCCTAGAAACTCACCCATCAAAGTCCGATTTTGATTCTGAAAAAAAATATTTTCGATCATCTCTTTTTCGTACCATGCGAAATAACTTCTTTCCAGGTGTATTTTCGTGTAACAAAGGTTGGATTTTTGGATTCAGCGGGTCAGAATACACCTATAAACCCACCCATCAAAGTTCGATTTCGATTCTGGAGACAGATATTTTCGATCATCTCTTTTTCGTACCATGCGAAATAACTTTTTTCCAAGCATATTTTTGGTCATAAGAGGTTAGATTCTTGGATTCAGCGGGTCGGAATACACCTAGAAACTCACCCATTGAAGTCCGATTTTGATTCTGAACAAAAATATTTTCGATCATCTCTTTTTCGTACCAGGCGAAATGACTTTTTTCCAAGCATATTTTTGGTCATCAAAGGTTGAATTTTCGGATTCAGCGGGTCGGAATACACCTAGAAACTCACCCATCGAAGTTCGATTTCGATTCTGGAGACAGATATTTTCGATCATCTCTTTTTCGTACCATGCGAAATAACTTTTTCCAAGCATATTTTTGCTCATCAAAGTCTGGATTTTCGGACTCAGCGGGACGAAATACACCTAGAAACTCACCCATCAAAGTCCGACTTTGATTCTGAAAAAAAATATTTTCGATCATCTCTGTTTCGTACCATGCGAAATAACTTCTTTCCAGGTGTATTTTCGTGTAACAAAGGTTGGATTTTTGGATTAAGCGGGTCATAATACACCTGTAAACCCACCCATCAAAGTTCGATTTCGATTCTGAAAAAAAATATTTTCGATCATCTCTTTTTCGTACCATGCGAAATAACTTTTGTCCAAGCATATTTTTGGTAATCAAAGGTTGGATTTTTGGATTCAGCGGGTCGAAATACACCTAGAAACTCACCCATCAAAGTCCGATTTTGATTGTGGAAAAAAATATTTTCGATCATCTCTTTTTCGTACCATGCGACATAACTTTTTTCCAAGCATATTTTTGGTCATTAGAGGTTGGATCTTCGGATTCAGCGGGTCGAAATACACCTAGAAACTCACCCATTAAAGTCCGATTTTGATTCCGAAAACAAATATTTTCGATCATCTCTTTTTCGTACCATGCGAAATAACTTCTATCCAGGTGTATTTCCGTGTAACAAAGGTTGGATTTTTGGCTCAGCGGGTCAAAATACACCTGTAAACCCACCCATCAAAGTTCGATTTCGATTCTGAGAAAAAATATTTTCGATCATCTCTTTTTCGTACCATGCGAAATAACTTTTTTCCAAGCATATTTTTGGTCATCAAAGGTTGGATTTTCGGATTCAGCGGGTCGAAATACACCTAGAAACTCACTCATTAAAGTCCGATTTTGATTCTGAAAACAAATATTTGCGATCAACTCTTTTTCGTACCATGCGAAATAACTTCTTTCCAGGTGTATTCTCGTGTAACAAAGGTTGGATTCTTGGATTCAGCGGGTCAAAATACACCTATGAACCCACCCATCAAAGTTCGATTTCGATTCTGGAGACAGATATTTTCGATCATCTCTTTTTCGTACCATGCGAAATAACTTTTTTCCAAGCATATTTTTGGTCATCAAAGGTTCGATTCACGGATTCAGCGGGTCGAAATACGCCTATAAACTCACCCATCAACGTCCGATTTTGATTCTGAAAAAAAATATTTTCGATCATCTTTTTTTCGTACCATGCGAAATAACTTTTTTCCAAGCATATTTTTGCTCATAAGAGGTTGGATTTTTGGACTCAGCGGGTCGAAATACACCTAGAAACTCACGCATTAAAGTCCGATTTCGATTCCTCAAAAAAATATTTTCGATCATCTCTTTTTTGTACCATGGGAAATAACTTCTTTCCAGGTATATTTTCGTGTAACAAAGGTTGGAATTTTGGATTCAGCGGGTCAAAATACACCTATAAAACCACCCATCAAAGTTCGATTCCGATTCTGGAGACAGATATTTTCGATCATCACATTTTCGTACCATGCGAAATAACTCTTTTCCAAGCATATTTTTGGTCATCAAAGGTTGGATTTTCGGATTCAGCGTTTCGAAATACGCCTAGAAACTCACCCATCAAAGTCCGATTTTGATTCTGAAGAAAAATATTTTCGATCATCTCTTTTTCGTACCAGGCGAAATGACTTTTTTCCAAGCATATTTTTGGTCATCAAAGGTTGGATTTTCGGATTCAGCGGGTCGGAATACACCTAGAAACTCACCCATCGAAGTTCGATTTCGATTCTGGAGACAGATATTTTCGATCATCTCTTTTTCGTACCATGCGAAATAACTTTTTTCCAAGCATATTTTTGCTCATCAAAGTTTGGATTTTCGGACTCAGCGGGACGAAATACACCTAGAAACTCACCCATCAAAGTCCGACTTTGATTCTGAAAAAAAATATTTTCGATCATCTCTTTTTCGTACCATGCGACATAACTTTTTTCCAAGCATATTTTTGGTCATTAGAGGTTGGATCTTCGGATTCAGCGGGTCGAAATACACCTAGAAACTCACCCATTAAAGTCCGATTTTGATTCCGAAAACAAATATTTTCGATCATCTCTTTTTCGAACCATGCGAAATAACTTTTTTCCAAGCATATTTTTGGTCATCAAAGGTTGGATTTTCGGATTCGGCGGTTCGAAATACACCTAGAAACTCACCCATCACAGTCCGATTCCGAGTCTGAAAAAAAATATTTTCGATCATCTCTTTTTCGTACCATGCGGAATAACTTCTTTCCAGAAGTATTTTCGTGTAACAAAGGTTTGATTTTTGGATTCCGCGGATCAAAATACACCTATAAACCCACCCATCAAAGTTCGAGTTCGATTCTGGAGACAGATATTTTCGATTATCTCTTTTTCGTACCATGCGGAATAACTTTTTTCCAAGCATATTTTTGGTCATCAAAGGTTGGATTTTCGGATTCAGCGAGTCGAAATACACCTAGAAACTCACCCATCAAAGTCTGATTTTGATTCTGAAAAAATATATTTTCGATCATCTCTTTTTCGTACCGTGCGAAATAACTTTTTTCCAAGCAAATTTTTGGTCATCAGAGGTTGGATTTTCGGATTCAGCGGGTCGAAATACACCAAGAAACTCACCCATTAAAGTCCGATTTTGATTCTGAAAAAAAATATATTTTCGATCATCTCTTTTTCGAACCATGCGAAATAACTTCTTTCCAGGTGTATTGTCGTGTAACAGAGGTTGGATTTTTGGATTCAGCGGGTCAAAATACACCTATAAACCCACCCATCAAAATTCGATTCCGATTCTGGAGACAGATATTTTCGATCATCTCTTTTTCGTACCGTGCGAAATAACTTTTTTCCAAGCATATTTTTGGTCATCAGAGGTTGGATTTTCGGGTTCAGCGGGTCGAAATACACCTAGAAACTCACCCATTAAAGTCCGATTTCGATTCTGAAAAAAAATATTTTCGATCATCTCTTTTTCGTACCATGCGAAATAACTTCTTTCCAGAGGTATTGTCGTGTAACAAAGGTTGGATTTTTGGATCCAGCGGGTCAAAATACACCTATAAACCCACCCATCAAAGTTCGATTTCGATTCTGGAGACAGATATTTTCGATCATCTCTTTTTCGTACCATGCTAAATAACTTTTTTCCACGCATATTTTTGGTCATCAAAGGTTGGATTTTCGGATTCAGCGGGTCGAAATACACCTAGAAACTCACCCATTAACGTCCGATTTTGATTCTGAAAAAAAATATATTTCCGATCATCTCTTTTTCGAACCATGCGAAATAACTTCTTTCCAGGTGTATTGTCGTGTAACAGAGGTTGGATTTTTGGATTCAGCGGGTCAAAATACACCTATAAACCCACCCATCAAAGTTCGATTTCGATTCTGGAGACAGATATTTTCGATCATCTCTTTTTCGAACCATGCGAAATAACTTTTTTCCAAGCATATTTTTGGTTACCAAAGGTTGGATTTTCGGATTCGGCGGTTCGAAATACACCTAGAAACTCACCCATCACAGTCCGATTCCGAGTCTGAAAAAAAATATTTTCGATCATCTCTTTTTCGTACCGTGCGAAATAACTTTTTTCCAAGCATATTTTTGGTCATCAGAGGTTGGATTTTTGGATTCAGCGGGTCGGAATACACCTAGAAACTCACCCATCACAGTCCGATTTTGATTGTGGAAAAAAATATTTTCGATCATCTCTTTTTCGTACCATGCGACATAACTTTTTTCCAAGCATATTTTTGGTCATTAGAGGTTGGATCTTCGGATTCAGCGGGTCGAAATACACCTAGAAACTCACCCATTAAAGTCCGATTTTGATTCCGAAAACAAATATTTTCGATCATCTCTTTTTCGTACCATGCGAAATAACTTCTTTCCAGGTGTATTTTCGTGTAACAAAGGTTGGATTTTTGGCTCAGCGGGTCAAAATACACCTGTAAACCCACCCATCAAAGTTCGATTTCGATTCTGAGAAAAAATATTTTCGATCATCTCTTTTTCGTACCATGCTAAATAACTTTTTTCCACGCATATTTTTGGTCATCAAAGGTTGGATTTTCGGATTCAGCGGGTCGAAATACACCTAGAAACTCACCCATTAACGTCCGATTTTGATTCTGAAAAAAAATATATTTTCGATCATCTCTTTTTCGAACCATGCGAAATAACTTCTTTCCAGGTGTATTGTCGTGTAACAGAGGTTGGATTTTTGGATTCAGCGGGTCAAAATACACCTATAAACCCACCCATCAAAGTTCGATTTCGATTCTGGAGACAGATATTTTCGATCATCTCTTTTTCGAACCATGCGAAATAACTTTTTTCCAAGCATATTTTTGGTTACCAAAGGTTGGATTTTCGGATTCGGCGGTTCGAAATACACCTAGAAACTCACCCATCACAGTCCGATTCCGAGTCTGAAAAAAAATATTTTCGATCATCTCTTTTTCGTACCGTGCGAAATAACTTTTTTCCAAGCATATTTTTGGTCATCAGAGGTTGGATTTTTGGATTCAGCGGGTCGGAATACACCTAGAAACTCACCCATCACAGTCCGATTTTGATTGTGGAAAAAAATATTTTCGATCATCTCTTTTTCGTACCATGCGACATAACTTTTTTCCAAGCATATTTTTGGTCATTAGAGGTTGGATCTTCGGATTCAGCGGGTCGAAATACACCTAGAAACTCACCCATTAAAGTCCGATTTTGATTCCGAAAACAAATATTTTCGATCATCTCTTTTTCGTACCATGCGAAATAACTTCTTTCCAGGTGTATTTTCGTGTAACAAAGGTTGGATTTTTGGCTCAGCGGGTCAAAATACACCTGTAAACCCACCCATCAAAGTTCGATTTCGATTCTGAGAAAAAATATTTTCGATCATCTCTTTTTCGTACCATGCGAAATAACTTTTTTCCAAGCATATTTTTGGTCATCAAAGGTTGGATTTTCGGATTCAGCGGGTCGAAATACACCTAGAAACTCACTCATTAAAGTCCGATTTTGATTCTGAAAACAAATATTTGCGATCATCTCTTTTTCGTACCATGCGGAATAACTTCTTTCCAGGTGTATTCTCGTGTAATAAAGGTTGGATTCTTGGATCCAGCGGGTCAAAATACACCTATGAACCCACCCATCAAAGTTCGATTTCGATTCTGGAGACAGATATTTTCGATCATCTCTTCTTCGTACCATGCGAAATAACTTTTTTCCAAGCATATTTTTGGTCATCAAAGGTTCGATTCACGGATTCAGCGGGTCGAAATACGCCTAGAAACTCACCCATCAACGTCCGATTTTGATTCTGAAAAAAAATATTTTCGATCATCTCTTTTTCGTACCATGCGAAATAACTTCTTTCCAGGTGTATTTTCGTGTAACAAAGGTTGGATTTTTGGATTCAGCGGGTAAGAATACACCTATAAACCCACCCATCAAAGTTCGATTTCGATTCTGGAGACAGATATTTTCGATCATCTCTTTTTCGTACCATGCGAAATAACTTTTTTCCAAGCATATTTTTGGTCATCAAAGGTTCGATTCACGGATTCAGCGGGTCGAAATACGCCTAGAAACTCACCCATCAACGTCCGATTTCGATTCTGAACAAAAATATTTTCGATCATCTCTTTTTCGTACCAGGCGAAATGACTTTTTTCCAAGCATATTTTTGGTCATCAAAGGTTGGATTTTCGGATTCAGCGGGTCGGAATACACCTAGAAACTCACCCATCGAAGTTCGATTTCGATTCTGGAGACA
This sequence comes from Phymatocera aterrima, assembly GCA_963170745.1. NCBI lineage: Eukaryota > Metazoa > Arthropoda > Insecta > Hymenoptera > Tenthredinidae > Phymatocera > Phymatocera aterrima. The sequence continues at coordinate 1,331,089 of CAUJGY010000150.1, read as the reverse complement.
GATATTTCCGATCATCTCTTTTTCGTACCATGCGAAATAACTTTTTTCCAAGCATATTTTTGCTCATCAAAGTTTGGATTTTCGGACTCAGCGGGACGAAATACACCTAGAAACTCACCCATCAAAGTCCGACTTTGATTCTGAAAAAAAATATTTTCGATCATCTCTGTTTCGTACCATGCGAAATAACTTCTTTCCAGGTGTATTTTCGTGTAACAAAGGTTGGATTTTTGGATTAAGCGGGTCATAATACACCTGTAAACCCACCCATCAACGTTCGATTTCGATTCTGAAAAAAAATATTTTCGATCATCTCTTTTTCGTACCATGCGAAATAACTTTTGTCCAAGCATATTTTTGGTCATCAAAGGTTGGATTTTCGGATTCAGCGGGTCGAAATACACCTAGAAACTCACCCATCAAAGTCCGATTTTGATTGTGGAAAAAAATATTTTCGATCATCTCTTTTTCGTACCATGCGACATAACTTTTTTCCAAGCATATTTTTGGTCATTAGAGGTTGGATCTTCGGATTCAGCGGGTCGAAATACACCTAGAAACTCACCCATTAAAGTCCGATTTTGATTCCGAAAACAAATATTTTCGATCATCTCTTTTTCGTACCATGCGAAATAACTTCTTTCCAGGTGTATTTCCGTGTAACAAAGGTTGGATTTTTGGCTCAGCGGGTCAAAATACACCTGTAAACCCACCCATCAAAGTTCGATTTCGATTCTGAGAAAAAATATTTTCGATCATCTCTTTTTCGTACCATGCGAAATAACTTTTTTCCAAGCATATTTTTGGTCATCAAAGGTTGGATTTTCGGATTCAGCGGGTCGAAATACACCTAGAAACTCACTCATTAAAGTCCGATTTTGATTCTGAAAACAAATATTTGCGATCATCTCTTTTTCGTACCATGCGAAATAACTTCTTTCCAGGTGTATTCTCGTGTAACAAAGGTTGGATTCTTGGATTCAGCGGGTCAAAATACACCTATGAACCCACCCATCAAAGTTCGATTTCGATTCTGGAGACAGATATTTTCGATCATCTCTTTTTCGTACCATGCGAAATAACTTTTTTCCAAGCATATTTTTGGTCATCAAAGGTTCGATTCACGGATTCAGCGGGTCGAAATACGCCTAGAAACTCACCCATCAACGTCCGATTTTGATTCTGAAAAAAAATATTTTCGATCATCTCTTTTTCGTACCATGCGAAATAACTTTGTTCCAAGCATATTTTTGCTCATAAGAGGTTGGATTTTTGGACTCAGCGGGTCGAAATACACCTAGAAACTCACGCATTAAAGTCCGATTTCGATTCCTCAAAAAAATATTTTCGATCATCTCTTTTTTGTACCATGGGAAATAACTTCTTTCCAGGTGTATTTTCGTGTAACAAAGGTTGGAATTTTGGATTCAGCGGGTCAAAATACACCTATAAAACCACCCATCAAAGTTCGATTCCGATTCTGGAGACAGATATTTTCGATCATCACATTTTCGTACCATGCGAAATAACTCTTTTCCAAGCATATTTTTGGTCATCAAAGGTTGGATTTTCGGATTCAGCGGTTCGAAATACGCCTAGAAACTCACCCATCAAAGTCCGATTTTGATTCTGAAGAAAAATATTTTCGATCATCTCTTTTTCGTACCAGGCGAAATGACTTTTTTCCAAGCATATTTTTGGGCATCAAAGGTTGGATTTTCGGATTCAGCGGGTCGGAATACACCTAGAAACTCACCCATCGAAGTTCGATTTCGATTCTGGAGACAGATATTTTCGATCATCTCTTTTTCGTACCATGCGAAATAACTTTTTTCCAAGTATATTTTTGCTCATCAAAGTTTGGATTTTCGGACTCAGCGGGACGAAATACACCTAGAAACTCACCCATCAAAGTCCGACTTTGATTCTGAAAAAAAATATTTTCGATCATCTCTGTTTCGTACCATGCGAAATAACTTCTTTCCAGGTGTATTTTCGTGTAACAAAGGTTGGATTTTTGGATTAAGCGGGTCATAATACACCTGTAAACCCACCCATCGAAGTTCGATTTCGATTCTGAAAAAAAATATTTTCGATCATCTCTTTTTCGTACCATGCGAAATAACTTTTGTCCACGCATATTTTTGGTCATCAAAGGTTGGATTTTCGGATTCAGCGGGTCGAAATACACCTAGAAACTCACCCATCAAAGTCTGATTTTGATTGTGGAAAAAAATATTTTCGATCATCTCTTTTTCGTACCATGCGACATAACTTTTTTCCAAGCATATTTTTGGTCATTAGAGGTTGGATCTTCGGATTCAGCGGGTCGAAATACACCTAGAAACTCACCCATTAAAGTCCGATTTTGATTCCGAAAACAAATATTTTCGATCATCTCTTTTTCGTACCATGCGAAATAACTTCTTTCCAGGTGTATTTTCGTGTAACAAAGGTTGGATTTTTGGCTCAGCGGGTCAAAATACACCTGTAAACCCACCCATCAAAGTTCGATTTCGATTCTGAGAAAAAATATTTTCGATCATCTCTTTTTCGTACCATGCGAAATAACTTTTTTCCAAGCATATTTTTGGTCATCAAAGGTTGGATTTTCGGATTCAGCGGGTCGAAATACACCTAGAAACTCACCCATCAAAGTCCGATTTTGATTGTGGAAAAAAATATTTTCGATCATCTCTTTTTCGTACCATGGGAAATGACTTTTTTCCAAGCATATTTTTGGTCATCAAAGGTTGGATTTTCGGATTCAGCGGGTCGAAATACACCTAGAAACTCACCCATCGAAGTTCGATTTCGATTCTGGAGACAGATATTTTCGATCATCTCTTTTTCGTACCATCCGAAATAACTTCTTTCCAGGTGTATTTTCGTGTATTAAAGGTTGGATTTTTGGATTCAGCGGGTCGAAATACACCTAGAAACCCACCCATTAAAGTCCGATTTTGATTCTGAAAACAAATATTTTCGATCATCTCTTTTTCGTACCATGCGGAATAACTTCTTTCCAGGTGTATTTTCGTGTAACAAAGGTTGGATTTTTGGATTCCGCGGGTCAAAATACACCTATGAACCCACCCATCAAAGTTCGATTTCGATTCTGGAGACAGATATTTTCGATCATCTCTTTTTCGTACCATGCGAAATAACTTTTTTCCAAGCATATTTTTGGTCATAAGAGGTTAGATTCTCGGATTCAGCGGGTCGAAATACACCTAGAAGCTCACCCATCAAAGTCCGATTTTGATTCTGAAAAAAAATATTTTCGATCATCTCTTTTTCGTACCATGCGACATAACTTTTTTCCAAGCATATTTTTGGTCATCAGAGGTTGGATCTTCGGATTCAGCGGCTCGAAATACACCTAGAAACTCACCCATTAAAGTCCGATTTTGATTCCGAAAACAAATATTTTCGATCATCTCTTTTTCGTACCATGCGAAATAACTTCTTTCCAGGTGTATTTCCGTGTAACAAAGGTTGGATTTTTGGCTCAGCGGGTCAAAATACACCTGTAAACCCACCCATCAAAGTTCGATTTCGATTCTGAGAAAAAATATTTTCGATCATCTCTTTTTCGTACCATGCGAAATAACTTTTTTCCAAGCATATTTTTGGTCATCAAAGGTTGGATTTTCGGATTCAGCGGGTCGAAATACACCTAGAAACTCACTCATTAAAGTCCGATTTTGATTCTGAAAACAAATATTTGCGATCATCTCTTTTTCGTACCATGCGAAATAACTTCTTTCCAGGTGTATTCTCGTGTAACAAAGGTTGGATTCTTGGATTCAGCGGGTCAAAATACACCTATGAACCCACCCATCAAAGTTCGATTTCGATTCTGGAGACAGATATTTTCGATCATCTCTTTTTCGTACCATGCGAAATAACTTTTTTCCAAGCATATTTTTGGTCATCAAAGGTTCGATTCACGGATTCAGCGGGTCGAAATACGCCTAGAAACTCACCCATCAACGTCCGATTTTGATTCTGAAAAAAAATATTTTCGATCATCTCTTTTTCGTACCATGCGAAATAACTTTTTTCCAAGCATATTTTTGCTCATAAGAGGTTGGATTTTTGGACTCAGCGGGTCGAAATACACCTAGAAACTCACGCATTAAAGTCCGATTTCGATTCCTCAAAAAAATATTTTCGATCATCTCTTTTTTGTACCATGGGAAATAACTTCTTTCCAGGTGTATTTTCGTGTAACAAAGGTTGGAATTTTGGATTCAGCGGGTCAAAATACACCTATAAAACCACCCATCAAAGTTCGATTCCGATTCTGGAGACAGATATTTTCGATCATCACATTTTCGTACCATGCGAAATAACTCTTTTCCAAGCATATTTTTGGTCATCAAAGGTTGGATTTTCGGATTCAGCGGTTCGAAATACGCCTAGAAACTCACCCATCAAAGTCCGATTTTGATTCTGAAGAAAAATATTTTCGATCATCTCTTTTTCGTACCAGGCGAAATGACTTTTTTCCAAGCATATTTTTGGGCATCAAAGGTTGGATTTTCGGATTCAGCGGGTCGGAATACACCTAGAAACTCACCCATCGAAGTTCGATTTCGATTCTGGAGACAGATATTTTCGATCATCTCTTTTTCGTACCATGCGAAATAACTTTTTTCCAAGTATATTTTTGCTCTTCAAAGTTTGGATTTTCGGACTCAGCGGGACGAAATACACCTAGAAACTCACCCATCAAAGTCCGACTTTGATTCTGAAAAAAAATATTTTCGATCATCTCTGTTTCGTACCATGCGAAATAACTTCTTTCCAGGTGTATTTTCGTGTAACAAAGGTTGGATTTTTGGATTAAGCGGGTCATAATACACCTGTAAACCCACCCATCGAAGTTCGATTTCGATTCTGAAAAAAAATATTTTCGATCATCTCTTTTTCGTACCATGCGAAATATCTTTTGTCCACGCATATTTTTCGTCATCAAAGGTTGGATTTTCGGATTCAGCGGGTCGAAATACACCTAGAAACTCACCCATCAAAGTCTGATTTTGATTGTGGAAAAAAATATTTTCGATCATCTCTTTTTCGTACCATGCGACATAACTTTTTTCCAAGCATATTTTTGGTCATTAGAGGTTGGATCTTCGGATTCAGCGGGTCGAAATACACCTAGAAACTCACCCATTAAAGTCCGATTTTGATTCCGAAAACAAATATTTTCGATCATCTCTTTTTCGTACCATGCGAAATAACTTCTTTCCAGGTGTATTTTCGTGTAACAAAGGTTGGATTTTTGGCTCAGCGGGTCAAAATACACCTGTAAACCCACCCATCACAGTTCGATTTCGATTCTGAGAAAAAATATTTTCGATCATCTCTTTTTCGTACCATGCGAAATAACTTTTTTCCAAGCATATTTTTGGTCATCAAAGGTTGGATTTTCGGATTCAGCGGGTCGAAATACACCTAGAAACTCACCCATCAAAGTCCGATTTTGATTGTGGAAAAAAATATTTTCGATCATCTCTTTTTCGTACCATGGGAAATGACTTTTTTCCAAGCATATTTTTGGGCATCAAAGGTTGGATTTTCGGATTCAGCGGGTCGGAATACACCTAGAAACTCACCCATCGAAGTTCGATTTCGATTCTGGAGACAGATATTTTCGATCATCTCTTTTTCGTACCATGCGAAATAACTTTTTTCCAAGTATATTTTTGCTCATCAAAGTTTGGATTTTCGGACTCAGCGGGACGAAATACACCTAGAAACTCACCCATCAAAGTCCGACTTTGATTCTGAAAAAAAATATTTTCGATCATCTCTGTTTCGTACCATGCGAAATAACTTCTTTCCAGGTGTATTTTCGTGTAACAAAGGTTGGATTTTTGGATTAAGCGGGTCATAATACACCTGTAAACCCACCCATCGAAGTTCGATTTCGATTCTGAAAAAAAATATTTTCGATCATCTCTTTTTCGTACCATGCGAAATAACTTTTGTCCACGCATATTTTTGGTCATCAAAGGTTGGATTTTCGGATTCAGCGGGTCGAAATACACCTAGAAACTCACCCATCAAAGTCTGATTTTGATTGTGGAAAAAAATATTTTCGATCATCTCTTTTTCGTACCATGCGACATAACTTTTTTCCAAGCATATTTTTGGTCATTAGAGGTTGGATCTTCGGATTCAGCGGGTCGAAATACACCTAGAAACTCACCCATTAAAGTCCGATTTTGATTCCGAAAACAAATATTTTCGATCATCTCTTTTTCGTACCATGCGAAATAACTTCTTTCCAGGTGTATTTTCGTGTAACAAAGGTTGGATTTTTGGCTCAGCGGGTCAAAATACACCTGTAAACCCACCCATCAAAGTTCGATTTCGATTCTGAGAAAAAATATTTTCGATCATCTCTTTTTCGTACCATGCGAAATAACTTTTTTCCAAGCATATTTTTGGTCATCAAAGGTTGGATTTTCGGATTCAGCGGGTCGAAATACACCTAGAAACTCACCCATCAAAGTCCGATTTTGATTGTGGAAAAAAATATTTTCGATCATCTCTTTTTCGTACCATGGGAAATGACTTTTTTCCAAGCATATTTTTGGTCATCAAAGGTTGGATTTTCGGATTCAGCGGGTCGAAATACACCTAGAAACTCACCCATCGAAGTTCGATTTCGATTCTGGAGACAGATATTTTCGATCATCTCTTTTTCGTACCATCCGAAATAACTTCTTTCCAGGTGTATTTTCGTGTATTAAAGGTTGGATTTTTGGATTCAGCGGGTCGAAATACACCTAGAAACCCACCCATTAAAGTCCGATTTTGATTCTGAAAACAAATATTTTCGATCATCTCTTTTTCGTACCATGCGGAATAACTTCTTTCCAGGTGTATTTTCGTGTAACAAAGGTTGGATTTTTGGATTCCGCGGGTCAAAATACACCTATGAACCCACCCATCAAAGTTCGATTTCGATTCTGGAGACAGATATTTTCGATCATCTCTTTTTCGTACCATGCGAAATAACTTTTTTCCAAGCATATTTTTGGTCATAAGAGGTTAGATTCTCGGATTCAGCGGGTCGAAATACACCTAGAAGCTCACCCATCAAAGTCCGATTTTGATTCTGAAAAAAAATATTTTCGATCATCTCTTTTTCGTACCATGCGACATAACTTTTTTCCAAGCATATTTTTGGTCATCAGAGGTTGGATCTTCGGATTCAGCGGCTCGAAATACACCTAGAAACTCACCCATTAAAGTCCGATTTTGATTCCGAAAACAAATATTTTCGATCATCTCTTTTTCGTACCATGCGAAATAACTTCTTTCCAGGTGTATTTCCGTGTAACAAAGGTTGGATTTTTGGCTCAGCGGGTCAAAATACACCTGTAAACCCACCCATCAAAGTTCGATTTCGATTCTGAGAAAAAATATTTTCGATCATCTCTTTTTCGTACCATGCGAAATAACTTTTTTCCAAGCATATTTTTGGTCATCAAAGGTTGGATTTTCGGATTCAGCGGGTCGAAATACACCTAGAAACTCACTCATTAAAGTCCGATTTTGATTCTGAAAACAAATATTTGCGATCATCTCTTTTTCGTACCATGCGAAATAACTTCTTTCCAGGTGTATTCTCGTGTAACAAAGGTTGGATTCTTGGATTCAGCGGGTCAAAATACACCTATGAACCCACCCATCAAAGTTCGATTTCGATTCTGGAGACAGATATTTTCGATCATCTCTTTTTCGTACCATGCGAAATAACTTTTTTCCAAGCATATTTTTGGTCATCAAAGGTTCGATTCACGGATTCAGCGGGTCGAAATACGCCTAGAAACTCACCCATCAACGTCCGATTTTGATTCTGAAAAAAAATATTTTCGATCATCTCTTTTTCGTACCATGCGAAATAACTTTTTTCCAAGCATATTTTTGCTCATAAGAGGTTGGATTTTTGGACTCAGCGGGTCGAAATACACCTAGAAACTCACGCATTAAAGTCCGATTTCGATTCCTCAAAAAAATATTTTCGATCATCTCTTTTTTGTACCATGGGAAATAACTTCTTTCCAGGTGTATTTTCGTGTAACAAAGGTTGGAATTTTGGATTCAGCGGGTCAAAATACACCTATAAAACCACCCATCAAAGTTCGATTCCGATTCTGGAGACAGATATTTTCGATCATCACATTTTCGTACCATGCGAAATAACTCTTTTCCAAGCATATTTTTGGTCATCAAAGGTTGGATTTTCGGATTCAGCGGTTCGAAATACGCCTAGAAACTCACCCATCAAAGTCCGATTTTGATTCTGAAGAAAAATATTTTCGATCATCTCTTTTTCGTACCAGGCGAAATGACTTTTTTCCAAGCATATTTTTGGGCATCAAAGGTTGGATTTTCGGATTCAGCGGGTCGGAATACACCTAGAAACTCACCCATCGAAGTTCGATTTCGATTCTGGAGACAGATATTTTCGATCATCTCTTTTTCGTACCATGCGAAATAACTTTTTTCCAAGTATATTTTTGCTCTTCAAAGTTTGGATTTTCGGACTCAGCGGGACGAAATACACCTAGAAACTCACCCATCAAAGTCCGACTTTGATTCTGAAAAAAAATATTTTCGATCATCTCTGTTTCGTACCATGCGAAATAACTTCTTTCCAGGTGTATTTTCGTGTAACAAAGGTTGGATTTTTGGATTAAGCGGGTCATAATACACCTGTAAACCCACCCATCGAAGTTCGATTTCGATTCTGAAAAAAAATATTTTCGATCATCTCTTTTTCGTACCATGCGAAATATCTTTTGTCCACGCATATTTTTCGTCATCAAAGGTTGGATTTTCGGATTCAGCGGGTCGAAATACACCTAGAAACTCACCCATCAAAGTCTGATTTTGATTGTGGAAAAAAATATTTTCGATCATCTCTTTTTCGTACCATGCGACATAACTTTTTTCCAAGCATATTTTTGGTCATTAGAGGTTGGATCTTCGGATTCAGCGGGTCGAAATACACCTAGAAACTCACCCATTAAAGTCCGATTTTGATTCCGAAAACAAATATTTTCGATCATCTCTTTTTCGTACCATGCGAAATAACTTCTTTCCAGGTGTATTTTCGTGTAACAAAGGTTGGATTTTTGGCTCAGCGGGTCAAAATACACCTGTAAACCCACCCATCACAGTTCGATTTCGATTCTGAGAAAAAATATTTTCGATCATCTCTTTTTCGTACCATGCGAAATAACTTTTTTCCAAGCATATTTTTGGTCATCAAAGGTTGGATTTTCGGATTCAGCGGGTCGAAATACACCTAGAAACTCACCCATCAAAGTCCGATTTTGATTGTGGAAAAAAATATTTTCGATCATCTCTTTTTCGTACCATGGGAAATGACTTTTTTCCAAGCATATTTTTGGTCATCAAAGGTTGGATTTTCGGATTCAGCGGGTCGAAATACACCTAGAAACTCACCCATCGAAGTTCGATTTCGATTCTGGAGACAGATATTTTCGATCATCTCTTTTTCGTACCATCCGAAATAACTTCTTTCCAGGTGTATTTTCGTGTATTAAAGGTTGGATTTTTGGATTCAGCGGGTCGAAATACACCTAGAAACCCACCCATTAAAGTCCGATTTTGATTCTGAAAACAAATATTTTCGATCATCTCTTTTTCGTACCATGCGGAATAACTTCTTTCCAGGTGTATTTTCGTGTAACAAAGGTTGGATTTTTGGATTCCGCGGGTCAAAATACACCTATGAACCCACCCATCAAAGTTCGATTTCGATTCTGGAGACAGATATTTTCGATCATCTCTTTTTCGTACCATGCGAAATAACTTTTTTCCAAGCATATTTTTGGTCATAAGAGGTTAGATTCTCGGATTCAGCGGGTCGAAATACACCTAGAAGCTCACCCATCAAAGTCCGATTTTGATTCTGAAAAAAAATATTTTCGATCATCTCTTTTTCGTACCATGCGACATAACTTTTTTCCAAGCATATTTTTGGTCATCAGAGGTTGGATCTTCGGATTCAGCGGCTCGAAATACACCTAGAAACTCACCCATTAAAGTCCGATTTTGATTCCGAAAACAAATATTTTCGATCATCTCTTTTTCGTACCATGCGAAATAACTTCTTTCCAGGTGTATTTTCGTGTAACAAAGGTTGGATTTTTGGATTCAGCGGGTCAAAATACACCTATGAACCCACCCATCAAAGTTCGATTTCGAATCTGGAGACAAATATTTTCGATCATCTCTTTTTCGTACCATGCGAAATAACTTTTTTCCAAGCATATTTTTGGTCATCAAAGGTTCGATTTACGGATTCAGCGGGTCGAAATACGCCTAGAAACTCACCCATCAACGATCGATTTTGATTCTGAAAAAAAATATTTTCGATCATCTGTTAAAACAGATAACTGTCTTGTAGCTGTGGAAAGGGAGAGAGGTATAACTAGAAGAAAAGGCACGATATACTTTATTATAATGGCTTGGTAGCTTAATGCTTTATTGAATATGTGGTACAGTTTGTGGCATGGATGCTATCGATCAACTGTCTTATTTCGAACGTAGATCGCCGACTCTGCCTCGGCCTGCTCCGTAGGTACGTAGAGTATGCGCCTGCGCAGAGACGCGACTAACTTACATCAACTATACGTTGATTATTCTCAACACTACCGCCGTTTGAGCGTCTCATTTACATTTGTCCTATGTTAATAATCTCACAGAGTTTCTTGAAACGATCTCTCGGTAATGCTTTTGTCAGAATATCTGCTTTTTGAATTTCAGTCGGAATATATTTAACACTTATTTCTTTACTTTCAGTCTTCTCTCTGATAAAGTGATAACGAATGTCGATGTGCTTTGTACGCTTATGATACTCTGGGTTTTTGACTAGACGAATTGCACTTTGGTTGTCTATATATAATACTGTTGCGTTTTTACATGGACATTCGATATCTAACAATAGTTTTCGCAGCCATATTGCCTCCTTTGCAGCTGCTGCTGCTGCTACATATTCAGATTCTGTAGTACTGAGTGTGACTAGTTTCTGCCTTTGTGAAGACCATGTGATTGGCCCACCTGCTAAACAAAATATGTACCCTGTTGTTGATCTGCGAGTCTCAATGTCACTTGCATAATCTGCATCGGAGTAGCCTACCAATTCAGACTCGCTACCGCCGCTTATATATTCTATGCCATAATCTACTGTTCCTATCAGATATGCAAGGATTCTCTTTACAGCTTTCCAGTGTTCTTGAGTATGATTATTTAGGTATTTACTGACTAGATTTACAGTATATGCGATATCTGGTCTCGATACCGTTGCTAAGAATACAAGACATCCCACGGCTTCTCGATATGGTACATTGCTTACTTGACTACTCTCTTCGGCTGGATATAAAACTACGTGAGGGTCAGCTGGCACGCTTACTTTCTTCGCATCACACATACGAAATTTCTCTATTATTTTCCTTGTATATGCCGTTTGGTGTATGTTTAAAGTTTTCTTTACTCTATCTCTCTTAATCTGTAAACCTACAAACATACTTGAATCACCAACCGTTATGTTAAACGCCTCATTCATACAATTTGCTATATATTCTAGTGTCTCTATTGACCTTGCTGCAAACAACCCGTCATCCACAAACAAGGCTAACAACACTTGCTCATCGTTGAGGTTACCAACGAAAATACACTGATCGGCGTCACTACTTTTGAACTTGAATTGATCTAAAAAACGAGTGAACTTTTGGTTCCAGCACCTAGGTGCTTGTTTTAACCCGTAGAGAGACTTCTCTAGCTTGCACACTACCCTATTCACTCCTGCTTCCTTCTTCTCTTCCTCGACGTTGAGTCCCTCCGGTACTTCCATGTAGATATCCTCGTCTAGATTCCCATAGAGAAAGGCTGTTTGAACATCGAACTGCAGTAGCTCGAGATCCTTCTCGGCTGCTGTTGCAAGAAGCACCCTGAGTGAGTCATACCGTACTACGGGTGCGAATGTCTCAAAGAAATTAATTCCATACTGCTGCAAAAAGCCTCGTGCACAGAGTCTAGCTTTGTACCGTTGCAACTTTTCTTCAGGAACTGTTTTCACTTTGAACACCCATTTTGAGTCTATCGTCTTCGACCCAGGGGGTCGTTGTATGATTTTCCAGGTATTGTTGTCTTTGTGTGCTTGGAGTTCTTTTTCTATAGCTTCTGCCCACTGCGTGGCTTCCTTGCTACTTATTGCTTCGTTATAAGTGTTTGGAGTGACATATTCAGCTATGTCTACTTCGTACCTGATTGGTCGTCTAATTTCCATCCGATTCCTTAGGGTTCTTGGCGTTGCTGGCGGAGGTAGCTCCTCTGCCTGTGCATGCAACCACCTGTCTCGTTCTGGTATATTCTCAACAGCTCTTTGTTGATTTTCTGCGTTTGGTGGTATTATTTGTACAACCTCTTGTGGTTGTTCTAGTGCCTCGTCTTCTACTCTAACAGCTGGTAGCTCGATCTCGTCATTTTCTTCCTCGTACTCGTCTGCTTTCCTTGTCGTTTCTCCTGTTTCCTCGTGAAAAATCACGTTCCGCACAACTTGCACTTTCTTTGACACAGGGTCGTACACTCGATAATTCTCTGAATCTCCCTGATATCCAACAAGAATCATTTTCTTTGAGCGTGCGTCAAATTTCTTGGTAAATTGTTTAGGAATATGGACATAAGCATCGGACCCGAAGATTCGCAGGTGTTTTACGTTTGGTTTCTTACCCATCCATATCTCGTAGGGGGTAGCACCGCCACCTGGTGAAACTGATCGGTTGAGGACATAAACTGCAGTGTTGACTGCCTCTGCCCACAGACTCAGCGGAAGACCTTTGGCGTGAATCATTGTACGTGCGCTCTCGACAATGGTTCGATTATCACGTTCAGCCTTGCCGTTCTGCTCTGGATTATAAGGTGCTGTGTTTTCCTTCTTGATCCCGTTGGCTGCAAGATATTCGTCCATCTTCCTGTTGCAGAACTCGCGGCCGTTATCTGAACGCAAAACTTTAATTGATTGTCCGAACTTGTTCGCGACTCTTCTCTCAAATTCTTTAAACTTGTCAAACACATCGGCTTTATGTTTTAGAAAATACACGAAACGATACCCGCTAGCGTCGTCTTTGAATGTTAAGAAATAGTTTGCCCCACCTGGCGACTCCTCTGAGAATGGACCGCACACGTCGGTGTGTATGAGCTCACCTGGTTTCACTGACGCCTTCTCAGAACACTTTTTAAATGGCAATCTGTGCCCTTTCCCAAGTTTGCACGCTTCACAAAAAAAGTCTTCTGCGTCCTTCATCGACACACCAGTTACAAGCCCGTTCTTGGCCATTTCCTGTATCGCACGTTTACTTACGTGACCTAGACGTTCATGCCACAAACGCAAGCTAGCTGTTGCGGCATTTGCTTCCGCGACACTACCGGAGAGTACTGTTTTGAAGAACATTCGGTAGATACCATTCTCTTGTTTTACACCAGACGCGACTACTTCGTTTTTCACCATGAGTTTTACGTAACCGTCCTGAAAAGTCACTTGAAAACCATTGCTGTCGCACACACCCACAGAAAACAGATTTTTCTTCAACTTGGGAACAAACAACACTTTTTCAATTCGAGACTCTTTCCACGTACCGGCTACAAGTTTCTTGATGATCACTGTACCTTCACCGACAACATCACATTCCTTGTTATCGCCAAGTGCTACAGTGTCGCCTCTTGTATTCAGTCGGTAATCGGTTATCCACTCCCGTCGGTAAGTAAGGTGCCTCGACGCACCACTGTCGAACACCCAAGTCTCGCTCTGTTCGGTTTGCAGCAGATCTCTGACTTGACTGCTCGTCGGTCTCACCCACTCGGTCGGTACACGCTTCGCACTGTGATCTGCTTCTTCTGTCACTACGAACGCGCAATCTCTGGACTGTTCACCTTTCTTTTCACCTCGTCCGGATCTTTTGTTTACACACTGACTTGCAAAATGTCCCATCTCATGACACTTATAGCACTCAATATCGTCTCTTGGTTTTTGTTTATTTTTCTCGCCTTTCTCGCGATACTTGGGCTTTCTGTTCCCTTGTTTTGTTACACTTAACGCACTCGACCCGTCACCATTATCTTCACTGAAGCGAGCTTCTTCTCGAATAAGGCGTTCCTGGAGATTCTCTAGCGTCTGTCGACCAGGGTCGACGCTATCCCAGGCCGTCTGTAATATACTGAATTTTGATGACAGGCTTCCTAAGATTTTCGCCATGATGGTTACTTCTGTAACCGTTTCGCCGAGGTCTTGCAACTGTGCGGCCATATTCTGCACCTTTGCCATGTGTTGTACCACTGAATCACCCGATGCCATCTTATACTGATGAAACTTCTGTGTTAACATTAACTTGTTGGCCGCAGATTTTTGCTCGTGGATCAAGGCTAACTTGTTCCACATATCTTTGGCTGTTGTACATACTAATAGCGGTTCCAGTCTCGAGTATTCCATCGCAGATGAGATGATGAACATCGCCTTGGCATTGTCCCGTACCCAAACTTTTCCTTCGGCGGAGCCTCGATTTGCCGGCATCTCCCTCGTGCCATCGACCACGTCTTGAATTCCGTTTGTAACAAATAGAGCATTTATCTGGAACTTCCAACCTTGGAAATTTGTTCCGTCAAATTTCTTAACATTGCGAGCTGAGATGTCTTCTGACATATCGGATGCGAAACACACACACCGATTTCTTCCTCAGACACTTCACTACAATGGCTACCGCGCGCGCCTCGTGTTTCACGAACTTTTAATCTCACGATCTCTCACACCTTACACAGCCACTGCACAGGGTTTTTAGTAAGACCTGGGCCCATAACCTGTTAAAACAGATAACTGTCTTGTAGCTGTGGAAAGGGAGAGAGGTATAACTAGAAGAAAAGGCACGATATACTTTATTATAATGGCTTGGTAGCTTAATGCTTTATTGAATATGTGGTACAGTTTGTGGCATGGATGCTATCGATCAACTGTCTTATTTCGAACGTAGATCGCCGACTCTGCCTCGGCCTGCTCCGTAGGTACGTAGAGTATGCGCCTGCGCAGAGACGCGACTAACTTACATCAACTATACGTTGATTATTCTCAACATCATCTCTGTTTCGTACCATGCGAAATAACTTCTTTCCAGGTGTATTTTCGTGTAACAAAGGTTGGATTTTTGGATTAAGCGGGTCATAATACACCTGTAAACCCACCCATCAAAGTTCGATTTCGATTCTGAAAAAAAATATTTTCGATCATCTCTTTTTCGTACCATGCGAAATAACTTTTGTCCAAGCATATTTTTGGTCATCAAAGGTTGGATTTTCGGATTCAGCGGGTCGAAATACACCTAGAAACTCACCCATCAAAGTCCGATTTTGATTGTGGAAAAAAATATTTTCGATCATCTCTTTTTCGTACCATGCGACATAACTTTTTTCCAAGCATATTTTTGGTCATTAGAGGTTGGATCTTCGGATTCAGCGGGTCGAAATACACCTAGAAACTCACCCATTAAAGTCCGATTTTGATTCCGAAAACAAATATTTTCGATCATCTCTTTTTCGTACCATGCGAAATAACTTCTTTCCAGGTGTATTTCCGTGTAACAAAGGTTGGATTTTTGGCTCAGCGGGTCAAAATACACCTGTAAACCCACCCATCAAAGTTCGATTTCGATTCTGAGAAAAAATATTTTCGATCATCTCTTTTTCGTACCATGCGAAATAACTTTTTTCCAAGCATATTTTTGGTCATCAAAGGTTGGATTTTCGGATTCAGCGGGTCGAAATACACCTAGAAACTCACTCATTAAAGTCCGATTTTGATTCTGAAAACAAATATTTGCGATCATCTCTTTTTCGTACCATGCGAAATAACTTCTTTCCAGGTGTATTCTCGTGTAACAAAGGTTGGATTCTTGGATTCAGCGGGTCAAAATACACCTATGAACCCACCCATCAAAGTTCGATTTCGATTCTGGAGACAGATATTTTCGATCATCTCTTTTTCGTACCATGCGAAATAACTTTTTTCCAAGCATATTTTTGGTCATCAAAGGTTCGATTCACGGATTCAGCGGGTCGAAATACGCCTAGAAACTCACCCATCAACGTCCGATTTTGATTCTGAAAAAAAATATTTTCGATCATCTCTTTTTCGTACCATGCGAAATAACTTTTTTCCAAGCATATTTTTGCTCATAAGAGGTTGGATTTTTGGACTCAGCGGGTCGAAATACACCTAGAAACTCACGCATTAAAGTCCGATTTCGATTCCTCAAAAAAATATTTTCGATCATCTCTTTTTTGTACCATGGGAAATAACTTCTTTCCAGGTGTATTTTCGTGTAACAAAGGTTGGAATTTTGGATTCAGCGGGTCAAAATACACCTATAAAACCACCCATCAAAGTTCGATTCCGATTCTGGAGACAGATATTTTCGATCATCACATTTTCGTACCATGCGAAATAACTCTTTTCCAAGCATATTTTTGGTCATCAAAGGTTGGATTTTCGGATTCAGCGGTTCGAAATACGCCTAGAAACTCACCCATCAAAGTCCGATTTTGATTCTGAAGAAAAATATTTTCGATCATCTCTTTTTCGTACCAGGCGAAATGACTTTTTTCCAAGCATATTTTTGGGCATCAAAGGTTGGATTTTCGGATTCAGCGGGTCGGAATACACCTAGAAACTCACCCATCGAAGTTCGATTTCGATTCTGGAGACAGATATTTTCGATCATCTCTTTTTCGTACCATGCGAAATAACTTTTTTCCAAGTATATTTTTGCTCATCAAAGTTTGGATTTTCGGACTCAGCGGGACGAAATACACCTAGAAACTCACCCATCAAAGTCCGACTTTGATTCTGAAAAAAAATATTTTCGATCATCTCTGTTTCGTACCATGCGAAATAACTTCTTTCCAGGTGTATTTTCGTGTAACAAAGGTTGGATTTTTGGATTAAGCGGGTCATAATACACCTGTAAACCCACCCATCGAAGTTCGATTTCGATTCTGAAAAAAAATATTTTCGATCATCTCTTTTTCGTACCATGCGAAATAACTTTTGTCCACGCATATTTTTGGTCATCAAAGGTTGGATTTTCGGATTCAGCGGGTCGAAATACACCTAGAAACTCACCCATCAAAGTCTGATTTTGATTGTGGAAAAAAATATTTTCGATCATCTCTTTTTCGTACCATGCGACATAACTTTTTTCCAAGCATATTTTTGGTCATTAGAGGTTGGATCTTCGGATTCAGCGGGTCGAAATACACCTAGAAACTCACCCATTAAAGTCCGATTTTGATTCCGAAAACAAATATTTTCGATCATCTCTTTTTCGTACCATGCGAAATAACTTCTTTCCAGGTGTATTTTCGTGTAACAAAGGTTGGATTTTTGGCTCAGCGGGTCAAAATACACCTGTAAACCCACCCATCAAAGTTCGATTTCGATTCTGAGAAAAAATATTTTCGATCATCTCTTTTTCGTACCATGCGAAATAACTTTTTTCCAAGCATATTTTTGGTCATCAAAGGTTGGATTTTCGGATTCAGCGGGTCGAAATACACCTAGAAACTCACCCATCAAAGTCCGATTTTGATTGTGGAAAAAAATATTTTCGATCATCTCTTTTTCGTACCATGGGAAATGACTTTTTTCCAAGCATATTTTTGGTCATCAAAGGTTGGATTTTCGGATTCAGCGGGTCGAAATACACCTAGAAACTCACCCATCGAAGTTCGATTTCGATTCTGGAGACAGATATTTTCGATCATCTCTTTTTCGTACCATCCGAAATAACTTCTTTCCAGGTGTATTTTCGTGTATTAAAGGTTGGATTTTTGGATTCAGCGGGTCGAAATACACCTAGAAACCCACCCATTAAAGTCCGATTTTGATTCTGAAAAAAAATATTTTCGATCATCTCTTTTTCGTACCATGCGGAATAACTTCTTTCCAGGTGTATTTTCGTGTAACAAAGGTTGGATTTTTGGATTCCGCGGGTCAAAATACACCTATGAACCCACCCATCAAAGTTCGATTTCGATTCTGGAGACAGATATTTTCGATCATCTCTTTTTCGTACCATGCGAAATAACTTTTTTCCAAGCATATTTTTGGTCATAAGAGGTTAGATTCTTGGAATCAGCGGGTCGAAATACACCTAGAAGCTCACCCATCAAAGTCCGATTTTGATTCTGAAAAAAAATATTTTCGATCATCTCTTTTTCGTACCATGCGACATAACTTTTTTCCAAGCATATTTTTGGTCATCAGAGGTTGGATCTTCGGATTCAGCGGCTCGAAATACACCTAGAAACTCACCCATTAAAGTCCGATTTTGATTCCGAAAACAAATATTTTCGATCATCTCTTTTTCGTACCATGCGAAATAACTTCTTTCCAGGTGTATTTTCGTGTAACAAAGGTTGGATTTTTGGATTCAGCGGGTCAAAATACACCTATGAACCCACCCATCAAAGTTCGATTTCGAATCTGGAGACAAATATTTTCGATCATCTCTTTTTCGTACCATGCGAAATAACTTTTTTCCAAGCATATTTTTGGTCATCAAAGGTTCGATTTACGGATTCAGCGGGTCGAAATACGCCTAGAAACTCACCCATCAACGATCGATTTTGATTCTGAAAAAAAATATTTTCGATCATCTCTTTTTCGTACCATGCGAAATGACTTTTTTCCAAGCATATTTTTGGTCATCAAAGGTTGGATTTTCGGATTCAGCGGGTCGAAATACACCTAGAAACTCACCCATCGAAGTTCGATTTCGATTCTGGAGACAGATACTTTCGATCATCTCTTTTTCGTACCATCCGAAATAACTTCGTTCCAGGTGTATTTTCGTGTATCAGAGGTCGGATATTTGGATTCAGCGGGTCGAAATACACCTAGAAACTCACCCATTGAAGTCCGATTTTGATTCTGAAAAAAAATATTTTCGATCATCTCTTTTTCGTACCATGCGGAATAACTTCTTTCGAGGCATATTTTTGGTCATCAGAGGTTGGATCTTCGGATTCAGCGGCTCGAAATACACCTAGAAACTCACCCATTAAAGTCCGATTTTGATTCCGAAAACAAATATTTTCGATCATCTCTGTTTCGTACCATGCGAAATAACTTCTTTCCAGGTGTATTTTCGTGTAACAAAGGTTTGATTTTTGGATTAAGCGGGTCAGAATACACCTGTAAACCCACCCATCAAAGTTCGATTTCGATTCTGAAAAAAAATATTTTCGATCATCTCTTTTTCGTACCATGCGAAATAACTTTTGTCCAAGCATATTTTTGGTCATCAAAGGTTGGATTTTCGGATTCAGCGGGTCGAAATACACCTAGAAACTCACACATCAAAGTCCGATTTTGATTGTGGAAAAAAATATTTTCGATCATCTCTTTTTCGTACCATGCGACATAACTTTTTTCCAAGCATATTTTTGGTCATTAGAGGTTGGATCTTCGGATTCAGCGGGTCGAAATACACCTAGAAACTCACCCATTAAAGTCCGATTTTGATTCCGAAAACAAATATTTTCGATCATCTCTTTTTCGTACCATGCGAAATAACTTCTTTCCAGGTGTATTTTCGTGTAACAAAGGTTGGATTTTTGGCTCAGCGGGTCAAAATACACCTGTAAACCCACCCATCAAAGTTCGATTTCGATTCTGAGAAAAAATATTTTCGATCATCTCTTTTCCGTACCACGCGAAATAACTTTTTTCCAAGCATATTTTTGGTCATCAAAGGTTGGATTTTCGGATTCAGCGGGTCGAAATACACCTAGAAACTCACCCATTAAAGTCCGATTTTGATTCTGAAAACAAATATTTGCGATCATCTCTTTTTCGTACCATGCGAAATAACTTCTTTCCAGGTGTATTCTCGTGTAACAAAGGTTGGATTCTTGGATTCAGCGGGTCAAAATACACCTATGAACCCACCCATCAAAGTTCGATTTCGATTCTGGAGACAGATATTTTCGATCATCTCTTTTTCGTACCATGCGAAATAACTTTTTTCCAAGCATATTTTTGGTCATCAAAGGTTCGATTCACGGATTCAGCGGGTCGAAATACGCCTAGAAACTCACCCATCAACGTCCGATTTTGATTCTGAAAAAAAATATTTTCGATCATCTCTTTTTCGTACCATGCGAAATAACTTCTTTCCAGGTGTATTTTCGTGTAAAAAAGGTTGGATTTTTGGATTCAGCGGGTCAGAATACACCTATAAACCCACCCATCAAAGTTCGATTTCGATTCTGGAGACAGATATTTTCGATCATCTCTTTTTCGTACCATGCGAAATAACTTTTTTCCAAGCATATTTTTGGTCATCAAAGGTTCGATTCACGGATTCAGCGGGTCGAAATACGCCTAGAAACTCACCCATCAACGTCCGATTTCGATTCTGAACAAAAATATTTTCGATCATCTCTTTTTCGTACCAGGCGAAATGACTTTTTTCCAAGCATATTTTTGGTCATCAAAGGTTGGATTTTCGGATTCAGCGGGTCGGAATACACCTAGAAACTCACCCATCGAAGTTCGATTTCGATTCTGGAGACAGATATTTTCGATCATCTCTTTTTCGTACCATGCGAAATAACTTTTTTCCAAGCATATTTTTGCTCATCAAAGTTTGGATTTTCGGACTCAGCGGGACGAAATACACCTAGAAACTCACCCATCAAAGTCCGACTTTGATTCTGAAAAAAAATATTTTCGATCATCTCTGTTTCGTACCATGCGAAATAACTTCTTTCCAGGTGTATTTTCGTGTAACAAAGGTTGGATTTTTGGATTAAGCGGGTCATAATACACCTGTAAACCCACCCATCAAAGTTCGATTTCGATTCTGAAAAAAAATATTTTCGATCATCTCTTTTTCGTACCATGCGAAATAACTTTTGTCCAAGCATATTTGTGGTCATCAAAGGTTGGATTTTCGGATTCAGCGGGTCGAAATACACCTAGAAACTCACCCATCAAAGTCCGATTTTGATTGTGGAAAAAAATATTTTCGATCATCTCTTTTTCGTACCATGCGACATAACTTTTTTCCAAGCATATTTTTGGTCATTAGAGGTTGGATCTTCGGATTCAGCGGGTCGAAATACACCTAGAAACTCACCCATTAAAGTCCGATTTTGATTCCGAAAACAAATATTTTCGATCATCTCTTTTTCGTACCATGCGAAATAACTTCTTTCCAGGTGTATTTTCGTGTAACAAAGGTTGGATTTTTGGCTCAGCGGGTCAAAATACACCTGTAAACCCACCCATCAAAGTTCGATTTCGATTCTGAGAAAAAATATTTTCGATCATCTCTTTTCCGTACCACGCGAAATAACTTTTTTCCAAGCATATTTTTGGTCATCAAAGGTTGGATTTTCGGATTCAGCGGGTCGAAATACACCTAGAAACTCACCCATTAAAGTCCGATTTTGATTCTGAAAACAAATATTTGCGATCATCTCTTTTTCGTACCATGCGAAATAACTTCTTTCCAGGTGTATTCTCGTGTAACAAAGGTTGGATTCTTGGATTCAGCGGGTCAAAATACACCTATGAACCCACCCATCAAAGTTCGATTTCGATTCTGGAGACAGATATTTTCGATCATCTCTTTTTCGTACCATGCGAAATAACTTTTTTCCAAGCATATTTTTGGTCATCAAAGGTTCGATTCACGGATTCAGCGGGTCGAAATACGCCTAGAAACTCACCCATCAACGTCCGATTTTGATTCTGAAAAAAAATATTTTCGATCATCTCTTTTTCGTACCATGCGAAATAACTTCTTTCCAGGTGTATTTTCGTGTAACAAAGGTTGGATTTTTGGATTCAGCGGGTCAGAATACACCTATAAACCCACCCATCAAAGTTCGATTTCGATTCTGGAGACAGATATTTTCGATCATCTCTTTTTCGTACCATGCGAAATAACTTTTTTCCAAGCATATTTTTGGTCATCAAAGGTTCGATTCACGGATTCAGCGGGTCGAAATACGCCTAGAAACTCACCCATCAACGTCCGATTTCGATTCTGAACAAAAATATTTTCGATCATCTCTTTTTCGTACCAGGCGAAATGACTTTTTTCCAAGCATATTTTTGGTCATCAAAGGTTGGATTTTCGGATTCAGCGGGTCGGAATACACCTAGAAACTCACCCATCGAAGTTCGATTTCGATTCTGGAGACAGATATTTTCGATCATCTCTTTTTCGTACCATGCGAAATAACTTTTTTCCAAGCATATTTTTGCTCATCAAAGTTTGGATTTTCGGACTCAGCGGGACGAAATACACCTAGACACTCACCCATCAAAGTCCGACTTTGATTCTGAAAAAAAATATTTTCGATCATCTCTGTTTCGTACCATGCGAAATAACTTCTTTCCAGGTGTATTTTCGTGTAACAAAGGTTGGATTTTTGGATTAAGCGGGTCATAATACACCTGTAAACCCACCCATCAAAGTTCGATTTCGATTCTGAAAAAAAATATTTTCGATCATCTCTTTTTCGTACCATGCGAAATAACTTTTGTCCAAGCATATTTTTGGTCATCAAAGGTTGGATTTTCGGATTCAGCGGGTCGAAATACACCTAGAAACTCACCCATCAAAGTCCGATTTTGATTGTGGAAAAAAATATTTTCGATCATCTCTTTTTCGTACCATGCGACATAACTTTTTTCCAAGCATATTTTTGGTCATTAGAGGTTGGATCTTCGGATTCAGCGGGTCGAAATACACCTAGAAACTCACCCATTAAAGTCCGATTTTGATTCCGAAAACAAATATTTTCGATCATCTCTTTTTCGTACCATGCGAAATAACTTCTTTCCAGGTGTATTTTCGTGTAACAAAGGTTGGATTTTTGGCTCAGCGGGTCAAAATACACCTGTAAACCCACCCATCAAAGTTCGATTTCGATTCTGAGAAAAAATATTTTCGATCATCTCTTTTCCGTACCACGCGAAATAACTTTTTTCCAAGCATATTTTTGGTCATCAAAGGTTGGATTTTCGGATTCAGCGGGTCGAAATACACCTAGAAACTCACCCATTAAAGTCCGATTTTGATTCTGAAAACAAATATTTGCGATCATCTCTTTTTCGTACCATGCGAAATAACTTCTTTCCAGGTGTATTCTCGTGTAACAAAGGTTGGATTCTTGGATTCAGCGGGTCAAAATACACCTATGAACCCACCCATCAAAGTTCGATTTCGATTCTGGAGACAGATATTTTCGATCATCTCTTTTTCGTACCATGCGAAATAACTTTTTTCCAAGCATATTTTTGGTCATCAAAGGTTCGATTCACGGATTCAGCGGGTCGAAATACGCCTAGAAACTCACCCATCAACGTCCGATTTTGATTCTGAAAAAAAATATTTTCGATCATCTCTTTTTCGTACCATGCGAAATAACTTCTTTCCAGGTGTATTTTCGTGTAACAAAGGTTGGATTTTTGGATTCAGCGGGTCAGAATACACCTATAAACCCACCCATCAAAGTTCGATTTCGATTCTGGAGACAGATATTTTCGATCATCTCTTTTTCGTACCATGCGAAATAACTTTTTTCCAAGCATATTTTTGGTCATCAAAGGTTCGATTCACGGATTCAGCGGGTCGAAATACGCCTAGAAACTCACCCATCAACGTCCGATTTCGATTCTGAACAAAAATATTTTCGATCATCTCTTCTTCGTACCAGGCGAAATGACTTTTTTCCAAGCATATTTTTGGTCATCAAAGGTTGGATTTTCGGATTCAGCGGGTCGGAATACACCTAGAAACTCACCCATCGAAGTTCGATTTCGATTCTGGAGACAGATATTTTCGATCATCTCTTTTTCGTACCATGCGAAATAACTTTTTTCCAAGCATATTTTTGCTCATCAAAGTTTGGATTTTCGGACTCAGCGGGACGAAATACACCTAGAAACTCACCCATCAAAGTCCGACTTTGATTCTGAAAAAAAATATTTTCGATCATCTCTGTTTCGTACCATGCGAAATAACTTCTTTCCAGGTGTATTTTCGTGTAACAAAGGTTGGATTTTTGGATTAAGCGGGTCATAATACACCTGTAAACCCACCCATCAAAGTTCGATTTCGATTCTGAAAAAAAATATTTTCGATCATCTCTTTTTCGTACCATGCGAAATAACTTTTGTCCAAGCATATTTTTGGTCATCAAAGGTTGGATTTTCGGATTCAGCGGGTCGAAATACACCTAGAAACTCACCCATCAAAGTCCGATTTTGATTGTGGAAAAAAATATTTTCGATCATCTCTTTTTCGTACCATGCGACATAACTTTTTTCCAAGCATATTTTTGGTCATTAGAGGTTGGATCTTCGGATTCAGCGGGTCGAAATACACCTAGAAACTCACCCATTAAAGTCCGATTTTGATTCCGAAAACAAATATTTTCGATCATCTCTTTTTCGTACCATGCGAAATAACTTCTTTCCAGGTGTATTTCCGTGTAACAAAGGTTGGATTTTTGGCTCAGCGGGTCAAAATACACCTGTAAACCCACCCATCAAAGTTCGATTTCGATTCTGAGAAAAAATATTTTCGATCATCTCTTTTTCGTACCATGCGAAATAACTTTTTTCCAAGCATATTTTTGGTCATCAAAGGTTGGATTTTCGGATTCAGCGGGTCGAAATACACCTAGAAACTCACTCATTGAAGTCCGATTTTGATTCTGAAAACAAATATTTGCGATCATCTCTTTTTCGTACCATGCGAAATAACTTCTTTCCAGGTGTATTCTCGTGTAACAAAGGTTGGATTCTTGGATTCAGCGGGTCAAAATACACCTATGAACCCACCCATCAAAGTTCGATTTCGATTCTGGAGACAGATATTTTCGATCATCTCTTTTTCGTACCATGCGAAATAACTTTTTTCCAAGCATATTTTTGGTCATCAAAGGTTCGATTCACGGATTCAGCGGGTCGAAATACGCCTAGAAACTCACCCATCAACGTCCGATTTTGATTCTGAAAAAAAATATTTTCGATCATCTCTTTTTCGTACCATGCGAAATAACTTTTTTCCAAGCATATTTTTGCTCATAAGAGGTTGGATTTTTGGACTCAGCGGGTCGAAATACACCTAGAAACTCACGCATTAAAGTCCGATTTCGATTCCTCAAAAAAATATTTTCGATCATCTCTTTTTTGTACCATGGGAAATAACTTCTTTCCAGGTGTATTTTCGTGTAACAAAGGTTGGAATTTTGGATTCAGCGGGTCAAAATACACCTATAAAACCACCCATCAAAGTTCGATTCCGATTCTGGAGACAGATATTTTCGATCATCACATTTTCGTACCATGCGAAATAACTCTTTTCCAAGCATATTTTTGGTCATCAAAGGTTGGATTTTCGGATTCAGCGGTTCGAAATACGCCTAGAAACTCACCCATCAAAGTCCGATTTTGATTCTGAAGAAAAATATTTTCGATCATCTCTTTTTCGTACCAGGCGAAATGACTTTTTTCCAAGCATATTTTTGGTCATCAAAGGTTGGATTTTCGGATTCAGCGGGTCGGAATACACCTAGAAACTCACCCATCGAAGTTCGATTTCGATTCTGGAGACAGATATTTTCGATCATCTCTTTTTCGTACCATGCGAAATAACTTTTTTCCAAGTATATTTTTGCTCATCAAAGTTTGGATTTTCGGACTCAGCGGGACGAAATACACCTAGAAACTCACCCATCAAAGTCCGACTTTGATTCTGAAAAAAAATATTTTCGATCATCTCTGTTTCGTACCATGCGAAATAACTTCTTTCCAGGTGTATTTTCGTGTAACAAAGGTTGGATTTTTGGATTAAGCGGGTCATAATACACCTGTAAACCCACCCATCAAAGTTCGATTTCGATTCTGAAAAAAAATATTTTCGATCATCTCTTTTTCGTACCATGCGAAATAACTTTTGTCCAAGCATATTTTTGGTCATCAAAGGTTGGATTTTCGGATTCAGCGGGTCGAAATACACCTAGAAACTCACCCATCAAAGTCTGATTTTGATTGTGGAAAAAAATATTTTCGATCATCTCTTTTTCGTACCATGCGACATAACTTTTTTCCAAGCATATTTTTGGTCATTAGAGGTTGGATCTTCGGATTCAGCGGGTCGAAATACACCTAGAAACTCACCCATTAAAGTCCGATTTTGATTCCGAAAACAAATATTTTCGATCATCTCTTTTTCGTACCATGCGAAATAACTTCTTTCCAGGTGTATTTTCGTGTAACAAAGGTTGGATTTTTGGCTCAGCGGGTCAAAATACACCTGTAAACCCACCCATCAAAGTTCGATTTCGATTCTGAGAAAAAATATTTTCGATCATCTCTTTTTCGTACCATGCGAAATAACTTTTATCCAAGCATATTTTTGGTCATCAAAGGTTGGATTTTCGGATTCAGCGGGTCGAAATACACCTAGAAACTCACCCATCAAAGTCCGATTTTGATTGTGGAAAAAAATATTTTCGATCATCTCTTTTTCGTACCATGGGAAATGACTTTTTTCCAAGCATATTTTTGGTCATCAAAGGTTGGATTTTCGGATTCAGCGGGTCGAAATACACCTAGAAACTCACCCATCGAAGTTCGATTTCGATTCTGGAGACAGATATTTTCGATCATCTCTTTTTCGTACCATCCGAAATAACTTCTTTCCAGGTGTATTTTCGTGTATTAAAGGTTGGATTTTTGGATTCAGCGGGTCGAAATACACATAGAAACCCACCCATTAAAGTCCGATTTTGATTCTGAAAAAAAATATTTTCGATCATCTCTTTTTCGTACCATGCGAAATAACTTCTTTCCAGGTGTATTCTCGTGTAACAAAGGTTGGATTCTTGGATTCAGCGGGTCAAAATACACCTATGAACCCACCCATCAAAGTTCGATTTCGATTCTGGAGACAGATATTTTCGATCATCTCTTTTTCGTACCATGCGAAATAACTTTTTTCCAAGCATATTTTTGGTCATCAAAGGTTCGATTCACGGATTCAGCGGGTCGAAATACGCCTAGAAACTCACCCATCAACGTCCGATTTTGATTCTGAAAAAAAATATTTTCGATCATCTCTTTTTCGTACCATGCGAAATAACTTCTTTCCAGGTGTATTTTCGTGTAACAAAGGTTGGATTTTTGGATTCAGCGGGTCAGAATACACCTATAAACCCACCCATCAAAGTTCGATTTCGATTCTGGAGACAGATATTTTCGATCATCTCTTTTTCGTACCATGCGAAATAACTTTTTTCCAAGCATATTTTTGGTCATCAAAGGTTCGATTCACGGATTCAGCGGGTCGAAATACGCCTAGAAACTCACCCATCAACGTCCGATTTCGATTCTGGAGACAGATATTTTCGATCATCTCTTTTTCGTACCATGCGAAATAACTTTTTTCCAAGCATATTTTTGCTCATCAAAGTTTGGATTTTCGGACTCAGCGGGACGAAATACACCTAGACACTCACCCATCAAAGTCCGACTTTGATTCTGAAAAAAAATATTTTCGATCATCTCTGTTTCGTACCATGCGAAATAACTTCTTTCCAGGTGTATTTTCGTGTAACAAAGGTTGGATTTTTGGATTAAGCGGGTCATAATACACCTGTAAACCCACCCATCAAAGTTCGATTTCGATTCTGAAAAAAAATATTTTCGATCATCTCTTTTTCGTACCATGCGAAATAACTTTTGTCCAAGCATATTTTTGGTCATCAAAGGTCGGATTTTCGGATTCAGCGGGTCGAAATACACCTAGAAACTCACCCATCAAAGTCCGATTTTGATTGTGGAAAAAAATATTTTCGATCATCTCTTTTTCGTACCATGCGACATAACTTTTTTCCAAGCATATTTTTGGTCATTAGAGGTTGGATCTTCGGATTCAGCGGGTCGAAATACACCTAGAAACTCACCCATTAAAGTCCGATTTTGATTCCGAAAACAAATATTTTCGATCATCTCTTTTTCGTACCATGCGAAATAACTTCTTTCCAGGTGTATTTTCGTGTAACAAAGGTTGGATTTTTGGCTCAGCGGGTCAAAATACACCTGTAAACCCACCCATCAAAGTTCGATTTCGATTCTGAGAAAAAATATTTTCGATCATCTCTTTTCCGTACCACGCGAAATAACTTTTTTCCAAGCATATTTTTGGTCATCAAAGGTTGGATTTTCGGATTCAGCGGGTCGAAATACACCTAGAAACTCACCCATTAAAGTCCGATTTTGATTCTGAAAACAAATATTTGCGATCATCTCTTTTTCGTACCATGCGAAATAACTTCTTTCCAGGTGTATTCTCGTGTAACAAAGGTTGGATTCTTGGATTCAGCGGGTCAAAATACACCTATGAACCCACCCATCAAAGTTCGATTTCGATTCTGGAGACAGATATTTTCGATCATCTCTTTTTCGTACCATGCGAAATAACTTTTTTCCAAGCATATTTTTGGTCATCAAAGGTTCGATTCACGGATTCAGCGGGTCGAAATACGCCTAGAAACTCACCCATCAACGTCCGATTTTGATTCTGAAAAAAAATATTTTCGATCATCTCTTTTTCGTACCATGCGAAATAACTTCTTTCCAGGTGTATTTTCGTGTAACAAAGGTTGGATTTTTGGATTCAGCGGGTCAGAATACACCTATAAACCCACCCATCAACGTTCGATTTCGATTCTGGAGACAGATATTTGCGATCATCTCTTTTTCGTACCATGCGAAATAACTTTTTTCCAAGCATATTTTTGGTCATCAAAGGTTCGATTCACGGATTCAGCGGGTCGAAATACGCCTAGAAACTCACCCATCAACGTCCGATTTCGATTCTGAACAAAAATATTTTCGATCATCTCTTTTTCGTACCAGGCGAAATGACTTTTTTCCAAGCATATTTTTGGTCATCAAAGGTTGGATTTTCGGATTCAGCGGGTCGGAATACACCTAGAAACTCACCCATCGAAGTTCGATTTCGATTCTGGAGACAGATATTTTCGATCATCTCTTTTTCGTACCATGCGAAATAACTTTTTTCCAAGCATATTTTTGCTCATCAAAGTTTGGATTATCGGACTCAGCGGGACGAAATACACCTAGAAACTCACCCATCAAAGTCCGACTTTGATTCTGAAAAAAAATATTTTCGATCATCTCTGTTTCGTACCATGCGAAATAACTTCTTTCCAGGTGTATTTTCGTGTAACAAAGGTTGGATTTTTGGATTAAGCGGGTCATAATACACCTGTAAACCCACCCATCAAAGTTCGATTTCGATTCTGAAAAAAAATATTTTCGATCATCTCTTTTTCGTACCATGCGAAATAACTTTTGTCCAAGCATATTTTTGGTCATCAAAGGTTGGATTTTCGGATTCAGCGGGTCGAAATACACCTAGAAACTCACCCATCAAAGTCCGATTTTGATTGTGGAAAAAAATATTTTCGATCATCTCTTTTTCGTACCATGCGACATAACTTTTTTCCAAGCATATTTTTGGTCATTAGAGGTTGGATCTTCGGATTCAGCGGGTCGAAATACACCTAGAAACTCACCCATTAAAGTCCGATTTTGATTCCGAAAACAAATATTTTCGATCATCTCTTTTTCGTACCATGCGAAATAACTTCTTTCCAGGTGTATTTCCGTGTAACAAAGGTTGGATTTTTGGCTCAGCGGGTCAAAATACACCTGTAAACCCACCCATCAAAGTTCGATTTCGATTCTGAGAAAAAATATTTTCGATCATCTCTTTTTCGTACCATGCGAAATAACTTTTTTCCAAGCATATTTTTGGTCATCAAAGGTTGGATTTTCGGATTCAGCGGGTCGAAATACACCTAGAAACTCACTCATTAAAGTCCGATTTTGATTCTGAAAACAAATATTTGCGATCATCTCTTTTTCGTACCATGCGAAATAACTTCTTTCCAGGTGTATTCTCGTGTAACAAAGGTTGGATTCTTGGATTCAGCGGGTCAAAATACACCTATGAACCCACCCATCAAAGTTCGATTTCGATTCTGGAGACAGATATTTTCGATCATCTCTTTTTCGTACCATGCGAAATAACTTTTTTCCAAGCATATTTTTGGTCATCAAAGGTTCGATTCACGGATTCAGCGGGTCGAAATACGCCTAGAAACTCACCCATCAACGTCCGATTTTGATTCTGAAAAAAAATATTTTCGATCATCTCTTTTTCGTACCATGCGAAATAACTTTTTTCCAAGCATATTTTTGCTCATAAGAGGTTGGATTTTTGGACTCAGCGGGTCGAAATACACCTAGAAACTCACGCATTAAAGTCCGATTTCGATTCCTCAAAAAAATATTTTCGATCATCTCTTTTTTGTACCATGGGAAATAACTTCTTTCCAGGTGTATTTTCGTGTAACAAAGGTTGGAATTTTGGATTCAGCGGGTCAAAATACACCTATAAAACCACCCATCAAAGTTCGATTCCGATTCTGGAGACAGATATTTTCGATCATCACATTTTCGTACCATGCGAAATAACTCTTTTCCAAGCATATTTTTGGTCATCAAAGGTTGGATTTTCGGATTCAGCGGTTCGAAATACGCCTAGAAACTCACCCATCAAAGTCCGATTTTGATTCTGAAGAAAAATATTTTCGATCATCTCTTTTTCGTACCAGGCGAAATGACTTTTTTCCAAGCATATTTTTGGTCATCAAAGGTTGGATTTTCGGATTCAGCGGGTCGAAATACACCTAGAAACTCACCCATCAAAGTCCGATTTTGATTGCGGAAAAAAATATTTTCGATCATCTCTTTTTCGTACCATGGGAAATGACTTTTTTCCAAGCATATTTTTGGTCATCAAAGGTTGGATTTTCGGATTCAGCGGGTCGAAATACACCTAGAAACTCACCCATCGAAGTTCGATTTCGATTCTGGAGACAGATATTTTCGATCATCTCTTTTTCGTACCATCCGAAATAACTTCTTCCCAGGTGTATTTTCGTGTATTAAAGGTTGGATTTTTGGATTCAGCGGGTCGAAATACACATAGAAACCCACCCATTAAAGTCCGATTTTGATTCTGAAAAAAAATATTTTCGATCATCTCTTTTTCGTACCATGCGGAATAACTTCTTTCCAGGTGTATTTTCGTGTAACAAAGGTTGGATTTTTGGATTCCGCGGGTCAAAATACACCTATGAACCCACCCATCAAAGTTCGATTTCGATTCTGGAGACAGATATTTTCGATCATCTCTTTTTCGTACCATGCGAAATTACTTTTTTCCAAGCATATTTTTGGTCATAAGAGGTTAGATTCTTGGATTCAGCGGGTCGAAATACACCTAGAAGCTCACCCATCAAAGTCCGATTTTGATTCTGAAAAAAAATATTTTCGATCATCTCTTTTTCGTACCATGCGACATAACTTTTTTCCAAGCATATTTTTGGTCATCAGAGGTTGGATCTTCGGATTCAGCGGCTCGAAATACACCTAGAAACTCACCCATTAAAGTCCGATTTTGATTCCGAAAACAAATATTTTCGATCATCTCTTTTTCGTACCATGCGAAATAACTTCTTTCCAGGTGTATTTTCGTGTAACAAAGGTTGGATTTTTGGATTCAGCGGGTCAGAATACACCTATAAACCCACCCATCAAAGTTCGATTTCGATTCTGGAGACAGATATTTTCGATCATCTCTTTTTCGTACCATGCGAAATAACTTTTTTCCAAGCATATTTTTGGTCATCAAAGGTTCGATTCACGGATTCAGCGGGTCGAAATACGCCTAGAAACTCACCCATCAACGTCCGATTTCGATTCTGGAGACAGATATTTTCGATCATCTCTTTTTCGTACCATGCGAAATAACTTTTTTCCAAGCATATTTTTGCTCATCAAAGTTTGGATTTTCGGACTCAGCGGGACGAAATACACCTAGACACTCACCCATCAAAGTCCGACTTTGATTCTGAAAAAAAATATTTTCGATCATCTCTGTTTCGTACCATGCGAAATAACTTCTTTCCAGGTGTATTTTCGTGTAACAAAGGTTGGATTTTTGGATTAAGCGGGTCATAATACACCTGTAAACCCACCCATCAAAGTTCGATTTCGATTCTGAAAAAAAATATTTTCGATCATCTCTTTTTCGTACCATGCGAAATAACTTTTGTCCAAGCATATTTTTGGTCATCAAAGGTCGGATTTTCGGATTCAGCGGGTCGAAATACACCTAGAAACTCACCCATCAAAGTCCGATTTTGATTGTGGAAAAAAATATTTTCGATCATCTCTTTTTCGTACCATGCGACATAACTTTTTTCCAAGCATATTTTTGGTCATTAGAGGTTGGATCTTCGGATTCAGCGGGTCGAAATACACCTAGAAACTCACCCATTAAAGTCCGATTTTGATTCCGAAAACAAATATTTTCGATCATCTCTTTTTCGTACCATGCGAAATAACTTCTTTCCAGGTGTATTTTCGTGTAACAAAGGTTGGATTTTTGGCTCAGCGGGTCAAAATACACCTGTAAACCCACCCATCAAAGTTCGATTTCGATTCTGAGAAAAAATATTTTCGATCATCTCTTTTCCGTACCACGCGAAATAACTTTTTTCCAAGCATATTTTTGGTCATCAAAGGTTGGATTTTCGGATTCAGCGGGTCGAAATACACCTAGAAACTCACCCATTAAAGTCCGATTTTGATTCTGAAAACAAATATTTGCGATCATCTCTTTTTCGTACCATGCGAAATAACTTCTTTCCAGGTGTATTCTCGTGTAACAAAGGTTGGATTCTTGGATTCAGCGGGTCAAAATACACCTATGAACCCACCCATCAAAGTTCGATTTCGATTCTGGAGACAGATATTTTCGATCATCTCTTTTTCGTACCATGCGAAATAACTTTTTTCCAAGCATATTTTTGGTCATCAAAGGTTCGATTCACGGATTCAGCGGGTCGAAATACGCCTAGAAACTCACCCATCAACGTCCGATTTTGATTCTGAAAAAAAATATTTTCGATCATCTCTTTTTCGTACCATGCGAAATAACTTCTTTCCAGGTGTATTTTCGTGTAACAAAGGTTGGATTTTTGGATTCAGCGGGTCAGAATACACCTATAAACCCACCCATCAACGTTCGATTTCGATTCTGGAGACAGATATTTGCGATCATCTCTTTTTCGTACCATGCGAAATAACTTTTTTCCAAGCATATTTTTGGTCATCAAAGGTTCGATTCACGGATTCAGCGGGTCGAAATACGCCTAGAAACTCACCCATCAACGTCCGATTTCGATTCTGAACAAAAATATTTTCGATCATCTCTTTTTCGTACCAGGCGAAATGACTTTTTTCCAAGCATATTTTTGGTCATCAAAGGTTGGATTTTCGGATTCAGCGGGTCGGAATACACCTAGAAACTCACCCATCGAAGTTCGATTTCGATTCTGGAGACAGATATTTTCGATCATCTCTTTTTCGTACCATGCGAAATAACTTTTTTCCAAGCATATTTTTGCTCATCAAAGTTTGGATTATCGGACTCAGCGGGACGAAATACACCTAGAAACTCACCCATCAAAGTCCGACTTTGATTCTGAAAAAAAATATTTTCGATCATCTCTGTTTCGTACCATGCGAAATAACTTCTTTCCAGGTGTATTTTCGTGTAACAAAGGTTGGATTTTTGGATTAAGCGGGTCATAATACACCTGTAAACCCACCCATCAAAGTTCGATTTCGATTCTGAAAAAAAATATTTTCGATCATCTCTTTTTCGTACCATGCGAAATAACTTTTGTCCAAGCATATTTTTGGTCATCAAAGGTTGGATTTTCGGATTCAGCGGGTCGAAATACACCTAGAAACTCACCCATCAAAGTCCGATTTTGATTGTGGAAAAAAATATTTTCGATCATCTCTTTTTCGTACCATGCGACATAACTTTTTTCCAAGCATATTTTTGGTCATTAGAGGTTGGATCTTCGGATTCAGCGGGTCGAAATACACCTAGAAACTCACCCATTAAAGTCCGATTTTGATTCCGAAAACAAATATTTTCGATCATCTCTTTTTCGTACCATGCGAAATAACTTCTTTCCAGGTGTATTTCCGTGTAACAAAGGTTGGATTTTTGGCTCAGCGGGTCAAAATACACCTGTAAACCCACCCATCAAAGTTCGATTTCGATTCTGAGAAAAAATATTTTCGATCATCTCTTTTTCGTACCATGCGAAATAACTTTTTTCCAAGCATATTTTTGGTCATCAAAGGTTGGATTTTCGGATTCAGCGGGTCGAAATACACCTAGAAACTCACTCATTAAAGTCCGATTTTGATTCTGAAAACAAATATTTGCGATCATCTCTTTTTCGTACCATGCGAAATAACTTCTTTCCAGGTGTATTCTCGTGTAACAAAGGTTGGATTCTTGGATTCAGCGGGTCAAAATACACCTATGAACCCACCCATCAAAGTTCGATTTCGATTCTGGAGACAGATATTTTCGATCATCTCTTTTTCGTACCATGCGAAATAACTTTTTTCCAAGCATATTTTTGGTCATCAAAGGTTCGATTCACGGATTCAGCGGGTCGAAATACGCCTAGAAACTCACCCATCAACGTCCGATTTTGATTCTGAAAAAAAATATTTTCGATCATCTCTTTTTCGTACCATGCGAAATAACTTTTTTCCAAGCATATTTTTGCTCATAAGAGGTTGGATTTTTGGACTCAGCGGGTCGAAATACACCTAGAAACTCACGCATTAAAGTCCGATTTCGATTCCTCAAAAAAATATTTTCGATCATCTCTTTTTTGTACCATGGGAAATAACTTCTTTCCAGGTGTATTTTCGTGTAACAAAGGTTGGAATTTTGGATTCAGCGGGTCAAAATACACCTATAAAACCACCCATCAAAGTTCGATTCCGATTCTGGAGACAGATATTTTCGATCATCACATTTTCGTACCATGCGAAATAACTCTTTTCCAAGCATATTTTTGGTCATCAAAGGTTGGATTTTCGGATTCAGCGGTTCGAAATACGCCTAGAAACTCACCCATCAAAGTCCGATTTTGATTCTGAAGAAAAATATTTTCGATCATCTCTTTTTCGTACCAGGCGAAATGACTTTTTTCCAAGCATATTTTTGGTCATCAAAGGTTGGATTTTCGGATTCAGCGGGTCGAAATACACCTAGAAACTCACCCATCAAAGTCCGATTTTGATTGCGGAAAAAAATATTTTCGATCATCTCTTTTTCGTACCATGGGAAATGACTTTTTTCCAAGCATATTTTTGGTCATCAAAGGTTGGATTTTCGGATTCAGCGGGTCGAAATACACCTAGAAACTCACCCATCGAAGTTCGATTTCGATTCTGGAGACAGATATTTTCGATCATCTCTTTTTCGTACCATCCGAAATAACTTCTTCCCAGGTGTATTTTCGTGTATTAAAGGTTGGATTTTTGGATTCAGCGGGTCGAAATACACATAGAAACCCACCCATTAAAGTCCGATTTTGATTCTGAAAAAAAATATTTTCGATCATCTCTTTTTCGTACCATGCGGAATAACTTCTTTCCAGGTGTATTTTCGTGTAACAAAGGTTGGATTTTTGGATTCCGCGGGTCAAAATACACCTATGAACCCACCCATCAAAGTTCGATTTCGATTCTGGAGACAGATATTTTCGATCATCTCTTTTTCGTACCATGCGAAATTACTTTTTTCCAAGCATATTTTTGGTCATAAGAGGTTAGATTCTTGGATTCAGCGGGTCGAAATACACCTAGAAGCTCACCCATCAAAGTCCGATTTTGATTCTGAAAAAAAATATTTTCGATCATCTCTTTTTCGTACCATGCGACATAACTTTTTTCCAAGCATATTTTTGGTCATCAGAGGTTGGATCTTCGGATTCAGCGGCTCGAAATACACCTAGAAACTCACCCATTAAAGTCCGATTTTGATTCCGAAAACAAATATTTTCGATCATCTCTTTTTCGTACCATGCGAAATAACTTCTTTCAAGGTGTATTTTCGTGTAACAAAGGTTGGATTTTTGGATTCAGCGGGTCAAAATACACCTATGAACCCACCCATCAAAGTTCGATTTCGAATCTGGAGACAAATATTTTCGATCATCTCTTTTTCGTACCATGCGAAATAACTTTTTTCCAAGCATAGTTTTGGTCATCAAAGGTTCGATTTACGGATCCAGCGGGTCGAAATACGCCTAGAAACTCACCCATCAACGATCGATTTTGATTCTGAAAAAAAATATTTTCGATCATCTCTTTTTCGTACCATGCGAAATGACTTTTTTCCAAGCATATTTTTGGTCATCAAAGGTTGGATTTTCGGATTCAGCGGGTCGAAATACACCTAGAAACTCACCCATCGAAGTTCGATTTCGATTCTGGAGACAGATACTTTCGATCATCTCTTTTTCGTACCATCCGAAATAACTTCGTTCCAGGTGTATTTTCGTGTATCAGAGGTCGGATATTTGGATTCAGCGGGTCGAAATACACCTAGAAACTCACCCATTGAAGTCCGATTTTGATTCTGAAAAAAAATATTTTCGATCATCTCTTTTTCGTACCATGCGGAATAACTTCTTTCGAGGCATATTTTTGGTCATCAGAGGTTGGATCTTCGGATTCAGCGGCTCGAAATACACCTAGAAACTCACCCATTAAAGTCCGATTTTGATTCCGAAAACAAATATTTTCGATCATCTCTGTTTCGTACCATGCGAAATAACTTCTTTCCAGGTGTATTTTCGTGTAACAAAGGTTTGATTTTTGGATTAAGCGGGTCATAATACACCTGTAAACCCACCCATCAAAGTTCGATTTCGATTCTGAAAAAAAATATTTTCGATCATCTCTTTTTCGTACCATGCGAAATAACTTTTGTCCAAGCATATTTTTGGTCATCAAAGGTTGGATTTTCGGATTCAGCGGGTCGAAATACACCTAGAAACTCACCCATCAAAGTCCGATTTTGATTGTGGAAAAAAATATTTTCGATCATCTCTTTTTCGTACCATGCGACATAACTTTTTTCCAAGCATATTTTTGGTCATTAGAGGTTGGATCTTCGGATTCAGCGGGTCGAAATACACCTAGAAACTCACCCATTAAAGTCCGATTTTGATTCCGAAAACAAATATTTTCGATCATCTCTTTTTCGTACCATGCGAAATAACTTCTTTCCAGGTGTATTTTCGTGTAACAAAGGTTGGATTTTTGGCTCAGCGGGTCAAAATACACCTGTAAACCCACCCATCAAAGTTCGATTTCGATTCTGAGAAAAAATATTTTCGATCATCTCTTTTCCGTACCACGCGAAATAACTTTTTTCCAAGCATATTTTTGGTCATCAAAGGTTGGATTTTCGGATTCAGCGGGTCGAAATACACCTATAAAACCACCCATCACAGTTCGATTTCGATTCTGGAGACAGATATTTTCGATCATCTGCTTTTTCGTACCATGCGAAATAACTCTTTTCCAAGCATATTTTTGGTCATCAAAGGTTGGATTTTCGGATTCAGCGGGTCGAAATACGCCTAGAAACTCACCCATCAAAGTCCGATTTTGATTCTGAAAAAAAATATTTTCGATCATCTCTTTTTCGTACCATGCGAAATAACTTCTTTCCAGGTGTATTTTCGTGTAACAAAGGTTGGATTTTTGGATTCAGCGGGTCAGAATACACCTATAAACCCACCCATCAAAGTTCGATTTCGATTCTGGAGACAGATATTTTCGATCATCTCTTTTTCGTACCATGCGAAATAACTTTTTTCCAAGCATATTTTTGGTCATAAGAGGTTAGATTCTTGGATTCAGCGGGTCGGAATACACCTAGAAACTCACCCATTAAAGTCCGATTTCGATTCTGAACAAAAATATTTTCGATCATCTCTTTTTCGTACCAGGCGAAATGACTTTTTTCCAAGCATATTTTTGGTCATCAAAGGTTGGATTTTCGGATTCAGCGGGTCGGAATACACCTAGAAACTCACCCATCGAAGTTCGATTTCGATTCTGGAGACAGATATTTTCGATCATCTCTTTTTCGTACCATGCGAAATAACTTTTTTCCAAGCATATTTTTGCTCATCAAAGTTTGGATTTTCGGACTCAGCGGGACGAAATACACCTAGAAACTCACCCATCAAAGTCCGACTTTGATTCTGAAAAAAAATATTTTCGATCATCTCTGTTTCGTACCATGCGAAATAACTTCTTTCCAGGTGTATTTTCGTGTAACAAAGGTTGGATTTTTGGATTAAGCGGGTCATAATACACCTGTAAACCCACCCATCAAAGTTCGATTTCGATTCTGAGAAAAAATATTCTCGATCATCTCTTTTTCGTACCATGCGAAATAACTTTTGTCCAAGCATATTTTTGGTCATCAAAGGTTGGATTTTCGGATTCAGCGGGTCGAAATACACCTAGAAACTCACCCATCAAAGTCCGATTTTGATTGTGGAAAAAAATATTTTCGATCATCTCTTTTTCGTACCATGCGACATAACTTTTTTCCAAGCATATTTTTGGTCATTAGAGGTTGGATCTTCGGATTCAGCGGGTCGAAATACACCTAGAAACTCACCCATTGAAGTCCGATTTTGATTCCGAAAACAAATATTTTCGATCATCTCTTTTTCGTACCATGCGAAATAACTTCTTTCCAGGTGTATTTTCGTGTAACAAAGGTTGGATTTTTGGCTCAGCGGGTCAAAATACACCTGTAAACCCACCCATCAAAGTTCGATTTCGATTCTGAGAAAAAATATTTTCGATCATCTCTTTTTCGTACCATGCGAAATAACTTTTTTCCAAGCATATTTTTGGTCATCAAAGGTTGGATTTCCGGATTCAGCGTGTCGAAATACACCTAGAAGCTCACCATCAAAGTCCGATTTTGATTCTGAAAAAAAATATTTTCGATCATCTCTTTTTCGTACCATGCGGAATAACTTCTTTCCAGGCATATTTTTGGTCATCAGAGGTTGGATCTTCGGATTCAGCGGCTCGAAATACACCTAGAAACTCACCCATTAAAGTCCGATTTTGATTCCGAAAACAAATATTTTCGATCATCTCTTTTTCGTACCATGCGAAATAACTTTTTTCCAGGCATATTTTTGGTCATCAGAGGTTGGATCTTCGGATTCAGCGGCTCGAAATACACCTAGAAACCCACCCATTAAAGTCCGATTTTGATTCTGAAAAAAAATATTTTTGATCATCTCTTTTTCGTACCATGCGGAATAACTTCTTTCCAGGCATATTTTTGGTCATCAGAGGTTGGATCTTCGGATTCAGCGGCTCGAAATACACCTAGAAACTCACCCATTAAAGTCCGATTTTGATTCCGAAAACAAATATTTTCGATCATCTCTTTTTCGTACCATGCGAAATAACTTTTTTCCAAGCATATTTTTGGTCATCAAAGGTTGGATTTCCGGATTCAGCGTGTCGAAATACACCTAGAAGCTCACCATCAAAGTCCGATTTTGATTCTGAAAAAAAATATTTTCGATCATCTCTTTTTCGTACCATGCGACATAACTTTTTTCCAAGCATATTTTTGGTCATCAGAGGTTGGATCTTCGGATTCAGCGGCTCGAAATACACCTAGAAACTCACCCATTAAAGTCCGATTTTGATTCCGAAAACAAATATTTTCGATCATCTCTTTTTCGTACCATGCGAAATAACTTCTTTCCAGGTGTATTTTCGTGTAACAAAGGTTGGATTTTTGGATTCAGCGGGTCAAAATACACCTATGAACCCACCCATCAAAGTTCGATTTCGAATCTGGAGACAAATATTTTCGATCATCTCTTTTTCGTACCATGCGAAATAACTTTTTTCCAAGCATATTTTTGGTCATCAACGGTTCGATTTACGGATTCAGTGGGTCGAAATACGCCTAGAAACTCACCCATCAACGATCGATTTTGATTCTGAAAAAAAATATTTTCGATCATCTCTTTTTCGTACCATGCGAAATGACTTTTTTCCAAGCATATTTTTGGTCATCAAAGGTTGGATTTTCGGATTCAGCGGGTCGAAATACACCTAGAAACTCACCCATCGAAGTTCGATTTCGATTCTGGAGACAGATACTTTCGATCATCTCTTTTTCGTACCATCCGAAATAACTTCGTTCCAGGTGTATTTTCGTGTATCAGAGGTCGGATATTTGGATTCAGCGGGTCGAAATACACCTAGAAACTCACCCATTAAAGTCCGATTTTGATTCTGAAAAAAAATATTTTCGATCATCTCTTTTTCGTACCATGCGAAATAACTTCTTTCCAGGCATATTTTTGGTCATCAGAGGTTGGATCTTCGGATTCAGCGGCTCGAAATACACCTAGAAACTCACCCATTAAAGTCCGATTTTGATTCCGAAAACAAATATTTTCGATCATCTCTTTTTCGTACCATGCGAAATAACTTCTTTCCAGGTGTATTTTCGTGTAACAAAGGTTGGATTTTTGGATTCAGCGGGTCAAAATACACCTATGAACCCACCCATCAAAGTTCGATTTCGAATCTGGAGACAAATATTTTCGATCATCTCTTTTTCGTACCATGCGAAATAACTTTTTTCCAAGCATATTTTTGGTCATCAAAGGTTCGATTTACGGATTCAACGGGTCGAAATACGCCTAGAAACTCACCCATCAACGATCGATTTTGATTCTGAAAAAAAATATTTTCGATCATCTCTTTTTCGTACCATGCGAAATGACTTTTCTCCAAGCATATTTTTGGTCATCAAAGGTTGGATTTTCGGATTCAGCGGGTCGAAATACACCTAGAAACTCACCCATCGAAGTTCGATTTCGATTCTGGAGACAGATATTTTCGATCATCTCTTTTTCGTACCATCCGAAATAACTTTGTTCCAGGTGTATTTTCGTGCACAAAGGTTGGATATTTGGATTCAGCGGGTCGAAATACACCTAGAAACTCACCCATTAAAGTCCGATTTTGATTCTGAAAAAAAATATTTTCGATCATCTCTTTTTCGTACCATGCGGAATAACTTCTTTCCAGGTGTATTTTCGTGTAACAAAGGTTGGATTTTTGGATTCCGCGGGTCAAAATACACCTATAAACCCACCCATCAAAGTTCGATTTCGTTGCTGGAGAAAGACATTTTCGATCATCTCTTTTTCGTACCATGCGAAATAACTTTTTTCCAAGCATATTTTTGGTCATCAAAGGTTGGATTTCCGGATTCAGCGGGTCGAAATACACCTAGAAACTCACCCATCAAAGTCCGATTTTGATTCTGAAAACAAATATTTGCGATCATCTCTTTTTCGTACCATGCGAAATAACTTCTATCCAGGTGTATTCTCGTGTAACAACGGTTCGATTTTTGGATTCAGCGGGTCAAAATACACCTATGAACCCACCCATCAAAGTTCGATTTCGATTCTGGAGACAGATATTTTCGATCATCTCTTTTTCGTACCATGCGAAATAACTTTTTTCCAAGCATATTTTTGGTCATCAAAGGTTCGATTCACGGATTCAGCGGGTCGAAATACGCCTAGAAACTCACCCATCAACGTCCGATTTTGATTCTGAAAAAAAATATTTTCGATCATCTCTTTTTCGTACCATGCGAAATAACTTTTTTCCAATCATATTTTTGCTCATAAGAGGTTGGATTTTTGGACTCAGCGGGTCGAAATACACCTAGAAACTCACGCATTAAATTCCGATTTCGATTCCTCAAAAAAATATTTTCGATCATCTCTTTTTTGTACCATGGGAAATAACTTCTTTCCAGGTGTATTTTCGTGTAACAAAGGTCGGAATTTTGGATTCAGCGGGTCAAAATACACCTATAAACCCACCCATCAAAGTTCTATTTCGATTCTGGAGACAGATATTTTCGATCATCTCTTTTTCGTACCATGCGAAATAACTCTTTTCCAAGCATATTTGTGGTCATCAAAGGTTAGATTTTCGGATTCAGCGGGTCGAAATACGCCTAGAAACTCACCCATCAAAGTCCGATTTTGATTCTGAAAAAAAATATTTTCGATCATCTCTTTTTCGTACCATGCGAAATAACTTCTTTCCAGGTGTATTTTCGTGTAACAAAGGTTGGATTCTTGGATTCAGCGGGTCAGAATACACCTATAAACCCACCCATCAAAGATCGATTCCGATTCTGGAGACAGATATTTTCGATCATCTCTTTTTCGTACCATGCGAAATAACTTTTTTCCAAGCATATTTTTGGTCATCAAAGGTTCGATTTACGGATTCAGCGGGTCGAAATACGCCTAGAAACTCACCCATCAACGATCGATTTTGATTCTGAAAAAAAATATTTTCGATCATCTCTTTTTCGTTCCATGCGAAATGACTTTTTTCCAAGCATATTTTTGGTCATCAAAGGTTGGATTTTCGGATTCAGCGGGTCGAAATACACCTAGAAACTCACCCATCGAAGTTCGATTTCGATTCTGGAGACAGATATTTTCGATCATCTCTTTTTCGTACCATCCGAAATAACTTCTTTCCAGGTGTATTTTCGTGTATTAAAGGTTGGATTTCTGGATTCAGCGGGTCGAAATACACCTAGAAACCCACCCATTAAAGTCCGATTTTGATTCTGAAAAAAAATATTTTCGATCATCTTTTTTTCGTACCATGCGGAATAACTTCATTCCAGGTGTATTTTCGTGTAACAAAGGTTGGATTTTTGGATTCCGCGGGTCAAAATACACCTATGAACCCACCCATCAAAGTTCGATTTCGATTCTGGAGACAGATATTTTCGATCATCTCTTTTTCGTACCATGCGAAATAACTTTTTTCCAAGCATATTTTTGGTCATCAAAGGTTGGATTTCCGGATTCAGCGTGTCGAAATACACCTAGAAGCTCACCCATCAAAGTCCGATTTTGATTCTGAAAAAAAATATTTTCGATCATCTCTTTTTCGTACCATGCGCCATAACTTTTTTCCAAGCATATTTTTGGTCATCAGAGGTTGGATCTTCGGATTCAGCGGCTCGAAATACACCTAGAAACTC
The DNA here is from genome assembly GCA_963170745.1 of Phymatocera aterrima. Classification (NCBI taxonomy): domain Eukaryota; kingdom Metazoa; phylum Arthropoda; class Insecta; order Hymenoptera; family Tenthredinidae; genus Phymatocera; species Phymatocera aterrima. Next base: position 1,287,806 of record CAUJGY010000150.1, on the reverse strand, counting down.
ACCCATTAAAGTCCGATTTTGATTCCGAAAACAAATATTTTCGATCATCTCTTTTTCGTACCATGCGGAATAACTTCTTTCCAGGTGTATTTTCGTGTAACAAAGGTTGGATTTTTGGATTCAGCGGGTCAAAATACACCTATGAACCCACCCATCAAAGTTCGATTTCGAATCTGGAGACAAATATTTTCGATCATCTCTTTTTCGTACCATGCGAAATAACTTTTTTCCAAGCATATTTTTGGTAATCAAAGGTTCGATTCACGGATTCAGCGGGTCGAAATGCGCCTAGAAACTCACCCATCAACGATCGATTTTAATTCTGAAAAAAAATATTTTCGATCATCTCTTCTTCGTACCATGCGAAATGACTTTTTTCCAAGCATATTTTTGGTCATCGAAGGTTGGATTTTCGGATTCAGCGGGTCGAAATACACCTAGAAACTCACCCATCGAAGTTCGATTTCGATTCTGGAGACAGATACTTTCGATCATCTCTTTTTCGTACCATCCGAAATAACTTCGTTCCAGGTGTATTTTCGTGTATCAAAGGTCGGATATTTGGATTCAGCGGGTCGAAATACACCTAGAAACTCACCCATTAAAGTCCGATTTTGATTCTGAAAAAAAATATTTTCGATCATCTCTTTTTCGTACCATGCGGAATAACTTCTTTCCAGGCATATTTTTGGTCATCAGAGGTTGGATCTTCGGATTCAGCGGCTCGAAATACACCTAGAAACTCACCCATTAAAGTCCGATTTTGATTCCGAAAACAAATATTTTCGATCATCTCTTTTTCGTACCATGCGAAATAACTTCTTTCCAGGTGTATTTTAATGTAACAAAGGTTGGATTTTTGGATTCAGCGGGTCAAAATACACCTATGAACCCACCCATCAAAGTTCGATTTCGAATCTGGAGACAAATATTTTCGATCATCTCTTTTTCGTACCATGCGAAATAACTTTTTTCCAAGCATATTTTTGGTCATCAAAGGTTCGATTTACGGATTCAGCGGGTTGAAATACGCCTAGAAACTCACCCATCAACGATCGATTTTGATTCTGAAAAAAAATATTTTCGATCATCTCTTTTTCGTACCATGCGAAATGACTTTTCTCCAAGCATATTTTTGGTCATCAAAGGTTGGATTTTCGGATTCAGCGGGTCGAAATACACCTGGAAACTCACCCATCGAAGTTCGATTTCGATTCTGGAGACAGATATTTTCGATCATCTCTTTATCGTACCATCCGAAATAACTTCGTTCCAGGTGTATTTTCGTGTATCAAAGGTTGAATATTTGGATTCAGCGGGTCGAAATACACCTAGAAACTCACCCAATAAAGTCCGATTTTGATTCTGAAAAAAAATATTTTCGATCATCTCTTTTTCGTACCATGCGGAATAACTTCTTTCCAGGTGCTTTTTCGTGTAACAAAGGTTGGATTTTTGGATTCCGCGGGTCAAAATACACCTATAAACCCACCCATCAAAGTTCGATTTCGTTGCTGGAGACAGACATTTTTGATCATCTCTTTTTCGTACCATGCGAAATAACTTTTTTCCAAGCATATTTTTGGTCATCAAAGGTTGGATTTCCGGATTCAGCGGGTCGAAATACACCTAGAAACTCACCCATCAACGTCCGATTTTGATTCTGAAAAAAAATATTTTCGATCATCTCTTTTTCGTACCATGCGAAATAACTTTTTTCCACGCATATTTTTGCTCATAAGAGGTTGGATTTTTGGACTCAGCGGGTCGAAATACACCTAGAAACTCACGCATTAAAGTCCGATTTCGATTCCTCAAAAAAATATTTTCGTTCATCTCTTTTTCGTACCATGGGAAATAACTTCTTTCCAGGTGTATTTTCGTGTAACAAAGGTTGGAATTTTGGATTCAACGGGTCAAAATACACCTATAAACCCACCCATCAAAGTTCGATTTCGATTCTGGAGACAGATATTTTTGATCATCTCTTTTTCGTACCATGCGAAATAACTCTTTTCCAAGCATATTTGTGGTCATCAAAGTTTGGATTTTCGGATTCAGCGGGTCGGAATACGCCTAGAAACTCACCCATCAAAGTCCGATTTTGATTCTGAAAAAAAATATTTTCGATCATCTCTTTTTCGTACCATGCGGAATAACTTCTTTCCAGGTGTATTTTCGTGTAACAAAGGTTGGATTTTTGGATTCAGCGGGTCAGAATACACCTATGAACCCACCCATCAAAGTTCGATTTCGAATCTGGAGACAAATATTTTCGATCATCTCTTTTTCGTACCATGCGAAATAACTTTTTTCCAAGCATATTTTTGGCAATCAAAGGTTCGATTTACGGATTCAGCGGGTCGAAATGCGCCTAGAAACTCACCCATCAACGATCGATTTTAATTCTGAAAAAAAATATTTTCGATCATCTCTTCTTCGTACCATGCGAAATGACTTTTTTCCAAGCATATTTTTGGTCATCGAAGGTTGGATTTTCGGATTCAGCGGGTCGAAATACACCTAGAAACTCACCCATCGAAGTTCGATTTCGATTCTGGAGACAGATACTTTCGATCATCTCTTTTTCGTACCATCCGAAATAACTTCGTTCCAGGTGTATTTTCGTGTATCAAAGGTCGGATATTTGGATTCAGCGGGTCGAAATACACCTAGAAACTCACCCATTAAAGTCCGATTTTGATTCTGAAAAAAAATATTTTCGATCATCTCTTTTTCGTACCATGCGGAATAACTTCTTTCCAGGCATATTTTTGGTCATCAGAGGTTGGATCTTCGGATTCAGCGGCTCGAAATACACCTAGAAACTCACCCATTAAAGTCCGATTTTGATTCCGAAAACAAATATTTTCGATCCTCTCTTTTTCGTACCATGCGAAATAACTTCTTTCCAGGTGTATTTTAATGTAACAAAGGTTGGATTTTTGGATTCAGCGGGTCAAAATACACCTATGAACCCACCCATCAAAGTTCGATTTCGAATCTGGAGACAAATATTTTCGATCATCTCTTTTTCGTACCATGCGAAATAACTTTTTTCCAAGCATATTTTTGGTCATCAAAGGTTCGATTTACGGATTCAGCGGGTTGAAATACGCCTAGAAACTCACCCATCAACGATCGATTTTGATTCTGAAAAAAAATATTTTCGATCATCTCTTTTTCGTACCATGCGAAATGACTTTTCTCCAAGCATATTTTTGGTCATCAAAGGTTGGATTTTCGGATTCAGCGGGTCGAAATACACCTGGAAACTCACCCATCGAAGTTCGATTTCGATTCTGGAGACAGATATTTTCGATCATCTCTTTATCGTACCATCCGAAATAACTTCGTTCCAGGTGTATTTTCGTGTATCAAAGGTTGAATATTTGGATTCAGCGGGTCGAAATACACCTAGAAACTCACCCATTAAAGTCCGATTTTGATTCTGAAAAAAAATATTTTCGATCATCTCTTTTTCGTACCATGCGGAATAACTTCTTTCCAGGTGCTTTTTCGTGTAACAAAGGTTGGATTTTTGGATTCCGCGGGTCAAAATACACCTATAAACCCACCCATCAAAGTTCGATTTCGTTGCTGGAGACAGACATTTTTGATCATCTCTTTTTCGTACCATGCGAAATAACTTTTTTCCAAGCATATTTTTGGTCATCAAAGGTTGGATTTCCGGATTCAGCGGGTCGAAATACACCTAGAAACTCACCCATCAACGTCCGATTTTGATTCTGAAAAAAAATATTTTCGATCATCTCTTTTTCGTACCATGCGAAATAACTTTTTTCCACGCATATTTTTGCTCATAAGAGGTTGGATTTTTGGACTCAGCGGGTCGAAATACACCTAGAAACTCACGCATTAAAGTCCGATTTCGATTCCTCAAAAAAATATTTTCGTTCATCTCTTTTTCGTACCATGGGAAATAACTTCTTTCCAGGTGTATTTTCGTGTAACAAAGGTTGGAATTTTGGATTCAACGGGTCAAAATACACCTATAAACCCACCCATCAAAGTTCGATTTCGATTCTGGAGACAGATATTTTTGATCATCTCTTTTTCGTACCATGCGAAATAACTCTTTTCCAAGCATATTTGTGGTCATCAAAGTTTGGATTTTCGGATTCAGCGGGTCGGAATACGCCTAGAAACTCACCCATCAAAGTCCGATTTTGATTCTGAAAAAAAATATTTTCGATCATCTCTTTTTCGTACCATGCGGAATAACTTCTTTCCAGGTGTATTTTCGTGTAACAAAGGTTGGATTTTTGGATTCAGCGGGTCAGAATACACCTATGAACCCACCCATCAAAGTTCGATTTCGAATCTGGAGACAAATATTTTCGATCATCTCTTTTTCGTACCATGCGAAATAACTTTTTTCCAAGCATATTTTTGGCAATCAAAGGTTCGATTTACGGATTCAGCGGGTCGAAATGCGCCTAGAAACTCACCCATCAACGATCGATTTTAATTCTGAAAAAAAATATTTTCGATCATCTCTTCTTCGTACCATGCGAAATGACTTTTTTCCAAGCATATTTTTGGTCATCGAAGGTTGGATTTTCGGATTCAGCGGGTCGAAATACACCTAGAAACTCACCCATCGAAGTTCGATTTCGATTCTGGAGACAGATACTTTCGATCATCTCTTTTTCGTACCATCCGAAATAACTTCGTTCCAGGTGTATTTTCGTGTATCAAAGGTCGGATATTTGGATTCAGCGGGTCGAAATACACCTAGAAACTCACCCATTAAAGTCCGATTTTGATTCTGAAAAAAAATATTTTCGATCATCTCTTTTTCGTACCATGCGGAATAACTTCTTTCCAGGCATATTTTTGGTCATCAGAGGTTGGATCTTCGGATTCAGCGGCTCGAAATACACCTAGAAACTCACCCATTAAAGTCCGATTTTGATTCCGAAAACAAATATTTTCGATCCTCTCTTTTTCGTACCATGCGAAATAACTTCTTTCCAGGTGTATTTTAATGTAACAAAGGTTGGATTTTTGGATTCAGCGGGTCAAAATACACCTATGAACCCACCCATCAAAGTTCGATTTCGAATCTGGAGACAAATATTTTCGATCATCTCTTTTTCGTACCATGCGAAATAACTTTTTTCCAAGCATATTTTTGGTCATCAAAGGTTCGATTTACGGATTCAGCGGGTTGAAATACGCCTAGAAACTCACCCATCAACGATCGATTTTGATTCTGAAAAAAAATATTTTCGATCATCTCTTTTTCGTACCATGCGAAATGACTTTTCTCCAAGCATATTTTTGGTCATCAAAGGTTGGATTTTCGGATTCAGCGGGTCGAAATACACCTGGAAACTCACCCATCGAAGTTCGATTTCGATTCTGGAGACAGATATTTTCGATCATCTCTTTATCGTACCATCCGAAATAACTTCGTTCCAGGTGTATTTTCGTGTATCAAAGGTTGAATATTTGGATTCAGCGGGTCGAAATACACCTAGAAACTCACCCATTAAAGTCCGATTTTGATTCTGAAAAAAAATATTTTCGATCATCTCTTTTTCGTACCATGCGGAATAACTTCTTTCCAGGTGCTTTTTCGTGTAACAAAGGTTGGATTTTTGGATTCCGCGGGTCAAAATACACCTATAAACCCACCCATCAAAGTTCGATTTCGTTGCTGGAGACAGACATTTTTGATCATCTCTTTTTCGTACCATGCGAAATAACTTTTTTCCAAGCATATTTTTGGTCATCAAAGGTTGGATTTCCGGATTCAGCGGGTCGAAATACACCTAGAAACTCACCCATCAACGTCCGATTTTGATTCTGAAAAAAAATATTTTCGATCATCTCTTTTTCGTACCATGCGAAATAACTTTTTTCCACGCATATTTTTGCTCATAAGAGGTTGGATTTTTGGACTCAGCGGGTCGAAATACACCTAGAAACTCACGCATTAAAGTCCGATTTCGATTCCTCAAAAAAATATTTTCGTTCATCTCTTTTTCGTACCATGGGAAATAACTTCTTTCCAGGTGTATTTTCGTGTAACAAAGGTTGGAATTTTGGATTCAACGGGTCAAAATACACCTATAAACCCACCCATCAAAGTTCGATTTCGATTCTGGAGACAGATATTTTTGATCATCTCTTTTTCGTACCATGCGAAATAACTCTTTTCCAAGCATATTTGTGGTCATCAAAGTTTGGATTTTCGGATTCAGCGGGTCGAAATACGCCTAGAAACTCACCCATCAAAGTCCGATTTTGATTCTGAAAAAAAATATTTTCGATCATCTCTTTTTCGTACCATGCGGAATAACTTCTTTCCAGGTGTATTTTCGTGTAACAAAGGTTGGATTTTTGGATTCAGCGGGTCAAAATACACCTATGAACCCACCCATCAAAGTTCGATTTCGAATCTGGAGACAAATATTTTCGATCATCTCTTTTTCGTACCATGCGAAATAACTTTTTTCCAAGCATATTTTTGGCAATCAAAGGTTCGATTTACGGATTCAGCGGGTCGAAATGCGCCTAGAAACTCACCCATCAACGATCGATTTTAATTCTGAAAAAAAATATTTTCGATCATCTCTTCTTCGTACCATGCGAAATGACTTTTTTCCAAGCATATTTTTGGTCATCGAAGGTTGGATTTTCGGATTCAGCGGGTCGAAATACACCTAGAAACTCACCCATCGAAGTTCGATTTCGATTCTGGAGACAGATACTTTCGATCATCTCTTTTTCGTACCATCCGAAATAACTTCGTTCCAGGTGTATTTTCGTGTATCAAAGGTCGGATATTTGGATTCAGCGGGTCGAAATACACCTAGAAACTCACCCATTAAAGTCCGATTTTGATTCTGAAAAAAAATATTTTCGATCATCTCTTTTTCGTACCATGCGGAATAACTTCTTTCCAGGCATATTTTTGGTCATCAGAGGTTGGATCTTCGGATTCAGCGGCTCGAAATACACCTAGAAACTCACCCATTAAAGTCCGATTTTGATTCCGAAAACAAATATTTTCGATCATCTCTTTTTCGTACCATGCGGAATAACTTCTTTCCAGGTGTATTTTCGTGTAACAAAGGTTGGATTTTTGGATTCAGCGGGTCAAAATACACCTATGAACCCACCCATCAAAGTTCGATTTCGAATCTGGAGACAAATATTTTCGATCATCTCTTTTTCGTACCATGCGAAATAACTTTTTTTCAAGCATATTTTTGGTAATCAAAGGTTCGATTTACGGATTCAGCGGGTCGAAATGCGCCTAGAAACTCACCCATCAACGATCGATTTTAATTCTGAAAAAAAATATTTTCGATCATCTCTTCTTCGTACCATGCGAAATGACTTTTTTCCAAGCATATTTTTGGTCATCGAAGGTTGGATTTTCGGATTCAGCGGGTCGAAATACACCTAGAAACTCACCCATCGAAGTTCGATTTCGATTCTGGAGACAGATACTTTCGATCATCTCTTTTTCGTACCATCCGAAATAACTTCGTTCCAGGTGTATTTTCGTGTATCAAAGGTCGGATATTTGGATTCAGCGGGTCGAAATACACCTAGAAACTCACCCATTAAAGTCCGATTTTGATTCTGAAAAAAAATATTTTCGATCATCTCTTTTTCGTACCATGCGGAATAACTTTTTTCCAGGCATATTTTTGGTCATCAGTGGTTGGATCTTCGGATTCAGCGGCTCGAAATACACCTAGAAACTCACCCATTAAAGTCCGATTTTGATTCCGAAAACAAATATTTTCGATCATCTCTTTTTCGTACCATGCGAAATAACTTCTTTCCAGGTGTATTTTAATGTAACAAAGGATTGATTTTCGGATTCAGCGGGTCGAAATACACCTGGAAACTCACCCATCGAAGTTCGATTTCGATTCTGGAGACAGATATTTTCGATCATCTCTTTTTCGTACCATCCGAAATAACTTCGTTCCAGGTGTATTTTCGTGTATCAAAGGTTGAATATTTGGATTCAGCGGGTCGAAATACACCTAGAAACTCACCCATTGAAGTCCGATTTTGATTCTGAAAAAAAATATTTTCGATCATCTCTTTTTCGTACCATGCGGAATAACTTCTTTCCAGGTGCTTTTTCGTGTAACAAAGGTTGGATTTTTGGATTCCGCGGGTCAAAATACACCTATAAACCCACCCATCAAAGTTCGATTTCGTTGCTGGAGACAGACATTTTTGATCATCTCTTTTTCGTACCATGCGAAATAACTTTTTTCCAAGCATATTTTTGGTCATCAAAGGTTGGATTTCCGGATTCAGCGGGTCGAAATACACCTAGAAACTCACCCATCAACGTCCGATTTTGATTCTGAAAAAAAATATTTTCGATCATCTCTTTTTCGTACCATGCGAAATAACTTTTTTCCACGCATATTTTTGCTCATAAGAGGTTGGATTTTTGGACTCAGCGGGTCGAAATACACCTAGAAACTCACGCATTAAAGTCCGATTTCGATTCCTCAAAAAAATATTTTCGTTCATCTCTTTTTCGTACCATGGGAAATAACTTCTTTCCAGGTGTATTTTCGTGTAACAAAGGATGGAATTTTGGATTCAACGGGTCAAAATACACCTATAAACCCACCCATCAAAGTTCGATTTCGATTCTGGAGACAGATATTTTTGATCATCTCTTTTTCGTACCATGCGAAATAACTCTTTTCCAAGCATATTTGTGGTCATCAAAGTTTGGATTTTCGGATTCAGCGGGTCGAAATACGCCTAGAAACTCACCCATCAAAGTCCGATTTTGATTCTGAAAAAAAATATTTTCGATCATCTCTTTTTCGTACCATGCGGAATAACTTCTTTCCAGGCATATTTTTGGTCATCAGAGGTTGGATCTTCGGATTCAGCGGCTCGAAATACACCTAGAAACTCACCCATTAAAGTCCGATTTTGATTCCGAAAACAAATATTTTCGATCATCTCTTTTTCGTACCATGCGGAATAACTTCTTTCCAGGTGTATTTTCGTGTAACAAAGGTTGGATTTTTGGATTCAGCGGGTCAAAATACACCTATGAACCCACCCATCAAAGTTCGATTTCGAATCTGGAGACAAATATTTTCGATCATCTCTTTTTCGTACCATGCGAAATAACTTTTTTCCAAGCATATTTTTGGTAATCAAAGGTTCGATTCACGGATTCAGCGGGTCGAAATGCGCCTAGAAACTCACCCATCAACGATCGATTTTAATTCTGAAAAAAAATATTTTCGATCATCTCTTCTTCGTACCATGCGAAATGACTTTTTTCCAAGCATATTTTTGGTCATCGAAGGTTGGATTTTCGGATTCAGCGGGTCGAAATACACCTAGAAACTCACCCATCGAAGTTCGATTTCGATTCTGGAGACAGATACTTTCGATCATCTCTTTTTCGTACCATCCGAAATAACTTCGTTCCAGGTGTATTTTCGTGTATCAAAGGTCGGATATTTGGATTCAGCGGGTCGAAATACACCTAGAAACTCACCCATTAAAGTCCGATTTTGATTCTGAAAAAAAATATTTTCGATCATCTCTTTTTCGTACCATGCGGAATAACTTCTTTCCAGGCATATTTTTGGTCATCAGAGGTTGGATCTTCGGATTCAGCGGCTCGAAATACACCTAGAAACTCACCCATTAAAGTCCGATTTTGATTCCGAAAACAAATATTTTCGATCATCTCTTTTTCGTACCATGCGAAATAACTTCTTTCCAGGTGTATTTTAATGTAACAAAGGTTGGATTTTTGGATTCAGCGGGTCAAAATACACGTATGAACCCACCCATCAAAGTTCGATTTCGAATCTGGAGACAAATATTTTCGATCATCTCTTTTTCGTACGCTGCGAAATAACTTTTTTCCAAGCATATTTTTGGTCATCAAAGGTTCGATTTACGGATTCAGCGGGTCGAAATACGCCTAGAAACTCACCCATCAACGATCGATTTTGATTCTGAAAAAAAATATTTTCGATCATCTCTTTTTCGTACCATGCGAAATGACTTTTCTCCAAGCATATTTTTGGTCATCAAAGGTTGGATTTTCGGATTCAGCGGGTCGAAATACACCTGTAAACTCACCCATCGAAGTTCGATTTCGATTCTGGAGACAGATATTTTCGATCATCTCTTTTTCGTACCATCCGAAATAACTTCGTTCCAGGTGTATTTTCGTGTATCAAAGGTTGAATATTTGGATTCAGCGGGTCGAAATACACCTAGAAACTCACCCATTGAAGTCCGATTTTGATTCTGAAAAAAAATATTTTCGATCATCTCTTTTTCGTACCATGCGGAATAACTTCTTTCCAGGTGCTTTTTCGTGTAACAAAGGTTGGATTTTTGGATTCCGCGGGTCAAAATACACCTATAAACCCACCCATCAAAGTTCGATTTCGTTGCTGGAGACAGACATTTTTGATCATCTCTTTTTCGTACCATGCGAAATAACTTTTTTCCAAGCATATTTTTGGTCATCAAAGGTTGGATTTCCGGATTCAGCGGGTCGAAATACACCTAGAAACTCACCCATCAACGTCCGATTTTGATTCTGAAAAAAAATATTTTCGATCATCTCTTTTTCGTACCATGCGAAATAACTTTTTTCCACGCATATTTTTGCTCATAAGAGGTTGGATTTTTGGACTCAGCGGGTCGAAATACACCTAGAAACTCACGCATTAAAGTCCGAGTTCGATTCCTCAAAAAAATATTTTCGTTCATCTCTTTTTTGTACCATGGGAAATAACTTCTTTCCAGGTGTATTTTCGTGTAACAAAGGTTGGAATTTTGGATTCAACGGGTCAAAATACACCTATAAACCCACCCATCAAAGTTCGATTTCGATTCTGGAGACAGATATTTTTGATCATCTCTTTTTCGTACCATGCGAAATAACTCTTTTCCAAGCATATTTGTGGTCATCAAAGTTTGGATTTTCGGATTCAGCGGGTCGAAATACGCCTAGAAACTCACTCATCAAAGTCCGATTTTGATTCTGAAAAAAAATATTTTCGATCATCTCTTTTTCGTACCATGCGAAATAACTTCTTTCCAGGTGTATTTTCGTGTAACAAAGGTTGGATTTTTGGATTCAGCGGGTCAGAATACACCTATAAACCCACCCATCAAAGATCGATTCCGATTCTGGAGACAGATATTTTCGATCATCTCTTTTTCGTACCATGCGAAATAACTTTTTTCCAAGCATATTTTTGGTCATCAAAGGTTCGATTTACGGATTCAGCGGGTCGAAATACGCCTAGAAACTCACCCATCAACGATCGATTTGGATTCTGAAAAAAAATATTTTCGATCATCTCTTTTTCGTTCCATGCGAAATGACTTTTTTCCAAGCATATTTTTGGTCATCAAAGGTTGGATTTTCGGATTCAGCGGGTCGAAATACACCTAGAAACTCACCCATCGGAGTTCGATTTCGATTCTGGAGACAGATATTTTCGATCATCTCTTTTTCGTACCATCCGAAATAACTTCTTTCCAGGTGTATTTTCGTGTATTAAAGGTTGGATTTCTGGATTCAGCGGGTCGAAATACACCTAGAAACCCACCCATTAAAGTCCGATTTTGATTCTGAAAAAAAATATTTTCGATCATCTTTTTTTCGTACCATGCGGAATAACTTCATTCCAGGTGTATTTTCGTGTAACAAAGGTTGGATTTTTGGATTCCGCGGGTCAAAATACACCTATGAACCCACCCATCAAAGTTCGATTTCGATTCTGGAGACAGATATTTTCGATCATCTCTTTTTCGTACCATGCGAAATAACTTTTTTCCAAGCATATTTTTGGTCATCAGAGGTTGGATCTTCGGATTCAGCGGCTCGAAATACACCTAGAAACTCACCCATTAAAGTCCGATTTTGATTCCGAAAACAAATATTTTCGATCATCTCTTTTTCGTACCATGCGGAATAACTTCTTTCCAGGTGTATTTTCGTGTAACAAAGGTTGGATTTTTGGATTCAGCGGGTCAAAATACACCTATGAACCCACCCATCAAAGTTCGATTTCGAATCTGGAGACAAATATTTTCGATCATCTCTTTTTCGTACCATGCGAAATAACTTTTTTCCAAGCATATTTTTGGTAATCAAAGGTTCGATTTACGGATTCAGCGGGTCGAAATGCGCCTAGAAACTCACCCATCAACGATCGATTTTAATTCTGAAAAAAAATATTTTCGATCATCTCTTCTTCGTACCATGCGAAATGACTTTTTTCCAAGCATATTTTTGGTCATCGATGGTTGGATTTTCGGATTCAGCGGGTCGAAATACACCTAGAAACTCACCCATCGAAGTTCGATTTCGATTCTGGAGACAGATACTTTCGATCATCTCTTTCTCGTACCATCCGAAATAACTTCGTTCCAGGTGTATTTTCGTGTATCAAAGGTCGGATATTTGGATTCAGCGGGTCGAAATACACCTAGAAACTCACCCATTAAAGTCCGATTTTGATTCTGAAAAAAAATATTTTCGATCATCTCTTTTTCGTACCATGCGGAATAACTTCTTTCCAGGCATATTTTTGGTCATCAGAGGTTGGATCTTCGGATTCAGCGGCTCGAAATACACCTAGAAACTCACCCATTAAAGTCCGATTTTGATTCCGAAAACAAATATTTTCGATCATCTCTTTTTCGTACCATGCGAAATAACTTCTTTCCAGGTGTATTTTAATGTAACAAAGGTTGGATTTTTGGATTCAGCGGGTCAAAATACACCTATGAACCCACCCATCAAAGTTCGATTTCGAATCTGGAGACAAATATTTTCGATCATCTCTTTTTCGTACCATGCGAAATAACTTTTTTCCAAGCATATTTTTGGTCATCAAAGGTTCGATTTACGGATTCAGCGGGTCGAAATACGCCTAGAAACTCACCCATCAACGATCGATTTTGATTCTGAAAAAAAATATTTTCGATCATCTCTTTTTCGTACCATGCGAAATGACTTTTCTCCAAGCATATTTTTGGTCATCAAAGGTTGGATTTTCGGATTCAGCGGGTCGAAATACACCTGGAAACTCACCCATCGAAGTTCGATTTCGATTCTGGAGACAGATATTTTCGATCATCTCTTTTTCGTACCATCCGAAATAACTTCGTTCCAGGTGTATTTTCGTGTATCAAAGGTTGAATATTTGGATTCAGCGGTTCGAAATACACCTAGAAACTCACCCATTAAAGTCCGATTTTGATTCTGAAAAAAAATATTTTCGATCATCTCTTTTTCGTACCATGCGGAATAACTTCTTTCCAGGTGCTCTTTCGTGTAACAAAGGTTGGATTTTTGGATTCCGCGGGTCAAAATACACCTATAAACCCACCCATCAAAGTTCGATTTCGTTGCTGGAGACAGACATTTTTGATCATCTCTTTTTCGTACCATGCGAAATAACTTCTTTCCAGGTGTATTTTCGTGTAACAAAGGTTGGATTTTTGGATTCAGCGGGTCAGAATACACCTATAAACCCACCCATCAAAGATCGATTCCGATTCTGTAGACAGATATTTTCGATCATCTCTTTTTCGTACCATGCGAAATAACTTTTTTCCAAGCATATTTTTGGTCATCAAAGGTTCGATTTACGGATTCAGCGGGTCGAAATACGCCTAGAAACTCACCCATCAACTATCGATTTGGATTCTGAAAAAAAATATTTTCGATCATCTCTTTTTCGTTCCATGCGAAATGACTTTTTTCCAAGCATATTTTTGGTCATCAAAGGTTGGATTTTCGGATTCAGCGGGTCGAAATACACCTAGAAACTCACCCATCGGAGTTCGATTTCGATTCTGGAGACAGATATTTTCGATCATCTCTTTTTCGTACCATCCGAAATAACTTCTTTCCAGGTGTATTTTCGTGTATTAAAGGTTGGATTTCTGGATTCAGCGGGTCGAAATACACCTAGAAACCCACCCATTAAAGTCCGATTTTGATTCTGAAAAAAAATATTTTCGATCATCTTTTTTTCGTACCATGCGGAATAACTTCATTCCAGGTGTATTTTCGTGTAACAAAGGTTGGATTTTTGGATTCCGCGGGTCAAAATACACCTATGAACCCACCCATCAAAGTTCGATTTCGATTCTGGAGACAGATATTTTCGATCATCTCTTTTTCGTACCATGCGAAATAACTTTTTTCCAAGCATATTTTTGGTCATCAAAGGTTGGATTTCCGGATTCAGCGTGTCGGAATACACCTAGAAGCTCACCCATCAAAGTCCGATTTTGATTCTGAACAAAAATATTTTCGATCATCTCTTTTTCGTACCATGCGCCATAACTTTTTTCCAAGCATATTTTTGGTCATCAGAGGTTGGATCTTCGGATTCAGCGGCTCGAAATACACCTAGAAACTCACCCATTAAAGTCCGATTTTGATTCCGAAAACAAATATTTTCGATCATCTCTTTTTCGTACCATGCGGAATAACTTCTTTCCAGGTGTATTTTCGTGTAACAAAGGTTGGATTTTTGGATTCAGCGGGTCAAAATACACCTATGAACCCACCCATCAAAGTTCGATTTCGAATCTGGAGACAAATATTTTCGATCATCTCTTTTTCGTACAATGCGAAATAACTTTTTTCCAAGCATATTTTTGGTAATCAAAGGTTCGATTTACGGATTCAGCGGGTCGAAATGCGCCTAGAAACTCACCCATCAACGATCGATTTTAATTCTGAAAAAAAATATTTTCGATCATCTCTTCTTCGTACCATGCGAAATGACTTTTTTCCAAGCATATTTTTGGTCATCGAAGGTTGGATTTTCGGATTCAGCGGGTCGAAATACACCTAGAAACTCACCCATCGAAGTTCGATTTCGATTCTGGAGACAGATACTTTCGATCATCTCTTTCTCGTACCATCCGAAATAACTTCGTTCCAGGTGTATTTTCGTGTATCAAAGGTCGGATATTTGGATTCAGCGGGTCGAAATACACCTAGAAACTCACCCATTAAAGTCCGATTTTGATTCTGAAAAAAAATATTTTCGATCATCTCTTTTTCGTACCATGCGGAATAACTTCTTTCCAGGCATATTTTTGGTCATCAGAGGTTGGATCTTCGGATTCAGCGGCTCGAAATACACCTAGAAACTCACCCATTAAAGTCCGATTTTGATTCCGAAAACAAATATTTTCGATCATCTCTTTTTCGTACCATGCGAAATAACTTCTTTCCAGGTGTATTTTAATGTAACAAAGGTTGGATTTTTGGATTCAGCGGGTCAAAATACACCTATGAACCCACCCATCAAAGTTCGATTTCGAATCTGGAGACAAATATTTTCGATCATCTCTTTTTCGTACCATGCGAAATAACTTTTTTCCAAGCATATTTTTGGTCATCAAAGGTTCGATTTACGGATTCAGCGGGTCGAAATACGCCTAGAAACTCACCCATCAACGATCGATTTTGATTCTGAAAAAAAATATTTTCGATCATCTCTTTTTCGTACCATGCGAAATGACTTTTCTCCAAGCATATTTTTGGTCATCAAAGGTTGGATTTTCGGATTCAGCGGGTCGAAATACACCTGGAAACTCACCCATCGAAGTTCGATTTCGATTCTGGAGACAGATATTTTCGATCATCTCTTTTTCGTACCATCCGAAATAACTTCGTTCCAGGTGTATTTTCGTGTATCAAAGGTTGAATATTTGGATTCAGCGGTTCGAAATACACCTAGAAACTCACCCATTAAAGTCCGATTTTGATTCTGAAAAAAAATATTTTCGATCATCTCTTTTTCGTACCATGCGGAATAACTTCTTTCCAGGTGCTCTTTCGTGTAACAAAGGTTGGATTTTTGGATTCCGCGGGTCAAAATACACCTATAAACCCACCCATCAAAGTTCGATTTCGTTGCTGGAGACAGACATTTTTGATCATCTCTTTTTCGTACCATGCGAAATAACTTCTTTCCAGGTGTATTTTCGTGTAACAAAGGTTGGATTTTTGGATTCAGCGGGTCAGAATACACCTATAAACCCACCCATCAAAGATCGATTCCGATTCTGGAGACAGATATTTTCGATCATCTCTTTTTCGTACCATGCGAAATAACTTTTTTCCAAGCATATTTTTGGTCATCAAAGGTTCGATTTACGGATTCAGCGGGTCGAAATACGCCTAGAAACTCACCCATCAACGATCGATTTGGATTCTGAAAAAAAATATTTTCGATCATCTCTTTTTCGTTCCATGCGAAATGACTTTTTTCCAAGCATATTTTTGGTCATCAAAGGTTGGATTTTCGGATTCAGCGGGTCGAAATACACCTAGAAACTCACCCATCGGAGTTCGATTTCGATTCTGGAGACAGATATTTTCGATCATCTCTTTTTCGTACCATCCGAAATAACTTCTTTCCAGGTGTATTTTCGTGTATTAAAGGTTGGATTTCTGGATTCAGCGGGTCGAAATACACCTAGAAACCCACCCATTAAAGTCCGATTTTGATTCTGAAAAAAAATATTTTCGATCATCTTTTTTTCGTACCATGCGGAATAACTTCATTCCAGGTGTATTTTCGTGTAACAAAGGTTGGATTTTTGGATTCCGCGGGTCAAAATACACCTATGAACCCACCCATCAAAGTTCGATTTCGATTCTGGAGACAGATATTTTCGATCATCTCTTTTTCGTACCATGCGAAATAACTTTTTTCCAAGCATATTTTTGGTCATCAAAGGTTGGATTTCCGGATTCAGCGTGTCGAAATACACCTAGAAGCTCACCCATCAAAGTCCGATTTTGATTCTGAAAAAAAATATTTTCGATCATCTCTTTTTCGTACCATGCGCCATAACTTTTTTCCAAGCATATTTTTGGTCATCAGAGGTTGGATCTTCGGATTCAGCGGCTCGAAATACACCTAGAAACTCACCCATTAAAGTCCGATTTTGATTCCGAAAACAAATATTTTCGATCATCTCTTTTTCGTACCATGCGGAATAACTTCTTTCCAGGTGTATTTTAATGTAACAAAGGTTGGATTTTTGGATTCAGCGGGTCAAAATACACCTAAGAACCCACCCATCAAAGTTCGATTTCGAATCTGGAGACAAATATTTTCGATCATCTCTTTTTCGTACCATGCGAAATAACTTTTTTCCAAGCATATTTTTGGTCATCAAAGGTTCGATTTACGGATTCAGCGGGTCGAAATGCGCCTAGAAACTCACCCATCAACGATCGATTTTAATTCTGAAAAAAAATATTTTCGATCATCTCTTCTTCGTACCATGCGAAATGACTTTTTTCCAAGCATATTTTTGGTCATCGAAGGTTGGATTTTCGGATTCAGCGGGTCGAAATACACCTAGAAACTCACCCATCGAAGTTCGATTTCGATTCTGGAGACAGATACTTTCGATCATCTCTTTCTCGTACCATCCGAAATAACTTCGTTCCAGGTGTATTTTCGTGTATCAAAGGTCGGATATTTGGATTCAGCGGGTCGAAATACACCTAGAAACTCACCCATTAAAGTCCGATTTTGATTCTGAAAAAAAATATTTTCGATCATCTCTTTTTCGTACCATGCGGAATAACTTCTTTCCAGGCATATTTTTGGTCATCAGAGGTTGGATCTTCGGATTCAGCGGCTCGAAATACACCTAGAAACTCACCCATTGAAGTCCGATTTTGATTCCGAAAACAAATATTTTCGATCATCTCTTTTTCGTACCATGCGAAATAACTTCTTTCCAGGTGTATTTTAATGTAACAAAGGTTGGATTTTTGGATTCAGCGGGTCAAAATACACCTATGAACCCACCCATCAAAGTTCGATTTCGAATCTGGAGACAAATATTTTCGATCATCTCTTTTCCGTACCACGCGAAATAACTTTTTTCCAAGCATATTTTTGGTCATCAAAGGTTGGATTTTCGGATTCAGCGGGTCGAAATACACCTGGAAACTCACCCATCGAAGTTCGATTTCGATTCTGGAGACAGATATTTTCGATCATCTCTTTTTCGTACCATCCGAAATAACTTCGTTCCAGGTGTATTTTCGTGTATCAAAGGTTGAATATTTGGATTCAGCGGGTCGAAATACACCTAGAAACTCACCCATTAAAGTCCGATTTTGATTCTGAAAAAAAATATTTTCGATCATCTCTTTTTCGTACCATGCGGAATAACTTCTTTCCAGGTGCTCTTTCGTGTAACAAAGGTTGGATTTTTGGATTCCGCGGGTCAAAATACACCTATAAACCCACCCATCAAAGTTCGATTTCGTTGCTGGAGACAGACATTTTTGATCATCTCTTTTTCGTACCATGCGAAATAACTTTTTTCCAAGCATATTTTTGGTCATCAAAGGTTGGATTTCCGGATTCAGCGGGTCGAAATACACCTAGAAACTCACCCATCAACGTCCGATTTTGATTCTGAAAAAAAATATTTTCGATCATCTCTTTTTCGTACCATGCGAAATAACTTTTTTCCACGCATATTTTTGCTCATAAGAGGTTGGATTTTTGGACTCAGCGGGTCGAAATACACCTAGAAACTCACGCATTAAAGTCCGATTTCGATTCCTCAAAAAAATATTTTCGTTCATCTCTTTTTTGTACCATGGGAAATAACTTCTTTCCAGGTGTATTTTCGTGTAACAAAGGTTGGAATTTTGGATTCAACGGGTCAAAATACACCTATAAACCCACCCATCAAAGTTCGATTTCGATTCTGAAGACAGATATTTTTGATCATCTCTTTTTCGTACCATGCGAAATAACTCTTTTCCAAGCATATTTGTGGTCATCAAAGTTTGGATTTTCGGATTCAGCGGGTAGAAATACGCCTAGAAACTCACCCATCAAAGTCCGATTTTGATTCTGAAAAAAAATATTTTCGATCATCTCTTTTTCGTACCATGCGAAATAACTTCTTTCCAGGTGTATTTTCGTGTAACAAAGGTTGGATTTTTGGATTCAGCGGGTCAGAATACACCTATAAACCCACCCATCAAAGTTCGATTTCGATTCTGGAGACAGATATTTTCGATCATCTCTTTTTCGTACCATGCGAAATAACTTTTTTCCAAGCATATTTTTGGTCATAAGAGGTTGGATTCTTGGATTCAGCGGGTCGGAATACACCTAGAAACTCACCCATTAAAGTCCGATTCCGATTCTGAACAAAAATATTTTCGATCATCTCTTTTTCGTACCATGCGAAATGACTTTTTTCCAAGCATATTTTTGGTCATCAAAGGTTGGATTTTCGGATTCAGCGGGTCGGAATACACCTAGAAACTCACCCATCGAAGTTCGATTTCGATTCTGGAGACAGATATTTTCGATCATCTCTTTTTCGTACCATCCGAAATAACTTCGTTCCAGGTGTATTTTCGTGTATCAAAGGTTGGATATTTGGATTCAGCGGGTCGAAATACACCTAGGAACTCACCCATTAAAGTCCGATTTTGATTCTGAAAAAAAATATTTTCGATCATCTCTTTTTCGTACCATGCGAATAACTTCTTTCCAGGTGTATTTTCGTGTAACAAAGGTTGGATTTTTGGATTCCGCGGGTCAAAATACACCTATAAACCCACCCATCAAAGTTCGATTTCGTTGCTGGAGACAGACATTTTCGATCATCTCTTTTTCGTACCATGCGAAATAACTTTTTTCCAAGCATATTTTTGATCATCAAAGGTTGGATTTCCGGATTCAGCGGGTCGAAATACACCTAGAAACTCACCCATCAAAGTCCGATTTTGATTCTGAAAAAAAATATTTTCGATCATCTCTTTTTCGTACCATGCGACATAACTTTTTTCCAAGCATATTTTTGGTCATCAGAGGTTGGATCTTCGGATTCAGCGGGTCGAAATACACCTAGAAACTCACCCATTAAAGTCCGATTTTGATTCTGAAAACAAATATTTGCGATCATCTCTTTTTCGTACCATGCGAAATAACTTCTTTCCAGGTGTATTCTCGTGTAACAACGGTTGGATTTTTGGATCCAGCGGGTCAAAATACACCTATGAACCCACCCATCAAAGTTCGATTTCGATTCTGGAGACAGATATTTTCGATCATCTCTTTTTCGTACCATGCGAAATAACTTTTTTCCAAGCATATTTTTGGTCATCAAAGGTTCGATTCACGGATTCAGCGGGTCGAAATACGCCTAGAAACTCACCCATCAACGTCCGATTTTGATTCTGAGAAAAAATATTTTCGATCATCTCTTTTTCGTACCATGCGAAATAACTTTTTTCCAAGCATATTTTTGCTCATAAGAGGTTGGATTTTTGGACTCAGCGGGTCGAAATACACCTAGAAACTCACGCATTAAAGTCCGATTTCGATTCCTCAAAAAAATATTTTCGATCATCTCTTTTTCGTACCATGCGAAATGACTTTTCTCCAAGCATATTTTTGGTCATCAAAGGTTGGATTTTCGGATTCAGCGGGTCGAAATACACCTGGAAACTCACCCATCGAAGTTCGATTTCGATTCTGGAGACAGATATTTTCGATCATCTCTTTTTCGTACCATCCGAAATAACTTCGTTCCAGGTGTATTTTCGTGTATCAAAGGTTGAATATTTGGATTCAGCGGGTCGAAATACACCTAGAAACTCACCCATTAAAGTCCGATTTTGATTCTGAAAAAAAATATTTTCGATCATCTCTTTTTCGTACCATGCGGAATAACTTCTTTCCAGGTGCTTTTTCGTGTAACAAAGGTTGGATTTTTGGATTCCGCGGGTCAAAATACACCTATAAACCCACCCATCAAAGTTCGATTTCGTTGCTGGAGACAGACATTTTTGATCACCTCTTTTTCGTACCATGCGAAATAACTTTTTTCCAAGCATATTTTTGGTCATCAAAGGTTGGATTTCCGGATTCAGCGGGTCGAAATACACCTAGAAACTCACCCATCAACGTCCGATTTTGATTCTGAAAAAAAATATTTTCGATCATCTCTTTTTCGTACCATGCGAAATAACTTTTTTCCACGCATATTTTTGCTCATAAGAGGTTGGATTTTTGGACTCAGCGGGTCGAAATACACCTAGAAACTCACGCATTAAAGTCCGATTTCGATTCCTCAAAAAAATATTTTCGTTCATCTCTTTTTTGTACCATGGGAAATAACTTCTTTCCAGGTGTATTTTCGTGTAACAAAGGTTGGAATTTTGGATTCAACGGGTCAAAATACACCTATAAACCCACCCATCAAAGTTCGATTTCGATTCTGGAGACAGATATTTTTGATCATCTCTTTTTCGTACCATGCGAAATAACTCTTTTCCAAGCATATTTGTGGTCATCAAAGTTTGGATTTTCGGATTCAGCGGGTAGAAATACGCCTAGAAACTCACCCATCAAAGTCCGATTTTGATTCTGAAAAAAAATATTTTCGATCATCTCTTTTTCGTACCATGCGAAATAACTTCTTTCCAGGTGTATTTTCGTGTAACAAAGGTTGGATTTTTGGATTCAGCGGGTCAGAATACACCTATAAACCCACCCATCAAAGTTCGATTTCGATTCTGGAGACAGATATTTTCGATCATCTCTTTTTCGTACCATGCGAAATAACTTTTTTCCAAGCATATTTTTGGTCATAAGAGGTTGGATTCTTGGATTCAGCGGGTCGAAATACACCTAGAAACTCACCCATTAAAGTCCGATTTTGATTCTGAAAAAAAATATTTTCGATCATCTCTTTTTCGTACCATGCGACATAACTTTTTTCCAAGCATATTTTTGGTCATAAGAGGTTGGATTCTTGGATTCAGCGGGTCGAAATACACCTAGAAACTCACCCATTAAAGTCCGATTTTGATTCTGAAAAAAAATATTTTCGATCATCTCTTTTTCGTACCATGCGAAATAACTTTTTTCCAAGCATATTTTTGATCATCAAAGGTTGGATTTCCGGATTCAGCGGGTCGAAATACACCTAGAAACTCACCCATCAAAGTCCGATTTTGATTCTGAAAAAAAATATTTTCGATCATCTCTTTTTCGTACCATGCGACATAACTTTTTTCCAAGCATATTTTTGGTCATCAGAGGTTGGATCTTCGGATTCAGCGGGTCGAAATACACCTAGAAACTCACCCATTAAAGTCCGATTTTGATTCTGAAAACAAATATTTGCGATCATCTCTTTTTCGTACCATGCGAAATAACTTCTTTCCAGGTGTATTCTCGTGTAACAACGGTTGGATTTTTGGATCCAGCGGGTCAAAATACACCTATGAACCCACCCATCAAAGTTCGATTTCGATTCTGGAGACAGATATTTTCGATCATCTCTTTTTCGTACCATGCGAAATAACTTTTTTCCAAGCATATTTTTGGTCATCAAAGGTTCGATTCACGGATTCAGCGGGTCGAAATACGCCTAGAAACTCACCCATCAACGTCCGATTTTGATTCTGAGAAAAAATATTTTCGATCATCTCTTTTTCGTACCATGCGAAATAACTTTTTTCCAAGCATATTTTTGCTCATAAGAGGTTGGATTTTTGGACTCAGCGGGTCGAAATACACCTAGAAACTCACGCATTAAAGTCCGATTTCGATTCCTCAAAAAAATATTTTCGATCATCTCTTTTTCGTACCATGCGAAATGACTTTTCTCCAAGCATATTTTTGGTCATCAAAGGTTGGATTTTCGGATTCAGCGGGTCGAAATACACCTGGAAACTCACCCATCGAAGTTCGATTTCGATTCTGGAGACAGATATTTTCGATCATCTCTTTTTCGTACCATCCGAAATAACTTCGTTCCAGGTGTATTTTCGTGTATCAAAGGTTGAATATTTGGATTCAGCGGGTCGAAATACACCTAGAAACTCACCCATTAAAGTCCGATTTTGATTCTGAAAAAAAATATTTTCGATCATCTCTTTTTCGTACCATGCGGAATAACTTCTTTCCAGGTGCTTTTTCGTGTAACAAAGGTTGGATTTTTGGATTCCGCGGGTCAAAATACACCTATAAACCCACCCATCAAAGTTCGATTTCGTTGCTGGAGACAGACATTTTTGATCACCTCTTTTTCGTACCATGCGAAATAACTTTTTTCCAAGCATATTTTTGGTCATCAAAGGTTGGATTTCCGGATTCAGCGGGTCGAAATACACCTAGAAACTCACCCATCAACGTCCGATTTTGATTCTGAAAAAAATATTTTCGATCATCTCTTTTTCGTACCATGCGAAATAACTTTTTTCCACGCATATTTTTGCTCATAAGAGGTTGGATTTTTGGACTCAGCGGGTCGAAATACACCTAGAAACTCACGCATTAAAGTCCGATTTCGATTCCTCAAAAAAATATTTTCGTTCATCTCTTTTTTGTACCATGGGAAATAACTTCTTTCCAGGTGTATTTTCGTGTAACAAAGGTTGGAATTTTGGATTCAACGGGTCAAAATACACCTATAAACCCACCCATCAAAGTTCGATTTCGATTCTGGAGACAGATATTTTTGATCATCTCTTTTTCGTACCATGCGAAATAACTCTTTTCCAAGCATATTTGTGGTCATCAAAGTTTGGATTTTCGGATTCAGCGGGTAGAAATACGCCTAGAAACTCACCCATCAAAGTCCGATTTTGATTCTGAAAAAAAATATTTTCGATCATCTCTTTTTCGTACCATGCGAAATAACTTCTTTCCAGGTGTATTTTCGTGTAACAAAGGTTGGATTTTTGGATTCAGCGGGTCAGAATACACCTATAAACCCACCCATCAAAGTTCGATTTCGATTCTGGAGACAGATATTTTCGATCATCTCTTTTTCGTACCATGCGAAATAACTTTTTTCCAAGCATATTTTTGGTCATAAGAGGTTGGATTCTTGGATTCAGCGGGTCGAAATACACCTAGAAACTCACCCATTAAAGTCCGATTCCGATTCTGAACAAAAATATTTTCGATCATCTCTTTTTCGTACCATGCGGAATAACTTCTTTCCAGGTGCTTTTTCGTGTAACAAAGGTTGGATTTTTGGATTCCGCGGGTCAAAATACACCTATAAACCCACCCATCAAAGTTCGATTTCGATTCTGGAGACAGATATTTTCGATCATCTCTTTTTCGTACCATGCGAAATAACTTTTTTCCAAGCATATTTTTGGTCATCAAAGGTTCGATTCACGGATTCAGCGGGTCGAAATACGCCTAGAAACTCACCCATCAACGTCCGATTTTGATTCTGAGAAAAAATATTTTCGATCATCTCTTTTTCGTACCATGCGAAATAACTTTTTTCCAAGCATATTTTTGCTCATAAGAGGTTGGATTTTTGGACTCAGCGGGTCGAAATACACCTAGAAACTCACGCATTAAAGTCCGATTTCGATTCCTCAAAAAAATATTTTCGATCATCTCTTTTTCGTACCATGCGAAATGACTTTTCTCCAAGCATATTTTTGGTCATCAAAGGTTGGATTTTCGGATTCAGCGGGTCGAAATACACCTGGAAACTCACCCATCGAAGTTCGATTTCGATTCTGGAGACAGATATTTTCGATCATCTCTTTTTCGTACCATCCGAAATAACTTCGTTCCAGGTGTATTTTCGTGTATCAAAGGTTGGATATTTGGACTCAGCGGGTCGAAATACACCTAGAAACTCACGCATTAAAGTCCGATTTCGATTCCTCAAAAAAATATTTTCGATCATCTCTTTTTCGTACCATGCGAAATGACTTTTTTCCAAGCATATTTTTGGTCATAAGAGGTTGGATTCTTGGATTCAGCGGGTCGGAATACACCTAGAAACTCACCCATTAAAGTCCGATTCCGATTCTGAACAAAAATATTTTCGATCATCTCTTTTTCGTACCATGCGAAATGACTTTTTTCCAAGCATATTTTTGGTCATCAAAGGTTGGATTTTCGGATTCAGCGGGTCGGAATACACCTAGAAACTCACCCATCGAAGTTCGATTTCGATTCTGGAGACAGATATTTTCGATCATCTCTTTTTCGTACCATCCGAAATAACTTCGTTCCAGGTGTATTTTCGTGTATCAAAGGTTGGATATTTGGATTCAGCGGGTCGAAATACACCTAGGAACTCACCCATTGAAGTCCGATTTTGATTCTGAAAAAAAATATTTTCGATCATCTCTTTTTCGTACCATGCGGAATAACTTCTTTCCAGGTGTATTTTCGTGTAACAAAGGTTGGATTTTTGGATTCAGCGGGTCAAAATACACCTATGAACCCACCCATCAAAGTTCGATTTCGAATCTGGAGACAAATATTTTCGATCATCTCTTTTTCGTACAATGCGAAATAACTTTTTTCCAAGCATATTTTTGGTCATCAAAGGTTGGATTTCCGGATTCAGCGTGTCGGAATACACCTAGAAGCTCACCCATCAAAGTCCGATTTTGATTCTGAACAAAAATATTTTCGATCATCTCTTTTTCGTACCATGCGCCATAACTTTTTTCCAAGCATATTTTTGGTCATCAGAGGTTGGATCTTCGGATTCAGCGGCTCGAAATACACCTAGAAACTCACCCATTAAAGTCCGATTTTGATTCCGAAAACAAATATTTTCGATCATCTCTTTTTCGTACCATGCGGAATAACTTCTTTCCAGGTGTATTTTCGTGTAACAAAGGTTGGATTTTTGGATTCAGCGGGTCAAAATACACCTATGAACCCACCCATCAAAGTTCGATTTCGAATCTGGAGACAAATATTTTCGATCATCTCTTTTTCGTACAATGCGAAATAACTTTTTTCCAAGCATATTTTTGGTAATCAAAGGTTCGATTTACGGATTCAGCGGGTCGAAATGCGCCTAGAAACTCACCCATCAACGATCGATTTTAATTCTGAAAAAAAATATTTTCGATCATCTCTTCTTCGTACCATGCGAAATGACTTTTTTCCAAGCATATTTTTGGTCATCGAAGGTTGGATTTTCGGATTCAGCGGGTCGAAATACACCTAGAAACTCACCCATCGAAGTTCGATTTCGATTCTGGAGACAGATACTTTCGATCATCTCTTTCTCGTACCATCCGAAATAACTTCGTTCCAGGTGTATTTTCGTGTATCAAAGGTCGGATATTTGGATTCAGCGGGTCGAAATACACCTAGAAACTCACCCATTAAAGTCCGATTTTGATTCTGAAAAAAAATATTTTCGATCATCTCTTTTTCGTACCATGCGGAATAACTTCTTTCCAGGCATATTTTTGGTCATCAGAGGTTGGATCTTCGGATTCAGCGGCTCGAAATACACCTAGAAACTCACCCATCAAAGTCCGATTTTGATTCCGAAAACAAATATTTTCGATCATCTCTTTTTCGTACCATGCGAAATAACTTCTTTCCAGGTGTATTTTAATGTAACAAAGGTTGGATTTTTGGATTCAGCGGGTCAAAATACACCTATGAACCCACCCATCAAAGTTCGATTTCGAATCTGGAGACAAATATTTTCGATCATCTCTTTTTCGTACCATGCGAAATAACTTTTTTCCAAGCATATTTTTGGTCATCAAAGGTTCGATTTACGGATTCAGCGGGTCGAAATACGCCTAGAAACTCACCCATCAACGATCGATTTTGATTCTGAAAAAAAATATTTTCGATCATCTCTTTTTCGTACCATGCGAAATGACTTTTCTCCAAGCATATTTTTGGTCATCAAAGGTTGGATTTTCGGATTCAGCGGGTCGAAATACACCTGGAAACTCACCCATCGAAGTTCGATTTCGATTCTGGAGACAGATATTTTCGATCATCTCTTTTTCGTACCATCCGAAATAACTTCGTCCCAGGTGTATTTTCGTGTATCAAAGGTTGAATATTTGGATTCAGCGGTTCGAAATACACCTAGAAACTCACCCATTAAAGTCCGATTTTGATTCTGAAAAAAAATATTTTCGATCATCTCTTTTTCGTACCATGCGGAATAACTTCTTTCCAGGTGCTCTTTCGTGTAACAAAGGTTGGATTTTTGGATTCCGCGGGTCAAAATACACCTATAAACCCACCCATCAAAGTTCGATTTCGTTGCTGGAGACAGACATTTTTGATCATCTCTTTTTCGTACCATGCGAAATAACTTCTTTCCAGGTGTATTTTCGTGTAACAAAGGTTGGATTTTTGGATTCAGCGGGTCAGAATACACCTATAAACCCACCCATCAAAGATCGATTCCGATTCTGGAGACAGATATTTTCGATCATCTCTTTTTCGTACCATGCGAAATAACTTTTTTCCAAGCATATTTTTGGTCATCAAAGGTTCGATTTACGGATTCAGCGGGTCGAAATACGCCTAGAAACTCACCCATCAACGATCGATTTGGATTCTGAAAAAAAATATTTTCGATCATCTCTTTTTCGTTCCATGCGAAATGACTTTTTTCCAAGCATATTTTTGGTCATCAAAGGTTGGATTTTCGGATTCAGCGGGTCGAAATACACCTAGAAACTCACCCATCGGAGTTCGATTTCGATTCTGGAGACAGATATTTTCGATCATCTCTTTTTCGTACCATCCGAAATAACTTCTTTCCAGGTGTATTTTCGTGTATTAAAGGTTGGATTTCTGGATTCAGCGGGTCGAAATACACCTAGAAACCCACCCATTAAAGTCCGATTTTGATTCTGAAAAAAAATATTTTCGATCATCTTTTTTTCGTACCATGCGGAATAACTTCATTCCAGGTGTATTTTCGTGTAACAAAGGTTGGATTTTTGGATTCCGCGGGTCAAAATACACCTATGAACCCACCCATCAAAGTTCGATTTCGATTCTGGAGACAGATATTTTCGATCATCTCTTTTTCGTACCATGCGAAATAACTTTTTTCCAAGCATATTTTTGGTCATCAAAGGTTGGATTTCCGGATTCAGCGTGTCGAAATACACCTAGAAGCTCACCCATCAAAGTCCGATTTTGATTCTGAAAAAAAATATTTTCGATCATCTCTTTTTCGTACCATGCGCCATAACTTTTTTCCAAGCATATTTTTGGTCATCAGAGGTTGGATCTTCGGATTCAGCGGCTCGAAATACACCTAGAAACTCACCCATTAAAGTCCGATTTTGATTCCGAAAACAAATATTTTCGATCATCTCTTTTTCGTACCATGCGGAATAACTTCTTTCCAGGTGTATTTTAATGTAACAAAGGTTGGATTTTTGGATTCAGCGGGTCAAAATACACCTAAGAACCCACCCATCAAAGTTCGATTTCGAATCTGGAGACAAATATTTTCGATCATCTCTTTTTCGTACCATGCGAAATAACTTTTTTCCAAGCATATTTTTGGTCATCAAAGGTTCGATTTACGGATTCAGCGGGTCGAAATGCGCCTAGAAACTCACCCATCAACGATCGATTTTAATTCTGAAAAAAAATATTTTCGATCATCTCTTCTTCGTACCATGCGAAATGACTTTTTTCCAAGCATATTTTTGGTCATCGAAGGTTGGATTTTCGGATTCAGCGGGTCGAAATACACCTAGAAACTCACCCATCGAAGTTCGATTTCGATTCTGGAGACAGATACTTTCGATCATCTCTTTCTCGTACCATCCGAAATAACTTCGTTCCAGGTGTATTTTCGTGTATCAAAGGTCGGATATTTGGATTCAGCGGGTCGAAATACACCTAGAAACTCACCCATTAAAGTCCGATTTTGATTCTGAAAAAAAATATTTTCGATCATCTCTTTTTCGTACCATGCGGAATAACTTCTTTCCAGGCATATTTTTGGTCATCAGAGGTTGGATCTTCGGATTCAGCGGCTCGAAATACACCTAGAAACTCACCCATTGAAGTCCGATTTTGATTCCGAAAACAAATATTTTCGATCATCTCTTTTTCGTACCATGCGAAATAACTTCTTTCCAGGTGTATTTTAATGTAACAAAGGTTGGATTTTTGGATTCAGCGGGTCAAAATACACCTATGAACCCACCCATCAAAGTTCGATTTCGAATCTGGAGACAAATATTTTCGATCATCTCTTTTTCGTACCATGCGAAATAACTTTTTTCCAAGCATATTTTTGGTCATCAAAGGTTCGATTTACGGATTCAGCGGGTCGAAATACGCCTAGAAACTCACCCATCAACGATCGATTTTGATTCTGAAAAAAAATATTTTCGATCATCTCTTTTTCGTACCATGCGAAATGACTTTTCTCCAAGCATATTTTTGGTCATCAAAGGTTGGATTTTCGGATTCAGCGGGTCGAAATACACCTGGAAACTCACCCATCGAAGTTCGATTTCGATTCTGGAGACAGATATTTTCGATCATCTCTTTTTCGTACCATCCGAAATAACTTCGTTCCAGGTGTATTTTCGTGTATCAAAGGTTGAATATTTGGATTCAGCGGGTCGAAATACACCTAGAAACTCACCCATTAAAGTCCGATTTTGATTCTGAAAAAAAATATTTTCGATCATCTCTTTTTCGTACCATGCGGAATAACTTCTTTCCAGGTGCTCTTTCGTGTAACAAAGGTTGGATTTTTGGATTCCGCGGGTCAAAATACACCTATAAACCCACCCATCAAAGTTCGATTTCGTTGCTGGAGACAGACATTTTTGATCATCTCTTTTTCGTACCATGCGAAATAACTTTTTTCCAAGCATATTTTTGGTCATCAAAGGTTGGATTTCCGGATTCAGCGGGTCGAAATACACCTAGAAACTCACCCATCAACGTCCGATTTTGATTCTGAAAAAAAATATTTTCGATCATCTCTTTTTCGTACCATGCGAAATAACTTTTTTCCACGCATATTTTTGCTCATAAGAGGTTGGATTTTTGGACTCAGCGGGTCGAAATACACCTAGAAACTCACGCATTAAAGTCCGATTTCGATTCCTCAAAAAAATATTTTCGTTCATCTCTTTTTTGTACCATGGGAAATAACTTCTTTCCAGGTGTATTTTCGTGTAACAAAGGTTGGAATTTTGGATTCAACGGGTCAAAATACAACTATAAACCCACCCATCAAAGTTCGATTTCGATTCTGAAGACAGATATTTTTGATCATCTCTTTTTCGTACCATGCGAAATAACTCTTTTCCAAGCATATTTGTGGTCATCAAAGTTTGGATTTTCGGATTCAGCGGGTAGAAATACGCCTAGAAACTCACCCATCAAAGTCCGATTTTGATTCTGAAAAAAAATATTTTCGATCATCTCTTTTTCGTACCATGCGAAATAACTTCTTTCCAGGTGTATTTTCGTGTAACAAAGGTTGGATTTTTGGATTCAGCGGGTCAGAATACACCTATAAACCCACCCATCAAAGTTCGATTTCGATTCTGGAGACAGATATTTTCGATCATCTCTTTTTCGTACCATGCGAAATAACTTTTTTCCAAGCATATTTTTGGTCATAAGAGGTTGGATTCTTGGATTCAGCGGGTCGGAATACACCTAGAAACTCACCCATTAAAGTCCGATTCCGATTCTGAACAAAAATATTTTCGATCATCTCTTTTTCGTACCATGCGAAATGCCTTTTTTCCAAGCATATTTTTGGTCATCAAAGGTTGGATTTTCGGATTCAGCGGGTCGGAATACACCTAGAAACTCACCCATCGAAGTTCGATTTCGATTCTGGAGACAGATATTTTCGATCATCTCTTTTTCGTACCATCCGAAATAACTTCGTTCCACGTGTATTTTCGTGTATCAAAGGTTGGATATTTGGATTCAGCGGGTCGAAATACACCTAGGAACTCACCCATTAAAGTCCGATTTTGATTCTGAAAAAAAATATTTTCGATCATCTCTTTTTCGTACCATGCGAATAACTTCTTTCCAGGTGTATTTTCGTGTAACAAAGGTTGGATTTTTGGATTCCGCGGGTCAAAATACACCTATAAACCCACCCATCAAAGTTCGATTTCGTTGCTGGAGACAGACATTTTCGATCATCTCTTTTTCGTACCATGCGAAATAACTTTTTTCCAAGCATATTTTTGATCATCAAAGGTTGGATTTCCGGATTCAGCGGGTCGAAATACACCTAGAAACTCACCCATCAAAGTCCGATTTTGATTCTGAAAAAAAATATTTTCGATCATCTCTTTTTCGTACCATGCGACATAACTTTTTTCCAAGCATATTTTTGGTCATCAGAGGTTGGATCTTCGGATTCAGCGGGTCGAAATACACCTAGAAACTCACCCATTAAAGTCCGATTTTGATTCTGAAAACAAATATTTGCGATCATCTCTTTTTCGTACCATGCGAAATAACTTCTTTCCAGGTGTATTCTCGTGTAACAACGGTTGGATTTTTGGATCCAGCGGGTCAAAATACACCTATGAACCCACCCATCAAAGTTCGATTTCGATTCTGGAGACAGATATTTTCGATCATCTCTTTTTCGTACCATGCGAAATAACTTTTTTCCAAGCATATTTTTGGTCATCAAAGGTTCGATTCACGGATTCAGCGGGTCGAAATACGCCTAGAAACTCACCCATCAACGTCCGATTTTGATTCTGAGAAAAAATATTTTCGATCATCTCTTTTTCGTACCATGCGAAATAACTTTTTTCCAAGCATATTTTTGCTCATAAGAGGTTGGATTTTTGGACTCAGCGGGTCGAAATACACCTAGAAACTCACGCATTAAAGTCCGATTTCGATTCCTCAAAAAAATATTTTCGATCATCTCTTTTTCGTACCATGCGAAATGACTTTTCTCCAAGCATATTTTTGGTCATCAAAGGTTGGATTTTCGGATTCAGCGGGTCGAAATACACCTGGAAACTCACCCATCGAAGTTCGATTTCGATTCTGGAGACAGATATTTTCGATCATCTCTTTTTCGTACCATCCGAAATAACTTCGTTCCAGGTGTATTTTCGTGTATCAAAGGTTGAATATTTGGATTCAGCGGGTCGAAATACACCTAGAAACTCACCCATTAAAGTCCGATTTTGATTCTGAAAAAAAATATTTTCGATCATCTCTTTTTCGTACCATGCGGAATAACTTCTTTCCAGGTGCTTTTTCGTGTAACAAAGGTTGGATTTTTGGATTCCGCGGGTCAAAATACACCTATAAACCCACCCATCAAAGTTCGATTTCGTTGCTGGAGACAGACATTTTTGATCACCTCTTTTTCGTACCATGCGAAATAACTTTTTTCCAAGCATATTTTTGGTCATCAAAGGTTGGATTTCCGGATTCAGCGGGTCGAAATACACCTAGAAACTCACCCATCAACGTCCGATTTTGATTCTGAAAAAAAATATTTTCGATCATCTCTTTTTCGTACCATGCGAAATAACTTTTTTCCACGCATATTTTTGCTCATAAGAGGTTGGATTTTTGGACTCAGCGGGTCGAAATACACCTAGAAACTCACGCATTAAAGTCCGATTTCGATTCCTCAAAAAAATATTTTCGTTCATCTCTTTTTTGTACCATGGGAAATAACTTCTTTCCAGGTGTATTTTCGTGTAACAAAGGTTGGAATTTTGGATTCAACGGGTCAAAATACACCTATAAACCCACCCATCAAAGTTCGATTTCGATTCTGGAGACAGATATTTTTGATCATCTCTTTTTCGTACCATGCGAAATAACTCTTTTCCAAGCATATTTGTGGTCATCAAAGTTTGGATTTTCGGATTCAGCGGGTAGAAATACGCCTAGAAACTCACCCATCAAAGTCCGATTTTGATTCTGAAAAAAAATATTTTCGATCATCTCTTTTTCGTACCATGCGAAATAACTTCTTTCCAGGTGTATTTTCGTGTAACAAAGGTTGGATTTTTGGATTCAGCGGGTCAGAATACACCTATAAACCCACCCATCAAAGTTCGATTTCGATTCTGGAGACAGATATTTTCGATCATCTCTTTTTCGTACCATGCGAAATAACTTTTTTCCAAGCATATTTTTGGTCATAAGAGGTTGGATTCTTGGATTCAGCGGGTCGAAATACACCTAGAAACTCACCCATTAAAGTCCGATTTTGATTCTGAAAAAAAATATTTTCGATCATCTCTTTTTCGTACCATGCGACATAACTTTTTTCCAAGCATATTTTTGGTCATAAGAGGTTGGATTCTTGGATTCAGCGGGTCGAAATACACCTAGAAACTCACCCATTAAAGTCCGATTTTGATTCTGAAAAAAAATATTTTCGATCATCTCTTTTTCGTACCATGCGAAATAACTTTTTTCCAAGCATATTTTTGATCATCAAAGGTTGGATTTCCGGATTCAGCGGGTCGAAATACACCTAGAAACTCACCCATCAAAGTCCGATTTTGATTCTGAAAAAAAATATTTTCGATCATCTCTTTTTCGTACCATGCGACATAACTTTTTTCCAAGCATATTTTTGGTCATCAGAGGTTGGATCTTCGGATTCAGCGGGTCGAAATACACCTAGAAACTCACCCATTAAAGTCCGATTTTGATTCTGAAAACAAATATTTGCGATCATCTCTTTTTCGTACCATGCGAAATAACTTCTTTCCAGGTGTATTCTCGTGTAACAACGGTTGGATTTTTGGATCCAGCGGGTCAAAATACACCTATGAACCCACCCATCAAAGTTCGATTTCGATTCTGGAGACAGATATTTTCGATCATCTCTTTTTCGTACCATGCGAAATAACTTTTTTCCAAGCATATTTTTGGTCATCAAAGGTTCGATTCACGGATTCAGCGGGTCGAAATACGCCTAGAAACTCACCCATCAACGTCCGATTTTGATTCTGAGAAAAAATATTTTCGATCATCTCTTTTTCGTACCATGCGAAATAACTTTTTTCCAAGCATATTTTTGCTCATAAGAGGTTGGATTTTTGGACTCAGCGGGTCGAAATACACCTAGAAACTCACGCATTAAAGTCCGATTTCGATTCCTCAAAAAAATATTTTCGATCATCTCTTTTTCGTACCATGCGAAATGACTTTTCTCCAAGCATATTTTTGGTCATCAAAGGTTGGATTTTCGGATTCAGCGGGTCGAAATACACCTGGAAACTCACCCATCGAAGTTCGATTTCGATTCTGGAGACAGATATTTTCGATCATCTCTTTTTCGTACCATCCGAAATAACTTCGTTCCAGGTGTATTTTCGTGTATCAAAGGTTGAATATTTGGATTCAGCGGGTCGAAATACACCTAGAAACTCACCCATTAAAGTCCGATTTTGATTCTGAAAAAAAATATTTTCGATCATCTCTTTTTCGTACCATGCGGAATAACTTCTTTCCAGGTGCTTTTTCGTGTAACAAAGGTTGGATTTTTGGATTCCGCGGGTCAAAATACACCTATAAACCCACCCATCAAAGTTCGATTTCGTTGCTGGAGACAGACATTTTTGATCACCTCTTTTTCGTACCATGCGAAATAACTTTTTTCCAAGCATATTTTTGGTCATCAAAGGTTGGATTTCCGGATTCAGCGGGTCGAAATACACCTAGAAACTCACCCATCAACGTCCGATTTTGATTCTGAAAAAAAATATTTTCGATCATCTCTTTTTCGTACCATGCGAAATAACTTTTTTCCACGCATATTTTTGCTCATAAGAGGTTGGATTTTTGGACTC
This sequence comes from Phymatocera aterrima, assembly GCA_963170745.1. Lineage (NCBI taxonomy): Eukaryota > Metazoa > Arthropoda > Insecta > Hymenoptera > Tenthredinidae > Phymatocera > Phymatocera aterrima. The sequence goes on along the minus strand of CAUJGY010000150.1, from coordinate 1,253,119 downwards.
AGCGGGTCGAAATACACCTAGAAACTCACGCATTAAAGTCCGATTTCGATTCCTCAAAAAAATATTTTCGTTCATCTCTTTTTTGTACCATGGGAAATAACTTCTTTCCAGGTGTATTTTCGTGTAACAAAGGTTGGAATTTTGGATTCAACGGGTCAAAATACACCTATAAACCCACCCATCAAAGTTCGATTTCGATTCTGGAGACAGATATTTTTGATCATCTCTTTTTCGTACCATGCGAAATAACTCTTTTCCAAGCATATTTGTGGTCATCAAAGTTTGGATTTTCGGATTCAGCGGGTAGAAATACGCCTAGAAACTCACCCATCAAAGTCCGATTTTGATTCTGAAAAAAAATATTTTCGATCATCTCTTTTTCGTACCATGCGAAATAACTTCTTTCCAGGTGTATTTTCGTGTAACAAAGGTTGGATTTTTGGATTCAGCGGGTCAGAATACACCTATAAACCCACCCATCAAAGTTCGATTTCGATTCTGGAGACAGATATTTTCGATCATCTCTTTTTCGTACCATGCGAAATAACTTTTTTCCAAGCATATTTTTGGTCATAAGAGGTTGGATTCTTGGATTCAGCGGGTCGAAATACACCTAGAAACTCACCCATTAAAGTCCGATTTTGATTCTGAAAAAAAATATTTTCGATCATCTCTTTTTCGTACCATGCGACATAACTTTTTTCCAAGCATATTTTTGGTCATAAGAGGTTGGATTCTTGGATTCAGCGGGTCGAAATACACCTAGAAACTCACCCATTAAAGTCCGATTTTGATTCTGAAAAAAAATATTTTCGATCATCTCTTTTTCGTACCATGCGAAATAACTTTTTTCCAAGCATATTTTTGATCATCAAAGGTTGGATTTCCGGATTCAGCGGGTCGAAATACACCTAGAAACTCACCCATCAAAGTCCGATTTTGATTCTGAAAAAAAATATTTTCGATCATCTCTTTTTCGTACCATGCGACATAACTTTTTTCCAAGCATATTTTTGGTCATCAGAGGTTGGATCTTCGGATTCAGCGGGTCGAAATACACCTAGAAACTCACCCATTAAAGTCCGATTTTGATTCTGAAAACAAATATTTGCGATCATCTCTTTTTCGTACCATGCGAAATAACTTCTTTCCAGGTGTATTCTCGTGTAACAACGGTTGGATTTTTGGATCCAGCGGGTCAAAATACACCTATGAACCCACCCATCAAAGTTCGATTTCGATTCTGGAGACAGATATTTTCGATCATCTCTTTTTCGTACCATGCGAAATAACTTTTTTCCAAGCATATTTTTGGTCATCAAAGGTTCGATTCACGGATTCAGCGGGTCGAAATACGCCTAGAAACTCACCCATCAACGTCCGATTTTGATTCTGAGAAAAAATATTTTCGATCATCTCTTTTTCGTACCATGCGAAATAACTTTTTTCCAAGCATATTTTTGCTCATAAGAGGTTGGATTTTTGGACTCAGCGGGTCGAAATACACCTAGAAACTCACGCATTAAAGTCCGATTTCGATTCCTCAAAAAAATATTTTCGATCATCTCTTTTTCGTACCATGCGAAATGACTTTTCTCCAAGCATATTTTTGGTCATCAAAGGTTGGATTTTCGGATTCAGCGGGTCGAAATACACCTGGAAACTCACCCATCGAAGTTCGATTTCGATTCTGGAGACAGATATTTTCGATCATCTCTTTTTCGTACCATCCGAAATAACTTCGTTCCAGGTGTATTTTCGTGTATCAAAGGTTGAATATTTGGATTCAGCGGGTCGAAATACACCTAGAAACTCACCCATTAAAGTCCGATTTTGATTCTGAAAAAAAATATTTTCGATCATCTCTTTTTCGTACCATGCGGAATAACTTCTTTCCAGGTGCTTTTTCGTGTAACAAAGGTTGGATTTTTGGATTCCGCGGGTCAAAATACACCTATAAACCCACCCATCAAAGTTCGATTTCGTTGCTGGAGACAGACATTTTTGATCACCTCTTTTTCGTACCATGCGAAATAACTTTTTTCCAAGCATATTTTTGGTCATCAAAGGTTGGATTTCCGGATTCAGCGGGTCGAAATACACCTAGAAACTCACCCATCAACGTCCGATTTTGATTCTGAAAAAAAATATTTTCGATCATCTCTTTTTCGTACCATGCGAAATAACTTTTTTCCACGCATATTTTTGCTCATAAGAGGTTGGATTTTTGGACTCAGCGGGTCGAAATACACCTAGAAACTCACGCATTAAAGTCCGATTTCGATTCCTCAAAAAAATATTTTCGTTCATCTCTTTTTTGTACCATGGGAAATAACTTCTTTCCAGGTGTATTTTCGTGTAACAAAGGTTGGAATTTTGGATTCAACGGGTCAAAATACACCTATAAACCCACCCATCAAAGTTCGATTTCGATTCTGGAGACAGATATTTTTGATCATCTCTTTTTCGTACCATGCGAAATAACTCTTTTCCAAGCATATTTGTGGTCATCAAAGTTTGGATTTTCGGATTCAGTGGGTAGAAATACGCCTAGAAACTCACCCATCAAAGTCCGATTTTGATTCTGAAAAAAAATATTTTCGATCATCTCTTTTTCGTACCATGCGAAATAACTTCTTTCCAGGTGTATTTTCGTGTAACAAAGGTTGGATTTTTGGATTCAGCGGGTCAGAATACACCTATAAACCCACCCATCAAAGTTCGATTTCGATTCTGGAGACAGATATTTTCGATCATCTCTTTTTCGTACCATGCGAAATAACTTTTTTCCAAGCATATTTTTGGTCATAAGAGGTTGGATTCTTGGATTCAGCGGGTCGAAATACACCTAGAAACTCACCCATTAAAGTCCGATTCCGATTCTGAACAAAAATATTTTCGATCATCTCTTTTTCGTACCATGCGGAATAACTTCTTTCCAGGTGCTTTTTCGTGTAACAAAGGTTGGATTTTTGGATTCCGCGGGTCAAAATACACCTATAAACCCACCCATCAAAGTTCGATTTCGATTCTGGAGACAGATATTTTCGATCATCTCTTTTTCGTACCATGCGAAATAACTTTTTTCCAAGCATATTTTTGGTCATCAAAGGTTCGATTCACGGATTCAGCGGGTCGAAATACGCCTAGAAACTCACCCATCAACGTCCGATTTTGATTCTGACAAAAAATATTTTCGATCATCTCTTTTTCGTACCATGCGAAATAACTTTTTTCCAAGCATATTTTTGCTCATAAGAGGTTGGATTTTTGGACTCAGCGGGTCGAAATACACCTAGAAACTCACGCATTAAAGTCCGATTTCGATTCCTCAAAAAAATATTTTCGATCATCTCTTTTTCGTACCATGCGAAATGACTTTTCTCCAAGCATATTTTTGGTCATCAAAGGTTGGATTTTCGGATTCAGCGGGTCGAAATACACCTGGAAACTCACCCATCGAAGTTCGATTTCGATTCTGGAGACAGATATTTTCGATCATCTCTTTTTCGTACCATCCGAAATAACTTCGTTCCAGGTGTATTTTCGTGTATCAAAGGTTGGATATTTGGACTCAGCGGGTCGAAATACACCTAGAAACTCACGCATTAAAGTCCGATTTCGATTCCTCAAAAAAATATTTTCGATCATCTCTTTTTCGTACCATGCGAAATGACTTTTTTCCAAGCATATTTTTGGTCATAAGAGGTTGGATTCTTGGATTCAGCGGGTCGGAATACACCTAGAAACTCACCCATTAAAGTCCGATTCCGATTCTGAACAAAAATATTTTCGATCATCTCTTTTTCGTACCATGCGAAATGACTTTTTTCCAAGCATATTTTTGGTCATCAAAGGTTGGATTTTCGGATTCAGCGGGTCGGAATACACCTAGAAACTCACCCATCGAAGTTCGATTTCGATTCTGGAGACAGATATTTTCGATCATCTCTTTTTCGTACCATCCGAAATAACTTCGTTCCAGGTGTATTTTCGTGTATCAAAGGTTGGATATTTGGATTCAGCGGGTCGAAATACACCTAGGAACTCACCCATTGAAGTCCGATTTTGATTCTGAAAAAAAATATTTTCGATCATCTCTTTTTCGTACCATGCGGAATAACTTCTTTCCAGGTGTATTTTCGTGTAACAAAGGTTGGATTTTTGGATTCCGCGGGTCAAAATACACCTATAAACCCACCCATCAAAGTTCGATTTCGTTGCTGGAGACAGACATTTTCGATCATCTCTTTTTCGTACCATGCGAAATAACTTTTTTCCAAGCATATTTTTGATCATCAAAGGTTGGATTTCCGGATTCAGCGGGTCGAAATACACCTAGAAACTCACCCATCAAAGTCCGATTTTGATTCTGAAAAAAAATATTTTCGATCATCTCTTTTTCGTACCATGCGACATAACTTTTTTCCAAGCATATTTTTGGTCATCAGAGGTTGGATCTTCGGATTCAGCGGGTCGAAATACACCTAGAAACTCACCCATTAAAGTCCGATTTTGATTCTGAAAACAAATATTTGCGATCATCTCTTTTTCGTACCATGCGAAATAACTTCTTTCCAGGTGTATTCTCGTGTAACAACGGTTGGATTTTTGGATCCAGCGGGTCAAAATACACCTATGAACCCACCCATCAAAGTTCGATTTCGATTCTGGAGACAGATATTTTCGATCATCTCTTTTTCGTACCATGCGAAATAACTTTTTTCCAAGCATATTTTTGGTCATCAAAGGTTCGATTCACGGATTCAGCGGGTCGAAATACGCCTAGAAACTCACCCATCAACGTCCGATTTTGATTCTGAGAAAAAATATTTTCGATCATCTCTTTTTCGTACCATGCGAAATAACTTTTTTCCAAGCATATTTTTGCTCATAAGAGGTTGGATTTTTGGACTCAGCGGGTCGAAATACACCTAGAAACTCACGCATTAAAGTCCGATTTCGATTCCTCAAAAAAATATTTTCGATCATCTCTTTTTCGTACCATGCGAAATGACTTTTCTCCAAGCATATTTTTGGTCATCAAAGGTTGGATTTTCGGATTCAGCGGGTCGAAATACACCTGGAAACTCACCCATCGAAGTTCGATTTCGATTCTGGAGACAGATATTTTCGATCATCTCTTTTTCGTACCATCCGAAATAACTTCGTTCCAGGTGTATTTTCGTGTATCAAAGGTTGAATATTTGGATTCAGCGGGTCGAAATACACCTATAAACCCACCCATCAAAGTTCGATTTCGTTGCTGGAGACAGACATTTTTGATCACCTCTTTTTCGTACCATGCGAAATAACTTTTTTCCAAGCATATTTTTGGTCATCAAAGGTTGGATTTCCGGATTCAGCGGGTCGAAATACACCTAGAAACTCACCCATCAACGACCGATTTTGATTCTGAAAAAAAATATTTTCGATCATCTCTTTTTCGTACCATGCGAAATAACTTTTTTCCACGCATATTTTTGCTCATAAGAGGTTGGATTTTTGGACTCAGCGGGTCGAAATACACCTAGAAACTCACGCATTAAAGTCCGATTTCGATTCCTCAAAAAAATATTTTCGTTCATCTCTTTTTTGTACCATGGGAAATAACTTCTTTCCAGGTGTATTTTCGTGTACTAAAGGTTGGAATTTTGGATTCAACGGGTCAAAATACACCTATAAACCCACCCATCAAAGTTCGATTTCGATTCTGGAGACAGATATTTTTGATCATCTCTTTTTCGTACCATGCGAAATAACTCTTTTCCAAGCATATTTGTGGTCATCAAAGTTTGGATTTTCGGATTCAGCGGGTCGAAATACGCCTAGAAACTCACCCATCAAAGTCCGATTTTGATTCTGAAAAAAAATATTTTCGATCATCTCTTCTTCGTACCATGCGAAATAACTTCTTTCCAGGTGTATTTTCGTGTAACAAAGGTTGGATTTTTGGATTCAGCGGGTCAGAATACACCTATAAACCCACCCATCAAAGTTCGATTTCGATTCTGGAGACAGATATTTTCGATCATCTCTTTTTCGTACCATGCGAAATAACTTTTTTCCAAGCATATTTTTGGTCATAAGAGGTCGGATTCTTGGATTCAGCGGGTCGGAATACACCTAGAAACTCACCCATTAAAGTCCGATTCCGATTCTGAACAAAAATATTTTCGATCATCTCTTTTTCGTACCATGCGAAATGACTTTTTTCCAAGCATATTTTTGGTCATCAAAGGTTGGATTTTCGGATTCAGCGGGTCGGAATACACCTAGAAACTCACCCATCGAAGTTCGATTTCGATTCTGGAGACAGATATTTTCGATCATCTCTTTTTCGTACCATCCGAAATAACTTCGTTCCAGGTGTATTTTCGTGTATCAAAGGTTGGATATTTGGATTCAGCGGGTCGAAATACACCTAGGAACTCACCCATTAAAGTCCGGTTTGATTCTGAAAAAAAATATTTTCGATCATCTCTTTTTCGTACCATGCGGAATAACTTCTTTCCAGGTGTATTTTCGTGTAACAAAGGTTGGATTTTTGGATTCCGCGGGTCAAAATACACCTATAAACCCACCCATCAAAGTTCGATTTCGTTGCTGGAGACAGACATTTTCGATCATCTCTTTTTCGTACCATGCGAAATAACTTTTTTCCAAGCATATTTTTGATCATCAAAGGTTGGATTTCCGGATTCAGCGGGTCGAAATACACCTAGAAACTCACCCATCAAAGTCCGATTTTGATTCTGAAAAAAAATATTTTCGATCATCTCTTTTTCGTACCATGCGACATAACTTTTTTCCAAGCATATTTTTGGTCATCAGAGGTTGGATCTTCGGATTCAGCGGGTCGAAATACACCTAGAAACTCACCCATTAAAGTCCGATTTTGATTCTGAAAACAAATATTTGCGATCATCTCTTTTTCGTACCATGCGAAATAACTTCTTTCCAGGTGTATTCTCGTGTAACAACGGTTGGATTTTTGGATCCAGCGGGTCAAAATACACCTATGAACCCACCCATCAAAGTTCGATTTCGATTCTGGAGACAGATATTTTCGATCATCTCTTTTTCGTACCATGCGAAATAACTTTTTTCCAAGCATATTTTTGGTCATCAAAGGTTCGATTCACGGATTCAGCGGGTCGAAATACGCCTAGAAACTCACCCATCAACGTCCGATTTTGATTCTGAGAAAAAATATTTTCGATCATCTCTTTTTCGTACCATGCGAAATAACTTTTTCCCAAGCATATTTTTGCTCATAAGAGGTTGGATTTTTGGACTCAGCGGGTCGAAATACACCTAGAAACTCACGCATTAAAGTCCGATTTCGATTCCTCAAAAAAATATTTTCGATCATCTCTTTTTCGTACCATGCGAAATGACTTTTCTCCAAGCATATTTTTGGTCATCAAAGGTTGGATTTTCGGATTCAGCGGGTCGAAATACACCTGGAAACTCACCCATCGAAGTTCGATTTCGATTCTGGAGACAGATATTTTCGATCATCTCTTTTTCGTACCATCCGAAATAACTTCGTTCCAGGTGTATTTTCGTGTATCAAAGGTTGAATATTTTGATTCAGCGGGTCGAAATACACCTAGAAACTCACCCATTAAAGTCCGATTTTGATTCTGAAAAAAAATATTTTCGATCATCTCTTTTTCGTACCATGCGGAATAACTTCTTTCCAGGTGTATTTTCGTGTAACAAAGGTTGGATTTTTGGATTCAGCGGGTCAAAATACACCTATGAACCCACCCATCAAAGTTCGATTTCGAATCTGGAGACAAATATTTTCGATCATCTCTTTTTCGTACCATGCGAAATAACTTTTTTCCAAGCATATTTTTGGTAATCAAAGGTTCGATTTACGGATTCAGCGGGTCGAAATGCGCCTAGAAACTCACCCATCAACGATCGATTTTAATTCTGAAAAAAAATATTTTCGATCACCTCTTTTTCGTACCATGCGAAATGACTTTTTTCCAAGCATATTTTTGGTCATCGAAGGTTGGATTTTCGGATTCAGCGGGTCGAAATACACCTGGAAACTCACCCATCGAAGTTCGATTTCGATTCTGGAGACAGATACTTTCGATCATCTCTTTTTCGTACCATCCGGAATAACTTCGTTCCAGGTGTATTTTCGTGTATCAAAGGTCGGATATTTGGATTCAGCGGGTCGAAATACACCTAGAAACTCACCCATTAAAGTCCGATTTTGATTCTGAAAAAAAATATTTTCGATCATCTCTTTTTCGTACCATGCGGAATAACTTTTTTCCAGGCATATTTTTGGTCATCAGAGGTTGGATCTTCGGATTCAGCGGCTCGAAATACACCTAGAAACTCACCCATTAAAGTCCGATTTTGATTCCGAAAACAAATATTTTCGATCATCTCTTTTTCGTACCATGCGAAATAACTTCTTTCCAGGTGTATTTTAATGTAACAAAGGTTGGATTTTTGGATTCAGCGGGTCAAAATACACCTATGAACCCACCCATCAAAGTTCGATTTCGAATCTGGAGACAAATATTTTCGATCATCTCTTTTTCGTACCATGCGAAATAACTTTTTTCCAAGCATATTTTTGGTCATCAAAGGTTCGATTTACGGATTCAGCGGGTCGAAATACGCCTAGAAACTCACCCATCAACGATCGATTTTGATTCTGAAAAAAAATATTTTCGATCATCTCTTTTTCGTACCATGCGAAATGACTTTTCTCCAAGCATATTTTTGGTCATCAAAGGTTGGATTTTCGGATTCAGCGGGTCGAAATACACCTGGAAACTCACCCATCGAAGTTCGATTTCGATTCTGGAGACAGATATTTTCGATCATCTCTTTTTCGTACCATCCGAAATAACTTCGTTCCAGGTGTATTTTCGTGTATCAAAGGTTGAATATTTGGATTCAGCGGGTCGAAATACACCTAGAAACTCACCCATTAAAGTCCGATTTTGATTCTGAAAAAAAATATTTTCGATCATCTCTTTTTCGTACCATGCGGAATAACTTCTTTCCAGGTGCTTTTTCGTGTAACAAAGGTTGGATTTTTGGATTCCGCGGGTCAAAATACACCTATAAACCCACCCATCAAAGTTCGATTTCGTTGCTGGAGACAGACATTTTTGATCATCTCTTTTTCGTACCATGCGAAATAACTTTTTTCCAAGCATATTTTTGGTCATCAAAGGTTGGATTTCCGGATTCAGCGGGTCGAAATACACCTAGAAACTCACCCATCAACGTCCGATTTTGATTCTGAAAAAAAATATTTTCGATCATCTCTTTTTCGTACCATGCGAAATAACTTTTTTCCACGCATATTTTTGCTCATAAGAGGTTGGATTTTCGGACTCAGCGGGTCGAAATACACCTAGAAACTCACGCATTAAAGTCCGATTTCGATTCCTCAAAAAAATATTTTCGATCATCTCTTTTTTGTACCATGGGAAATAACTTCTTTCCAGGTGTATTTTCGTGTAACAAAGGTTGGAATTTTGGATTCAACGGGTCAAAATACACCTATAAACCCACCCATCAAAGTTCGATTTCGATTCTGGAGACAGATATTTTTGATCATCTCTTTTTCGTACCATGCGAAATAACTCTTTTCCAAGCATATTTGTGGTCATCAAAGTTTGGATTTTCGGATTCAGCGGGTCGAAATACGCCTAGAAACTCACCCATCAAAGTCCGATTTTGATTCTGAAAAAAAATATTTTCGATCATCTCTTTTTCGTACCATGCGAAATAACTTCTTTCCAGGTGTATTTTCGTGTAACAAAGGTTGGATTTTTGGATTCAGCGGGTCAGAATACACCTATAAACCCACCAATCAAAGTTCGATTTCGATTCTGGAGACAGATATTTTCGATCATCTCTTTTTCGTACCATGCGAAATAACTTTTTTCCAAGCATATTTTTGGTCATAAGAGGTTGGATTCTTGGATTCAGCGGGTCGGAATACACCTAGAAACTCACCCATTAAAGTCCGATTCCGATTCTGAACAAAAATATTTTCGATCATCTCTTTTTCGTACCATGCGAAATGACTTTTGTCCAAGCATATTTTTGGTCATCAAAGGTTGGATTTTCGGATTCAGCGGGTCGGAATACACCTAGAAACTCACCCATCGAAGTTCGATTTCGATTCTGGAGACAGATATTTTCGATCATCTCTTTTTCGTACCATCCGAAATAACTTCGTTCCAGGTGTATTTTCGTGTATCAAAGGTTGGATATTTGGATTCAGCGGGTCGAAATACACCTAGGAACTCACCCATTAAAGTCCGATTTTGATTCTGAAAAAAAATATTTTCGATCATCTCTTTTTCGTACCATGCGGAATAACTTCTTTCCAGGTGTATTTTCGTGTAACAAAGGTTGGATTTTTGGATTCCGCGGGTCAAAATACACCTATAAACCCACCCATCAAAGTTCGATTTTGATTCTGAAAAAAAATATTTTCGATCATCTCTTTTTCGTACCATGCGACATAACTTTTTTCCAAGCATATTTTTGGTCATCAGAGGTTGGATCTTCGGATTCAGCGGGTCGAAATACACCTAGAAACTCACCCATTAAAGTCCGATTTTGATTCTGAAAACAAATATTTGCGATCATCTCTTTTTCGTACCATGCGACATAACTTTTTTCCAAGCATATTTTTGGTCATCAGAGGTTGGATCTTCGGATTCAGCGGGTCGGAATACACCTAGAAACTCACCCATTAAAGTCCGATTTTGATTCTGCAAACAAATATTTGCGATCATCTCTTTTTCGTACCATGCGAAATAACTTCTTTCCAGGTGTATTCTCGTGTAACAACGGTTGGATTTTTGGATCCAGCGGGTCAAAATACACCTATGACCCCACCCATCAAAGTTCGATTTCGATTCTGGAGACAGATATTTTCGATCATCTCTTTTTCGTACCATGCGAAATAACTTTTTTCCAAGCATATTTTTGGTCATCAAAGGTTCGATTCACGGATTCAGCGGGTCGAAATACGCCTAGAAACTCACCCATCAACGTCCGATTTTGATTCTGAAAAAAAATATTTTCGATCATCTCTTTTTCGTACCATGCGAAATAACTTTTTTCCAAGCATATTTTTGCTCATAAGAGGTTGGATTTTTGGACTCAGCGGGTCGAAATACACCTAGAAACTCACGCATTAAAGTCCGATTTCGATTCCTCAAAAAAATATTTTCGATCATCTCTTTTTCGTACCATGCGAAATGACTTTTCTCCAAGCATATTTTTGGTCATCAAAGGTTGGATTTTCGGATTCAGCGGGTCGAAATACACCTGGAAACTCACCCATCGAAGTTCGATTTCGATTCTGGAGACAGATATTTTCGATCATCTCTTTTTCGTACCATCCGAAATAACTTCGTTCCAGGTGTATTTTCGTGTATCAAAGGTTGGATTTTCGGATTCAGCGGGTCGAAATACACCTAGAAACTCACCCATCAAAGTCCGATTTTGATTCTGAAAAAAAATATTTTCGACCATCTCTTTTTCGTACCATGCGACATAACTTTTTTCCAAGCATATTTTTGGTCATCAGAGGTTGGATCTTCGGATTCAGCGGGTCGAAATACACCTAGAAACTCACCCATTAAAGTCCGATTTTGATTCTGAAAACAAATATTTGCGATCATCTCTTTTTCGTACCATGCGAAATAACTTATTTCCAGGTGTATTCTCGTGTAACAACGGTTGGATTTTTGGATCCAGCGGGTCAAAATACACCTATGAACCCACCCATCAAAGTTCGATTTCGATTCTGGAGACAGATATTTTCGATCATCTCTTTTTCGTACCATGCGAAATAACTTTTTTCCAAGCATATTTTTGGCCATAAGAGGTTGGATTCTTGGATTCAGCGGGTCGGAATACACCTAGAAACTCACCCATTAAAGTCCGATTCCGATTCTGAACAAAAATATTTTCGATCATCTCTTTGTCGTACCATGCGAAATGACTTTTTTCCAAGCATATTTTTGGTCATCAAAGGTTGGATTTTCGGATTCAGCGGGTCGGAATACACCTAGAAACTCACCCATCGAAGTTCGATTTCGATTCTGGAGACAGATATTTTCGATCATCTCTTTTTCGTACCATCCGAAATAACTTCGTTCCAGGTGTATTTTCGTGTATCAAAGGTTGAATATTTTGATTCAGCGGGTCGAAATACACCTAGAAACTCACCCATTAAAGTCCGATTTTGATTCTGAAAAAAAATATTTTCGATCATCTCTTTTTCGTACCATGCGGAATAACTTCTTTCCAGGTGCTTTTTCGTGTAACAAAGGTTGGATTTTTGGATTCCGCGGGTCAAAATACACCTATAAACCCACCCATCAAAGTTCGATTTCGTTGCTGGAGACAGACATTTTCGATCATCTCTTTTTCGTACCATGCGAAATAACTTCTTTCCAAGCATATTTTTGGTCATCAAAGGTTGGATTTCCGGATTCAGCGGGTCGAAATACACCTAGAAACTCACCCATCAAAGTCCGATTTTGATTCTGAAAAGAAATATTTTCGATCATCTCTTTTTCGTACCATGCGAAATAACTTCTTTCCAGGTGTATTCTCGTGTAACAACGGTTGGATTTTTGAATTCAGCGGGTCAAAATACACCTATGAACCCACCCATCAAAGTTCGATTTCGATTCTGGAGACAGATATTTTCGATCATCTCTTTTTCGTACCATGCGAAATAACTTTTTTCCAAGCATATTTTTGGTCATCGAAGGTTCAATTCACGGATTCAGCGGGTCGAAATACGCCTAGAAACTCACCCATCAACGTCCGATTTTGATTCTGAAAAAAAATATTTTCGATCATCTCTTTTTCGTACCATGCGAAATAACTTTTTTCCACGCATATTTTTGCTCATAAGAGGTTGGATTTTTGGACTCAGCGGGTCGAAATACACCTAGAAACTCACGCATTAAAGTCCGATTTCGATTCCTCAAAAAAATATTTTCGATCATCTCTTTTTTGTACCATGGGAAATAACTTTTTTCCAGGTGTATTTTCGTGTAACAAAGGTTGGAATTTTGGATTCAACGGGTCAAAATACACCTATAAACCCACCCATCAAAGTTCGATTTCGATTCTGGAGACAGATATTTTTGATCATCTCTTTTTCGTACCATGCGAAATAACTCTTTTCCAAGCATATTTGTGGTCATCAAAGGTTGGATTTTCGGATTCAGCGGGTCGAAATACGCCTAGAAACTCACCCATCAAAGTCCGATTTTGATTCTGAAAAAAAATATTTTCGATCATCTCTTTTTCGTACCATGCGAAATAACTTCTTTCCAGGTGTATTTTCGTGTAACAAAGGTTGGATTTTTGGATTCAGCGGGTCAGAATACACCTATAAACCCACCCATCAAAGTTCGATTTCGATTCTGGAGACAGATATTTTCGATCATCTCTTTTTCGTACCATGCGAAATAACTTTTTTCCAAGCATATTTTTGGTCATAAGAGGTTGGATTCTTGGATTCAGCGGGTCGGAATACACCTAGAAACTCACCCATTAAAGTCCGATTCCGATTCTGAACAAAAATATTTTCGATCATCTCTTTTTCGTACCATGCGAAATGACTTTTTTCCAAGCATATTTTTGGTCATCAAAGGTTGGATTTTCGGATTCAGCGGGTCGGAATACACCTAGAAACTCACCCATCGAAGTTCGATTTCGATTCTGGAGACAGATATTTTCGATCATCTCTTTTTCGTACCATCCGAAATAACTTCGTTCCAGGTGTATTTTCGTGTATCAAAGGTTGGATATTTGGATTCAGCGGGTCGAAATACACCTAGGAACTCACCCATTAAAGTCCGATTTTGATTCTGAAAAAAAATATTTTCGATCATCTCTTTTTCGTACCATGCGGAATAACTTCTTTCCAGGTGTATTTTCGTGTAACAAAGGTTGGATTTTTGGATTCCGCGGGTCAAAATACACCTATAAACCCACCCATCAAAGTTCGATTTCGTTGCTGGAGACAGACATTTTCGATCATCTCTTTTTCGTACCATGCGAAATAACTTTTTTCCGAACATATTTTTGATCATCAAAGGTTGGATCTCCGGATTCAGCGGGTCGAAATACACCTAGAAACTCACCCATCAAAGTCCGATTTTGATTCTGAAAAAAAATATTTTCGACCATCTCTTTTTCGTACCATGCGACATAACTTTTTTCCAAGCATATTTTTGGTCATCAGAGGTTGGATCTTCGGATTCAGCGGGTCGAAATACACCTAGAAACTCACCCATTAAAGTCCGATTTTGATTCTGAAAACAAATATTTGCGATCATCTCTTTTTCGTACCATGCGAAATAACTTATTTCCAGGTGTATTCTCGTGTAACAACGGTTGGATTTTTGGATCCAGCGGGTCAAAATACACCTATGAACCCACCCATCAAAGTTCGATTTCGATTCTGGAGACAGATATTTTCGATCATCTCTTTTTCGTACCATGCGAAATAACTTTTTTCCAAGCATATTTTTGGCCATAAGAGGTTGGATTCTTGGATTCAGCGGGTCGGAATACACCTAGAAACTCACCCATTAAAGTCCGATTCCGATTCTGAACAAAAATATTTTCGATCATCTCTTTGTCGTACCATGCGAAATGACTTTTTTCCAAGCATATTTTTGGTCATCAAAGGTTGGATTTTCGGATTCAGCGGGTCGGAATACACCTAGAAACTCACCCATCGAAGTTCGATTTCGATTCTGGAGACAGATATTTTCGATCATCTCTTTTTCGTACCATGCGAAATAACTTTTTTCCAAGCATATTTTTGCTCATCAAAGTTTGGATTATCGGACTCAGCGGGACGAAATACACCTAGAAACTCACCCATCAAAGTCCGACTTTGATTCTGAAAAAAAATATTTTCGATCATCTCTTTTTCGTACCATGCGGAATAACTTCTTTCCAGGTGTATTTTCGTGTAACAAAGGTTGGATTTTTGGATTCAGCGGGTCATAATACACCTGTAAACCCACCCATCAAAGTTCGATTTCGTTGCTGGAGACAGACATTTTCGATCATCTCTTTTTCGTACCATGCGAAATAACTTTTTTCCAAGCATATTTTTGGTCATCAAAGGTTGGATTTCCGGATTCAGCGGGTCGAAATACACCTAGAAACTCACCCATCAAAGTCCGATTTTGATTCTGAAAAAAAATATTTTCGATCATCTCTTTTTCGTACCATGCGAAATAACTTCTTTCCAGGTGTATTTTCGTGTAACAACGGTTGGATTTTTGGATTCAGCGGGTCAAAATACACCTATGAACCCACCCATCAAAGTTCGATTTCGATTCTGGAGACAGATATTTTCGATCATCTCTTTTTCGTACCATGCGAAATAACTTTTTTCCAAGCATATTTTTGATCATCAAAGGTTCAATTCACGGATTCAGCGGGTCGAAATACGCCTAGAAACTCACCCATCAACGTCCGATTTTGATTCTGAAAAAAAATATTTTCGATCATCTCTTTTTCGTACCATGCGAAATAACTTTTTTCCACGCATATTTTTGCTCATAAGAGGTTGGATTTTTGGACTCAGCGGGTCGAAATACACCTAGAAACTCACGCATTAAAGTCCGATTTCGATTCCTCAAAAAAATATTTTCGATCATCTCTTTTTTGTACCATGGGAAATAACTTCTTTCCAGGTGTATTTTCGTGTAAGAAAGGTTGGAATTTTGGATTCAGCGGGTCAAAATACACCTATAAACCCACCCATCAAAGTTCGATTTCGATTCTGGAGACAGATATTTTCGATCATCTCTTTTTCGTACCATGCGAAATAACTCTTTTCCAAGCATATTTGTGGTCATCAAAGGTTGGATTTTCGGTTTCAGCGGGTCGAAATACGCCTAGAAACTCACCCATCAAAGTCCGATGTTGATTCTGAAAAAAAATATTTTCGATCATCTCTTTTTCGTACCATGCGAAATAACTTCTTTCCAGGTGTATTTTCGTGTAACAAAGGTTGGATTTTTGGATTCAGCGGGTCAGAATACACCTATAAACCCACCCATCAAAGTTCGATTTCGATTCTGGAGACAGATATTTTCGATCATCTCTTTTTCGTACCATGCGAAATGACTTTTTTCCAAGCATATTTTTGGTCATCAAAGGTTGGATTTTCGGATTCAGCGGGTCGGAATACACCTAGAAACTCACCCATCGAAGTTCGATTTCGATTCTGGAGACAGATATTTTCGATCATCTCTTTTTCGTACCATCCGAAATAACTTCGTTCCAGGTGTATTTTCGTGTATCAAAGGTTGGATATTTGGATTCAGCGGGTCGAAATACACCTAGGAACTCACCCATTAAAGTCCGATTTTGATTCTGGAAAAAAATATTTTCGATCATCTCTTTTTCGTACCATGCGGAATAACTTCTTTCCAGGTGTATTTTCATGTAACAAAGGTTGGATTTTTGGATTCCGCGGGTCAAAATACACCTATAAACCCACCCATCAAAGTTCGATTTCGTTGCTGGAGACAGACATTTTCGATCATCGCTTTTTCGTACCATGCGAAATAACTTTTTTCCAAGCATATTTCTGATTATCAAAGGTTGGATTTCCGGATTCAGCGGGTCGAAATACACCTAGAAACTCACCCATCAAAGTCCGATTCTGATTCTGAAAAAAAATATTTTCGATCATCTCTTTTTCGTACCATGCGACATAACTTTTTTCCAAGCATATTTTTGGTCATCAGAGGTTGGATCTTCGGATTCAGCGGGTCGAAATACACCTAGAAACTCACCCATTGAGGTCCGATTTTGATTCTGAAAACAAATATTTGCGATCATCTCTTTTTCGTACCATGCGAAATAACTTCTTTCCAGGTGTATTCTCGTGTAACAACGGTTGGATTTTTGGATCCAGCGGGTCAAAATACACCTATGAACCCACCCATCAAAGTTCGATTTCGATTCTGGAGACAGATATTTTCGATCATCTCTTTTTCGTACCATGCGAAATAACTTTTTTCCAAGCATATTTTTGGTCATCAAAGGTTCGATTCACGGATTCAGCGGGTCGAAATACGCCTAGAAACTCACCCATCAACGTCCGATTTTGATTCTGAAAAAAAATATTTTCGATCATCTCTTTTTCGTACCATGCGAAATAACTTTTTTCCAAGCATATTTTTGCTCATAAGAGGTTGGATTTTTGGACTCAGCGGGTCGAAATACACCTAGAAACTCACGCATTAAAGTCCGATTTCGATTCCTCAAAAAAATATTTTCGATCATCTCTTTTTTGTACCATGGGAAATAACTTCTTTCCAGGTGTATTTTCGTGTAACAAAGGTTGGAATTTTGGATTCAGCGGGTCAAAATACACCTATAAACCCACCCATCAAAGTTCGATTTCGATTCTGGAGACAGATATTTTCGATCATCTCTTTTTCGTACCATGCGAAATAACTCTTTTCCAAGCATATTTGTGGTCATCAAAGGTTGGATTTTCGGATTCAGCGGGTCGAAATACGCCTAGAAACTCACCCATCAAAGTCCGATTTTGATTCTGAAAAAAAATATTTTCGATCATCTCTTTTTCGTACCATGCGAAATAACTTCTTTCCAGGTGTATTTTCGTGTAACAAAGGTTGGATTTTTGGATTCAGTGGGTCAGAATACACCTATAAACCCACTCATCAAAGTTCGATTTCGATTCTGGAGACAGATATTTTCGATCATCTCTTTTTCGTACCATGCGAAATAACTTTTTTCCAAGCATATTTTTGGTCATAAGAGGTTGGATTCTTGGATTCAGCGGGTCGGAATACACCTAGAAACTCACCCATTAAAGTCCGATTCCGATTCTGAACAAAAATATTTTCGATCATCTCTTTTTCGTACCATGCGAAATGACTTTTTTCCAAGCATATTTTTGGTCATCAAAGGTTGGATTTTCGGATTCAGCGGGTCGGAATACACCTAGAAACTCACCCATCGAAGTTCGATTTCGATTCTGGAGACAGATATTTTCGATCATCTCTTTTTCGTACCATGCGAAATAACTTTTTTCCAAGCATATTTTTACTCATCAAAGTTTGGATTTTCGGACTCAGCGGGACGAAATACACCTAGAAACTCACCCATCAAAGTCCGACTTTGATTCTGAAAAAAAATATTTTCGATCATCTCTTTTTCGTACCATGCGAAATAACTTCTTTCCAGGTGTATTTTCGTATAACAAAGGTTGGATTTTTGGATTCAGCGGGTCATAATACACCTGTGAACCCACCCATCAAAGTTCGATTTCGTTGCTGGAGACAGACATTTTCGATCATCTCTTTTTCGTACCATGCGAAATAACTTTTTCCAAGCATATTTTTGGTCATCAAAGGTTGGATTTCCGGATTCAGCGGGTCGAAATACACCTAGAAACTCACCCATCAAAGTCCGATTTTGATTCTGAAAAAAAATATTTTCGATCATCTCTTTTTCGTACCATGCGAAATGACTTTTTTCCAAGCATATTTTTGGTCATCAAAAGTTGGATTTTCGGATTCAGCGGGTCGGAATACACCTAGAAACTCACCCATCGAAGTTCGATTTCGATTCTGGAGACAGATATTTTCGATCATCTCTTTTTCGTACCATCCGAAATAACTTCGTTCCAGGTGTATTTTCGTGTATCAAAGGTTGGATATTTGGATTCAGCGGGTCGAAATACACCTAGAAACTCACCCATTAAAGTCCGATTTTGATTCTGAAAAAAAATATTTTCGATCATCTCTTTTTCGTACCATACGGAATAACTTCTTTCCAGGTGTATTTTCGTGTAACAAAGGTTGGATTTTTGGATTCCGCGGGTCAAAATACACCTATGAACCCACCCATCAAAGTTCGATTTCGTTGCTGGAGACAGACATTTTCGATCATCTCTTTTTCGTACCATGCGAAATAACTTTTTTCCAAGCATATTTTTGATCACCAAAGGTTGGATTTCCGGATTCAGCGGGTCGAAATACACCTAGAAACTCACCCATCAAAGTCCGATTTTGATTCTGAAAAAAAATATTTTCGATCATCTCTTTTTCGTACCATGCGACATAACTTTTTTCCAAGCATATTTTTGGTCATCAGAGGTTGGATCTTCGGATTCAGCGGGTCGAAATACACCTAGAAACTTACCCATTAAAGTCCGATTTTGATTCTGAAAACAAATATTTGCGATCATCTCTTTTTCGTACCATGCGAAATAACTTCTTTCCAGGTGTATTCTCGTGTAACAACGGTTGGATTTTTGGATCCAGCGGGTCAAAATACACCTATGAACCCACCCATCAAAGTTCGATTTCGATTCTGGAGACAGATATTTTCGATCATCTCTTTTTCGTACCATGCGAAATAACTTTTTTCCAAGCATATTTTTGGTCATCAAAGGTTCGATTCACGGATTCAGCGGGTCGAAATACGCCTAGAAACTCACCCATCAACGTCCGATTTTGATTCTGAAAAAAAATATTTTCGATCATCTCTTTTTCGTACCATGCGAAATAACTTTTTTCCAAGCATATTTTTGCTCATAAGAGGTTGGATTTTTGGACTCAGCGGGTCGAAATACACCTAGAAACTCACGCATTAAAGTCCGATTTCGATTCCTCAAAAAAATATTTTCGATCATCTCTTTTTTGTACCATGGGAAATAACTTCTTTCCAGGTGTATTTTCGTGTAACAAAGGTTGGAATTTTGGATTCAGCGGGTCAAAATACACCTATAAACCCACCCATCAAAGTTCGATTTCGATTCTGGAGACAGATATTTTCGATCATCTCTTTTTCGTACCATGCGAAATAACTCTTTTCCAAGCATATTTGTGGTCATCAAAGGTTGGATTTTCGGATTCAGCGGGTCGAAATACGCCTAGAAACTCACCCATCAAAGTCCGATTTTGATTCTGAAAAAAAATATTTTCGATCATCTCTTTTTCGTACCATGCGAAATAACTTCTTTCCAGGTGTATTTTCGTGTAACAAAGGTTGGATTTTTGGATTCAGCGGGTCAGAATACACCTATAAACCCACTCATCAAAGTTCGATTTCGATTCTGGAGACAGATATTTTCGATCATCTCTTTTTCGTACCATGCGAAATAACTTTTTTCCAAGCATATTTTTGGTCATAAGAGGTTGGATTCTTAGATTCAGCGGGTCGGAATACACCTAGAAACTCACCTATTAAAGTCCGATTCCGATTCTGAACAAAAATATTTTCGATCATCTCTTTTTCGTACCATGCGAAATGACTTTTTTCCAAGCATAACTTTGGTCATCAAAGGTTGGATTTTCGGATTCAGC
Organism: Phymatocera aterrima; assembly: GCA_963170745.1. Lineage (NCBI taxonomy): Eukaryota > Metazoa > Arthropoda > Insecta > Hymenoptera > Tenthredinidae > Phymatocera > Phymatocera aterrima. The sequence goes on along the minus strand of CAUJGY010000150.1, from coordinate 1,232,705 downwards.
GGGTCGGAATACACCTAGAAACTCACCCATCGAAGTTCGATTTCGATTCTGGAGACAGATATTTTCGATCATCTCTTTTTCGTACCATGCGAAATAACTTTTTTCCAAGCATATTTTTGCTCATCAAAGTTTGGATTTTCGGACTCAGCGGGACGAAATACACCTAGAAACTCACCCATCAAAGTCCGACTTTGATTCTGAAAAAAAATATTTTCGATCATCTCTTTTTCGTACCATGCGAAATAACTTCTTTCCAGGTGTATTTTCGTGTAACAAAGGTTGGATTTTTGGATTCAGCGGGTCATAATACACCTGTGAACCCACCCATCAAAGTTCGATTTCGTTGCTGGAGACAGACATTTTCGATCATCTCTTTTTCGTACCATGCGAAATAACTTTTTCCAAGCATATTTTTGGTCATCAAAGGTTGGATTTCCGGATTCAGCGGGTCGAAATACACCTAGAAACTCACCCATCAAAGTCCGATTTTGATTCTGAAAAAAAATATTTTCGATCATCTCTTTTTCGTACCATGCGAAATGACTCTTTTCCAAGCATATTTTTGGTCATCAAAGGTTGGATTTTCGGATTCAGCGGGTCGGAATACACCTAGAAACTCACCCATCGAAGTTCGATTTCGATTCTGGAGACAGATATTTTCGATCATCTCTTTTTCGTACCATCCGAAATAACTTCGTTCCAGGTGTATTTTCGTGTATCAAAGGTTGGATATTTGGATTCAGCGGGTCGAAATACACCTAGAAACTCACCCATTAAAGTCCGATTTTGATTCCGAAAAAAAATATTTTCGATCATCTCTTTTTCGTACCATACGGAATGACTTCTTTCCAGGTGTATTTTCGTGTAACAAAGGTTGGATTTTTGGATTCCGCGGGTCAAAATACACCTATGAACCCACCCATCAAAGTTCGATTTCGTTGCTGGAGACAGACATTTTCGATCATCTCTTTTTCGTACCATGCGAAATAACTTTTTTCCAAGCATATTTTTGATCACCAAAGGTTGGATTTCCGGATTCAGCGGGTCGAAATACACCTAGAAACTCACCCATCAAAGTCCGATTTTGATTCTGAAAAAAAATATTTTCGATCATCTCTTTTTCGTACCATGCGACATAACTTTTTTCCAAGCATATTTTTGGTCATCAGAGGTTGGATCTTCGGATTCAGCGGGTCGAAATACACCTAGAAACTCACCCAATAAAGTCCGATTTGATTCTGAATACAAATATTTGCGATCATCTCTTTTTCGTACCATGCGAAATAACTTCTTTCCAGGTGTATTCTCGTGTAACAACGGTTGGATTTTTGGATCCAGCGGGTCAAAATACACCTATGAACCCACCCATCAAAGTTCGATTTCGATTCTGGAGACAGATATTTTCGATCATCTCTTTTTCGTACCATGCGAAATAACTTTTTTCCAAGCATATTTTTGGTCATCAAAGGTTCGATTCACGGATTCAGCGGGTCGAAATACGCCTAGAAACTCACCCATCAACGTCCGATTTTGATTCTGACAAAAAATATTTTCGATCATCTCTTTTTCGTACCATGCGAAATAACTTTTTTCCAAGCATATTTTTGCTCATAAGAGGTTGGATTTTTGGACTCAGCGGGTCGAAATACACCTAGAAACTCACGCATTAAAGTCCGATTTCGATTCCTCACAAAAATATTTTCGATCATCTCTTTTTTGTACCATGGGAAATAACTTCTTTCCAGGTGTATTTTCGTGTAACAAAGGTTGGAATTTTGGATTCAGCGGGTCAAAATACACCTATAAACCCACCCATCAAAGTTCGATTTCGATTCTGGAGACAGATATTTTCGATCATCTCTTTTCCGTACCATGCGAAATAACTTTTTTCCAAGCATATTTGTGGTCATCAAAGGTTGGATTGTCGGATTCAGCGGGTCGAAATACGCCTAGAAACTCACCCATCAAAGTCCGATTTTGATTCTGAAAAAAAATATTTTCGATCATCTCTTTTTCGTACCATGCGAAATAACTTCTTTCCAGGTGTATTTTTGTGTAACAAAGGTTGGATTTCTGGATTCAGCGGGTCAGAATACACCTATAAACCCACCCATCAAAGTTCGATTTCGATTCTGGAGACAGATATTTTCGATCATCTCTTTTCCGTACCATGCGAAATAACTTTTTTCCAAGCATATTTTTGGTCATAAGAGGTTGGATTCTTGGATTCAGCGGGTCGGAATACACCTAGAAACTCACCCATTAAAGTCCGATTCCGATTCTGACCAAAAATATTTTCGATCATCTCTTTTTCGTACCATGCGAAATGACTTTTGTCCAAGCATATTTTTGGTCATCAAAGGTTGGATTTTCGGATTCAGCGGGTCGGAATACACCTAGAAACTCACCCATCGAAGTTCGATTTCGATTCTGGAGACAGATATTTTCGATCATCTCTTTTCCGTACCATGCGAAATAACTTTTTTCCAAGCATATTTTTGGTCATAAGAGGTTGGATTCTTGGATTCAGCGGGTCGGAATACACCTAGAAACTCACCCATTAAAGTCCGATTCCGATTCTGAACAAAAATATTTTCGATCATCTCTTTTTCGTACCATGCGAAATGACTTTTTTCCAAGCATATTTTTGGTCATCAAAGGTTGGATTTCCGGATTCAGCGGGTCGAAATACACCTAGAAACTCACCCATCAAAGTCCGATTTTGATTCTGAAAAAAAATATTTTCGATCATCTCTTTTCCGTACCATGCGAAATAACTTCTTTCCAGGTGTATTTTCGTGTAACAACGGTTGGATTTTTGGATTCAGCGGGTCAAAATACACCTATGAACCCACCCATCAAACTTCGATTTCGATTCTGGAGACAGATATTTTCGATCATCTCTTTTTCGTACCATGCGAAATAACTTTTTTCCAAGCATATTTTTGGTCATCAAAGGTTCAATTCACGGATTCAGCGGATCGAAATACGCCTAGAAACTCACCCATCAACGTCCGATTTTGATTCTGAAAAAAAATATTTTCGATCATCTCTTTTTCGTACCATGCGAAATAACTTTTTTCCACGCATATTTTTGCTCATAAGAGGTTGGATTTTTGGACTCAGCGGGTCGAAATACACCTAGAAACTCACGCATTAAAGTCCGATTTCGATTCCTCAAAAAAATATTTTCGATCATCTCTTTTTTGTACCATGGGAAATAACTTCTTTCCAGGTGTATTTTCGTGTAACAAAGGTTGGAATTTTGGATTCAGCGGGTCAAAATACACCTATAAACCCACCCATCGAAGTTCGATTTCGATTCTGGAGACAGATATTTTCGATCATCTCTTTTTCGTACCATGCGAAATAACTCTTTTCCAAGCATATTTGTGGTCATCAAAGGTTGGATTTTCGGATTCAGCGGGTCGAAATACACCTAGAAACTCACCCATCAAAGTCCGATTTTGATTCTGAAAAAAAATATTTTCGATCATCTCTTTTTCGTACCATGCGACATAACTTTTTTCCAAGCATATTTTTGGTCATCAGAGGTTGGATCTTCGGATTCAGCGGGTCGAAATACACCTAGAAACTCACCCATTAAAGTCCGATTTTGATTCTGAAAACAAATATTTGCGATCATCTCTTTTTCGTACCATGCGAAATAACTTCTTTCCAGGTGTATTCTCGTGTAACAACGGTTGGATTTTTGGATCCAGCGGGTCAAAATACACCTATGAACCCACCCATCAAAGTTCGATTTCGATTCTGGAGACAGATATTTTCGATCATCTCTTTTTCGTACCATGCGAAATAACTTTTTTCCAAGCATATTTTTGGTCATCAAAGGTTCAATTCACGGATTCAGCGGGTCGAAATACGCCTAGAAACTCACCCATCAACGTCCGATTTTGATTCTGAAAAAAAATATTTTCGATCATCTCTTTTTCGTACCATGCGAAATAACTTTTTTCCACGCATATTTTTGCTCATAAGAGGTTGGATTTTTGGACTCAGCGGGTCGAAATACACCTAGAAACTCACGCATTAAAGTCCGATTTCGATTCCTCAAAAAAATATTTTCGATCATCTCTTTTTTGTACCATGGGAAATAACTTCTTTCCAGGTGTATTTTCGTGTAACAAAGGTTGGAATTTTGGATTCAGCGGGTCAAAATACACCTATAAACCCACCCATCAAAGTTCGATTTCGATTCTGGAGACAGATATTTTCGATCATCTCTTTTTCGTACCATGCGAAATAACTCTTTTCCAAGCATATTTGTGGTCATCAAAGGTTGGATTTTCGGATTCAGCGGGTCGAAATACGCCTAGAAACTCACCCATCAAAATCCGATTTTGATTCTGAAAAAAAATATTTTCGATCATCTCTTTTTCGTACCATGCGAAATAACTTCTTTCCAGGTGTATTTTCGTGTAACAAAGGTTGGATTTTTGGATTCAGCGGGTCAGAATACACCTATAAACCCACCCATCAAAGTTCGATTTCGATTCTGGAGACAGATATTTTCGATCATCTCTTTTTCGTACCATGCGAAATAACTTTTTTCCAAGCATATTTTTGATCACCAAAGGTTGGATTTCCGGATTCAGCCGGTCGAAATACACCTAGAAACTCACCCATCAAAGTCCGATTTTGATTCTGAAAAAAAATATTTTCGATCATCTCTTTTTCGTACCATGCGACATAACTTTTTTCCAAGCATATTTTTGGTCATCAGCGGTTGGATCTTCGGATTCAGCGGGTCGAAATACACCTAGAAACTCACCCATTAAAGTCCGATTTTGATTTTGAAAACAAATATTTGCGATCATCTCTTTTTCGTACCATGCGAAATAACTTCTTTCCAGGTGTATTCTCGTGTAACAACGGTTGGATTTTTGGATCCAGCGGGTCAAAATACACCTATAAACCCACCCATCAAACTTCGATTTCGATTCTGGAGACAGATATTTTCGATCATCTCTTTTTCGTACCATGCGAAATAACTTTTTTCCAAGCATATTTTTGGTCATCAAAGGTTCAATTCACGGATTCAGCGGGTCGAAATACGCCTAGAAACTCACCCATCAACGTCCGATTTTGATTCTGAAAAAAAATATTTTCGATCATCTCTTTTTCGTACCATGCGAAATAACTTTTTTCCACGCATATTTTTGCTCATAAGAGGTTGGATTTTTGGACTCAGCGGGTCGAAATACACCTAGAAACTCACGCATTAAAGTCCGATTTCGATTCCTCAAAAAAATATTTTCGATCATCTCTTTTTTGTACCATGGGAAATAACTTCTTTCCAGGTGTATTTTCGTGTAACAAAGGTTGGAATTTTGGATTCAGCGGGTCAAAATACACCTATAAACCCACCCATCAAAGTTCGATTTCGATTCTGGAGACAGATATTTTCGATCATCTCTTTTTCGTACCATGCGAAATAACTCTTTTCCAAGCATATTTGTGGTCATCAAAGGTTGGATTTTCGGATTCAGCGGGTCGAAATACACCTAGAAACTCACCCATCAAAGTCCGATTTTGATTCTGAAAAAAAATATTTTCGATCATCTCTTTTTCGTACCATGCGACATAACTTTTTTCCAAGCATATTTTTGGTCATCAGAGGTTGGATCTTCGGATTCAGCGGGTCGAAATACACCTAGAAACTCACCCATTAAAGTCCGATTTTGATTCTGAAAACAAATATTTGCGATCATCTCTTTTTCGTACCATGCGAAATAACTTCTTTCCAGGTGTATTCTCGTGTAACAACGGTTGGATTTTTGGATCCAGCGGGTCAAAATACACCTATGAACCCACCCATCAAAGTTCGATTTCGATTCTGGAGACAGATATTTTCGATCATCTCTTTTTCGTACCATGCGAAATAACTTTTTTCCAAGCATATTTTTGGTCATCAAAGGTTCAATTCACGGATTCAGCGGGTCGAAATACGCCTAGAAACTCACCCATCAACGTCCGATTTTGATTCTGAAAAAAAATATTTTCGATCATCTCTTTTTCGTACCATGCGAAATAACTTTTTTCCACGCATATTTTTGCTCATAAGAGGTTGGATTTTTGGACTCAGCGGGTCGAAATACACCTAGAAACTCACGCATTAAAGTCCGATTTCGATTCCTCAAAAAAATATTTTCGATCATCTCTTTTTTGTACCATGGGAAATAACTTCTTTCCAGGTGTATTTTCGTGTAACAAAGGTTGGAATTTTGGATTCAGCGGGTCAAAATACACCTATAAACCCACCCATCAAAGTTCGATTTCGATTCTGGAGACAGATATTTTCGATCATCTCTTTTTCGTACCATGCGAAATAACTCTTTTCCAAGCATATTTGTGGTCATCAAAGGTTGGATTTTCGGATTCAGCGGGTCGAAATACGCCTAGAAACTCACCCATCAAAATCCGATTTTGATTCTGAAAAAAAATATTTTCGATCATCTCTTTTTCGTACCATGCGAAATAACTTCTTTCCAGGTGTATTTTCGTGTAACAAAGGTTGGATTTTTGGATTCAGCGGGTCAGAATACACCTATAAACCCACCCATCAAAGTTCGATTTCGATTCTGGAGACAGATATTTTCGATCATCTCTTTTTCGTACCATGCGAAATAACTTTTTTCCAAGCATATTTTTGATCACCAAAGGTTGGATTTCCGGATTCAGCCGGTCGAAATACACCTAGAAACTCACCCATCAAAGTCCGATTTTGATTCTGAAAAAAAATATTTTCGATCATCTCTTTTTCGTACCATGCGACATAACTTTTTTCCAAGCATATTTTTGGTCATCAGCGGTTGGATCTTCGGATTCAGCGGGTCGAAATACACCTAGAAACTCACCCATTAAAGTCCGATTTTGATTCTGAAAACAAATATTTGCGATCATCTCTTTTTCGTACCATGCGAAATAACTTCGTTCCAGGTGTATTCTCGTGTAACAACGGTTGGATTTTTGGATCCAGCGGGTCAAAATACACCTATAAACCCACCCATCAAACTTCGATTTCGATTCTGGAGACAGATATTTTCGATCATCTCTTTTTCGTACCATGCGAAATAACTTTTTTCCAAGCATATTTTTGGTCATCAAAGGTTCAATTCACGGATTCAGCGGGTCGAAATACGCCTAGAAACTCACCCATCAACGTCCGATTTTGATTCTGAAAAAAAATATTTTCGATCATCTCTTTTTCGTACCATGCGAAATAACTTTTTTCCACGCATATTTTTGCTCATAAGAGGTTGGATTTTTGGACTCAGCGGGTCGAAATACACCTAGAAACTCATGCATTAAAGTCCGATTTCGATTCCTCAAAAAAATATTTTCGATCATCTCTTTTTTGTACCATGGGAAATAACTTCTTTCCAGGTGTATTTTCGTGTAACAAAGGTTGGAATTTTGGATTCAGCGGGTCAAAATACACCTATAAACCCACCCATCAAAGTTCGATTTCGATTCTGGAGACAGATATTTTCGATCATCTCTTTTTCGTACCATGCGAAATAACTCTTTTCCAAGCATATTTGTGGTCATCAAAGGTTGGATTTTCGGATTCAGCGGGTCGAAATACACCTAGAAACTCACCCATCAAAGTCCGATTTTGATTCTGAAAAAAAATATTTTCGATCATCTCTTTTTCGTACCATGCGACATAACTTTTTTCCAAGCATATTTTTGGTCATCAGGGGTTGGATCTTCGGATTCAGCGGGTCGAAATACACCTAGAAACTCACCCATTAAAGTCCGATTTTGATTCTGAAAACAAATATTTGCGATCATCTCTTTTTCGTACCATGCGAAATAACTTCTTTCCAGGTGTATTCTCGTGTAACAACGGTTGGATTTTTGGATCCAGCGGGTCAAAATACACCTATGAACCCACCCATCAAAGTTCGATTTCGATTCTGGAGACAGATATTTTCGATCATCTCTTTTTCGTACCATGCGAAATAACTTTTTTCCAAGCATATTTTTGGTCATCAAAGGTTCAATTCACGGATTCAGCGGGTCGAAATACGCCTAGAAACTCACCCATCAACGTCCGATTTTGATTCTGAAAAAAAATATTTTCGATCATCTCTTTTTCGTACCATGCGAAATAACTTTTTTCCACGCATATTTTTGCTCATAAGAGGTTGGATTTTTGGACTCAGCGGGTCGAAATACACCTAGAAACTCACGCATTAAAGTCCGATTTCGATTCCTCAAAAAAATATTTTCGATCATCTCTTTTTTGTACCATGGGAAATAACTTCTTTCCAGGTGTATTTTCGTGTAACAAAGGTTGGAATTTTGGATTCAGCGGGTCAAAATACACCTATAAACCCACCCATCAAAGTTCGATTTCGATTCTGGAGACAGATATTTTCGATCATCTCTTTTCCGTACCATGCGAAATAACTTTTTTCCAAGCATATTTGTGGTCATCAAAGGTTGGATTGTCGGATTCAGCGGGTCGAAATACGCCTAGAAACTCACCCATCAAAGTCCGATTTTGATTCTGAAAAAAAATATTTTCGATCATCTCTTTTTCGTACCATGCGAAATAACTTCTTTCCAGGTGTATTTTTGTGTAACAAAGGTTGGATTTCTGGATTCAGCGGGTCAGAATACACCTATAAACCCACCCATCAAAGTTCGATTTCGATTCTGGAGACAGATATTTTCGATCATCTCTTTTCCGTACCATGCGAAATAACTTTTTTCCAAGCATATTTTTGGTCATAAGAGGTTGGATTCTTGGATTCAGCGGGTCGGAATACACCTAGAAACTCACCTATTAAAGTCCGATTCCGATTCTGAACAAAAATATTTTCGATCATCTCTTTTTCGTACCATGCGAAATGACTTTTGTCCAAGCATATTTTTGGTCATCAAAGGTTGGATTTTCGGATTCAGCGGGTCGAAATACACCTAGAAACTCACCCATCGAAGTTCGATTTCGATTCTGGAGACAGATATTTTCGATCATCTCTTTTCCGTACCATGCGAAATAACTTTTTTCCAAGCATATTTTTGGTCATAAGAGGTTGGATTCTTGGATTCAGCGGGTCGGAATACACCTAGAAACTCACCCATTAAAGTCCGATTCCGATTCTGAACAAAAATATTTTCGATCATCTCTTTTTCGTACCATGCGAAATGACTTTTTTCCAAGCATATTTTTGGTCATCAAAGGTTGGATTTCCGGATTCAGCGGGTCGAAATACACCTAGAAACTCACCCATCAAAGTCCGATTTTGATTCTGAAAAAAAATATTTTCGATCATCTCTTTTCCGTACCATGCGAAATAACTTCTTTCCAGGTGTATTTTCGTGTAACAACGGTTGGATTTTTGGATTCAGCGGGTCAAAATACACCTATGAACCCACCCATCAAAGTTCGATTTCGATTCTGGAGACAGATATTTTCGATCATCTCTTTTTCGTACCATGCGAAATAACTTTTTTCCAAGCATATTTTTGGTCATCAAAGGTTCAATTCACGGATTCAGCGGGTCGAAATACGCCTAGAAACTCACCCATCAACGTCCGATTTTGATTCTGAAAAAAAATATTTTCGATCATCTCTTTTTCGTACCATGCGAAATAACTTTTTTCCACGCATATTTTTGCTCATAAGAGGTTGGATTTCTGGACTCAGCGGGTCGAAATACACCTAGAAACTCACGCATTAAAGTCCGATTTCGATTCCTCAAAAAAATATTTTCGATCATCTCTTTTTTGTACCATGGGAAATAACTTCTTTCCAGGTGTATTTTCGTGTAACAAAGGTTGGAGTTTTGGATTCAGCGGGTCAAAATACACCTATAAACCCACCCATCAAAGTTCGATTTCGATTCTGGAGACAGATATTTTCGATCATCTCTTTTTCGTACCATGCGAAATAACTCTTTTCCAAGCATATTTGTGGTCATCAAAGGTTGGATTTTCGGATTCAGCGGGTCGGAATACGCCTAGAAACTCACCCATCAAAGTCCGATTTTGATTCTGAAAAAAAATATTTTCGATCATCTCTTTTTCGTACCATGCGAAATAACTTCTTTCCAGGTGTATTTTCGTGTAACAAAGGTTGGATTTTTGGATTCAGCGGGTCAGAATACACCTATAAACCCACCCATCAAAGTTCGATTTCGATTCTGGAGACAGATATTTTCGATCATCTCTTTTTCGTACCATGCGAACTAACTTTTTTCCAAGCATATTTTTGGTCATAAAAGGTTGGATTCTTGGATTCAGCGGGTCGGAATACACCTAGAAACTCACCCATTAAAGTCCGATTCCGATTCTGAACAAAAATATTTTCGATCATCTCTTTTTCGTACCATGCGAAATGACTTTTTTCCAAGCATATTTTCGGTCATCAAAGGTTGGATTTTCGGATTCAGCGGGTCGGAATACACCTAGAAACTCACCCATCGAAGTTCGATTTCGATTCTGGAGACAGATATTTTCGATCATCTCTTTTTCGTACCATCCGAAATAACTTCGTTCCAGGTGTATTTTCGTGTATCAAAGGTTGGATATTTGGATTCAGCGGGTCGAAATACACCTAGAAACTCACCCATTAAAGTCCGATTTTGATTCTGAAAAAAAATATTTTCGATCATCTCTTTTTCGTACCATGCGGAATAACTTCTTTCCAGGTGTATTTTCGTGTAACAAAGGTTGGATTTTTGGATTCCGCGGGTCAAAATACACCTATAAACCCACCCATCAAAGTTCGATTTCGTTGCTGGAGACAGACATTTTCGATCATCTCTTTTTCGTACCATGCGAAATAACTTTTTTCCAAGCATATTTTTGATCACCAACGGTTGGATTTCCGGATTCAGCGGGTCGAAATACACCTAGAAACTCACCCATCAAAGTCCGATTTTGATTCTGAAAAAAAATATTTTCGATCATCTCTTTTTCGTACCATGCGACATAACTTTTTTCCAAGCATATTTTTGGTCATCAGAGGTTGGATCTTCGGATTCAGCGGGTCGAAATACACCTAGAAACTCACCCATTAAAGTCCGATTTTGATTCTGAAAACAAATATTTGCGATCATCTCTTTTTCGTACCATGCGAAATAACTTCTTTCCAGGTGTATTCTCGTGTAACAACGGTTGGATTTTTGGATCCAGCGGGTCAAAATACACCTATGAACCCACCCATCAAAGTTCGATTTCGATTCTGGAGACAGATATTTTCGATCATCTCTTTTTCGTACCATGCGAAATAACTTGTTTCCAAGCATATTTTTGGTCATCAAAGGTTCGATTCACGGATTCAGCGGGTCGAAATACGCCTAGAAACTCACCCATCAACGTCCGATTTTGATTCTGAAAAAAAATATTTTCGATCATCTCTTTTTCGTACCATGCGAAATAACTTTTTTCCAAGCATATTTTTGCTCATAAGAGGTTGGATTTTTGGACTCAGCGGGTCGAAATACACCTAGAAACTCACGCATTAAAGTCCGATTTCGATTCCTCAAAAAAATATTTTCGATCATCTCTTTTTTGTACCATGGGAAATAACTTCTTTCCAGGTGTATTTTCGTGTAACAAAGGTTGGAATTTTGGATTCAGCGGGTCAAAATACACCTATAAACCCACCCATCAAAGTTCGATTTCGATTCTGGAGACAGATATTTTCGGTCATCTCTTTTCCGTACCATGCGAAATAACTTTTTTCCAAGCATATTTGTGGTCATCAAAGGTTGGATTGTCGGATTCAGCGGGTCGAAATACGCCTAGAAACTCACCCATCAAAGTCCGATTTTGATTCTGAAAAAAAATATTTTCGATCATCTCTTTTTCGTACCATGCGAAATAACTTCTTTCCAGGTGTATTTTCGTGTAACAAAGGTTGGATTTCTGGATTCAGCGGGTCAGAATACACCTATAAACCCACCCATCAAAGTTCGATTTCGATTCTGGAGACAGATATTTTCGATCATCTCTTTTCCGTACCATGCGAAATAACTTTTTTCCAAGCATATTTTTGGTCATAAGAGGTTGGATTCTTGGATTCAGCGGGTCGGAATACACCTAGAAACTCACCCATTAAAGTCCGATTCCGATTCTAAACAAAAATATTTTCGATCATCTCTTTTTCGTACCATGCGAAATGACTTTTTTCCAAGCATATTTTTGGTCATCAAAGGTTGGATTTTCGGATTCAGCGGGTCGGAATACACCTAGAAACTCACCCATCAAAGTCCGACTTCGATTCTGAAAAAAAATATTTTCGATCATCTCTTTTTCGTACCATGCGAAATAACTTCTTTCCAGGTGTATTTTCGTGTAACAAAGGTTGGATTTTTGGATTCAGCGGGTCATAATACACCTGTACACCCACCCATCAAAGTTCGATTTCGATTCTGAAAAAAAATATTTTCGATCATCTCTTTTTCGTACCACGCGAAATAACTTTCGTCCAAGCATATTGTTGGTCATCAAAGGTTGGATTTCCGGATTCAGCGGGTCGAAATACACCTAGAAACTCACCCATCAAAGTCCGATTTTGATTGTGGAAAAAAATATTTTCGATCATCTCTTTTTCGTACCATGCGACATAACTTTTTTCCAAGCATATTTTTGGTCATTAGAAGTTGGATCTTCGGATTCAGCGGGTCGAAATACACCTAGAATCTCACCCATTAAAGTCCGAGTTTGATTCCGAAAACAAATATTTTCGATCATCTCTTTTTCGTACCATGCGAAATAACTTCTTTCCAGGTGTATTTTCGTGTAACAAAGGTTGGATTGTTGGATTCAGCGGGTCAAAATACACCTATGAACCCACCCATCAAAGTTCGATTTCGAATCTGGAGACAAATATTTTCGATCATCTCTTTTTCGTACCATGCGAAATAACTTTCTCCAAGCATATTTTTGGTCATCAAAGGTTCGATTTACGGATTCAGCGGGTCGGAATACGCCTAGAAACTCACCCATCACCGATCGATTTTGATTCTGAAAAAAAATATTTTCGATCATCTCTTTTTCGTACCATGCGGAATGACTTTTTTCCAAGCATATTTTTGGTCATCAAAGGTTGGATTTTCGGATTCAGCGGGTCGAAATACACCTAGAAACTCACCCATCGAAGTTCGATTTCGATTCTGGAGACAGATATTTTCGATCATCTCTTTTTCGTACCATCCGAAATAACTTCGTTCCAGGTGTATTTTCGTGTATCAAAGGTTGGATATTTGGATTCAGCGGGTCGAAATACACCTAGAAACTCACCCATTAAAGTCCGATTTCGATTCTGAAAAAAAATATTTTCGATCATCTCTTTTTCGTACCATGCGGAATAACTTCTTTCCAGGTGTATTTTCGTGTAACAAAGGTTGGATTTTTGGAACCCGCGGGTCAAAATACACCTATAAACCCACCCATCAAAGTTCGATTTCGATGCTGGAGACAGACATTTTCGATCATCTCTTTTTCGTACCATGCGAAATAACTTTTTTCCAAGCATATTTTTGGTCATCAAAGGTTGGATTTCCGGATTCAGCGGGTCGAAATACACGTAGAAACTCACCCATCAAAGTCCGAATTTGATTCTGAAAAAAAATATTTTCGATCATCTCTTTTTCGTACCATGCGACATAACTTTTTTCCAAGCATATTTTTGGTCATCAGAGGTTGGATCTTCGGATTCAGCGGGTCGAAATACGCCTAGAAACTCACCCATCAACGTCCGATTTTGATTCTGAAAAAAAATATTTTCGATCATCTCTTTTTCGTACCATGCGAAATAACTTTTTTCCAAGCATATTTTTGCTGATAAGAGGTTGGATTTTTGGACTCAGCGGGTCGAAATACACCTAGAAACTCACGCATTAAAGTCCGATTTCGATTCTGGAGACAGATATTTTCGATCATCTCTTTTTCGAACCATGCGAAATAACTCTTTTCCAAGCATATTTTTGGTCATCAAAGGTTGGATTTTCGGATTCAGCGGGTCGGAATACGCCTAGAAACTCACCCATCAAAGTCCGATTTTGATTCTGAAAAAAAATATTTTCGATCATCTCTTTTTCGTACCATGCGAAATAACTTCTTTCCGGGTGTATTTTCGTGTAACAAAGGTTGGATTTTTGGATTCAGCGGGTCAGAATACACCTATAAACCCACCCATCAAAGTTCGATTTCGATTCTGGAGACAGATATTTTCGATCATCTCTTTTTCGTACCATGCGAAATAACTTTTTTCCAAGCATATTTTTGGTCATAAGAGGTTGGATTCTTGGATTCAGCGGGTCGGAATACACCTAGAAACTCACCCATAAAAGTCTGATTCCGATTCTGAACAAAAATATTTTCGATCATCTCTTTTTCGTACCATGCGAAATGACTTTTTTCCAAGCATATTTTCGGTCATCGAAGGTTGGATTTTCGGATTCAGCGGGTCGGAATACACCTAGAAACTCACCCATTAAAGTCCGATTCCGATTCTGAACAAAAATATTTTCGATCATCTCTTTTTCGTACCATGCGAAATGACTTTTTTCCAAGCATATTTTTGGTCATCAAAGGTTGGATTTTCGGATTCAGCGGGTCGGAATACACCTAGAAACTCACCCATCAAAGTTCGATTTCGATTCTGGAGACAGATATTTTCGATCATCTCTTTTTCGTACCATGCGAAATAACTTTTTTCCAAGCATATTTTTGCTCATCAAAGTTTGGATTTTCGGACTCAGCGGGACGAAATACACCTAGAAACTCACCCATCAAAGTCCGACTTCGATTCTGAAAAAAAATATTTTCGATCATCTCTTTTTCGTACCATGCGAAATAACTTCTTTCCAGGTGTATTTTCGTGTATCAAAGGTTGGATTTTTGGATTCAGCGGGTCATAATACACCTGTAAACCCACCCATCAAAGTTCGATTTCGATTCTGAAAAAAAATATTTTCGATCATCTCTTTTTAGTACCATGCGAAATAACTTTTCTCCAAGCATATTTTTGGCCATCAAAGGTTGGATTTTCGGATTCAGCGGGTCGAAATACACCTAGAAACTCACCCATCAAAGTCCGATTTTGATTGTGGAAAAAAATATTTTCGATCATCTCTTTTTCGTACCATGCGACATAACTTTTTTCCAAGCATATTTTTGGTCATCAGAGGTTGGATCTTCGGATTCAGCGGGTCGAAATACACCTAGAAACTCACCCATTAAAGTCCGATTTTGATTCCGGAAACAAATATTTTCGATCATCTCTTTTTCATACCATGCGAAATAACTTCTTTCCAGGTGTATTTTCGTGTAACAAAGGTTGGATTTTTGGATTCAGCGGGTCAAAATACACCTATGAACCCACCCATCACAGTTCGATTTCGAATCTGGAGACAAATATTTTCGATCATCTCTTTTTCGTACCATGCGAAATAACTTTTTTCCAAGCATATTTTTGGTCATCAAAGGTTCGATTTACGGACTCAGCGGGTCGAAATACGCCTAGAAACTCACCCATCAACGATCGATTTTGATTCTGAAAAAAAATATTTTCGATCATCTCTTTTTCGTACCATGCGGAATGACTTTTTTCCAAGCATATTTTTGGTCATCAAAGGTTGGATTTTCGGATTCAGCGGGTCGAAATACACCTAGAAACTCACCCATCGAAGTTCGATTTCGATTCTGGAGACAGATATTTTCGATCATCTCTTTTTCGTACCATCCGAAATAACTTCTTTCCAGGTGTATTTTCGTGTATTACAGGTTGGATTTTTGGATTCAGCGGGTCGAAATACACCTAGAAACTCACCCATTAAAGTCCGATTTTGAATCTGAAAAAAAATATTTTCGATCATCTCTTTTTCGTACGATGCGGAATAACTTCTTTCCAGGTGTATTTTCGTGTAACAAAGGTTGGATTTTTGGATTCCGCGGGTCAAAATACACGTATGAACCCACCCATCAAAGTTCGATTTCGATTCTGGAGACAGATATTTTCAATCATCTCTTTTTCGTACCATGCGAAATAACTTTGTTCCAAGCATATTTTAGGCCATCAAAGGTTGGATTTCCGGATTCAGCGTGTCGAAATACACCTAGAAGCTCACCCATCAAAGTCCGATTTTGATTCTGAAAAAAAATGTTTTCGATCATCTCTTTTTCGTACCATGCGACATAACTTTTTTCCAAGCATATTTTTGGTCATCAGAGGTTGGATCTTCGGATTCAGCGGCTCGAAATACACCTAGAAACTCACCCATTAAAGTCCGATTTTGATTCCGAAAACAAATATTTTCGATCATCTCTTTTTCGTACCATGCGAAATAACTTCTTTCCAGGTGTATTTTCGTGTAACAAAGGTTGGATTTTTGGATTCAGCGGGTCAAAATACACGTATGAACCCACCCATCAAAGTTCGATTTCGAATCTGGAGACAAATATTTTCGATCATCTCTTTTTCGTACCATGCGAAATAACTTTTTTCCAAGCATATTTTTGGTCATCGAAGGTTCGATTTACGGATTCAGCGGGTCGAAATACGCCTAGAAACTCACCCATCAACGATCGATTTTGATTCTGAAAAAAAATATTTTCGATCATCTCTTTTTCGTACCATGCGAAATGACTTTTTTCCAAGCATATTTGTGGTCATCAAAGGTTGGATTTTCGGATTCAGCGGGTCGAAATACACCTAGAAACTCACCCATCGAAGTTCGATTTCGATTCTGGAGACAGATATTTTCGATCATCTCTTTTTCGTACCATCCGAAATAACTTCGTTCCAGGTGTATTTTCGTGTATCAAAGGTTGGATATTTGGATTCAGCGGGTCGAAATACACCTAGAAACTCACCCATTAAAGTCCGATTTTGATTCTGAAAAAAAATATTTTCGATCATCTCTTTTTCGTACCATGCGGAATAACTTCTTTCCAGGTGTATTTTCGTGTAACAAAGGTTGGATTTTTGGAACCCGCGGGTCAAAATACACCTATAAACCCACCCATCAAAGTTCGATTTCGATGCTGGAGACAGACATTTTCGATCATCTCTTTTTCGTACCATGCGAAATAACTTTTTTCCAAGCATATTTTTGGTCATCAAAGGTTGGATTTCCGGACTCAGCGGGTCGAAATACACGTAGAAACTCACCCATCAAAGTCCGATTTTGATTCTGAAAAAAAATATTTTCAATCATCTCTTTTTCGTACCATGCGACATAACTTTTTTCCAAGCATATTTTTGGTCATCAGAGGTTGGATCTTCTGATTCAGCGGGTCGAAATACGCCTAGAAACTCACCCATCAACGTCCTTTTTTGATTCTGAAAAAAAATATTTTCGATCATCTCTTTTTCGTACCATGCGAAATAACTTTTTTCCAAGCATATTTTTGCTGATAAGAGGTTGGATTTTTGGACTCAGCGGGTCGAAATACACCTAGAAACTCACGCATTAAAGTCCGATTTCGATTCCTCAAAAAAATATTTTCGATCATCTCTTTTTTGTACCATGGGAAATAACTTCTTTCCAGGTGTATTTTCGTGTAACAAAGGTTGGAATTTTGGATTCAGCGGGTCAAAATACACCTATAAACCCACCCATCAAAGTTCGATTTCGATTCTGGAGACAGATATTTTCGATCATCTCTTTTTCGAACCATGCGAAATAACTCTTTTCCAAGCATATTTTTGGTCATCAAAGGTTGGATTTTCGGATTCAGCGGGTCGAAATACGCCTAGAAACTGACCCATCAAAGTCCGATTTTGATTCTGAAAAAAAATATTTTCGATCATCTCTTTTTCGTACCATGCGAAATAACTTCTTTCCGGGTGTATTTTCGTGTAACAAAGGTTGGATTTTTGGATTCAGCGGGTCAGAATACACCTATAAACCCACCCATCAAAGTTCGATTTCGATTCTGGAGACAGATATTTTCGATCATCTCTTTTTCGTACCATGCGAAATAACTTTTTTCCAAGCATATTTTTGGTCATAAGAGGTTGGATTCTTGGATTCAGCGGGTCGGAATACACCTAGAAACTCACCCATTAAAGTCCGATTCCGATTCTGAACAAAAATATTTTCGATCATCTCTTTTTCGTACCATGCGAAATGACTTTTTTCCAAGCATATTTTTGGTCATCAAAGGTTGGATTTTCGGATTCAGCGGGTCGGAATACACCTAGAAACTCACCCATCAAAGTTCGATTTCGATTCTGGAGACAGATATTTTCGATCATCTCTTTTTCGTACCATGCGAAATAACTTTTTTCCAAGCATATTTTTGCTCATCAAAGTTTGGATTTTCGGACTCAGCGGGACGAAATACACCTAGAAACTCACCCATCAAAGTCCGACTTCGATTCTGAAAAAAAATATTTTCGATCATCTCTTTTTCGTACTATGCGAAATAACTTCTTTCCAGGTGTATTTTCGTGTAACAAAGGTTGGATTTTTGGAACCCGCGGGTCAAAATACACCTATAAACCCACCCATCAAAGTTCGATTTCGATGCTGGAGACAGACATTTTCGATCATCTCTTTTTCGTACCATGCGAAATAACTTTTTTCCAAGCATATTTTTGGTCATCAAAGGTTGGATTTCCGGACTCAGCGGGTCGAAATACACGTAGAAACTCACCCATCAAAGTCCGATTTTGATTCTGAAAAAAAATATTTTCGATCATCTCTTTTTCGTACCATGCGACATAACTTTTTTCCAAGCATATTTTTGGTCATCAGAGGTTGGATCTTCTGATTCAGCGGGTCGAAATACGCCTAGAAACTCACCCATCAACGTCCGATTTTGATTCTGAAAAAAAATATTTTCGATCATCTCTTTTTCGTACCATGCGAAATAACTTTTTTCCAAGCATATTTTTGCTGATAAGAGGTTGGATTTTTGGACTCAGCGGGTCGAAATACACCTAGAAACTCACGCATTAAAGTCCGATTCCGATTCCTCAAAAAAATATTTTCGATCATCTCTTTTTTGTACCATGGGAAATAACTTCTTTCCAGGTGTATTTTCGTGTAACAAAGGTTGGAATTTTGGATTCAGCGGGTCAAAATACACCTATAAACCCACCCATCAAAGTTCGATTTCGATTCTGGAGACAGATATTTTCGATCATCTCTTTTTCGAACCATGCGAAATAACTCTTTTCCAAGCATATTTTTGGTCATCAAAGGTTGGATTTTCGGATTCAGCGGGTCGAAATACGCCTAGAAACTCACCCATCAAAGTCCGATTTTGATTCTGAAAAAAAATATTTTCGATCATCTCTTTTTCGTACCATGCGAAATAACTTCTTTCCGGGTGTATTTTCGTGTAACAAAGGTTGGATTTTTGGATTCAGCGGGTCAGAATACACCTATAAACCCACCCATCAAAGTTCGATTTCGATTCTGGAGACAGATATTTTCGATCATCTCTTTTTCGTACCATGCGAAATAACTTTTTTCCAAGCATATTTTTGGTCATAAGAGGTTGGATTCTTGGATTCAGCGGGTCGGAATACACCTAGAAACTCACCCATTAAAGTCCGATTCCGATTCTGAACAAAAATATTTTCGATCATCTCTTTTTCGTACCATGCGAAATGACTTTTTTCCAAGCATATTTTTGGTCATCAAAGGTTGGATTTTCGGGTTCAGCGGGTCGGAATACACCTAGAAACTCACCCATCAAAGTTCGATTTCGATTCTGGAGACAGATATTTTCGATCATCTCTTTTTCGTACCATGCGAAATAACTTTTTTCCAAGCATATTTTTGCTCATCAAAGTTTGGATTTTCGGACTCAGCGGGACGAAATACACCTAGAAACTCACCCATCAAAGTCCGACTTCGATTCTGAAAAAAAATATTTTCGATCATCTCTTTTTCGTACCATGCGAAATAACTTCTTTCCAGGTGTATTTTCGTGTATCAAAGGTTGGATTTTTGGATTCAGCGGGTCATAATACACCTGTAAACCCACCCATCAAAGTTCGATTTCGATTCTGAAAAAAAATATTTTCGATCATCTCTTTTTAGTACCATGCGAAATAACTTTTGTCCAAGCATATTTTTGGCCATCAAAGGTTGGATTTTCGGATTCAGCGGGTCGAAATACACCTAGAA
Source organism: Phymatocera aterrima (assembly GCA_963170745.1). Lineage (NCBI taxonomy): Eukaryota > Metazoa > Arthropoda > Insecta > Hymenoptera > Tenthredinidae > Phymatocera > Phymatocera aterrima. Next base: position 1,212,573 of record CAUJGY010000150.1, on the reverse strand, counting down.
ACTCACCCATCAAAGTCCGATTTTGATTGTGGAAAAAAATATTTTCGATCATCTCTTTTTCGTACCATGCGACATAACTTTTTTCCAAGCATATTTTTGGTCATCAGAGGTTCGATCTTCGGATTCAGCGGGTCGAAATACACCTAGAAACTCACCCATTAAAGTCCGATTTTGATTCCGAAAACAAATATTTCCGATCATCTCTTTTTCATACCATGCGAAATAACTTCTTTCCAGGTGTATTTTCGTGTAACAAAGGTTGGATTTTTGGATTCAGCGGGTCAAAATACACCTATGAACCCACCCATCACAGTTCGATTTCGAATCTGGAGACAAATATTTTCTATCATCTCTTTTTCGTACCATGCGAAATAACTTTTTTCCAAGCATATTTTTGGTCATCAAAGGTTCGATTTACGGATTCAGCGGGTCGAAATACGCCTAGAAACTCACCCATCAACGATCGATTTTGATTCTGAAAAAAAATATTTTCGATCATCTCTTTTTCGTACCATGCGGAATGACTTTTTTCCAAGCATATTTTTGGTCATCAAAGGTTGGATTTTCGGATTCAGCGGGTCGAAATACACCTAGAAACTCACCCATCGAAGTTCGATTTCGATTCTGGAGACAGATATTTTCGATCATCTCTTTTTCGTACCATCCGAAATAACTCCTTTCCAGGTGTATTTTCGTGTATTACAGGTTGGATTTTTGGATTCAGCGGGTCGAAATACACCTAGAAACCCACCCATTAAAGTCCGATTTTGATTCTGAAAAAAAATATTTTCGATCATCTCTTTTTCGTACGATGCGGAATAACTTCTTTCCAGGTGTATTTTCGTGTAACAAAGGTTGGATTTTTGGATTCCGCGGGTCAAAATACACGTATGAACCCACCCATCAAAGTTCGATTTCGATTCTGGAGACAGATATTTTCGATCATCTCTTTTTCGTACCATGCGAAATAACTTTTTTCCAAGCATATTTTAGGCCATCAAAGGTTGGATTTCCGGATTCAGCGTGTCGAAATACACCTAGAAGCTCACCCATCAAAGTCTGATTTTGATTCTGAAAAAAAATATTTTCGATCATCTCTTTTTCGTACCATGCGACATAACTTTTTTCCAAGCATATTTTTGGTCATCAGAGGTTGGATCTTCGGATTCAGCGGCTCGAAATACACCTAGAAACTCACCCATTAAAGTCCGATTTTGATTCCGAAAACAAATATTTTCGATCATCTCTTTTTCGTACCATGCGAAATAACTTTTTTCCAAGCATATTTTTGGTCATCGAAGGTTCGATTTACGGATTCAGCGGGTCGAAATACGCCTAGAAACTCACCCATCAACGATCGATTTTGATTCTGAAAAAAAATATTTTCGATCATCTCTTTTTCGTACCATGCGAAATGACTTTTTTCCAAGCATATTTGTGGTCATCAAAGGTTGGATTTTCGGATTCAGCGGGTCGAAATACACCTAGAAACTCACCCATCGAAGTTCGATTTCGATTCTGGAGACAGATATTTTCGATCATCTCTTTTTCGTACCATCCGGAATAACTTCGTTCCAGGTGTATTTTCGTGTATCAAAGGTTGGATATTTGGATTCAGCGGGTCGAAATACACCTAGAAACTCACCCATTAAAGTCCGATTTTGATTCTGAAAAAAAATATTTTCGATCATCTCTTTTTCGTACCATGCGGAATAACTTCTTTCCAGGTGTATTTTCGTGTAACAAAGGTTGGATTTTTGGAACCCGCGGGTCAAAATACACCTATAAACCCACCCATCAAAGTTCGATTTCGATGCTGGAGACAGACATTTTCGATCATCTCTTTTTCGTACCATGCGAAATAACTTTTTTCCAAGCATATTTTTGGTCATCAAAGGTTGGATTTCCGGACTCAGCGGGTCGAAATACACGTAGAAACTCACCCATCAAAGTCCGATTTTGATTCTGAAAAAAAATATTTTCGATCATCTCTTTTTCGTACCATGCGACATAACTTTTTTCCAAGCATATTTTTGGTCATCAGAGGTTGGATCTTCGGATTCAGCGGGTCGAAATACGCCTAGAAACTCACCCATCAACGTCCGATTTTGATTCTGAAAAAAAATATTTTCGATCATCTCTTTTTCGTACCATGCGAAATAACTTTTTTCCAAGCATATTTTTGATCACCAAAGGTTGGATTTCCGGATTCAGCGGGTCGAAATACACCTAGAAACTCACCCATCAAAGTCCGATTTTGATTCTGAAAAAAAATATTTTCGATCATCTCTTTTTCGTACCATGCGACATAACTTTTTTCCAAGCATATTTTTGGTCATCAGAGGTTGGATCTTCGGATTCAGCGGGTCGAAATACACCTAGAAACTCACCCATTAAAGTCCGATTTTGATTCTGAAAACAAATATTTGCGATCATCTCTTTTTCGTACCATGCGAAATAACTTCTTTCCAGGTGTATTCTCGTGTAACAACGGTTGGATTTTTGGATCCAGCGGGTCAAAATACACCTATGAACCCACCCATCAAAGTTCGATTTCGATTCTGGAGACAGATATTTTCGATCATCTCTTTTTCGTACCATGCGAAATAACTTGTTTCCAAGCATATTTTTGGTCATCAAAGGTTCGATTCACGGATTCAGCGGGTCGAAATACACCTAGAAACTCACCCATTAAAGTCCGATTCCGATTCTAAACAAAAATATTTTCGATCATCTCTTTTTCGTACCATGCGAAATGACTTTTTTCCAAGCATATTTTTGGTCATCAAAGATTGGATTTTCGGATTCAGCGGGTCGGAATACACCTAGAAACTCACCCATCAAAGTCCGACTTTGATTCTGAAAAAAAATATTTTCGATCATCTCTTTTTCGTACCATGCGAAATAACTTCTTTCCAGGTGTATTTTCGTGTAACAAAGGTTGGATTTTTGGATTCAGCGGGTCATAATACACCTGTACACCCACCCATCAAAGTTCGATTTCGATTCTGAAAAAAAATATTTTCGATCATCTCTTTTTCGTACCACGCGAAATAACTTTCGTCCAAGCATATTTTTGGTCATCAAAGGTTGGATTTTCGGATTCAGCGGGTCGAAATACACCTAGAAACTCACCCATCAAAGTCCGATTTTGATTGTGGAAAAAAATATTTTCGATCATCTCTTTTTCGTACCATGCGACATAACTTTTTTCCAAGCATATGTTTGGTCATTAGAGGTTGGATCTTCGGATTCAGCGGGTCGAAATACACCTGGAAACTCACCCATTAAAGTCCGATTTTGATTCCGAAAACAAATATTTCCGATCATCTCTTTTTCGTACCATGCGAAATAACTTCTTTCCAGGTGTATTTTCGTGTAACAAAGGTTGGATTTTTGGCTCAGCGGGTCAAAATACACCTGTAAACCCACCCATCAAAGTTCGATTTCGATTCTGAGAAAAAATATTTTCGATCATCTCTTTTTCGTACCATGCGAAATAACTTTTTTCCAAGCATATTGTTGGTCATCAAAGGTTGGATTTCCGGATTCAGCGGGTCGAAATACACCTAGAAACTCACCCATCAAAGTCCGATTTTGATTGTGGAAAAAAATATTTTCGATCATCTCTTTTTCGTACCATGCGACATAACTTTTTTCCAAGCATATTTTTGGTCATTGGAAGTTGGATCTTCGGATTCAGCGGGTCGAAATACACCTAGAATCTCACCCATTAAAGTCCGAGTTTGATTCCGAAAACAAATATTTTCGATCATCTCTTTTTCGTACCATGCGAAATAACTTCTTTCCAGGTGTATTTTCGTGTAACAAAGGTTGGATTTTTGGATTCAGCGGGTCAAAATACACCTATGAACCCACCCATCAAAGTTCGATTTCGAATCTGGAGACAAATATTTTCGATCATCTCTTTTTCGTACCATGCGAAATAACTTTCTCCAAGCATATTTTTGGTCATCAAAGGTTCGATTTACGGATTCAGCGGGTCGGAATACGCCTAGAAACTCACCCATCGAAGTTCGATTTCGATTCTGGAGACAGATATTTTCGATCATCTCTTTTTCGTACCATCCGAAATAACTTCGTTCCAGGTGTATTTTCGTGTATCAAAGGTTGGATATTTGGATTCAGCGGGTCGAAATACACCTAGAAACTCACCCATCGAAGTTCGATTTCGATTCTGGAGACAGATATTTTCGATCATCTCTTTTTCGTACCATCCGAAATAACTTCGTTCCAGGTGTATTTTCGTGTATCAAAGGTTGGATATTTGGATTCAGCGGGTCGAAATACACCTAGAAACTCACCCATTAAAGTCCGATTTTGATTCTGAAAAAAAATATTTTCGATCATCTCTTTTTCGTACCATGCGGAATAACTTCTTTCCAGGTGTATTTTCGTGTAACAAAGGTTGGATTTTTGGAACCCGCGGGTCAAAATACACCTATAAACCCACCCATCAAAGTTCGATTTCGATGCTGGAGACAGACATTTTCGATCATCTCTTTTTCGTACCATGCGAAATAACTTTTTTCCAAGCATATTTTTGGTCATCAAAGGTTGGATTTCCGGATTCAGCGGGTCGAAATACACGTAGAAACTCACCCATCAAAGTCCGATTTTGATTCTGAAAAAAAATATTTTCGATCATCTCTTTTTCGTACCATGCGACATAACTTTTTTCCAAGCATATTTTTGGTCATCAGAGGTTGGATCTTCGGATTCAGCGGGTCGAAATACGCCTAGAAACTCACCCATCAACGTCCGATTTTGATTCTGAAAAAAAATATTTTCGATCATCTCTTTTTCGTACCATGCGAAATAACTTTTTTCCAAGCATATTTTTGCTGATAAGAGGTTGGATTTTTGGACTCAGCGGGTCGAAATACACCTAGAAACTCACGCATTAAAGTCCGATTTCGATTCTGGAGACAGATATTTTCGATCATCTCTTTTTCGAACCATGCGAAATAACTCTTTTCCAAGCATATTTTTGGTCATCAAAGGTTGGATTTTCGGATTCAGCGGGTCGGAATACGCCTAGAAACTCACCCATCAAAGTCCGATTTTGATTCTGAAAAAAAATATTTTCGATCATCTCTTTTTCGTACCATGCGAAATAACTTCTTTCCGGGTGTATTTTCGTGTAACAAAGGTTGGATTTTTGGATTCAGCGGGTCAGAATACACCTATAAACCCACCCATCAAAGTTCGATTTCGATTCTGGAGACAGATATTTTCGATCATCTCTTTTTCGTACCATGCGAAATAACTTTTTTCCAAGCATATTTTTGGTCATAAGAGGTTGGATTCTTGGATTCAGCGGGTCGGAATACACCTAGAAACTCACCCATTAAAGTCCGATTCCGATTCTGAACAAAAATATTTTCGATCATCTCTTTTTCGTACCATGCGAAATGACTTTTTTCCAAGCATATTTTTGGTCATCGAAGGTTGGATTTTCGGATTCAGCGGGTCGGAATACACCTAGAAACTCACCCATTAAAGTCCGATTCCGATTCTGAACAAAAATATTCTCGATCATCTCTTTTTCGTACCATGCGAAATGACTTTTTTCCAAGCATATTTTTGGTCATCAAAGGTTGGATTTTCGGATTCAGCGGGTCGGAATACACCTAGAAACTCACCCATCAAAGTTCGATTTCGATTCTGGAGACAGATATTTTCGATCATCTCTTTTTCGTACCATGCGAAATAACTTTTTTCCAAGCATATTTTTGCTCATCAAAGTTTGGATTTTCGGACTCAGCGGGACGAAATACACCTAGAAACTCACCCATCAAAGTCCGACTTCGATTCTTAAAAAAAATATTTTCGATCATCTCTTTTTCGTACCATGCGAAATAACTTCTTTCCAGGTGTATTTTCGTGTATCAAAGGTTGGATTTTTGGATTCAGCGGGTCATAATACACCTGTAAACCCACCCATCAAAGTTCGATTTCGATTCTGAAAAAAAATATTTTCGATCATCTCTTTTTAGTACCATGCGAAATAACTTTTCTCCAAGCATATTTTTGGCCATCAAAGGTTGGATTTTCGGATTCAGCGGGTCGAAATACACCTAGAAACTCACCCATCAAAGTCCGATTTTGATTGTGGAAAAAAATATTTTCGATCATCTCTTTTTCGTACCATGCGACATAACTTTTTTCCAAGCATATTTTTGGTCATCAGAGGTTGGATCTTCGGATTCAGCGGGTCGAAATACACCTAGAAACTCACCCATTAAAGTCCGATTTTGATTCCGGAAACAAATATTTTCGATCATCTCTTTTTCATACCATGCGAAATAACTTCTTTCCAAGTGTATTTTCGTGTAACAAAGGTTGGATTTTTGGATTCAGCGGGTCAAAATACACCTATGAACCCACCCATCACAGTTCGATTTCGAATCTGGAGACAAATATTTTCGATCATCTCTTTTTCGTACCATGCGAAATAACTTTTTTCCAAGCATATTTTTGGTCATCAAAGGTTCGATTTACGGATTCAGCGGGTCGAAATACGCCTAGAAACTCACCCATCAACGATCGATTTTGATTCTGAAAAAAAATATTTTCGATCATCTCTTTTTCGTACCATGCGGAATGACTTTTTTCCAAGCATATTTTTGGTCATCAAAGGTTGGATTTTCGGATTCAGCGGGTCGAAATACACCTAGAAACTCACCCATCGAAGTTCGATTTCGATTCTGGAGACAGATATTTTCGATCATCTCTTTTTCGTACCATCCGAAATAACTTCTTTCCAGGTGTATTTTCGTGTATTACAGGTTGGATTTTTGGATTCAGCGGGTCGAAATACACCTAGAAACCCACCCATTAAAGTCCGATTTTGAATCTGAAAAAAAATATTTTCGATCATCTCTTTTTCGTACGATGCGGAATAACTTCTTTCCAGGTGTATTTTCGTGTAACAAAGGTTGGATTTTTGGATTCCGCGGGTCAAAATACACGTATGAACCCACCCATCAAAGTTCGATTTCGATTCTGGAGACAGATATTTTCGATCATCTCTTTTTCGTACCATGCGAAATAACTTTTTTCCAAGCATATTTTAGGCCATCAAAGGTTGGATTTCCGGATTCAGCGTGTCGAAATACACCTAGAAGCTCACCCATCAAAGTCCGATTTTGATTCTGAAAAAAAATGTTTTCGATCATCTCTTTTTCGTACCATGCGACATAACTTTTTTCCAAGCATATTTTTGGTCATCAGAGGTTGGATCTTCGGATTCAGCGGCTCGAAATACACCTAGAAACTCACCCATTAAAGTCCGATTTTGATTCCGAAAACAAATATTTTCGATCATCTCTTTTTCGTACCATGCGAAATAACTTCTTTCCAGGTGTATTTTCGTGTAACAAAGGTTGGATTTTTGGATTCAGCGGGTCAAAATACACGTATGAACCCACCCATCAAAGTTCGATTTCGAATCTGGAGACAAATATTTTCGATCATCTCTTTTTCGTACCATGCGAAATAACTTTTTTCCAAGCATATTTTTGGTCATCGAAGGTTCGATTTACGGATTCAGCGGGTCGAAATACGCCTAGAAACTCACCCATCAACGATCGATTTTGATTCTGAAAAAAAATATTTTCGATCATCTCTTTTTCGTACCATGCGAAATGACTTTTTTCCAAGCATATTTGTGGTCATCAAAGGTTGGATTTTCGGATTCAGCGGGTCGAAATACACCTAGAAACTCACCCATCGAAGTTCGATTTCGATTCTGGAGACAGATATTTTCGATCATCTCTTTTTCGTACCATCCGAAATAACTTCGTTCCAGGTGTATTTTCGTGTATCAAAGGTTGGATATTTGGATTCAGCGGGTCGAAATACACCTAGAAACTCACCCATTAAAGTCCGATTTTGATTCTGAAAAAAAATATTTTCGATCATCTCTTTTTCGTACCATGCGGAATAACTTCTTTCCAGGTGTATTTTCGTGTAACAAAGGTTGGATTTTCGGAACCCGCGGGTCAAAATACACCTATAAACCCACCCATCAAAGTTCGATTTCGATGCTGGAGACAGACATTTTCGATCATCTCTTTTTCGTACCATGCGAAATAACTTTTTTCCAAGCATATTTTTGGTCATCAAAGGTTGGATTTCCGGACTCAGCGGGTCGAAATACACGTAGAAACTCACCCATCAAAGTCCGATTTTGATTCTGAAAAAAAATATTTTCGATCATCTCTTTTTCGTACCATGCGACATAACTTTTTTCCAAGCATATTTTTGGTCATCAGAGGTTGGATCTTCTGATTCAGCGGGTCGAAATACGCCTAGAACCTCACCCATCAACGTCCGATTTTGATTCTGAAAAAAAATATTTTCGATCATCTCTTTTTCGTACCATGCGAAATAACTTTTTTCCAAGCATATTTTTGCTGATAAGAGGTTGGATTTTTGGACTCAGCGGGTCGAAATACACCTAGAAACTCACGCATTAAAGTCCGATTTCGATTCCTCAAAAAAATATTTTCGATCATCTCTTTTTTGTACCATGGGAAATAACTTCTTTCCAGGTGTATTTTCGTGTAACAAAGGTTGGAATTTTGGATTCAGCGGGTCAAAATACACCTATAAACCCACCCATCAAAGTTCGATTTCGATTCTGGAGACAGATATTTTCGATCATCTCTTTTTTGAACCATGCGAAATAACTCTTTTCCAAGCATATTTTTGGTCATCAAAGGTTGGATTTTCGGATTCAGCGGGTCGAAATACGCCTAGAAACTCACCCATCAAAGTCCGATTTTGATTCTGAAAAAAAATATTTTCGATCATCTCTTTTTCGTACCATGCGAAATAACTTCTTTCCGGGTGTATTTTCGTGTAACAAAGGTTGGATTTTTGGATTCAGCGGGTCAGAATACACCTATAAACCCACCCATCAAAGTTCGATTTCGATTCTGGAGACAGATATTTTCGATCATCTCTTTTTCGTACCATGCGAAATAACTTTTTTCCAAGCATATTTTTGGTCATAAGAGGTTGGATTCTTGGATTCAGCGGGTCGGAATACACCTAGAAACTCACCCATTAAAGTCCGATTCCGATTCTGAACAAAAATATTTTCGATCATCTCTTTTTCGTACCATGCGAAATGACTTTTTTCCAAGCATATTTTTGGTCATCAAAGGTTGGATTTTCGGATTCAGCGGGTCGGAATACACCTAGAAACTCACCCATCAAAGTTCGATTTCGATTCTGGAGACAGATATTTTCGATCATCTCTTTTTCGTACCATGCGAAATAACTTTTTTCCAAGCATATTTTTGCTCATCAAAGTTTGGATTTTCGGACTCAGCGGGACGAAATACACCCAGAAACTCACCCATCAAAGTCCGACTTCGATTCTGAAAAAAAATATTTTCGATCATCTCTTTTTCGTACCATGCGAAATAACTTCTTTCCAGGTGTATTTTCGTGTAACAAAGGTTGGATTTTTGGAACCCGCGGGTCAAAATACACCTATAAACCCACCCATCAAAGTTCGATTTCGATGCTGGAGACAGACATTTTCGATCATCTCTTTTTCGTACCATGCGAAATAACTTTTTTCCAAGCATATTTTTGGTCATCAAAGGTTGGATTTCCGGACTCAGCGGGTCGAAATACACGTAGAAACTCACCCATCAAAGTCCGATTTTGATTCTGAAAAAAAATATTTTCGATCATCTCTTTTTCGTACCATGCGACATAACTTTTTTCCAAGCATATTTTTGGTCATCAGAGGTTGGATCTTCTGATTCAGCGGGTCGAAATACGCCTAGAAACTCACCCATCAACGTCCGATTTTGATTCTGAAAAAAAATATTTTCGATCATCTCTTTTTCGTACCATGCGAAATAACTTTTTTCCAAGCATATTTTTGCTGATAAGAGGTTGGATTTTTAGACTCAGCGGGTCGAAATACACCTAGAAACTCACGCATTAAAGTCCGATTTCGATTCCTCAAAAAAATATTTTCGATCATCTCTTTTTTGTACCATGGGAAATAACTTCTTTCCAGGTGTATTTTCGTGTAACAAAGGTTGGAATTTTGGATTCAGCGGGTCAAAATACACCTATAAACCCACCCATCAAAGTTCGATTTCGATTCTGGAGACAGATATTTTCGATCATCTCTTTTTCGAACCATGCGAAATAACTCTTTTCCAAGCATATTTTTGGTCATCGAAGGTTGGATTTTCGGATTCAGCGGGTCGAAATACGCCTAGAAACTCACCCATCACAGTCCGATTTTGATTCTGAAAAAAAATATTTTCGATCATCTCTTTTTCGTACCATGCGAAATAACTTCTTTCCGGGTGTATTTTCGTGTAACAAAGGTTGGATTTTTGGATTCAGCGGGTCAGAATACACCTATAAACCCACCCATCAAAGTTCGATTTCGATTCTGGAGACAGATATTTTCGATCATCTCTTTTTCGTACCATGCGAAATAACTTTTTTCCAAGCATATTTTAGGCCATCAAAGGTTGGATTTCCGGATTCAGCGTGTCGAAATACACCTAGAAGCTCACCCATCAAAGTCCGATTTTGATTCTGAAAAAAAATGTTTTCGATCATCTCTTTTTCGTACCATGCGACATAACTTTTTTCCAAGCATATTTTTGGTCATCAGAGGTTGGATCTTCGGATTCAGCGGCTCGAAATACACCTAGAAACTCACCCATTAAAGTCCGATTTTGATTCCGAAAACAAATATTTTCGATCATCTCTTTTTCGTACCATGCGAAATAACTTCTTTCCAGGTGTATTTTCGTGTAACAAAGGTTGGATTTTTGGATTCAGCGGGTCAAAATACACGTATGAACCCACCCATCAAAGTTCGATTTCGAATCTGGAGACAAATATTTTCGATCATCTCTTTTTCGTACCATGCGAAATAACTTTTTTCCAAGCATATTTTTGGTCATCGAAGGTTCGATTTACGGATTCAGCGGGTCGAAATACGCCTAGAAACTCACCCATCAACGATCGATTTTGATTCTGAAAAAAAATATTTTCGATCATCTCTTTTTCGTACCATGCGAAATGACTTTTTTCCAAGCATATTTGTGGTCATCAAAGGTTGGATTTTCGGATTCAGCGGGTCGAAATACACCTAGAAACTCACCCATCGAAGTTCGATTTCGATTCTGGAGACAGATATTTTCGATCATCTCTTTTTCGTACCATCCGAAATAACTTCGTTCCAGGTGTATTTTCGTGTATCAAAGGTTGGATATTTGGATTCAGCGGGTCGAAATACACCTAGAAACTCACCCATTAAAGTCCGATTTTGATTCTGAAAAAAAATATTTTCGATCATCTCTTTTTCGTACCATGCGGAATAACTTCTTTCCAGGTGTATTTTCGTGTAACAAAGGTTGGATTTTTGGAACCCGCGGGTCAAAATACACCTATAAACCCACCCATCAAAGTTCGATTTCGATGCTGGAGACAGACATTTTCGATCATCTCTTTTTCGTACCATGCGAAATAACTTTTTTCCAAGCATATTTTTGGTCATCAAAGGTTGGATTTCCGGACTCAGCGGGTCGAAATACACGTAGAAACTCACCCATCAAAGTCCGATTTTGATTCTGAAAAAAAATATTTTCGATCATCTCTTTTTCGTACCATGCGACATAACTTTTTTCCAAGCATATTTTTGGTCATCAGAGGTTGGATCTTCTGATTCAGCGGGTCGAAATACGCCTAGAACCTCACCCATCAACGTCCGATTTTGATTCTGAAAAAAAATATTTTCGATCATCTCTTTTTCGTACCATGCGAAATAACTTTTTTCGAAGCATATTTTTGCTGATAAGAGGTTGGATTTTTGGACTCAGCGGGTCGAAATACACCTAGAAACTCACGCATTAAAGTCCGATTTCGATTCCTCAAAAAAATATTTTCGATCATCTCTTTTTTGTACCATGGGAAATAACTTCTTTCCAGGTGTATTTTCGTGTAACAAAGGTTGGAATTTTGGATTCAGCGGGTCAAAATACACCTATAAACCCACCCATCAAAGTTCGATTTCGATTCTGGAGACAGATATTTTCGATCATCTCTTTTTTGAACCATGCGAAATAACTCTTTTCCAAGCATATTTTTGGTCATCAAAGGTTGGATTTTCGGATTCAGCGGGTCGAAATACGCCTAGAAACTCACCCATCAAAGTCCGATTTTGATTCTGAAAAAAAATATTTTCGATCATCTCTTTTTCGTACCATGCGAAATAACTTCTTTCCGGGTGTATTTTCGTGTAACAAAGGTTGGATTTTTGGATTCAGCGGGTCAGAATACACCTATAAACCCACCCATCAAAGTTCGATTTCGATTCTGGAGACAGATATTTTCGATCATCTCTTTTTCGTACCATGCGAAATAACTTTTTTCCAAGCATATTTTTGGTCATAAGAGGTTGGATTCTTGGATTCAGCGGGTCGGAATACACCTAGAAACTCACCCATTAAAGTCCGATTCCGATTCTGAACAAAAATATTTTCGATCATCTCTTTT